>JANRMT010028174.1:5560806-5586101 GCA_026402145.1 Polypterus bichir lapradei
GAACAAATGGGGTCCAGCTGCTTATTATCTGCATAGAAGAAACCATGGGACTGGATGATAGGGTCCAGTGAAGAGGTATATACAGAGAAGAGGAGAGGGTCCAGCACCAGTCCTTGGAACACACCCATGCTGGTGCACCTTTGACATCTCTCCATGCTAGGACACACAGAAAGACCTGCCAAAGAGGTAGGACTCAGACCACCTGAGGGTAGTCCCAGTGATGCCAGGGTCATAGAGGGCAACAAAGAGGATGTGCAGGTTGACTGAGTTGAAGGCAGAAGAGAGATCTAGCAGGATGAGGATAGAAAGCATGTTGGTAGCTCTAGCCTACTGTAATGTGTTGATGTTGGTAAACATCACATCTCGGTGGAATGGCCTCTCTTGAAGCCCAACTGATTAGGATCAAGCAGTCTGTCCTGTTGAAGAAAGTTAGAGACTTGGTTAGAGACGGCACATTCCAGAGCTTTACAGAGAAAGGAGAGGAAAGACCCAGGCCTGAGTTGGGTGAAGTGTGGGCTTCTTGAGAAGAAGACTTATTAGGGCCCATTTGAGCAATGTGGGGAAAGGGACCTGTGCGGTGTGAGGTGGTAACAGCTCATGTAAGTGAGTGAGGGAAGGGTGGTGTAAGGGGCCGGAGTCAAGTGGACAGGCATTGCGGCGGCTAAAAAGGAGGATAGAAATGTCAGTGGTGGAGAAAGAGGAGGAGGTGGTGGTGTGTTGAGGAGGGGCATGCTGGCCATAGGGGGTGATGAGAATCGACTGCCACCGTTTCCTGAAAAAAGGTTTCAAAGTCATTCAAAGTTTACTTGCTTCTGGTTAAATTTTTCATATCATTTTTTCCACCAGTTTGATCATTACATCTTTAATTCCCAGAGACTGGGAAAAAGTAGGCAAGGAGGACAAGAAGAAGAAGAAGCCTCATGTGTCAAATTCACCCGAAGTAATCTGCTCTGTGGATGTCACCAGTAAGATAATGCCAGCTCCCTGTGTCACTGCTGTTACCTTTGATGTTATCTTTGTTATAGTCTGGTGTAACCACAAGGGGCACCACTGAGCCCCCGAAACTCAGACACATCACCCAACACAACTTTGGGGTTTTATTTTCACCCACCCATTTCCAAGTGTGCACAGCCACAGACACCACAATTATACACCAATAAACGGTGGTCCTCTCCTTCCACTCCTCTTGTTTCCTCCTGACTCTCACACCCCAAGGTGAGGTAGTAGAATTCTTCTAGTAACATGTCTGTTGAGGAGCATTTCCAGGTCGTATGGCGACTTGTGAGGTCCCCCCCCCCGACAACACCCTCTGGCAGTACCCAAGGACCCCGACAGGGCTGAATTTCAATATTCCAGCTCTCAGGTAGTCCTGTGGACGTCCACACTTGGATGAATTGGGAGGGCGACTGCCATTTGTCATACGGGGGAATGAATTTCTCCCAGTTTCCAGCTTCCTCCAGTCCGTCCATCGCTCTGTTATCCCAACCTGGATGAGGGCCCCAAGGTGTCCTGACCAGGTTGTGTCCCCAGTGGTGCAGTCCTTCCATTATCGTCTTCTGCTTGGACAAGAAGTCATCCTCCATTCTGGTTGGGATGCACATCCATCCTTTGTGGCACTTAAACTTAAACACCTATTAGACTTTTCCCTTTTCTTCTCGTGATGGAACTCTTTACCATCAGCAGGCAGATGTATGAAGGTCTGCAGAGATTTAAGAGAAGATTTTGGAAGAAGCAGGCTGCCATCTGAGGACTTTCTTGGTAAAGTTGGCCAGTTCTTATAGTTGGGTTAATTCCTGTATAAATGTGTGTTTCCTGAGGGTCTGTTAACCTTATTATTTTTTCCCCCCAAAGTTATTGCACTCTACATTTTTTATTTGACTTCATGTCCTACTTTTGGACATCATGAGTGCGTTTCTTGATTATTTTTTCATTTGATGGACATTTTCTTTTTATGAATGAAATGCACCTGCATCAACCTCGTCGAGAGGTTTACTTACCTTAGTAGTGACATTCATGTCTCTGGTGACTCTGCCTATGAGGTCAGTAGACGAATTGGGAGAGCATGGGGGGTCATGAGGTCACTGGAAAGGGGGTTGTGGTGCCCCTGATATCTATGCAAAAGGACGAGGGCCCAAGCCTTCAGAGTCCTGGAGCTCCCTGTTTGTGAGACATGGACGCCATCCAGTGGCCTGAGATGAAGACTGGACTTCTTCATGTGTTTCTCTTCTGAGAATCCTTGGGTACCACTGGTTTGACTTTGTGTGGCTCATGGAGTCCTGAATGAGGCACATGACCTGAATTGTGAGGAAGCACCAGTTACGGCACTACAGCCATGTGGCATGATTACCCGAGGCTGAGTCGGCTCATGGTTGAGGACCAGAGTGGCTGGACAACACCAAGGGGATGCCCACGTAACACCTGGCTACAACAGATAGAGGGTAATTTCCAGATGGTGGGGCTGGAGTGCGTATCTGCCTGGTGGGTTGCCAACCAGGACCCCAAGCTGTTCTGTCGTGTGGTGGGTGCGGTACGGCAACATGCTGTACCACTACATGTCCCCCAACCTGACCTGACCTGAATGCACCTATTCAACATTCAGCTTTTCCATTTGTTCTGATTAATAAAATGACTTTTAAAATCTTCGATCATGCTTGCCATGGATCCACCTGGTAACATTTACAAGCGGTGCTGAGATTTTGCTCCCTCATTCCTGGCCTATTATTAAAATTTCAATTTCACGAAAGGAAAAAAAAAATCCAGAGAGAGAGACCATAAGGTCGAAATGCTGCCACCTTTGTGTGGAAAATGGAACCGACATGTTGTGAACTGTTTATGACATTTGCCTGTGATGACACCTTTGTCCACCAGATGGCGCTGAGAGACACCTTTACAATTAAACGAGAGCTGCTTATGAAAGAGAAGACGACTTGAAGACTTGGAGGGAATCCTAGGACAGCACGGGCCACAGTCCTGTCTCACAGAGTAGACAGATCACTACATGGGACACTTTGGAGCAGTTCTACTTGCCTACAGAAAAAAATAATGCACAATTTTTTAAAACATATATTTTTTTTTTATTTTGTATTATTTATAATTACCTGGACTGCTTTAAAAAGCTGCCTGAATGGGCTATTGAGGGAACTAACCAAATGAGCGTAATGGCCTGAGAGACCTCTCCCCATCGGCCCACCTTTTTATGTTGTTTTTCTTGTTTCCTAATCCCATTCCTAGTGACGTCGTCGGGGTTGGTCCAGATCACAGGACCCTCATTGTCGAGGACCTGAGTGGCTGGACCAGGCCCCTGTAACACCTAACTGTGGCAGATAGAGGGTAGGACTGGGCGGCGTGTCTGCCTGAGGGGTTGCCAGCTGGGATCCCGGGCTGTGTGATGTGACAATGTGCTATACAAGTGCAGGCTCCCCAACCTGACCTGACCTGATAACTCTGCCTGCTGATTTGGGGGCTCCTACCTGAGGTTTTGCACTTCCCCCCCCTTTACTTCAAGGACATGTGTCACACACGGGCGCGTGGGACACGGTTTATAGGCTCAAATGCTGTTAGTTCGCAGTCTGGCCAGGGGTTGGCACTGTCACCTGATCCCAAGAGTGGCATTTGGGGGTGGCAAGTGGGGCAACCTCCCCAGGCCCTGCACCTAAGGGGGATCTGCTTTTGAGGTTGAAGTTATATTCTTCAGTTATATTTTGATAAAGTCCGCATGTTATCTTGCAAAAATTTAGCTGAATATCGTAATGAGAAAATCCGGTGCATGTTAACATTATTCTGATTAAATTCAGCTGTTTATACGATCCAAAAATACCGGTAACGGCATCTGACGTAAATTGGGTTTGTCAGCCCCAGGCTCTGCACACCCATAAGGCCACCTCTGATTGATGCTCTGCAGACCAGCCGAAGACCCCCTTCCTCCCAATGACATCATCACCGGTCCACCCACCATTGACGTCACTTCCAGTACCCTCTGATAACTTCATTTCAGGCACCCTGAACCAGGACCATCTCAAACAGCATTATAGGCCCCCCGTTGAAAAGCAGTGCACTGGGACCCCCACCTACACAAACCCTCAGTAAGTTACAACATACATAGATTAGCATGGGGGCTCTTGGGGGCAACTGCCCAGCGTTAAGATGGCCCTGCCCTGAATCCATCTTCCTGCCACCTCAGTTCCAGTTCTGGCCTCCCTGACTCCCCCCCTTCCTCTGTTCAGCCATATTGATCGACCAGCCTACAACCTGTTAGTCATTTCAGTTTTGAACTCCACATCTGTAAATCCGAGTTTCATTTATTTTGCTGATTTTTTCAGTATATGGGGTTGCCATCCCCAAACCTTTTCCTGTCTGCTGCCCCTTTTTTATTTTACATGATGAGATGATGATGTACTTTGGGCCTAGTTAATGCTGCTGCCCCAAACCTCCAGGGTACCAGTGCCACTCAGCATTTAAATGTAGCTTGTGTAAGTTCTGCCGGTTCCTGATTGGGTTTTCTCTGCTCTTCTCCCACCTCTTAAAGGTGGGGATTGGGTAAGTTGGAGTCGTTGTGAATGCAAAGAGGCCCTGGCATGTCATAAACTGGCATCCAAATCAGGGTTGGTTCTTACCTTGCCCTCAAGGCTACCGGGATAGGCTTCATCTGCCTGTAAGTGAGTGAGGGAAAGGTGGTGTGAGGGGCTGGGGTCAAGTGGACAGGTATTGGGGAAGAAGAAAATGGATGGGTGGAATCTGGGATGATGGATGGTGTGTTTAGGGAATAAAGATGTCAGAGCTTTTCGGAGGGCAATATATTGTCCTATCAAACTCAAAGTGTGTCAAGAAGACCACAGCCAGCAAGTACCATAACCGTGCCCTCTGTATTTGTTAGCCAGGACCTGATGGCATCCCAGCAGAGGTGTTTAAGGCTGATGTAGAGACCGTAGTGGAGATGCTGTACCCCCTCTTCAAGAAGATCTTGTTAAAGTGGAAGGAGGGTTACTTTAATAAGAACCCAAAGAAACGAGAACTTTAGTTCAGTGCTTGAAATGGAAGCAGTCTATCAATTGTGATACAGTGACATTCGAGCTCTGGGATACATCAACTCTCATTCGAAAGGGTCACGGGGAATTAGGGTATGAATCTGATGATTCCTGAAGAGGTTCTGGTACTCGATGGTACTATAGGTGCTGGTATGAGGAACCACCAATCGATCACCACGAGACACTGAACGTTGACTGAAGGGGTGGGGTCCCCCTTGAAGATTCTCAAATGAAAGGTTGTCAGTACTCTGTGTTGAAATTGGAAGAGTTGCCGGTACTCCATACCATTTCAAAGCACTTCCTCGGCTCCTGCTCAAACGATGGAGGGATGATAACATTGTCTGTCCAAGGCAAAGTCTGTAACACTTGCTGTACAGGATGAGGGAAGGCGTCGACTCCCAGCACTAAGATCAGCAGGGCTGGTTTTCACAAGGATAGAGCAGAAGGCATCACTACCTTGACGATGAGAAGAACGGATGTGTGGCAGAGACGTGCGGTCAGGGGTGGTGTCATCATAAAAAGTAAAAAAAAATAATAATGATAACATAAAATAAATGTGTCCAATGGTCTGTGCTATAAAGTTGTTTTCTGTGTGATTCCAATGATCATTTTTATAGTCAAAATCGTTGAACTGGCGCCAGGGTCAGACTGGGCAATTTGGGCAATGCCCAGTGGGCCGTGGATTCTGGTCTGATCATGGGCCGGCCGTTTTCATGAAATAAATTTTATGTACTGGTTACTGTTTGACATTAAAATTACTTTTCTAAACTACTGAACATTATCTGTCCGTTACTGCGATTTATATAGTCCTATATAATACACCGTATTACGTCATCAAATTGTTTTAGTTGTCAGTACACAATGAAAAATTTGGTCAAAACTGCCTTTTGCCGATTTCTGTTTTGATAGCGGGCAGCACGGTGGCGCAGTGGGTAGCGCTGCTGCCCCGCAGTAAGGAGACCCGGGTTTGCATGTTCTTCCTATGTCTGTGTGGGTTTCCACCCACAGTCCAAAGACATGCAGGTTAGGTGCATTGGCGATCCTAAATTGTCCCTAGTGTGTGCTTGGTGTGTGTGTGTGCGTGTGGGCTGGCGCCCTGCCCGGGGTTTGTTTCCTGCCTTGCTCCCTGTGTTGGCTGTGATTGGCTCCAGCAGACCCCCGTGACCCTGTGTTAGGCTATAGCGGGTTGGATAATGACTGACTGCCTGTTACGATACCGCTGCATTTCGGTTAGTATGCACATTACAAGGTCCTACTCCGGTTGAACCTTCTCACAAGATGATTGGGCTGCCTACAAGCTACTGCTACTGCCTACAGCAGCGGTTCTCAAACTTTCGTATTTCGCGCTCCCCGTTTTCTACCTGGAATAATTCTGCACCCCCTGTATAATATAAAATAGATGAGAATGACCCCTGATACAACTAACAATAGGTATGATACTCGTGCGGTGTCGCGGTTTCCTACCATTTTTACTTCCATAAGATTTGCATGTGTTCGGCTAACTTCGATGAAATATTTGCAATTTATTTTTTTAAAGTGCTTTAATAACTGTTAAAACGCCTTGTGTGGTTTTTGGTAGTAATTCTAATCCCAAAAACAAAGAATAAATTATGTATTCTTATTTAATTATTTTTTTATGTAAAGAAACGATTAAATATGTTTTAATTTTTAAAAATCTCGTAAACGAGGACACCGATGAAGTCAATCTGCGCGAGATGAACGTATTTTCGTCCGACAAATATTATACCGCTGTTAGTTGTATCATGAAAATAACCCAATACGCAATAAATTATTTAACTCAATTTGGCAATATTGGGTACGCTGCCAATGTGGTGCAGTCACGCCGCATTATCACCTGATCTACTGTTGCCCAGATGTTCGCGACAGATACCGATACATCTCGAACTTTCTGGATTGAAAATACGCGACGATAAAAGCAGCAGCAGCGGCGCCGCTCGTCAGTTAGTCATTAGATCTATGCCTTAGAAATGTTTTATTTTAATTTTAGTTATAATGCATTCGTTGTGATTATATGCTTGCAAATTTAAATTTGAAATAAAAATGTAAAAAATTAATTTTGATATCTTGTTCATTTATTCGACGATTGTACAGCTTCAGCGCGCCCCACAGTTTGAGAACCGCTGGCCTAGTGTGAAAGATCATTGTCTGCCCTGAAGAGAATCAAAAGCCGCCTGAGAAGCACAACGACGCACGAACAGTATCCTATAGCCGAACTTGACACGAACTGTATTGTTGATGACGTGGCGGCTAAAAGGAGCGGACTGCGTAAGCGACTAAGCCTACTAGGGTACTGGCACTTGGACATGACATTGACATTTGATATGTACTCTATTAACGTGTAAACCGTGTTATAAAATTTTTATTTTTCATTATATTTTATTTTTCATCATGTCGTCAAATTTTAAGTTGTGCAGATTAAGTTTGGCAACAGTTTAGATAGAGTTCATATCATAGGCGCATAGCAAGTAACGAGCCGCGTACTCATCGCAAATTTTAAGAAATTTACAATAAATGGGCCGAGTGGGTCGACCTCGTCACCTCACTCGTTGAAGGATGCCCGGGATGGTTTTGTGACCCAGTCCGCTCCTGATTGGCGCATGTCCTGTTCAAATTCAGTGGAGAAACACGAGGTGCGGCAGCGAGAAGTCTCACCTCACCTCGCACTGCGCTCTCCTCGCACGCCGGGTTGATGCCTGCAGTTGGCGCGTGCCTGTCGCTGTCTCTCTGTATGTCGCCACTATAATGTTTGCAGACACGTTTATCATACACCCTGACTCTCCACATTCTGGCTAATATCTTTAATTAATCTGTGTGACATATTTAGTGTTGCTGATCGGACATAAAACTGCAGTGAAAAGGCACAAGGTGAGTGAGGCAGTACCGTGCCATCCTGAAGGGGGCGCATGTGAGCCCAACAGGTGCTCGTTGCTGCTGCTGTTCTTCTACGCAGAGGCGCCAGTAAGTCAGCGATATCAGAAAGTCAAGTGCACTACAGCGGGCCGTTTAGTTTTATTTTTTGTTCCGACTAACTGCCAAAATGGAATATTAAGATTTTTAAAATTAAAGGATAATAAGAACGACGTTTACAAGAAGGTGAAGGAGATTTTCGTGGAGAAGGAGAGGCGCATGGACTTCATTTACAAATACAGTACAATTCCTTTTAACTGGCCTCGCATTAACCGGCCTATTAAAATAAAAATATATATATTTTTTAATCCCGAGTTCTTCTTTATATTATATGTATGCACTTCCTTCTTTACTGGAAGGTGAGTGACATTTAAAACCAGCAAACAACAAAACAGTGTTCAAGTGCAGTGTATCAAAAGTCTTCTTTAAATAAATAATCCATTAAAACGAGTGAATTAGTGGAGGTTAAAATCCATTAGTAAAAAACAAGCCCTTTAAAAACAATGCAAACGAGGTTAAAACAATGGCTGGAAGCGGTCTCTTAAAATCCAAAGCGCGGCTCCCCTGCTTCTCCCATCGGGCTTCGCAACAGGGGAGTCGCCCAACCTGCAGGTGCAGCTGCGTGCCACACTGGTCTTGTAGCCCTCCGATCCCTGGCTACGTCGGGCTCCATCCAGACCCAGACTTGGGTTCTTTGCCGCAGTGGTCACGCTGCGGGGCTAAACCAGCCCAAAGCCTCCACGACTGTCGCTGCCTTTCGACAGCCAATCGTCTTCAATACCGGTCACTCCAGCTCCGTGATCGCTCTTCAGCCCCGGCTTTCCTCTACCAGCTTCCTTCTCCATTAACCTCCCGTTCTTTCCTGTTCTCCCCCTAGCCCCCTCGCGTTTCTATTTATCACGGAGACGTGGATCAGATTTAGCAGTTCCCGGATGACTCCTCACCTGTGCACTTAAGCTAGGATCGCCCGCATCACGAATTCCCCGGGAACTATCGGCCACACATACCACGCCCCCTCGCTAAACCGCGAGTGCCCCGATTATTTATTTAAAAAGTGGCCTTTTTGACTTGAGCTGTGGACCTGCGACACCACACTGTCCAGTCGTTGTACGAGATAAAAAGCCGTGTGCGAAATCGTGGATGAAACCTTGTGGATATGGTTTCTTCAGGAACGTCGAAGGGGTACAGTACATATCTTAGAAATATTTTTCTACATGAAAATAGGCATGAGTCGGATTAACCGGCCAAAACGGCAACCGACCATGGGTCCAGTCCCGAGGTGGCCGGTTAAGAGGGATTGTACTACGGTTTTCAATTTTTTTAAAAATGGGATGAGACTAAGAAAAAAAAATCCCATATTTATAAACTAAATTTTGACCTTAAACAAAATATTCTTTTGTTTTTCTTGTTGTTCTTTTGTTGAACAGTCAGTATTAAAATTGATTAAAGCATCAGAATTAAAAGCTTTTATAAACAACTAAATATTTAAATTAAGGTCAAAATTGAAATCCGTTCTTTTGTACACCACTCTATACTTTCATTTGTATTCAATAAGTATGAATTGTGGAATTACAACAGCAAATTTAGAACACAAGGAGGGTGAGGAGCAAATGCGCTTTCTCCGCTTTTTCTTCGCTCTCTCTATAAATGTAACGTTCTTTCTTATCCCAATATGTACCTTACCTCTGTGTGTGTAAAGAATGCTGATGAGATATGAAATATCACCAGTAGTCAATGTGCCAATTGAATAGTGAATAAGCGACTCTTTTGGGTTCATAAATTTGCAAATGTGACTCTGAATTAGTCACCAGCCATGAACTTCACCACACGTCACTAGAGGCCACTGAGATACGATGAGGTGCCCGAGAAGATCACACTCTACTTCAAGGGGATGACCCGCAAGTCGGTCCATAGTGGCTAACTCACCGTATGGATCGGAGGGAGGCAGGGTTCTTTGCTTTCATCTTTCTTGTTCCTGCTGACGGTAGACTGGGTTTTGAGGACACCCACAGTGCAGAAGCAGAATGGGGTCCAGCCTGATGACCTTCACCTTGTAGATGATTTGGTCCTCCTCTCCCACATCCAGCAACTGGTTAAGGAGAAGGCCAGTGTCATCACAGACAACTCTGGGTTCTCAAGACCAACTACTGTATGTTAGTAAATTCTCCATCATGCTGGAAGGTGAATCTACAGAAGAAGTGGAAGGCATCACTAACAAGCTGAGTGGGATGGATGCAGTTGTTAGAGTGAGGATCGGTACAGCAAGGGCAGCTTTCCTCCAACTGAAGAATGTCTGAGGAACCAGAGACTGTCCATCGCCACCAGGATGAGGCTCTTCAGTTCCAACATGATGTCAGTTGCACTCTACAGGGTGGTCCAGATCTAATTATGCAGATCCAGGTCATCTGGATGACTGATTTATGTGGGGGCGATTCCAGTTCGGCGCAAAGACGATTCTTCATGTCGTCAGTTCGCACACTTCTCGATGATCCAGGATTTTTCGGGTGATTTTCTATGTAATAAACTTAATAAGTTATAGCGTAATGAAAATTGCATAATTAGATCTGGACCACCCTATATAGAGCTCAAACATGGAGGACCACTGTCAACCACCACCATGTAAAAAATCCAGATGCTTATTAACACCTGTCTGAGAAGGGTCTTCCAGATTCACTGGCCTTTCACCAAGTTCTGTGGCAGCAGACAAGACCAAAGCCAGTAGAGGAAGAGATTCCTTATGGAGTTGGGTAGGACACATCCTCCATACGCCAGTCTCAAGAGTCACAAGGCAAACCCTCACTTGGAATCCCCCAGGGATAGAGGAAAAGAGGTCAACCAGGAAACACCTGGCGTTGGGACCTGGAAACAGAGAGAGAGAGAGATAGGACCACACTTGGGGATTACTGGAGACACTGGCCCAGGACAGAAAGACCCGGAGAGCTCTTGTTGGTGGTCTATGCTTCAAGAGTGCCAACGGACACAGGTAAGGTAAGTGGCTTCTCTGGTCTGCATGGTCCTTCTAAAAGAGTTGGATGGGCATGCTGCACCGATTGGCCTAAACCGTCTTTGAGCCACTTCAGCTGCAAAGCATGGAGATATGAATGGTGTTATAAACTATGGACCATCAACCAATCGCACGACTTTCTAAGTGGGGTCCACGTGGTGGGACTCAAAAAAAAAAACAACTACACTACATTAATATCCTGACTAATGCTCACACCTGGGTACATTCCTGAATTGTGTTCATATTGACCAGGACTGGCATATTGGCAGCGAGCAGGTTAACGTAAGGACAATTGTAATGGAGTGTCCTGTGACTCCACGTAGTGGCCAGGCAAACGTGGATCAGCCCTGGCTGTAGTTTCTGGTCCCCTTTTGAGTGGACTGAGATTGTCTTAACTCCGGAAGTGGACGCAGTCTTAGACACCACCAGGGCTGACCATTTCTAGCAATGTGTGTGCTTACAGCCATATCCAGCAGGTGGCGCCATTACCTTATTTTCAACAATACAGTGTTTGCCATTCTTACCATATCCAGAAGGGGGCATTATTTTCTTATTTTTGGCAATGCAATATAAGTCAGTCTTACCCATGCAACAGGTGCCATCTTTCCCTTGAGAATGCAGTGTGTGTGCCACTCTCGCCATATCCAATGGACAAGGCAATGGGTATCATTCTTGTTCTATCCAGCAGGGGGCACCATATTCTTATTTTCAACAATGTAATGAGTGGCATTCATGCCATTTATAGCAGGTGGCACCATTTCCAGCAGGTGGAACCATTTCTTTTTTTTCAACAACACAGTGTGTGCCATTCTTGCCATATTCAGAAGGGGGCATCATTCATTTTCTTATTTTTGGCAAAGCAATACAAGTTATTCTTGTCCATGCAACAGGTGCCATCTTTCCCTTGAGAATGCAGAGTGTTTCACTCTCGCCATATCCAATAGACAAGCCAATGGGTATCATTCTTGTTCTATCCAGCAGGGGGCACCATTTTCTTTTTTTCAACAATGTAGTGAGCACCATTAGTGCCATATCCAGCTGGAGGTGCCATTTCCTTATCTTGAGACCATGCATTTGGACATATTTGAGGGAGATCCTGGCACTAGATGCAGATGTTCATTTCTCTGCTCGAAATGTTAGCCTCCTGCCCTGTGCTCACATCTCACTTCTTCAAAGTGCCCGCTTTACTTTCTCCACACCCAGAACTGATGACCTCTGCAGGGATTTCTAGTGCTTGACACACTTTAACTGTTGATGGACTCTAACCCAACTATGAGTCATGGACTCCATTCTGTGTCTTTCTGCCCCATCCCAATTCCCTATTACCAGCACTGCACTGAGTACCAGTCCCTTCTCTCCAGTCTGCCCAGTTGGCCCCGTGGTCATTGCCATGTCCGGCACACACTCGAATTGTAAAGCTGCCAGCCTTCGCTGAATCCTCATTAGCTGCATGCACTTCCAGTCGACCTGATCGTAAGTCGTGGTTAAACCGAAGTTTGCAGACACCGTTGGTCGCCCGGGTGACAAGCCACAAACAACAGGAAGTCGGCGACTTCGGTTACCATCTGCTCCTCTCACTCCCTGCAGCATTCACGAGGAGAAATTCCCTCGAGTCGAATATGCAGATTTGTATTCAAAACTGCTGAAAGTGTGACGGAGGATCACAGAGCCTGGCTACGCACGAACGATGGGCGGGGCAGTCGGGACGCCCCCACGTTGTCGTCACTGATGTGCCGTCGCCCTGTGACATTTCACACATCTTAGCTCGCGAGGCTCACAGATGACCCTCGGGTTGGCGGCTCAAACCATTCTGGGCCTACGACTTGGAGGAGATGAAAGGGAACAGCAAAGCCAGGATCTGCTCAGCTTGGTCATTGAACAGGTGGGGGGGGGGCAATGCAAGTGGGAGGAGTCTAAATTAAAGACAGAGGCAGGCAGGTCATGACCACTTTATAATCTTGGGTGGTCATATAGTGTGCTGGACAAAAGGGTACTGATGTCCTTCACATGGACATCCCAAAGCCACATATTACCCAGCAGCCACTGCGCTTCCAAGTGTGGAATGAATTGTTATTCTTGAAGGATGGCTAACAGGGAATGAATATCCAGCCTAAATCAGCCTTTCATGACCTCAACGTTCTCATCTGACATGTGGAGCACTCTGGAGTGCCACGAAAGGCACTACAACCAACTAAAGATCGGCTGATTGATTCACATCTCACAATGGGACCACCCTGCCGAATTCACATTAAAAACCAACCATAAGTAAAAAAGAAGACAAATGAAGAGGAGATGATGAATTAACAGAGAAACACTTCAAATCTGTGACCAGTAGGGGTCTCCTCTGCTGGGTGAGCTTACAAATTTACATCCATCCACTATCTATGCCCGTTTGGTGCAATTTGGGCTCACGGGGCCGGAGCTCATCTAGGTGGCCTATGAGAATAATGGAAGGATTAAATAAATGAGGGACGAATGGAGGAGTGGGTTAGTGGATGATCTAATTAACGGATGGATGGATGGATGGAAGGATGGATAAGGGAGGAAGACGTGGATTAAACAATAAGTGGATGAATGGATAGACGGTTTTGTGGACAGATTAATGGAGGGAGGGATGCAAAGGCTAATTACATAATTTATGTAGGGATAGCCTAATTCATGAAGGGATGGAGCAAACAATTCAGTTATGAATGGGTTAATCATAACCCAAGGAGGGATTGGTTCATTGATGGAGGCGGGGTTAATTAATTAAAGCATAGATGGATGAACTGATCAATGGAGGGGAGGGTGGATGGATTAGTAGAGGAGCAATTGGATTAATGGATGGATTGATTTACAGGTCAGCCAACGGAAGGATGGATTAATAAGCCCCCATTGTAAACCACAGGCTCGTCATGCCATGCCAGGCAAGAGTGCCAGGCACCCCCTCTTCTTTGTCTCAGATTTTTTTTGGTGGCCCACTTTGGCAGAATGGCAAGCCTCAAATTTCTCCCAGCTGCATGGACAGATGTGTGTTTGGCCTTCTCATGGTCTTCCTCATTCTTCTTCTACTTCACCTCCTTCATCAGTCCCATTTCTTCATCCTCAGTTCTTTACATTCAATCGTAAGTCACTCATCTCCAAAACTGTCTTCATCATTGGAATGCCACAATGTCCTCTGTAAACGAGGGACCCGCTCTGAGTTCCAGGCTGTTATGGTCACAGTAAGCCTTTGGCCCCCACATTGTGGCCTCTGGAGTCTACTCTGGCATCATCAGGGCAAAGCACAACCTACCATTGTGTGGCATGCCCGTCACCCACAGGGGCTCGATTTATAGACACCAGTTCACCTGACATGCATGGTGTTGGCCTATGGAATGAAAGACCCCCAAATGATCACAGATAGAACATGAAAAGCCCATGCAAAACCAGTGACCAGATCAGGAATTTAAACCCAGAGCTCTTGAGCGGCACTAATCCCTGTGCCACCATGGCACTCCAGAGCATCGATTTAATATTTTAAGCCCAGAGCACTTCAACTGTAAGCCAGAAGCACTGAACACTGTACCACCATGCCATTCCATGGGCAGTGATATAAGATTTGAACCCAGAGACCTTGAGGTGTAAGGCAGCAGCACCACTAATTTTAGTGCCAACGTGGCATTCCCAAGTAATGATAGCTTCTTTGAACCCAGAGACCCTCAGCTATAAGCTAGCAGCATTAACACCTGTGCTACCACCTGTGCCACTCCAGGGCAATGAACCAGTATACCAGCAGCACTAACCCCTGTGCCACCATGCCATTCTAAGGGCAGTGATATCTGATTTGAGCCCAGAGCCCTTGAGATGTAAGGCAGCAAATCCTAGTGCCACCATGACATTTCAGGATAATGATGCTTCATTTGAACCTTTCAGCTATTAGCCAGCAGCACTAAACATTGTGCCACCATACTACTTCAGACAAGTGATTTAGTACTTAAAACTTAAGCCCTTCAGCTTTTAGTCAGCAGGACCAAACAGTATGCCACCATGCCACTTCAGAGCAGTGATGTCTGATTTGATCCCAGAGACCTTGAGATGTCTGACAGCAGCAGCACTAACTCCCTGTGCCACCATGCCACTCTAGGACAATAACATCTGATTTAAATCCAGGGCCCTTCACTGGTATACCAGCAACATTAACCCTTGGTGCCACTATGACACTCCAGGAAAATAACATCTGATTTGAACCCAGAGCCTTTAACCAGTATACCAGAAGCACTAACCCCAGTGCCACCATGCCATTCCAAGGGTAGTGATATCTGATTTGAGCCCTAAACCCTTGAGATGTAAGGCAGCAGCACAAATCACAGTGCCATCATGACATTCCAAGATAATGATGCTTCATTTGAGCCCTTAAGCTGATAGCCAGCAGCACTAAACATTGTGCCACCTTGCCAATCCAGAGCAACAATTTAGTATTAAAACCATGAGCCCTTCAGATTTTAGCCAGCAGCACTAGCCCCCTGTGCCACCATGCCACTTCAGGATAATAACAGTATCTATCTATCTATCTATCTATCTATCTATCTATCTATCTATCTATCTATCTATCTATCTATCTATCTATCTATCTATCTATCTATCTGTCTATCTGATTTTAACCCAGAACCCTTCACTGGAATACTAGCAGCACTAATCACAGTGACACAATGACATTCCAAGATAATAATACCTCATTTGAACCCTTCAGCTGATAGCCAGCAGTACTAAACATTGCGCCACCATGCCACTCCAGAGTAACAATTTAGTATTAAAACCCTGAGCCCTTCAGCTTTCAGCCAGCAGAGCTTGCCCCCGTGCCACCTTGCCACTTCAGGAAAATAACATCTGATTTGAACCCAGCGCCCTTCACTGGTATACCAGCAGCATTAACCCCTTAAAGCCACCATGCCACTTCAGGACAATAACATCTGACTTGAACCCAGAGCATGCCTTTCCAGTATACCAGAAGCACTAACCCCTTTGCTACCAGCCACCCCAGAGGGATGTTGTGACTTTCTGCAGCCAGGCCTTGTGTTTCACGGTGACGGGCAGTACTATATTGGCACCTCCCCAGCCTCTTCTAGCATCCCCTAACACCCGGGTGCCGTACATTAACTGTAACCCCTTGCTGGACTACATGTGTGGTAAGTGACGTCTCACTGACCCAATGGCCACCTCGTGTTGTGTCCCAAAGGCAGTACTGAGTGTAAGGAGAGGACTGATCCTGATTGGGATTCCAGTCCACAGCCGTCATTTATTCTTTCATAGTGCCTTTCACATGCACATACTGTTCAATTCACTTGTGCTAACTGGCAGAGGATGACCTGAGTACACAAAGGGTGTGCCACACACACACACGTGTTCAGTCCCGGTGACCGTTTTGTACACTTTCAGCCCCATAACGAAGCATATAGCGCCACACAGGGTGTGACGAGAAAATCTCAGGATGTCACCAACATCACTTTCAAGATGTCTCAGTGCAGCCTAGAAATCAAGCAAAGAGCAACGTGTGCCAGCCAACCCTCGCCAGCCTCGCCCAGCCCCACCCTACGTTCAGCGCCCTGTGGTTAGCCTGCTGAGGTGTGTTTGTTGTGCAGTTCTTAGTGGGGCTTCTGCTCAGCCCTTCTGTGGCTCCCTGGGGTCTTCATTTTGCTCCTCAAACTTTGAAAGGCCCCTAGGAGGCTTTGGGAGATCAGAATTTATTGGCACTTGACTTGAGTATTGTCAACTGGCAAGGCACAACTGGCACACACAGACACTCTCACCCGTGCTTGTCCAGTTTAGAGTCAGTACTAACATTTGGTTTATATAGCGCCTTTTTTATACTGACAAGACCCTCTCAAGTCCATATCGTACTTTAACTGGACTGCAGACAGGTTAAATAATCCACTCAGGACAGACAAGAAGTCGGTGACAAGGATGGAACTGACATGAAGTGCAGTGCCACCGTGTCCCCTCAGAACCATCAGTCACCTGAAGGAGAAAGAGGAACAAGTACAAGGTGGGCACTTCAATGCGACTTAGATAACTGCCAACCCAAAACCTGAACCCGGGTCCGTGGAGCTGTGAATACATAGGTGTGAGGAGAACATGTCAGCTAGACATAGATAGTGGAGAGCTCTGCAACTGGTCCTGAATCTGAAGAGTTAAGGAGGCCACAGCACAAACACACAGGCATAAGGAGAGCACGTCAACTCCAAAAAGATGGAGCTCAGCCATAATACTAACAATGCAAACCACTTAGTCACTGTAGAGACCCCACGTGGTAATGAGGTGGGGCAAGAGCACAAATCAGAGAAAGCAATCAGCACACAGTGCAGAGTATATAGGGTGGTCCACATCTAATTATGCAATTTTCATTACACTATAACTTATTAAGTTTATTGCATAGAAAATCACCCAAAAAATCCCGGACCATCGAGAAGTGTGCGAACTGACGACATGAAGAATCGTCTTCGCACCGAACTGGAATCGCCCCCGCATAAATCAAAGTCATCCAGACGATCTGGATCTGCATAATTAGATCTGGACCACCCTGTATAGCGCCTTTCATGTCATCTCGCACTTAGATGTACAGAAAATCTCTTTAGAAATAACGTAACATTCTCAGGTGACACACGGAGGCCATGGAGGTTGCAGCCTGTCCCTGCATTGTTGGGCACAAGACAGGAATGAGTCATCTACTGGACATCAAGTCCTTCAATAGAGCCCACTTGTGCACTGACTGGTCGCCAATTTAACTACCCCCTCCCCACCACACACACACACATACATACACACATCTTTGGGGATGCAGCATGACAAGAAGAGAACTTGCAGGACAATCGACAAACATACAGGGAGAACATGTGAACTCCACATGAACAATGACTGGGCATTGAATTTGAACCCAGGGTGCCAGTTCAGTGCTAACTGCTGTGCCACAGTGCCACCCAGAACTCTGAATAAGGCCACACAATGAATGAGTCAGAAGCAGGGTTTTATAATTACTTATTTACTCAGTATTTTATATAGCGCCTTTCACCGTATTCCCCCCCCCCCCCCACATTGTGTTTCAATCATAAAAGCCAAAGTCCCCTGAGGGAACAGCTTGAAACTACAGAATGAGTCGTTGTAATGATTTGAATCAACTAGAAGTTCTCCATATAGCACCTTTCACGGTGACCTCGTTCCATGTCATTTGTGTATTTTTCAGGCGTCTGTCACTTGGCATTTTGTTTAATGTTTTGCACAGGAGACCTTCTTGCTTTCTTTGTTTCGCTTTAAATTCTCTAAATCACTGTTTAGACAAGGAGAGGCGGGGTGGCACAGTGGTTAGTGCTGCTGCTGCCCTGCTGTAGGTGACTGAATTCAAATTTGAGGCTGGGCACTGTCTGTGTCACTTTTGTTTGTTCTCTCTGTCTTCAGTTTCCTTGACATTAGTGTGCCATGCTCTAGACTGGCACCCCCCTGCCCTTTTCACGTGTGGCTCATGGAAATAGCTCTACCTCTTTAATAGTCCTCCTACCTGTCCGCCCCACGCACACCCCCCAACCGCTATTTAGGTAAAGAAAAGCAAGGTGGCACTGTGATGATGCCATCCTGCACCAGGTAACTGAATTCAAATTTTCTAGAATGTTTTTTTAATTTCCACAACATAAGTTGAGACTGTCAAGATGTGCCGTCCAGACTGGCAACCCCTTCATTACTTGCCCTCTGAGCACTTGATATTCACTTCGTCCCCCAATGCTTCTAAAGCAATGAGATGCAGCGTGGCACAGTGATGATGCCACTCTGCACCAGGTAACTGAATCCAGATTCTTTAAAGTTTTATGAATTTCCACAACATGAGTAATAATGTAAAGATATGCCCTCCAGACTGGCAACCCCTTCATGATTTGTGCTTTATGCGCCTGGCAGTGGCTTCATCTCCCAGCTCTTTTGAAGTCCCCCCTATGTGTCCGCTACTGCTGTTTAGATCATGAAAAGCAAGGTGGCACTGAATTCAGACTGAATTCAGACTCTAGAATGTTCTTTGAATTTCTACAATATGGGTGAGAATGTAAAGATATGCCCTCCAGACTGGCACCGCTTTCATGACTTGTGCTCTATGCACCTGGTGGTGGCTCTATTTCCTTATTCTTCTGAAGTAATGAGATGCAGGGTGGCACAGTGATGATGCCACTCTGCATCAGGTAACTGAATTCAGTTTCTTACAGTAAGGGTTCTATGAATTTCCACAGTATGAGTCAAATTGTAAAAATGTGCCCTCCAGACTGGCTCCCCTTTCATCACTTGTGCTCCATATATCTGACGGTGTCTCCATCTGTCAGCTCTTCTAAAGTAATGAGATGCAGGTTAGCACTGTGATGATGCCACCCTGCACCAGAGACCTGAATTCAGATTCTAGAATGTTCTCTGCATGAGAATATTGAGATGTGCCCTTCAGACTGGCAACCCCTTCATGACTTGTGCTCTGTGCACCTGGTGGTGACTCCATCTCCTAGCTCTTCTAAAGTAATGAGACGCAGAGTGGCATAGTGATGATGCCACTCTGCACCCAGTGACTGAATTCAGATTCTTACAGTAAACATTCTATGAATTTCTGCAGTATGAGTCAGATTGTAAAGATGTGCCCTCCAGACTGGCACCTCTTTCATGACATGTGCTCTGGGCACCTGGTGGTGTCTCCATCTCCCAGCTCTTTTTAAGTCCTCCTGCCTATCCACCGTTGCTATTTAGATAATGAGAAACAGGGTGGGAGAGTGGTGAGTGCCCCTGCCACCCTGTGCCAGACTGAACTCAAATTCTAGGCTGGTTGCTGTCTATGAGTTTTTTTCATGTTCTTTCTCTGGCCACATACAGGAAAGGTCATTGGTCTCTTTACATTTGTTCAGTATAAGTGAGAAGGTAATTGTGGGCATAAGTGTGCCCCCAGTCCCTCCTCCCACACTGGCACCCATACCACATGTGTTTTAAGCCTTGTGCTTATGCAGCTGGTGCAGGTCCAGTCACTGAAATGGAATAGGCGGACATTGAAAATGAGTGAACAGATGGATAGCTGCCCACTATACAGGCGGGTGCTTATGCCCACGTGCTTATCTGAAGCCTGCCATTGCAAACCCAGAGTGCTTCATTGTCTGATATTCACCAAAGGCACTATATCACTCGTGAAAACTCCATTTTTATTAAAGGAAGTGCTTTTCCTGGTATCTGACTCACCCAGACCCCGTGCAGTGGCAGCACATCTGTGAGAAAGCGAAGCCAGTGAAGCAGTTTACTTGTGGCGTTGACCACAAGGTGCGCCCCCCGTGCCCTGCACTCTCCTCTAGAAATTACGGTTCGCCTACTAAATCTGAAAAACTCAAAGACAAGGGGAAAAATCCCTCCGCAATTAGATGGATTTTTCTGAAAGCTCGTTTTTCCTAATTCGAGAAAGCCCCCACCTACAACGTGCTCTGAAAATGAAACTCGCCCTCTTTCTTCTCAGCCGAGAACTTTACGGCAAACCTCTTTAAAGACGTGAAGGCTTTCTAGAAAGTTCTGCCATTCACAGATGCAAAGGGAGTTTGGTTGGCTGGCTGGCTGGCTGGCTGGCAAGCATTAAAAGGGGCAGAGATCCTGAAGAACATCATGATAAAGAGAGGCAGCCCTGCACATTATATAGCGCCTTTCCATCCCCGATGAGGTTTGACTAGGGGTGACAGCCGTATAGGCATACGTTGAGAAGTGGCAGTTTCACTTCTTTCATTATCAGTTGGCTCCAAGTCCCAGGGACCTGGGTCCAAATCTCACTTTGGTCATCACCTGTGTGGCATTTGCAGACCCTCTCGGTGCCTCTGACAGCACTGGCCTCCCATCCAGGGATAGGCACAACCATCACATCCAACTGTATGTCCATGCTGTCACTGACGTGCAAGTGACACTTTCATTGTATGGTGGACACGTGACAAGAAACGTGAACTTGAATGACCTAATGACACTTTAGAAAATATGTTTTATTAATGGCAAGTGTGGTCACACTGGTATGAAACTGTGAGTCAGTGTGTCCTTTTTAATGATCCGCAAACAGATGGAACCGATAATCCAGTGATACCCAGTGTGCCCACTGGCCCATTTCCACCCACGCCATCCTGCCTACGTCGTTGGCCATCCTAACTGCAGGCTGCATGGGGTGGATTTCCTGTTTTGTTGCCATGGAGTCGCACATTTTCTGAGCATGGAGTTGTAGGTGGAGCTACCAGAGGGGGTGGGGACTGCATGCCACTCCCAGTGTTATCCTTGTGGGGTTCAGGATGACCCCTTTGGTCACGAGTCCTCATAGATAAGGTACTGTGAAGTTTGTGGGGGGGTTTGGGAGAGGCCTGTCCAGTATGGGGGGGTTCTCACAGTGGGTTCCATTTTGGCATTACCTGACTAGGATAACTGAGTGGCACTTGTGAGTCTCCAGTAGTCATCACAGACCTAGAGTGCTGCTTGTTACCACTACTCTGATTCCTATGGAATCTGCTTTAATGAAGGAGACTTGCTAGCCTTCTGCCTGACCTGCAGATTTGTCTGTGGATGAGCAGTGAGGGGGCTTTGATGTGGTAAAGAGGAGGTCCAGGGCATTTGATTTGTCCAGGAGGGCTGCTGCCACAGTGAGAACTTTTACTGTAAGAATCTGAATTCAGTCACCAGGTTCAGAATGGCATCATCACTGTGCCACCCTGCGTCGTATTACTTTAGAAGGGCTAGGAGATGGAGACACCACCAGGTGCTTAGAGCACAAGTCATGAAGGGTTTGCCAGTCTGAAGGGCACATCTTCACATTCTCATTCAGAGAACATTCTAGAATCTGAATTCAGGTTCCTGGTGGAGGGTGAGATAATCATAGTGCTTACCTGCATCTTCATCATTAAAGAGAAATGGAGAAGATCTGTAACATCAATAAGATAATAAGGATCAAAACACAAAGCTGGCCAACCATGGCCAGGTGCTCTGTGACTGGACAGGCCAACTTCTCGACCCTGTCATTGCTATTTACTTAATAGGCCAGTTAAACTCCTTTAAGTCAGAAACAGATGTCTGGGGCTCCTCTTGTGGTGACCTTTAAGTGTTTGGGGAATACGTGCTGGGATCTTCATTATGGTCATATCCACCATTACCATCATCACCACTATCATCATCATCAACACCATCATTAACATCATCTTCACCATCATTACTAGCATCAACACCACCATCATTACCATCACTATCATCATTATCACCAAAATTATTACCTTCATCATCATCACAATTATTTATCATCACCATCATTACCATCATCATTATCACCACAATTATTAACTTCATCATCATCATCACCACAATTATTACCATAATCATCATTATTATCATTATCATCATCATCATCATCATTACCATCACAATTGTCATCATCACTACAATTATTACCATAATCATCATCATCATCATCATCATCATCATAATTATTACCATAATCATCATTATTATCATCATCACCGTCATCATAATCATCATCATCACCACAATTATTACCGTCATCATCTTCATCGTCATTATCACCACAATTATTACCATAATCATCATCACCATCCTCATCTTCATCATCATCACCAAAATTATTACCGTCATAATCAAAATAAATCATCGTCATCATCATCACCACAATTATTACCATCATCATCATCATTATCCTCATCATCACCACGATTATTACTATAATCATCATCATCATTACCATCACAATCGTCATTATCACCACAATTATTACCATAATCATCATCCTTATCATCATCACCATCATCAGCATTACCACCACAATCATTATTACCACAATCATCATCATCATCATCGCTCCCGGGCGACAGAGATCTGTAGCACTGATTGTGGATGGCCAGGGTTGATGGCTGAGTTGCAGTGCCAAAGTAAGCTGGATGTTGTCCAGACACCAATTAGCAGTATCCTTGTCTGACAGGGGTGACCTGGAGATCTTCTCCAGCCTGGCAGGGAGCGCCTTTCAGTTTTCTGGGTGGCAGCAACTGCAGTGCATGGCACCTAGTGACAAGTGATGATATTCTTGGTGGGTTTCAAGCCAGTGAGGGAGATGGCTTTGACGTTCTGCACAAAGTCATACCTATGAAGTCAGAGTATCTAGTGTTGGCGTTGCAGATCGAAAGATACAAGCATCATCCAACGCTTGTTTCATAAACATTTTGGCAAAACTGTCCCGTACATTTTAGGGTCATTGGGTGCCAGAGCCTACCCTAGCAAAATGAAGCCGAAGACAGGAACCAACCATAAATGAGGTGCCAGTCCATTGCAGGGCTCACTCATCAACACACACCCTCAAAAAGAAGGTTTTTGAGGTGGAAAGCAAGGAATTTTGCTCACTAAGGATTATTCCATGTGAATGAAACTTCTGGGCAGTTTCTCAAACCGCTCGTTTCAGACCAGTGGTGACACCGTCTGCGCTCAACTTCTAAATTCCATGAACAGATGAAAATACAGTATCCTTCTGGAGACTCACTAGTGGCCGTGTGGCCGGACCAATGGATTTTATCAACCGAGAAGAGGGGCCTTTTTTGTGAAGCAAGTATCACAATTTGTATTCTATCTGTAATTTCTGAGCCAGTGCTGAATGAAGGGGGCTATATGAAATCAAATTGATCTGCAAAATGCCCAATGCCCTCCCAAGCACTGCCTACTGATAAGGAACAGTGCCAACCAATACAGGCTGCCATTCTGCGCTGAAGAACCTCTGCGTGAGTGACCTTAATTGGACATTTTCCGGTTTTATGAGTACAGTGTCACCATGGTTTGACAAGATCATTGTACCTGCAGAATTACAAAAGTGAAATAAACAACAGGCAAACAAACACAATTATGGGGGTCCAGCTGGACAACCCATTTGAGACTGGCACCTGGTAGGCCAATCAGAAGGAAAATGTGAATTGGATGGACAGATGAATGAATCATGGCAGCAAACTCCATGGAATACTTCATGTGTTATGCCAAAAAATGTGAATGTAGAGAACTGGCAGCAGGGCAGACCCCCAGACCCCACCCCAAAGACCTAAGCACCTACTCAAAAATTAACAACAGACATTTAAAAATGGCCCAGCAAGCCAAGGTGTCCTCATTCCACATGAGAATTTGGGCGCTCCCCCTCTGATAGAAGACCACATGCAGGAATGAATGAGGACACTTAAAAGGTGGCCAGTGGGGACACAAGATCAGCCGCTAGCACAGTCCCGGCCTTCCCAGATATAAGTCAGTGAAGTTTCAGACTTGGTGGGTGTCCCCTACCCCTTTATCTGTTAGGTGGTCTGCCAGTCAACACATCTCCTGCAGCACAATGACTAAATGGATTTTTTTTTTTTTTTTTGCTTTTCACTAAATGTGTTGTTTTGGGGGTCTCCCCTGTCACTCATTCTGTAAAATGTAGAACTGAGTCACACAGTCAGGGAATGACATCAGCAGATCTTGCAGCAGACTTTTATTTATATAGAATTTTATATAGTGCCTTTATCAAGAGGCTCCATCATTAAAGTTTTCTCATCCAGCCTTGTCTGGGAACAAGATGAGAATCTCCCAATTGGTTTATTACCTGGCACAAGTGAGCCTAGTGACCTGTTCGAGGTCCTGTGGACCTCTCCAATCCACCGAGACCGCTTGGAGTTGCTGCACTTCAATCCAAAAGGCCTTAGAAATGACAAGAAAAGGTGACAAGTGACATAAGGGTACATCTACACATACTGTATACACATGTTGAGATCTTCAGTTGATTTACTGTCACTCACGGCACCGTCATTCACCTATAGATAGATAGATAGATAGATAGATAGATAGATAGATAGATAGATAGATAGATAGATATGTGAAAGGCACTATATAATAGATAGATAGATAGATAGATAGATAGATAGATAGATAGATAGATAGATAGATAGATAGATAGATAGATAGATAGATAGATGAAAGGCACTATATAATAGATAGATAGATAGATAGATAGATAGATAGATAGATAGATAGATAGATAGATAGATAGATAGATAGATAGATAGATAGATAGATAGATCTGCTTGTTCAACCACATTCTCTCTCTTGCTAACCTGTGATGATGAAGAAGTATCTTTCTCTTACTAACATATGATGAAGAAGACAACACAATGGAGGGCACAACTCAGCAGCCATATTGAGGCAGGCACTGCAGCCTGTTCTGAAGAAAGCTGAATGATGCTTTAACTAGAGACATTAAATAACAAACAAGTCTGTGTGCTGCCTGAACAACACATCACAATTTAATCAGGTTGTATGGTTGCCAATATTCAAATGTATTTTGCATA
>JANRMT010028174.1:5586201-5608301 GCA_026402145.1 Polypterus bichir lapradei
TGTAATCCAGAAGTCTGAGGGTCAGCGTCACCCTGAGTGAAGCCCTGAAAACAAAACAGAAAATGTTAACCCAAAATGTGGCCTCTAGGTGGCAGCAAAAGGATCCCCCAGTTCTACCCTAAGAATCCCCAACTGTTCAGAAAAGTTTAAGATGAAGGAGCACTGGGCACGGAGATGACAGCGGGTTAAAGGACAAGCGATGGCAGAAGGGAGCGGTGTGGTGAAGTCTCTTCTACCCTGTGGTGGGCACCTTGGTGCAGAGAGACTGAAAGTTCAAAGGTGGACCAAAGGTGAAGAGCAGAGTGGTGCCACCTGAAGCGATGGGACATGGCGGGGGGGGGGACATCCTATAGAAGGGCAGAGAGAAAGCCTCTCATTTATCCTTTCTAGTAAAACACCATTGGCATGGGCTTTACAATTCAAGGTTACTTGGATATAGCGCCTTTCAGAAAGGAAATTGTTACAAAATCTGTCATTCTATATTTTCAAAAGAGTCTTTCAGAATAGGATGTGTTACAAAGATTTACTTCAGTATTTTTGTTTTTGTGGTGTCTTTCACACTGTGAGTCCTTGCTTCATATAGCGCCTCTTCTATACTGCAGACTATCACAAAATGTCTTAATCTGTCAATCAATAAGCTTTTGGTTGGACATTTCTGCTATGAGGTGTCTTTCAAACAGTGTCATTTAACTAATCTTCATTTTATATAGTGCCACCTCTACCACTACAACTCAAATCAGCGAGACAAAAGACTTCCACCGTGCTAAAGAGCCTCTGAGGCCAGTCAGGGGGAGGACATGGAAGTGCTGCTGGCTGGGGTGGTCCACATGAACCACAGACCGGACTGGTCTGACAACACAGTGGCGCCGGACAAGAAGGGTCACAGCAGACTGGACTTGCTAAGGGGACTCCGGTCTTTCTGATGTGTGCAGCAAACTGCTGGAAATGTTCAACCAGTCCATAGTAGCCAGTGTGGTGGTCTGCGCTGTGGTCTCCTGGAGAAGAAACCTGAGCTCAAAAGAAGCACAGTGTCTGAACGAACATGTCAGGAAAGCCAGCGCCAACAACAGGGCCAACCCTGGACATTTTGGAAACTGTTGTGGAAATGTTGGTAAAACTGGATGCCATCTTTAAAAATCCCGCACCTTCCCTCCCCTCCAGGAGGCGCTCATTCCACCACGGTGTGCTAAGAAGAGCCTCTGGGGGTCTTTTCTCCCCACTGCTATTAGGCAATTCAATGCTTCCACATGATATACTTGTTAAGTTTATTTCATTTATTTACTATTGATTGATTGATTGATTGATTGATTGATTGATTGATTGATTGATTGGCTGTTTTATTTGTCCTGTGAGTCTGTATCCTTGTTTTTATGTTTCTGCTGCTGTATACTTCTGAATTTCTCCTTCTGATTAATAAAGGTTATCTAATCTAATTTGATTTCTGTTGTGCAAACTTTCAGAAAATATCAGTCAATCAATAAAAACTGAATTATTATTATATAAACTGCTTGAAAAAATGAAAGGAACACTTTGAAAACACATCAGATCTCAATGAGAAAAAAAAAATCCTGCTGGCTCTCTCTACTGCTATGGACTGACATGGTGATGTGTGAGGAACGAAAGGATGGAAATGAAACTGATCAACTAACAGACACCCCGAAAATAAAAGGGAGCAAAATGATGGGGCGGGCAGGTGAGTCAATTTGGCTGAAATTTCATTACAGCAACTCTAAATCATACTCAGTAGTTTGTATGCCCCCCACATGCCTGGTGACGTTCTAATGAGACGACTGACGGTGTCCCAGATCTGGACCAGGGCATCACTGAGCTCCTGGACAGTCTGAGGTGTCATAATGTCCCACCCAGAGGTGTTCTATTGGATTGAGGTCAGGCGAGTGAGTGTTGGGGGGGTGCAGTCATTGGTATCAATTCCTTCATCCTCTTGCCACACAAGGCCGGGCATTGTCGTGCACCATGAGGAACCAGCATAAGGTCTGACAATGGGTCCAAGGATTTCATCCCGATACCTAACAGCAGTCAAGGTGCCGTTGTCTAGCCTGTAGAGGTCTGTGCGTCCCACCATGGTTATGCCTCCCCAGATATACCATCACTGACCCACCACCAAACTGGTCATGCTGAATGATGTTACAGGCACCATAACGTTCTCCACGGCTTCTCCAGACCTTTTCATGTCTGTCACATGTGCTCAGGGTGAACCTGCTCTCATCTGTGAAAAGCACAGGGCGCCCACCAGTGGTGGACCTGCCAATTCTGGTATTCTATGGCAAATGCCAATCAAGCTCCAAGGTGCCAGGCGGGCAGTGAGCACAGTGCCCAATAGAGGAAGTCAGGCCCCCCTCATGAAGTCTGTTTCTGATTGCTTGGTCAGAGACATTCACACCAGTGTTCTGCCTGCCTGCCTGCTGGAGGTCATTTTGTAGACTCTGCCATTGCTCATCTTGTTCTTCCTTGGCCAAAGGAGCAGATACCAGTGGGGTCCCGATGATGGGTTAAGGACCTTCTACGAGGGGCCCTGTCCAGCTCTCCTGTCTCCTGGAATCTCCTCCATGCCCGTGAGACTGTGCTTTTTACTGTCAAAATGAAAACAGATTTCTGCAATGCAAACAAAATTAATTAAAAATATTGTGAACGTCTCCCGGGCACGGACAGGCAGACATGTTGTTTTTCACCCACCACACGTTTATTTACAAATATATTTACAAGTTCAAAGGTGCTCACACAACCCCCAAAGTCCTGGCCACACACACAATGCCTTTCTTCGGGCCGCCTCCACACTCTCTTCTCCTGCTTAGTCCTCCTTCCACCCGACTCCAGCTCTGAATGAAGGGAGGCGGCCCCTTTTATTATCACCCGGATGTGCTCCAGGTGGGTTCCGGCAATCTTCCACGGACACACCCCCGTGTGGCGGATGTGCCGGCTGCATCCCCGGAAGCACTGCTCCTCTTCCCCCCAGCACTTCCTGGTGTGGCGGAAGTGCTGAGGTCCAGGGCTCTAAAGGCATGGGGGGCGCCCCCTGGCGGCGACCACAGGCCCCTACAGGGTGGAGCTTCAAAACTCAAAGGAACCAGGGTGGTCGCCCCCAGATGGTCTGGGGAAGGCGCAAGCCCTCCTCCGGTCCTCCTGGGTGTCCCGGCCGGGTTGCCACCCCAGCCACCTCTGACAATATATTAAAATAACGTTCTGAAGAATGGCAGAAAATCGCCAAATCCAGGTGTTTAAAGCTTGTGGTATCAAACCCAAGGAGACTCCAGGCTGGAATCAAGTAAGTACTGAGTACAGGCTCGGAGTACCTGTGTCAATGGCAGATTTCAGTTTTGCATTGTTAACAGATTTGCAGTTCTTGTTTCTGCTTTATCATTCTTGGGTACTCAGTGTTGCTTAAGGAGGGAAAAATTCATTTAAATGATTTAAGCGTAAGGCTGCGTGAAAGAGGTGAAGGGGTCTGAAGACTTTCTGAAGGAGTTGGGTATATAGAAAAGAAAAATATGACCAATGACGTATTGATCAAATATTTTGAAGAAGGTTCAGGAAAAAGAAAACACACATAAGCCATGAATGATAGCTCGGCGATAATACAGGGTGAGCCAAGATGAAGTAGCACATTTCTTAAGGTCATTATGCGAGGTACAGGCAGTCGAGTTCCTTTGATAGGCGATCCCTTGTAGTTTTCAGTCGGCCACTCGCCTTGGTCCGGTGCGCACGGTGCTTTCACTGTCGAAGTGTTCTTCAAAAACAACGAATCCATCTTCACTATGCAATGCGCCTTCCGAACTCACATCAGCATTCCTCCTAACGGTGACATCCCAAATCGGAAAGCAATTCCTTAGTGGGAGACTAACTTTAGACAGACGGGTACAACATTGAACAGAAAATCTCCAGGCCGTCCTCGGACTGTACGAACACCTGAAAACATCCAAGGTGTAAGGGTATCAATTTTGCAGTCTACTCGACGTTCGGCATGTTTCTTCCTTGAGTATTTTTGAGGAGGAATTTTGCACGAGGACCTTAATTTCCATCCATACTAAATGATGGGAGTGCAGGAACTCACTGAGAGACACTGGGAGAGCCGTAGAGAGTTGTGCTCAAACATTCAGCAAACCGTTCATCGAGATGCCATCATCATGTGCAGCGACGAGACACACTTCCATTTGAATGAATGGTTGTGTAAATAAGCATCGCTACAGGGCTGAAACCAACCCTCTCGTGAACTTCATCAGAGACCCCCACACAGTGAGCACACGTGTTACAGTTTGGTGTTGAATTTGCCATTGTAGGCCATTACTTTTTTGAGGAGGGAAGAGCAACGGTCACCGTCACTTCAGAACGTGACGTTGAAATGCTAGAGAACTGGAAGAAATGGATGTGGAGCAACAGCTCATACGGCCTGCACGGAGATCCATGTAAGTTTTGAAGGAGATGTTTCCCTGTGTGGCGATGTCGGGTGGTCTTCACGTTCGCCTGCTCTCGCGCTGTTGTGGGGCTCTCTCAAGTCAAAGGTCTACACACACCGACCTCAAAACCTCGAAGCCCCTCAAGGACGCTATTCGACACGAAATCGCCACTATTGCCCTTGAAATGGCTGAATGAGTCATGCGAGCGTTCAGAAATCGTCTCAAAGAGTGAATCGCTAATGATGGCCACTACCTTGATGACATCATTTTTAAAACACGGTGAAAAAAAATCAATTTTGTATGCCCTTTCTTGTGTTGTAATGAAATTTATTTGATCTTGTAGCGTTTTTGTAGAATAAACGTTTGAAATGTGGCTCACCCTGTGAGACGGCACAGTGGATTACAGAGACACAAATGGAAACCAATTAGGGCCACATTTTGCACCATTGCTAGAAAATTCTTCATCATTCAAGGAACCACAGACACATGGAATATGTGGCCAAGTGGTGGGCTTGACTGCTCCCTCTGCTTCTGCTCCTGCTCATTCGTGACACTGACCTGCTGCCTACTTTTGCACATCTCCCCGTTACTCACATCTCAGTGACTCTCATCTGTCCACACTGCCCACTTAGTTTATACCTCAAGGAGATTTAGCAGTAATGGAGACATGGAGGAGGAGATGACCAGTGTCAAGGAGGACAGAACCACCTGCTGTCTGCTAAGTGGCGGTCCTCAAGTGACCCCTTCCTGAATAAACCTCCATTTGATGCTCCACAAACTCCTCAACTGAAGGTGCTGTCCACCAAAATGGCTTTGAGCTTTTGCTGTCTGCAACAGAAGCCTTGCCAAGTATGGGCTTTCAGTTTTATTCATGGCCATGCTATGACTTTCATGAAATTCTCTCCATGAGGGGCAGGCCACTCTTACTGGAAGTTGACACAGACACTCGATTCATTCTTCTTCTGTATTTCTGTACTTTATAACAGTTTGTACTTTAAAACTTGTCAGGCCCACCATCTCAGTCAAAGAATTTTACAGATATGTGTCACCTGAAAGGCTCTCCTGATTCAAAGAAATGACTCGCCCACTGTGAGCAGAGCATCCTGCTGGTGACTTATAAATCACGAAGGGGCACCACTGAGCCCAGAGGCCTCATGCTTCGACCCTACTGGTAAAATTCCACTGGTCCTGACACTCCACCACCACACATGTTCATAGTGCCCAAGAGCTTTGAACTGATCCCAGGTAACTAAAGCTCTTCATGTGTGCCAATGGGCACAGAAGCATGTCTGATTTATTAGAAACATCCAGAAACTCTCAAACCGACTTGACTCAATGCAGAACAATACGGGTCCAGAACCCCAAATAGTTTGCAGCAAAGCACTGTGGGGTCCTTCATTCACACACCCACACTCATTATAACAATCTACCCTGAAATACTCAAAACAAGGGTCTTAACATGCACTGAGGGCCCGACATAAAGCTTAAAATGCCAGCTTGTGCATACATGCTGTGGCACACGTGGTACCCAGCCGGGACGCCCAGGAGAACCAGAGGAGGGCTTGCACCTCCTCCAGACCACGAGGGGGCGACCGCCCTGGTTGCACTGGGGACCACGGGTGCAGAGCTTGGAAGCTCAACCCTGTAGGGGCCCGTGGTCACCGCCAGGGGGCGCCCCGGTGCCTGGAGAGCCCTGGACCTCAGCATTTTCGCCACACCAGGAAGTGCTGGGGGGGGGGGGGAGACTGGGGACACCCGGAGGGCTTCTGGGTGCGCAGCCGGCACTTCCGCCACACAGGGGAGTGTCCGCGGAGGAGTGTCGGGAAGCACCTGGAGCCCATCCGGGCTTGTATAAAAGGGGCCGCCTCCCTTCATTCGAGGACTGGAGTCGGGTGGAAGTGAACGGGAGTCTTATGAGAGAGGAGTGGAGGCGGCCTGAAGAATGGCACTGGAGAGAGAGGCATGGACAATGGGGGATTGGTGCTGGAAGCACTGGGTTGTGCACCCTTATTTGTAAATATTATCAGTAATAAATGTGTGTGTTGGGTGAGAAAACGTTTTCCGCCTGTCTGTGTCTGGGGCTCGTTCCACAACGCCTACAGCAGATTCAGAAAGTATTGGGACCTCTTTGTTTTCTGGACATTTTACTGCGCTGCAGAATAAATTTTAAATAGACAAATTAGCCATTTGTGTCCATTAATCTATACTTAATAGCCCAAAACAAGAAAGTGAAAATGCATTTTCAAAAAGTTTGCAAATGTATTCAAAATTCAGACAATTAGAAGCTTCTTTAACGGCCAGCCCAGCTTTGAGTCTTCTTAGCCAGTGTGTAGAAACTTTGCACACCTGGATTTGGGCAGTTTATTCCATTCACCCTAGAAGATCCTCTCCAGCTCTTTTAGACAGAGTGGGAAGCATTAGAATGTTAGAACATTAGAATAATCTAAATGAGAACGGGCAATTTAGCCCACCAAAGCTTGTCATTGCAATCCACTTCTTCTTCTTCTTCTTCTTCTTCTTCTTCTTCTTCTTCTTCCAGCTGTTCCTGTTAGGGGTCGCTACAGCAGATCATCTTTTTCAATGTCTTCCTGTCCTCTGCTCTGTTACACCCATCATCTTCATGTCCTCTCCCACCACATCTAAGGCCTTCCTCTTCTCCTCTTGCCTGGCAGCTCCATCCTTAGCACCCTTCTCCCAATATACCCAGCATCTCTCCTCTACACTTTCCCAAACCAACTTAATTCTTCTAAAATAACATCAAGTCGTGTTTTGAAGATCCCTGAAGTCCTACTGTCCACCACATTACTTGGTCCCCTATTCCATGCATCTATGGTTCCCTGTATTGAGAAAAACTTCTTAATGTTTGTGTGAAATTTGCCCTCAAACAAGTTTCCAACTGTGCCCCATCTGCCATCTTCAGGTGGGTTTTGGCTTCACATTTGCCCTGAAGCAACTGCAGAATTGCCATGGCTGTGCATTTTGAATCATTTGAATCGTTTCCCCGGTCTGAGATGGTGTGCACTCTGGAGCAGGTTTTCTTCAAGGTCCTCTCTGTATTTCTTTGCATTCACCCTCAGTTCTGACCTATCCCTGCACCTTCATAGCAGGATGCTGCCACCACCATGCTTCACTGTAGAGATGGTTTTAAGCAGATGGTGAGCAGCGTCTGGTCTTCACCAGACCTCCAGTAGTGCTCCGAGTTCTGCTAAAAGACTTCATTTTTCATCTCATCAGGACAAAGACTCTCTCTCCTCATACTCTCGGAGTCCTTTTTATCATCACATGCCTTTTACTAAACAGAGACAGAACCTCTATGTTTTTCCAAGTTGATTCTGGGGTCTGTCAGGGGGGTGTTCTGCTCCTACTCTGTTCAATCCTTGCACAGACTGGGTGGGGTCCAGTGGCTGGGGGGCATCCGTTAGCAAAGAGAGATTCCCTGATCTTGATTTTGTTGATGATGCTGTGATGTTGACGGAGTCAACTGAGGCTCTAATGGGGGCTCTTGAGAGACTGAGCAAGGAGTCTGAATGTCTGGGATTGTGAGGGTCCTGATAAAAAATAAAGATCCAGGCCTTTATTGACATCTTGGGCACAGCCATCAGCTCGACCTTTTCGAGAGGTTTACTTACCTTGGCAGTGACATTCATGTCTCTGGTGACTCTTCCTATGAAGTCAGTAGACAGTTTGGGAGAGCATGGGGGGTCATGAGGTCGCTGGAAAGGGGTGTGTGGCACTCCCGATATCAATGCAAAAGGACGAAGGTCCAAGTCTTTAGAGTCCTGGTCCTTCCTGTTTGTGAGACATGGATGCTATCCAGTGACCTGAGATGCAGACTGGACTCCTTCGGTACTGTGTCTCTTCAGAACATCCTGGGTACTGCTGGTTTGAATTTGTGTCAAACAAGTGGTTGCTCATGAAGTCCCTAATGAGGCAAGTTATCTGCATTATGTGGGAGAAGCAGTTAGGGCACTTATGGCCATGTGGCACTATTTCTCAAGGGTGATCCGCCTCACAGGATCCTCATTGCTAAGGACCTGAGCGGCTGGACCAGGCCAAGGGGATGCCCACGTAACACTTGGCTGTGGCAGATAGAGGGTCATTTCTGTAGGGTAGGACTGGACTGTGTGTCTGCCTAGGGGTTGCCAACCAGGATTCCAAGCTGTTTCCTCATGTGGTGGGTGCGGCAACACACTGTACCATTGCATTGCTCCCCAATATGGCTGAACAATTTATTCAATGAAAAATTAACAGATATCGTATGTTGAAAAAAAAAAAAAGTTGCATCCATGGCTCTAATAGCTGGTATTGCGTCCTCAAGTTGGCATTTCCTATTACTGTCCAGCAGTCTGTGAAGGTGTTTCCTCACTCCTCCATGCAGCTGTGTGATGTTTGAGGGGTGTCTGACATGCGCAGCCCATTTCAGATCCAGGCTTTGATTTGGCCATTGCAGAACTCTCCATTTCTTTCTTTTCAGCCATTCCTTGGTGGATATACTGGTATGTTTAGGGTTATTGTCTTGCTGCAAAGTTCAAATTCAGTTAAGCTTCAGTCTTCTGATAGATGGTCTCACATTAGGCACCATGTGGTATAATGAAGAATTCATTGTGGAGTCTATGATGCTGAGCTGCCCAGGAGCTGATGCAACAAAGTAGCCCCAAACCAGAATATTTCTCCCACCATGCTTTACAATTCCTATCAGGATCTTCTGCTCAACTGCAGTACTTTCTTCTGGTACTGAGGCCAGAAAACTCTATTTTCGCCTTGTCTGCCCATTGCACATTGTCTCAGAACTTCTGCCTGGGTGTTCTTTAATCCTGTCCTGATGTTCTTGCTGGCTTCCTCCTGACACACCTCTCATGTAGCTCTACATTGTGAAGCATCTTTCTAATGATAAAGTCCTGCACTTTGACACAAACAGTAGCAAGAGCTATGATGACAGAGGAGGTCTTGGGTTGAATGGCCTGTTCTCCTGGAGCTCCAAATAGGTGGAGTCTAACTGTAGACTTCCAGAGCTCCACCCTTTTACATGATTAGGGCTAACCGACTCAAACAATGCCAAGTTCACACACAGGGCCACAGGCACATGAGGTGAGTGACCAAGTAGTGTGGTCGACAATAGGACTTTTAGGGGTCTTCAAAACTCAGCTTTATGTTATTTTGGAGGAGTTAAGTGGATAGGACTGGTGGCTCAATGGCCCTTTCTCATCCTGATTGTTCTAAGTTTTTAAAGCCAGTGTCAAATTATGCGACTTTTGATTGTTGGGTACAAGTCAAAGAAGGTTACAACTGAAGCATTATAATGAAGTTGGAAACTTGTTAGGGGTAAATTTCACACAAAATTTGAAAGTTTTTCTTCCAGAGAACCATGGACACGTGGAATAAGTAAGAGGTAGTGTGGTAGACAGGAGGACTTTTGGGACCTTCAAAACTCAACGTGATGCTATTTTGAAAGAGTTAAGTGGATAGGACTGGCAAACTTTGTTGGGCTGAATGACCTGCTCTCCTGGAGCTCCAAGTAGGTGGATTAGACTCCATTGAATGGCCCAAGTAGGTAGACATCCAGAGCTCCACCCTTTAACACTTACTTTTTCCAAATGACAAATTTGTATTTATGCTTTTTTCAGTTATAGAGTGGACTACAAGATGTTAATGTGGCCTGTCATTTATTAGGTTACATCACCTTTATCTATAAATATTGTTGTAAATAAAACCAAACCTTGATAAAGTCTGCTGATTTATGGGGGTGTACTTACTTTTTCACATGACCATACATAGTGGATGGTAGGGGAGGGGTATCCTGAAGCTCTTTACTTAAACACCACTTCACCAGACCAAATAACCAACGAAAATGTCTTATTAGACATAAATGTCTTTCTTACAATGCCTTTCTCCTCCTCCTCCTTCTCCTCATGCCAGGTGAGCTCCTGTCAGTCTAAACCTAACAACTCTGAAATAGCCTACTAAAAGGAACAAAAGCCAACTTTAAAAAAAACACCCAGCAGCCTATCCAGCCCCAGCTAGAATGCAGCCAAGATACACACCAAATGAGGGTTAAGCTTGATAACAGTCACATTTATTGAAAAATGAATGATCCACAGCCATACTTTTTGAAGATTCTTCTGGCTGCTGTTATGGCCATGGGAAATGCCTCATAAAATAAGAGTTGCTTAAATTAGTCACTTGCTATTCTGAAATCAACCCACCCACAGGGGATGCACAAACCAGTGTGTTTCTTCATGCCGGTCCCAAGCCCTGATAAATCGAGAGGGTTACGTCAGGAAGGGCATCCGGTGTAAAATTTTAACAAATCAATATGCAGACAACAATACAAATTTCCATTGTATTTCCCACCAGCGGAAATTGGGCTACTGTTGGATGAAGAAGAAGAAGAAGAAGAAGTGGGGGGAGACGTGTCTGGAGGCTGAAGGAGACGAGGAAGGTAAAGAGTGTGGAACTGAGGGTAGGAACGTTGAATGTTGGGTGTATGACTGGTAAGGGGGGAGAGTTAGCCGATATGATGGAGAGAAGGAAGGTTGATATATTGTGTGTGAAGAGACTAAATGGAAGGGGAGTAAGGCCAGGTGGATCAGAGGTGGGTTCAAATTGTTCTATCATGGTGTGGATGGGATGAGAAATTGGGTAGGGGTTATTCTGAAGGAACAGCATGTCCAGAGTGTTTTGGAGGTGAAAAGAGTGTCAGGCAGAGTGATGATTATGAAGCTGGAAACTGGAGGTGTGATGATGAATGTTGTTAGTGCATATGCACCGCAAGTTGGGTGTGTGATGGATGAGAAAGAAGATTTCTGAAATGAGTTGGATGAAGTGATGAACAGTGTGCCCAAGGGACAAAAAGTGGTGATTGGAGCGGATTTCAATGGACATGTTGGTGAGAGGAACAGAGGGGACGAGGAGGTTATGGGTAGGTATGGTGTCAAGGAGAGGAATGCAGAAGGTCGTAGGATAGCGGATTTTGCCAAAAGGATGGACGTGGCTGTGGTGAATATGTATTTTAAGAAGAGGGAGGAACATAGGGCTACATATAAGAGTGGAGGAAGATGCACACAGGTAGATTACATCCTATGCAGAAGAGTCGATCTGAAGGATATTGAAGACTGCAAAGTGGTGGCAGGGGAAAGTGTAGTTAAGCAGCATAGGATGGTGGTCTGTAGGATGATGGAGATCAAGAAGAGGAAGAGAGTGAGGGCAGAGCCAAGGATCAAATGGTGGAAGATGAAAAAGGAAGACTGCAAGGTTGAGTTTAGGGAGGAGGTGAGACAGGCACTGGGTGGCAGTGAAGAATTACCAGACAGCTGGGAAACTACAGCAGTAGTAGTAAGGGTGACAGCTAGATGGGTGCTTGACATGACATCTGGACAGATGAAGGAGGAAAAGGAAACGTGGTGGTGGAATGGGTAAGTAAAGGAGAGTATACAGAGGAAGAGGATGGAAAAGAAGAAGTGGGATAGTCAGAGAGATGCAGAAAGTAGACAAGAGTACAAGGAGATAAGGCACAAGGTGAAGATAGAGGTGGGGAAGGCTAAAGAAAAGGAGTATGATGAGTTGTATGAGAGGTGGGACACTAAGGAGGGAGAAAAGGACAGGTGGGCTCGACAGAGTGACCAAGCTGGGAAAGATGTGCAGCAGGTTAGGGTGATAGAGGATAAAGATGGATACTCATAAGTGAGGAGAGTGTGTTGAGCAGATGGAAAGAATACTTTGAGAGGTTGATGAATGAAGAGAACGAGAGAGAGAGAAGAGGCTGGATGACGAGAAGATAGTGAATCAGGAAGTGTGATGGATTAGCAAGGAGGAAGTAAGGACAGCTATGAAGAGAATAAAAAATGGAAAGGCCGTTGGTCCTGATGACATACCTATGGAAGCATGGAGGTGTTTAGGAGAGATGGCAGTGGAGTTTTTAACTGGATTGTTTAGTGGAATCTTGGAAAGTGAGAGAATGCCTGAGGAGCGGAGAAGACATGTACTCGTGCCGTTATTTAAGAATAAGGGGGGCATGCAGGACTGTTAAAACTACAGGGGGATAAAATTGATGAGCCACAGCATGAAATTATGGGAAAGAGTAGTGGAAGCTCAGTTAAGAAGTGTTGTGATGATTAGTGAGCAGCAGTGTGGTTTCATGCCAAGAAAGAGCACCACAGATGTGATGTTTGCTCTGAGGATGTTGATAGAGAAGTTTAGAGAAGACCAGAAGGAGTTGCACTGCGTCTTTGTGGACCTGGAGAAAACATATGACAGGGTGCCTCGAGAGGAGCTGTGATATTGCAGGAAGAAGTCGGAAGTGGCAGAGAAGTACGTAAGAGTTGTACAGGATATGTACGAGGGAAGTGTGATTGTGGTGAGGTCTGCGGTAGGAGTGACAGATGCATTCAAGGTGGAGGTGGGATTACATCAGGGATCAACTCTGAGGCCTTTCTTATTTGCAATGGTGATGGACAGGTTGACAGACGAAATTAGACAGGAGTCCCCGTGGTCTATGATGTTTGCTGATGACATTGTGATTTGAAGTGATAGTAGGGAGCAGGTTGAGGAGACCCTGGAGAGGTAGAGATATGAGAGGAGAGGAATAAAGGTTAGTAGGAACACCACGACAGAATACATGTGTGTGAATGAGAGGGAGGTTATAGGAATGGTGAGGATGCAAGGAGTAGAGTTGGCAGAGGAGGATGAGTTTAAATACTTGGGATCAACAGTACAGCGTAATGGGGATTGTAGAAGAGAGGTGAAGAAGAGAGTGCAGGCAGGGTGGAATGGGTGGAGTAGAGTGTCAGGAGTAATTTGTGGCAGACGGGTATCAGCAAGAGTGAAAGGGAAGATCTACAGGACGGTAGCGAGACCAGCTATGTTATATGGGTTGGAGACGGTGGCACTGACCAGAAAGGAGACAGAGCTGGAGGTGGCAGAGATAAAGATGCTTAGATTTGCACTGGGTGTGACGAGGATGGACAGGATTAGAACTGAGGACATTAGAGGGTCAGCCCAGGTTGGACGGTTGGGAGACAAAGTCAGAGAGGCGAGATTCCGTTGATTTGGACATGTGCAGAGGAGAGATGCATGCTGGGTATACTGAGAGAAGGGTACTAAGGATATAGTGGCCACGTAAGAGGAGAAGAAGAAGGACTAAGAGAAGGTTTATGGATTTGGTGAGAGAGAACATGAAGGTGATGGGAGTGACAGAGCAAGATGACGAGGACAGGAAGAGATGGAAAAAGATGATCCGCTGTGGCAACCCTTAACGGGAGTAGCTGACACAAGAAGAAGAAGCTATTCTGAAATCAACTCTTCCAGTGTTCCTGATTGTCTTCTACAGTTACATGCATTTTCTCCCTCTGTTATCCTCTGATATTCTGCAAGATTCTATTTATCCAATGCTCCAGGAGTCTACATTTCCCTTTTTTAACCACCAGCAGCTTGTAAAATTTAACGTGAATATTCAAATGTTTAGCGGAATGCAGAGATCAGTATACCTGTGTGACATTTCACTGTCAATCATCCATCATGGCCTGCTTAACTTCTGGGTAAAATACCAGCTACTATAAAACAGCATCATCGAGGCATGGGGTGATAATGTTTCCACCTGCAACGGTCCAGAAATCTCCCCATCCGCCTCTGGGACTTCCGTATCTCTCTCCGTCGGCTGATTACACAGCGTGGAGACAGTTTGAGTCCAGTCATTCCCGTCTATAACTAGGTCTAAATTATGATCAGTAGTAGTCAGTACTGCACCGCATTTATTGTTAGACCAGTCCCACCCTAAATCACAGATAAAGGAGGAATGGGGCGGACCGCTACAGGGAATTTTTGTAGCAATCCTCCATGGCTGATGAAACATAGGGCAGTTTCATATTTCCGTATTTCTCCGTGTATACATGTTATGCTGGTCTTTACTTTAATCCACTGTCACGGTAGTACATATCGGCGATCAACAATGGAAATGTTGCTGCCTAAATCAAGCAGTGCTTCAAGTCTAAATCCATTTACAACTACTGCTCCAGTATGCGATATTGTAAAGGGGTTTGTAAGCGCACATAAACCTCCTCTCTCTCTCCACCTGCATTCCTCCTCGTTCTTGAGTAAGCTGCACACCCACGAACCCGGGACTTCGGAACAGGCTCCTGTTTGTATGAAAGAGGCAGAGTTTGTGGGACGTAATCCCCACGGAGTCCACTAGAGGACCGTTCTGCTTTCTCAGATTGTGAGGCTGTCTTAAATGTTTCTATGAGCTTGATACGCTCCTCCATATTTTTAAAGTCTCCCCAGACCAGCTGGGTGAGATATTTGGGAATACTTTTTAGTAACAGAAAGCAGACTACCTGCTGCATGATCTGAAATGTCATACTTTCGAATGGCCCTACCTATTGTGCCACTTGTTCCAAGAGAGCAAAGGCTTGCTCCTGGATCATCCTCTCTGGGTCGAATTCCAAATATTTAAATTTTTCTACCTGCTGGCCTGAGGATACCCCCCCCCCCCAGGAACCAGCCCACTCCTGTGTGTCTCTCCCACACACTCCCTTTGTTTCATTACTAGCCTGGTTGTGTATATTAGAAGTGGAAACCTGCACCTGGTCTTTCCAGACCACGGGATGAACCACCCACTCAGAAAAAAAAGGTTTGGAGCAGCCACCCATATATTGTTCCTTGGCTGCAAAATGGTTGAATAATTGGGAGATGTTCGCAGGTAACAGTCCAAAATAGAACTGATTCTGGAGGCTAAAGATGGCAGCTTTTATGCCAAGATCAGAAGTGAAGTCATCAGTAGCGCTGGAACTGGAAGTGACATCATCAGTGGCACCAGAACCCAGCAGGATTTCCTGTGGATGTACTGCATGGAATTGAGAAAGAAAGTCAGTGTACCTTGTCCCCCCCCCGGTCTGGTGTGGAATTACTATCATTCAGGCCCTTTATTTGTCTCCCAATTGCATGTGTGTGACACAAGAAACAAAATTACTTGAGGTTGGGGGGCTGTACCTGAGCTTCATTGTGGAGAATTAATCACAATGAAAAAATACTGCACAAAAATAGATAAAGTTTTGGGGACCGTCCCAGCATATTGTCGTCCAGACAATAAAGAAAGAAACTGATTCAATGTCTTTTATGGTACAATTAACATTTTACTGTTGTAACGATGGAGTTTTTGTAACAAAAGAATTATGGGACAGGAAATGGTTGGCAGGATGTGACGTTGGAGACAGGAACCAAAGTCATTAGGAGTCGACGGAAGTGAAGTGATCTTGTGGAGCCAGAAGTAACGTCATCGTGACTGACCGGAAGTGACATCATTCAGCCATTTTGGAACCGGAAGTGGAGGTGATTATTTTTCCTCTGATTTTCTGTTGATGAAAAGAGATTCAGGTAAGTACCATGTGATGAACCTCTATCTCGCAATATTTCACTCACCTTTAGGCTCTTTGACTCCAAATCGCATGAGTGTGACACTATCTTTCTTTCTTTCTTTCTTTCTTTCTTTCTTTCTTTCTTTCTTTCTTTCTTTCTTTCTTTCTTTTATTGGTTAATAACCCAGGGAAAGTATATGTGTGTCAGGAGCTATACATGGACAATAAAGAGAGAGATTTGCAATGTCCTCCTCTCTCTCTCTGTCATGTTGCATCCTGATGAAAGCAGATCAAAGGATGACCTGAAGAAGGCAGGCTGCCTGGGCCTGTGCAGATGTTGAACTGACCCGGAAGAATCAAATGCAGCTATAACTTATTGGTTACCTGAAATTCCACATCTAGCATTATCAGGATGTATGATCTTAGTTTACAAAGCCACATTCTATCTATTGCCTATAATCTATATTTAAAAGTGTAGCTGTTCCTCCAGTCTTCTTTTTCACTCTTTTGAATTGCCTGAGGTTATAGGGGTAAAGAAGAGGAGGGGAGAGTAAGTGCTGAACCAAAGTAATGGATCCTTATGGGATTTGAGGCATTTGGTTAAGTCTATACAATAAAGAATACAAAGTAGAAAACAGGATTACCATAGAAACTTAAGTGACAAAACATGTATGTGATTGTATTTTTTCCACACTTGGAGATTTGTTTGTAATTGTTTTTGAATAAATTAACTTGATTTACTGCATTAATTTATTTTCGCAACACTATCTCAGGTTACTCATGTGATTGCACTTTGTCACAGGTGCTGATATCTCATGCTCTCTGGTATAAAGATGGTGACAATAGTGGAGTCAGGATCCTCTGGCAGATAAAAATACCTTATAGAAAGGAATAGAAATTCTTCTAATCAAGTAGGCCTAGTGACAGACTGTTCAGTTTCACCTTCAATTGTCCTCAACTTTCATGTTTGTTTTATTCTTTTTTACAGTACTTCCTTTTTATTTCTTGATTTTGACTCATAGTTTTGAGTGTCTGCAGTGGGTTGGCACCCTGTCCGGGATTGGTTCTTGCCTTGTGCCCTGTGTTGGCTGGGATTGGTTCCAGCAGACCCCCGTGACCCTGTGTTCGGATTTAGCAGGTTGGAAAATGGTGGGTTGGTTGGTTTTGACTGTGCTCTGTTTCTTGTGGTCAACTCCTGGTCTTTTCCCTGCAACTCACAAAAAACCTTGGACATTTATTTTTTTCTCGTAGCAGCACAGAACTCCTTATACAGGGAGATTCACTCGAAAGGGACCCCGAATATTCTGTTGTAACTCCCGTTAGGATGAAACAATCTGAAGCACAATAATACAGTGGTGTGAAAAACTATTTGCCCCCTTCCTGATTTCTTATTCTTTTGCATGTTTGTCACACAAAATGTTTCTGATCATCAAACACATGTAACCATTAGTCAAATATAACACAAGTAAACACAAAATGCAGTTTTTAAATGATGGTTTTTATTATTTAGGGAGAAAAAAAATCCAAACCTACATGGCCCTGTGTGAAAAAGTAATTGCCCCCTTGTTAAAAAATAACCTAACTGTGGTGTATCACACCTGAGTTCAATTTCCGTAGCCACCCCATGGCCTGATTACTGCCACACCTGTTTCAATCAAGAAATCACTTAAATAGGAGCTGCCTGACACAGAGAAGTAGACCAAAAGCACCTCAAAAGCTAGACATCATGCCAAGATCCAAAGAAATTCAGGAACAAATGAGAACAGAAGTAATTGAGATCTATCAGTCTGGTAAAGGTTATAAAGCCATTTCTAAAGCTTTGGGACTCCAGCGAACCACAGTGAGAGCCATTTTCCACAAATGGCAAAAACATGGAACAGTGGTGAACCTTCCCAGGAGTGGCCGGCCAACCAAAATTACCCCAAGAGTGCAGAGATCTGAGAGGTCACAAAAGACCCCAGGACAACGTCTAAAGAACTGCAGGCCTCACTTGCCTCAATTAAGGTCAGTGTTCACGACTCCACCATAAGAAAGAGACTGGGCAAAAACGGCCTGCATGACAGATTTCCAAGACGCAAACCACTGTTAAGCAAAAAGAACATTAGGGCTCGTCTCAATTTTGCTAAGAAACATCTCAATGATTGCCAAGACTTTTGGGAAAATACCTTGTGGACTGATGAGACAAAAGTTGAACTTTTTGGAAGGCAAATGTCACGTTACATCTGGCGTAAAAGGAACACAGCATTTCAGAAAAAGAACATCATACCAACAGTAAAATATGGTGGTGGTAGTGTGATGGTCTGGGGTTGTTTTGCTGCTTCAGGACCTGGAAGGCTTGCTGTGATAGATGGAACCATGAATTCTACTGTCTACCAAAAAATCCTGAAGGAGAATGTCCGGCCATCTGTTCGTCAACTCAAGCTGAAGCGATCTTTGGCGCTGCAACAGGACAATGACCCTAAACACACCAGCCAATCCACCTCTGAATGGCTGAAGAAAAACAAAATGAAGACTTTGGAGTGGCCTAGTCAAAGTCCTGACCTGAAACTAATTGAGATGCTATGGCATGACCTTAAAAAGGCGGTTCATGCTAGAAAACCCTCAAATAAAGCTGAATTACAACAATTCTGCAAAGATGAGTGGGCCAAAATTCCTCCAGAGCGCTGTAAAAGACTCATTGCAAGTTATCGCAAACGCTTGATTGCAGTTATTGCTGCTAAGGGTGGCCCAACCAGTTATTAGGTTCAGGGGGCAATTACTTTTTCACACAGGGCCATGTAGGTTTGGATTTTTTTTTCTCCCTAAATAATAAAAACCATCATTTAAAAACTGCATTTTGTGTTTACTTGTGTTATATTTGACTAATGGTTAAATGTGTTTGATGATCAGAAACATTTTGTGTGACAAAATGCAAAAGAATAAGAAATCAGGAAGGGGGCAAATAGTTTTTCACACCACTGTACACTCTATACCTTGACGTTTGTGTAATCGATTGCATTACATGGGATGCTGGAAATGGTTTCCGTTTTCTGCCAGACACATTTCGACGTGGCGCTACATGTTCCTGAACGTATCGACAAGAGTCTCGGGTTGGGGGATAGCAGCAATTTCACATTGGATGTTTTCCTTCAAAATCTTCCACAGTGCAAGGCTTGTTACGATGGACTTTTCCTTTGAGCAGACCCCAAAGGAAGAAGTCTGGTGGTGTCCAATCCGGCGACCATGGTGGCCAAAGCCCCTTTGAAATTGATCCTGTTGCCAAAGAAGGACTCAGTTTCTGCCATGCTGCCGATGTGTGACACGTTGCTCCATCTTGCTGGAAGTAACATTCCGTTAAGTCACGATAATCCAGTTGATTCTGACATCGTTTAAATTAATTGGTGACACGCTGCTCAATACTGTACACCACCATCCTGATGAGAAGTCGAGTGAAGGGGTACGGGCAGGATGCACCCAGAAGTTGCAAACAGAGGTTAAACGTTGCGACGGCTGTTTGGCGCCTACCTCATCGCTCCGACGCTGGGGCATCCCGGTTTGTTCGAAGCTCCATATACTGAGGAGCACATTGTACGTTTTTATGTTCAGATTGCTTCGTCCTACCGAGAGTGATTACAGAATATTTGGGGTCTCTTTGGAGTGAATCTCAAATGAGGTTTACAGCCTCTTTTTACATTACACAATTTTTCCAGCAATTTTCAGTCACAGACTTCATTTACATACTCTTAGTGCGTCGGAGGCAGTCGTGACATACTCCCATGACAGGCTGTTATGTAGTCTGACATTCCCAGCAAATCAGCCCACCCAGCCTGTTACTCAGAGAGGTTTCATTTTATCTTTAGCGCTCTGTTTTTGCAGGAGTTGCGAACTAATGAACGTTCAGCCAGAAGTACAATGTATATAATGCAGTTCCTAGAACTAAGGAAATGGAGCGTTTTGGACGTCAGAAACAGAAGAGCAACTCGTCGGTCTGCTGCTGAATGTTTAAAGTACAACAATAGAATTCAAAAAAGTAAAAAGGTCAAAGATTGCCGCTGAACTCAGTGTAACTGTTAACCCTTTGCACAGTGCCAGCTTCGTCAGGCAGTACTCTGGAAATGTGAAACTGTGTGGGAATGTCATCAGAGTTTATTGTAATTTGTCATGCCTTTCAATTTCTAGTTGAGCAATTTGACACACTTACAGTTAGGTCCATAAATATTTGGACAGAGACAACTTTTTGTCTAATTTTGGTTCAGGTACATTACCACAATGAATTGTAAATGAAACAACTCGGATGCAGTTGAAGTGCAAACTTTCAGCTTTAATTCAGTGGGGTGAACAAAAAGATTGCATAAAAATGTGAGGCAACTAAAGCATTTCTTTAACACAATCCCTTCATTTCAGGGGCTCAAAAGTAATTGGACAAATTAAATAACTGGAAATAAAATGTTCATTTCTACTACTTGGTTAAAAACCCTTTGCTGGCAATGACAGCCTGAAGTCTTGAACTCCTGGACATCACCAGATGCTGGGTTTCCTTCTTTTTAATGCTCTGCCAGGCCTTTACTGCAGCGGCTTTACTTTCAGTTGCTGTTTGTTTGTGGGCCTTTCTGTCTTCAACAAGTGAAATGCGCGCTCAGTTGGGTTAAGATCAGGTGACTGACTTGGCCATTCAAGAATTTTCCACTTCTTTGCTTTAATAAACTCCTGGGTTGCTTTGGCTGTATGTTTTGGGTCATCGTCCATCTGTATCATGAAACGCCTCACAATCAATCTGACTTCATTTAGCTGGATTTGAGCAGACAGTATGTCTCTGAACACCTCAGAATTCATTCGGCTGCTTCTGAACTGTGTCACATCATCAATAAACACTAGTGTCCCAGTGCCACTGGCAGCCATGCACGCCCAGGCCATCACACTGCCTGCCTCCACCGTGTTTTACAGATGATGTGCTATGCTTTGGATAATGAGCTGTTCCACACCTTCTCCATACTTTTTTCTTGCCATCATTCTGGTAGAGGTTGATCTTGGTTTCATCTGTCCAAAGAATGTTTTTCCAGAACTGTGCTGGTTTTTTGAGATGTTCTTTAGTAAAGTCCAATCTGGCCTTTCTATTCTTGAGGCGTATGAGTGGCTTGCACCTTGCAGTGCACCCTCTGAATTTACTTTCATGCAGTCTTCTCTTTATGGTAGACTTGGATATCGATACGCCTACCAAGCCCTGGAGAGTGATGTTCACTTGGCTGGCTGTTGTGAAGGGGTTTCTCTTCACCATGGAAATGATTCTGCGATCATCCACCACTGTTGTCTTCCGTGGACGTCCAGGTCTTTTTGTGTTGCTGAGTTCACCAGTGCTTGCTTTCTTTCTCAGGATGTACCAAACTGTAGATTTTGCCACTCGTAATATTGTAGCAATTCCTCAGATGGGTTTTTTCTGTCTTGCAGCTTAAGGATGGCTTCTTTCACCTGCATGGAGAGCTCCTTTGACCGCATGTTGTCTGTTCACAGCAAAATCTTCCACATGCAAGCACCACACCTCAAATCAACTCCAGGCCTTTAATCTGCTTAATTGATAATGACATAACGACGGACTTGAACACACCTGCCCATCAAATAGCCTTTGAGTCAATTGTCCAATTACTTTTGAGCCCCTGAAATGAAGGGATTGTGTTCAGAAAATGCTTTAGTTGCCTCACATTTTTATTCAACGTTTTGTTCAACCACTGAATTAAAGCTGAAAGTCTGCACTTCAACTGCACCTGAGTTGTTTCATTTAAAATTCATTGTGGTAATGTACTGAACCAAAATGAGAAAAAAGTTGTCTCTGTCCAAATATTTATGGACCTAACTGTAAGTGAGGAGATCAGCAACTGATCAACAAGTCATGCCTGATGTGCTGCTGATGTAATTTGTCTCATGTTAAATTTCTGGAACTGATAAATACACCAAAATGCACAGACCTCCGTATACAATTGCCTATGAAAAACGCACAACCTTGGCATTACTAGTACCAAGCTTACTAATAGAACTACAATGGATTCAGAAAGTATCCAGGCCCCTTCACTTTAATATTAAACAGATAAATTTGCATTTTTTGCCTATCAATCTACACTCAATAATCCGTGATGAGAAAGTGAGCACGTTTTCACAAATTTATTAAAATCTAAAACTGAAATCTCTTATTCATAAAAGTATTCAGATCCTTTGCTGTGGCCTGCCAAATTGTGCTCAGGTCCATCCTGTTTGCTTCAGTATGTGTCCAGAACTTGATTGGAGTCCACCAGTGCCAGACTGGACATCGTCTATAAAAGCATATGTGTGTAGCTGTGTACAGAAGGACTCTCAGATCAGACTGCCTATC
>JANRMT010028174.1:5608311-5624485 GCA_026402145.1 Polypterus bichir lapradei
ACTGCCTATCAGCTGTGATAGTCAACGGACTCTTTGTAGACCTCCATGGTCAAACTGTGGTCAGCTCCATCTCCAGTTCTCCTTTTGATGTGTCCAGAACTGGAGTGGAGTCCACCAGTGCCAGACTGAACTGACTGGACATTGATTAGACAGGCACATGTCTGTACCCGTGTGTAGAAGGACCCACCATTCACATTGCATGCCAGCACAAAAACCAAACAATGATGTCCATGGGACTCTCTGTAAACCTCCACAGTCAAACTGTGCACAGGTCCATCCTGTTTGCTTCAGTATGTGTCCACCAGTACCAGACTGGACATCGTCTATAAAAGCACATGTGTGTAGCTGGGTACAGAACGACCCACATTTCACACTGCATGTCCAACCGTGATGCCTAAGGAACTCACTGGGTACTTCCACAGTTAAATCAGGTCCGTCCTGTTTGCTACAGTATGTGTCCAGAACTTGATTGGAGTCCACCAGTGCTGGACTGGACATGGTCTATAAAAGCACATGTGTGTATCTGGGTGCAGAAGGGCCCACGTTTCACACTGCATGTCCAACCGTGATGTCCAAGGAACTCTCTGGGTACTTCCACAGTTAAATCAGGTCCACCCTGTTTGCTTCACTTCTCCTTGAGATGTGTCCAGAACTTGATTGGAGTCCACCAGTGCCAGACTGAACTGACTAGACATCGTCATATAAGCACACGTGTGTAGCTGTGTACAGAAGGACCCACAAATCATACTGCTTGTCAGCTGTGATCTCCAAAGGACTCTCTATAGACCTCCATGGTCAAACTGTGGTCAAGCCCATCCTGTTTTCTTCAGTTCTCCTTGAGAAGTGACTAGAACTTGAGTGGAGTCCACCAGTGGCAAACTGAATTGATTGCACATCAGTTAGGAAGTCACAAACCTGTATGTAGAAGGTTCACAATTCACACTGCATGTCAGGACAAAAACCAAGCCATGAACTCCAAGGAACTCTCTGCACTCCTCTATTATCATAGTGTGGTGAAGCATAGATCAGTGCAGGAGGATCAAACCAATTCTGAAGCTTTGAGTGCTCCCAGGAGCATAGAGCCTCAAGAATTGTGAAACAGAAGACGTTTGGAACTACCAGGACTGTCTGGCCAAACAGAGTAACTGGGCAAGGTGGGCCTTGGAAGAGGAGGTGAACAACAACCCAAGGTCACTCTAACATAGTCTCAGAAGCCCCCTGCTGAGATGGGAGAACCTGTTGGATGGATGATCATCTCATAAGCACTCAATCAATCAGGCATTTAAGATAGAGTGGCTAGATGGAAGGTACTGTTGAATGAAAAGTGTATGACAATCCACTTGGACCCCAAGAGCATGAGGGGAAAAGATTCTCTGGTCTGATAAGACAAAAATTGAACTCTTTGAGTAGAACTTCAAGCACTGCACCTGGTGAAAATCAGGCACTCCTCATCACCTACCTATATACCACCCCTACAGTGAAGCATGATGGTGGCAGCATCATGTTATGAGGGTGCAGGGATAGGGAGACAGGGCCAGAATTGAGGGAATATTGAATGCAACCAAATACAGAGAGGCCCTTGAAGAAAACCTGCTCCAGAGTGTATGTCACCTCAGACAGGGGCAACAACCAAGACAATGCCGGAATGGCTTTTGGATAAGTCTCTGAGTGTACTTGGTTGGCTCAGGCTGAAACCCCATGCCATATGTGTGAAGAGACATGAAGACAGTTGTTTATAAATGTTCCTATCCATTATAATAGACGTTGAGGGGCTTTGATAGGAAGGATGGAATAAACTGTCCAAATCCAGGTGTACAAAACCTATGGAGACTCAACGATGGAATTGCTGCCAAAGGGACTTCTATAAAGTAATGAATCAAGGGACTGAATGCCTCTATGGGAGAGAGATTTCAATTTTCAATTTTTAATAAAGTTACAAACCTTTCTGCAAAGATGTTTTCTGTTTGCTATTATGGGTTATTATTGTGCATAGATTTATGGAGAAAAACAGAAAATGTGTCTATTTGAAATTAAATCCTCAACACAATAAAGTGTGCAGAAAGTACAGGGTCTGAAAATGTCATGAATCCATTACAGGTAGTCCCCGAGTTATGGACATCCGACATCCGACTTACGAATGGGGCCACAGCTGCTCCTTCATCTGTCTGGGGAATGCAACGCATGCTCCTCAGTAACTGCCGCTCTGTCATCTTCGGCTTGGGTACACTGAAAGTGGTGGATGGACGGAGGCGGTTTCGCTGCTCGCACAGTGTAGTGTCCCTTGGGGGGCTACGTTTGATGAATGGGGTGGTGGGGGCCGCACCTCATTCATTCTCAGTGGACGGCTGGGTGTGCAGCAAGCGGTGACCCGGGGTCCATAGTCACCGGGGCCAAAGCTACCGCTCACGTCCAGGATGGAGGCTTGATGGGGCGGTTTGCTGCCCGCCCACCACGATGCTGCAGCAACTGCTCCTGACTGGATGGAGGCTGGATGGGGAGGAGAGGGGCGTCTCACTGCCCGGCCACCACACAGCCTTGCAGTGTCTCTCGAACGGCTGCCCTGTTTGTTCTCGGTGGGCGGCTGGTGATGCAGCAAGCAGTGACCTGCATCTGGCTGAACGGAGGCCATTGAGGGTGAATGGAGTGGTGGGGGGCAGCATTGTTGTGTGCCTCGGGTGGAAGCCTGTTGAATGGGGCGGTAGTGGGCGATTCACTACCCGCCTTTGATCGCACCCTGTTTGTTCTCGGTGGGTAGACGCTGAACCAGCATACTGTATGGAAGTGGAGGTGACTGTGTGGTGGGCAGGTGGTGAACCGGCCCTTGCCGCCCCCATTCATTCTCGATAGCAAGCCTGCTTGTACTGTTACGTATATATATACACTCACCTAAAGGATTATTAGGAACACCTGTTCAATTTCTCATTAATGCAATTATCTAATTAACCAATCACATGGCAGTTGCTTCAATGCATTTAGGGGTGTGGTCCTGGTCAAGACAATCTCCTGAACTCCAAACTGAATGTCAGAATGGGAAAGAAAGGTGATTTAAGCAATTTTGAGCGTGGCATGGTTGTTGGTGCCAGACGGGCCGGTCTGAGTATTTCACAATCTGCTCAGTTACTGGGATTTTCACGCACAACCATTTCTAGGGTTTACAAAGAATGGTGTGAAAAGGGAAAAACATCCAGTATGCGGCAGTCCTGTGGGCGAAAATGCCTTGTTGATGCTAGAGGTCAGAGGAGAATGGGCCGACTGATTCAAGCTGATAGAAGAGCAACTTTGACTGAAATAACCACTCGTTACAACCGAGGTATGCAGCAAAGCATTTGTGAAGCCGCAACACGCACAACCTTGAGGTGGATGGGCTACAGCAGCAGAAGACCCCACCGGGTACCACTCATCTCCACTACAAATAGGAAAAAGAGGCTACAATTTGCAAGAGCTCACCAAAATTGGACAGTTGAAAACTGGAAAAATGTTGCCTGGTCTGATGAGTCTCGATTTCTGTTGAGACATTCAAATGGTAGAGTCAGAATTTGGTGTAAACAGAATGAGAACATGGATCCATCATGCCTTGTTACCACTGTGCAGGCTGGTGGTGGTGGTGTAATGGTGTGGGGGATGTTTTCTTGGCACACTTTAGGCCCCTTAGTGCCAATTGGGCATCGTTTATATGCCACGGCCTACCTGAGCATTGTTTCTGACCATGTCCATCCCTTCATGACCACCATGTACCCATCCTCTGATGGCTACTTCCAGCAGGATAATGCACCATGTCACAAAGCTCGAATCATTTCAAATTGGTTTCTTGAACATGACAATGAGTTCACTGTACTAAAATGGCCCCCACAGTCACCAGATCTCAACCCAATAGAGCATCTTTGGGATGCGGTGGAACGGGAGCTTCGTGCCCTGGATGTGCATCCCACAAATCTCCATCAACTGCAAGATGCTATCCTATCAATATGGGCCAACATTTCTAAAGAATGCTTTCAGCACCTTGTTGAATCAATGACACGTAGAATTAAGGCAATGTATATATACATTTAATATTGTTTTTTATCAGTATGCTGCTGCTGGAGTATGTGAATTTTCCCTTGGGATTAATAAAGTATCTATCTATCTATCTATCTATCTATTATATAGTGCCTTTCACATATCTATCTATCTATCTATCCATCTATAGCAGGAAGTTGTCTCTCGTTCAGTACACCAGACGTGTTGACGACGGGTGCCTTCCTGCTGTGATAGCGAGTCCAGTGCTGTGCAGAAGAGCGCATCTTAACCTTTTATCTTCACCCTTCAAGAATGTCTCTGAAACACAAATCTGATGCAAGTGCTAGTGATACAGTAAAGAAGAAAAAAACCACCATCATGGAAAATAAAGTAGAAATGATAAAAAGGTCAGAGAGAGGTGAAACTCCATCATTCATTGGCAGAGCACTTGGTTGCTGTCGGGCAACAATAGCATTTATTAAAATAATGTACCTGTTCCGACTTACATACAAATTCAATTTAAGAACAAACCTACAGTCCCTATCTTGTACGTAACCTGGGGACTGCCTGTATATATAAGGAGCTCAACACATTATGGGATACTTAAAATAAACTTTAGGCTAAGTATCCCATAAGGCATTGATTCTTTTATATCAGGGATCCCCAACTCCGGTCCTGGAGGATCCCAGTGGCTGTGGGTTTTCATTCTAACCCTTTTATTAATTTGTCACCTATTTTTGCTGCTAATTAACTTCTTTTGAATTCATTTTCATTGACTTGTTCTTGAAAACTCAGACCCCTTAATTGTTTGTTTTCCCTTAATTAGCAAACAATAGTGAGATATAAAATGAGCTAAAACACGACCAGCAAACTGAATCAATCATACAATATCTGAAAATAGAGAAAGGTGAAGGTCTCAAGAATGCTGATCTGCTCAGGTCCACAAAACATTTGACCAGAGCTCTTAGAAAAGAGAAAATCCACAATTTCGGACATGTCTGCTATTGCACAATGAGAGCAGCAACAAGCAATGGAATTAAAGAACGAGTTAAATTAACAACAAGAATCGTCGTCTAATTAAGCAATTGCTTGGAGTTTGATGCTCTGATTTAGCTGGTCTTCTGTTGGCTCACTCACTTCACATTTCACTTCTATTTGGGTGCCATTTAAGGAGCAAAATGAAGCAATTCAGAGGAACAATGAAGGAATTCAAGGGAACAAATCTTAAAAAAGTCAATTAAAATGAATTCAAAAGAAGTTAATTAGGAACAAGGGTTAGAATGAAAAACAGCAGCCACTGGGGCTCTCCAGGACCGGAGTTGGGGACCCCTGCTTTATATAATCCTACATGAAAGACTCCTTGTATTACAGATAACAGACTGCAGATAAGTCACTGGATGAGGAGCTTCAAGTTCTTGTGAGTCACAGGGTGACCTAACCTCAGGTGATGGACCTGCCCCAGGCTTGGATCCAGAATACACATTGGTTTAAGTCCACACTAAGGAGACACGAGTAAATCAGAATTTCTAGTTCACAGTAAAGCTGCAGTGGAAAAAAAAACAGTTAGAAAAATAGCATCAAAGGCTTATGCGAGTTTTTATCATGACATTATGAAAAGAGAAATGCCACCCGAAGCATCAGACGAGGCAAGAAGATGAGTTACGTGAAGCGTGTCATTCACCCGTCATCCTAACTATTCATTTATCTGTTCTTTACGTCGGCTGCTCTCTGATACGTGAGACGTGGGTGACGGCTTCAGAGAAACCGGGAAGCGTTCAAAGAAATGCTGAAATGGAAAGATTTATGCAGGATGTGGAGATTGGCGTCTGTGGCTGTTTTATTTTTTTAGAAGCCAGCCTCTGAGAACAAGACATCGCCACGGGACGTGGAGGTGCCACGCAGGGCTTCAGAATGTTGCAGTCCTACATAAAGCACTGGGGGTGGGGGGTCGGGATGGACTGGAAGCAACGTGGCGCTGCGCTCCGTCGCACTTCAAGGCACATCAATCAGAATGAGCAAGCTCAACCCTTGAGATCCCCTCGAGGAGATTTATTTGCACCAGACTAGGCATGGGACAAAGAATTATTTATAATCAATTGGTCGATCACCTTAACTCGAATGATTTATTTGAGATCTACCAATCTGGCTTTAGGCGTTATCATGGTGTTGAGATGGCCCTCCTTAAAGTATTCAATGACATCTCTATTATTACTGACTCAGGTGGCACTGCAGTCCTTGTCCTCCTGGACCTGTCCGCTGCCTTTGACACTACTGACCATGAGACATTGCTGTTGCGGCTTGAACATCTTGTTGGGCTTAAAGGGGCCGCTCTTAACTGGTTCAGGTCATATCTAACTGGTAGACACTTTTCAGTGACTTTAAATTCCTCTTTTTCACCCACTGCTCCTCTTAAATGTAGTGTTCCTCAGGGATCCTACTTTATTATCTATATACCTTCACCCTATTGGAGCTATTTTTAGGAAATTTCTTTTCACTGCTATGCTGATGATACTCAGGTTTATATTCCCGTCTGCAACTCTGCAATAAATCAACTGCACAACTGTCTTTCTGAACTAAGATCCTGGATGGCTAATAATTTCCTTGATCTGAATCAAAATAAAACAGCGGTGCTTATAGCGGGTCCATCAGCTAAAGCCCAAATTGGTCTTGGACTTCTCGGCTCTTTCTCTGTCTTTAGCAAACCTCAAGTCCGCAATCTTGGTGTTACATTTGATAGTAACCTCTCTTTTGAGAAACAAGTAAATTCTGTAGTCAAGAGTTGCTTTTTCCAGCTTCGCCTATTAGGTAAGATCAAGCCTTTTTTATCTTCTAGACATCTTGAGAAAGCTACTCATGCTTTTATCTTCTCTCACATTGATTACTGCAACTCGCTGCATTCTGGGATTAACAAATCACTGATACGCAGGTCACAGTTGGTCCAGAATGCTGCCGCTCGCTTTCTGGTTGGGGCAAGAAAGTCTGATTCTGTTTCTCCAATATTAGCTTCTTTACACTGGCTGCCTGTCAGTTTTCGAATTGATTTTAAAATCTTGCTGCTAGTTTTTAAATCTTTACATGGGCTCGCTCCTGCCTGTTTATCTGAATTGTGTTCTTTACACCAGCCATCCAGAGTGCTCAGATCTTCTGGTCAGTTGTCTCTTGTTGTCCCTCGTACCAAGTGTAAGACTAAGGGGCACAGACAGGACTTGTGCAGCAGCTGCTCGTCGCTTGTGGAGCTCTTTACCTCGTCACATAAAGGAGTCGTCGACAATTCAAAACGAGATTAAAGACTCATTTCTATTCACTTGCATTCCGTGACCTTCAGTAATACTGATGGTTTCCTCATTGTGATTATGTTACATTACTTCGATTTATTATTTATTTTATTTATGCTCATATATTTTATTTCTATTTATGTTTTTATGTAAATTTTTTTGTTTTTCTTTTAGTCTATTATTGTAAAGCACTTTGGCCACAGCATTCCTATGTTGTTTTAAATGTGCTATATTAAAAAAGTTGACATTGACATGTGTGGGTACCCAGGTGTATAAAGAAGAAGCTTCTTTGGCCTGTGGAAAATGTGCCCTTGCATAAAAACATACAGTTGTGCTTGAAAGTTTGTGAACCCTTTAGAATTTTCTATATTTCTGCATAAATATGACCTAAAACATCATCAGATATTCACTCAAGTCCTAAAAGTAGATGAAGAGAAACCAGTTAAACAAATGAGACAAAAATATTATACTTGGTCATTTATTTATTAAGGAAAATGATCGAATATGACATATTTGTGAGTGGCAAAAGTATGTAAACTTCTAGGATTAGCCGTTAGTTGAAGGCGAAATTCGAGTCTGGTGTGAGTGGGCACCCTGTGTTATTTAAAGAACAGGGATCTATCAAAGTCTGCTCTTCACAACACGTGTTTGTGGAAGTGTATTATGGCACGAACAAAGGAGATTTCTGAGGACCTCACAAAAAGAGTTGTTCAAGCTCATCAGGCTGGAAAAGGTTACAAAACCATCTCTAAAGAGTTTGGACTCCACCAATCCACAGTCAGACAGATTGTGTACAAATGGAGGAAATTCAAGACCATTGTTACCCTCCCCAGGAGTGGTCGACCAACAAAAATCACTCCAAGAGCAAGGCACACGTGTAATAGTCGGCGAGGTCACTAAGGACCCCAGGGTAACTTCTAAGCAACTGAAGGCCTCTCTCACATTGGCTAATGTTCATGTTCATGAGTCCACCATCAGGAGAACACTGAACAACAATGGTGTGCATGGCAGGGTTGCAAGGAGAAAGCCACTGCTCTCCAAAAAAAACATTACTGCTCGTCTGCAGTTTGCTAAAGATCACGTGGACAAACCAGAAGGCTATTGGAAGAATGTTTTGTGGACGGATGAGACCAAAATCGAACTTTTTGGTTTAAATGAAAAGCGTTATGTTTGGAGAAAGGAAAACACTGCATTCCAGCATAAGAACCTTATCGCATCTGTCAAACATGGTGGTGGTAGTATCATGGTTTGGGCCTGTTTTGCTGCATCTGGGCCAGGACGGCTTGGCTTCATTGATGGAACAATGAATTCTGAATTATATCAGAGAATTCTAAAGGAAAATGTCAGGACATCTGTCCATGAACTGAATCTCAAGAGAAGGTGGGTCATGCAGTAAGACAACGACCCTAAGCACACAAGTCGTTCTACCAAAGAATGGTTAAAGAAGAATAAAGTGAATGTTTTATAATGGCCAAGTCAAAGTCCTGACCTTAATCCAATCGAAATGTTGTGGAAGGACCTGAAGCGAGCAGCTCATGTGAGGAAACCCACCAACATCCCAGAGTTGAAGCTGTTCTGTACGGAGGAATGGCGGTATGCAGGAATGAGCAAAAGTTACCATAAACGTTTAGTTGCAGTTATTGGGGGTCACACCAGATACTGAAAGCAAAGGTTCACATACTTTTGCCACTCACAAATATGTAATATTTGATCATTTTCCTCAATAAATAAATGACCAAGTATAATATTTTGTCTCAGTTGTTTAACTGGTTTCTCTTTATCTACTTTTAGGACTTGAGTGAAAATCTGATGATGTTTTAGGTCATATTTATGCAGAAATATAGAAAATTCTAAAGGGTTCACAGACTTTCAAGCACAACTGTAAGACATTTGACAAACAAGAGGAGACCATTCAGTCCATCAAGCTCATTCATTTTGCTCAGGGGTAGGCATGCCAAATTTTTAATAATAACTCATACAGTGGGCCGCATGTAAAATCTAGGTAGAGCTACAGGTAATCTAGCACATGTGTTAATCACAGACATTTGATTATAAAAATAGTTTTTTCTGAGATGTCTTATTTTTTTAATGAAAAGCTAATAAGAGTGATTCCGATTACCAAAACGAGAGTGAATTTACAGGACAGCAAGTTCGCCATGCCAGGGGTTCTCAAACTCGGGCCTGGGGACTCCCCATGGCTGCAGGTTTTTTGTTCCAACCAGCTTCTGTCTTTTAATTGGACTCCTGGGCTAATTCAGTGAACTGTTATTCCCCAGATTCTGTGTCCCGGGAACAATAAAGAAATTAGAAAACCAAGGTAAAAGAAAGATTTTATTAAAATGTACTAAGCAGATAAATGGGAATAATGATTTTTTTTGTAAGAATATTTTCATTCTATTTTTCCAGGTGGTCTAATTGTTATTTAATCCATCATTTACAAATTAGTGGGTCTTACGCTAAAGTAGTTGCAGCCTTTGTGGACTATGGCCAGCAGCTTCTCCCGGCCAATACCCCCAAGCCGCCAGATGGAGCCCTCCCTGCAACGTGGAGATGCCCCGAATTCCAGCAGGGCATCATGGACCTTGGAGTTTTCCTTCACAGCCCTGCTGGATACCGTGGGGTCCACCAGAGGGCGCTGCAGGGAGGCTCAAGGACTCGTATGTTCCGTATAGCCCGGAAGTACGTCACAGTCACAGGGACGGAAGAAATAAAGTACTTCAGGGCTGAAGAAAAAGAGGAGTTTTCACCTGACCTGGAAGTGCTGGGGAATCACATGGACTCGGGGATCAGAAGCACTTCCGGGTCAAGGACTATAAAGGACTCTGGGAAACCCCAGCGAGTTGAGCCGAGTTGGGAGGAAGGGTGACAACGCGTCTGGGAGTTGGAGGATTGTGATTAGTATTATTGATTGTTTATTGTATACTGTGGAGGTGGAGGTGCTTTGTGCACATCTGAAAATATTAAAGTCATTATTTTGGACTTTTATCTGGTGTCTGGCGTATGGTCTGAGGGTTCAAGGGGATGACAGCGCCCCCTATCTGTCGCACCTTTCATGATTCAGTGCTGTTTGCCTGGGTGTCGGCTCTGCTCATTTTGAATTGTCATTATTAAGAAGGAAGCAAACTGCAAAGAGAAAGGACAAAAGTTAAGAATTTTAATCTACAGCAAAAATAGAAATACTTCTAAATGTCTTATTAATATAAAAACCATGCTGCTGTGCTTTTCTGAATGTAGAATAAGAGAAGCGAAAAAAAAAAAGCCAGCTAATTAAATGAGATCAGTGTTATCTGTTGTTGTCACTGATTAGGAATCTGGTTGGGACAAAAACCTGACGCCACAGTGGGCCCCCAGGAGTGACTTTGAGAGCCCCTGCGCTGTGACGTTGTTCTAGTCACAAACATGAAACGGCTTTGTGAATATCCACTAAGAATCTGGCCTTCTCAACAACTCAGTCATTGAAAAGACTTGTATATCTTAGTTCATTTCTGTAGTTGCATTTGTGTAATCTTCATTTTTGAAAAGACCTGCTCACACGTGTATATGCTGAGAAGTAAAGACGCCATTTGTGAACAAAATAGGCTTACAATAGCTTGGGGACAAGCAAAGAAACTTTGATAAACTTATTTTCAAGTTCAGGATTTGTACTGCTGTGGTGGGCTGGTGCCCTGCCCGGGGTTTGTTTCCTGCCTTGCTCCCTGTGTTGGCTCCAGCAGACCCCCGTGACCCTGTAGTTAGGATATAGCGGGTTGGATAATGGATGGATGGATTTGTACTGCGGTTCAGTTACTTTCAGCTGTAAGACTTCTAACATATTGGTCACAATAACAACTAAGGGAGACAAAGTCAAGTCAAGTTGGGGAGCATGCACTGGTACAGTGTGTTGTCGTACCCACCACATGACTAAACAACTTGGGATCCCGTTTGGCAACCCCCCAGCCAGACACGCGGCCCAGTCCCACCCTCTGAAAATGACCCTCTATCTTCTATAGCCAAGTGTTACGTGGTCGACCTCTTTGTCTGGTCCAGCCAACAATGAGGATCTTATGAGCCGGATCACCCTCGGGGACATCACCCCTCATGGCCGTAGTGCCGTAACTGACGCTCCCCAACAATGCAGCTAACGTGCCTCAGTCAGGACTCCATGAGCAACCAGTCATTCGACACAAAGTCAAACCAATGGTACCCAAGGATTCTCCAGAGAGACACAGTACCAAAGGAGTCCAGACTTCACCTCAGGTCACTGGATAGCGTCCATGTCTCATAACCGTATAGCAACACAGGAAGCACCAGGACTCTAAAGACTTGGACCTTCGTCCCTTTGCATAGATATCGGGAACGCCACACACCCCTTTCCAGAGACCTCATGACCCCCCATGCTCTCCCAATCCATCTACTGACTTCATAGGAAGAGTCACCAGAGACATGAACGTCACTGCCAAGGTAAGTAAACCTCTCAATGACGAGGTCAACACTCTCCGCAGACAGACAGGGAGGCAAAAAGATGGCAAAATCCTGAAAGTGAGATTCAAATTCACAACAAAGGATGGCATCCTGAGCTGCATAAGTCCTCACTTCTGCCCTAACTCTGATCTTTAAAATCCACCTTAATAAAAGCGTATCTGTATGTCCGTCTGGTTGCTATGTCTCTGTCAATCTAACCGATGACATGTGTGGTAATAAAATGCATTGCATTTGTCATTCCAACAGACGGCACATCACAAATATCTGATTTAATTACTACAAACGTTTGTGATGCACCATCTGTGGGAATAACAAATACAATACATTTTATTGCTACATGTATTACAAAATTCATTCCAATTGATTGTAAGGAATGGAATCAGGAAATTGAAGGCCACAGGCACAGTTGCTGTTAAACCAACCTCCGGTCTGGCAGGACAAGACAAATCCAGGAGCGGCATATGCAGAGGCAGGATTGTCAGAATGGTTACAGACAACCCACAGATCACCTCCAAAGACCTGCAAGAACATCTCGCTGCAGATGGTGTATCTGTACATCGTTCTACAATTCAGCTCAATTTGCACAAAGAACATCTGTATGGCAGGGTGATGAGAAAGAAGCCCTTTCTGCACTCACGCCACAAACAGAGTCGCTTGTTGTATCAAATGCTCATTTAGACAAGCCAGGTTCATTCTGGAGCAAAGTGCTTTGGACGGAGAAGACAAAAATGGAGTTATTTGGTCAGAACAAAAAGAGCTTTGCATGGTGGAAGAAGAACACCGCATTCCAAGAGAAACACCTGCTACCTACTGTCAAATGTGGTGAAGGTCCCATCATGCTGTGGGGCTGTGTGGCTAGTTCAGGGACTGGGGCCCTTGTTAAAGTCGAGGGTCGGATGAATTCAACCCAATATCAACAAATTCTTCAAGATAATGTTCAAGCATCAGTCACAAAGTCTATCTGATTTAATTACTACAAACGTTTGTGATGCACCATCTGTGGGAATAACAAATACAATACATTTTATTACTAGATGTATTACAAAATTCATTCCAATTGATTGTGCACTGCAAACGCTAACATTGAGGTCTACGTTGATTACTCACATTTCGAGCCACGTTAGACGAGTAACACATCTAGCTCGAATAATAGTTAGGTTTTGCTCCTTGCAGTTAATTCAGGTTATTGTAAAGTTTGAAGCATGAGGAAAAAGATAAATTAAGAGCGCTGTATCAAAACTGGAATGAGATCACCTGGAAAACCAACTCTTCTGACTTGGTGATACCACATTCGGAAACTGCTTGCAGGTACGGTTGGGATGCTGCTGCTGCTGCTGCTGCTGCTGGTAGGTAAATTTGACTCCTCAGACCATACGCCAGACACCAGATAAAAGTCCAAAATAATGACTTTAATATTTTCAGATGTGCACAAAGCACCTCCACCTCCACAGTATACAATAAACAATCAATAATACTAATCACAATCCTCCAACTCCCAGACGCGTTGTCACCCTTCCTCCCAACTCGGCTCAACTCGCTGGGGTTTCCCAGAGTCCTTTATAGTCCTTGACCCGGAAGTGCTTCTGATCCCCGAGTTTTGGTCAATCTGTTATCAGAAAGCCGCTCTGTCTGATTGCCTTCTTTCACATTATTTATTCTGATGTGGGTAATGACCTGAAGCTGCTCTGAAGTTCCTCCTTCAAGGATGACACTGCCAATCAGATCAGTCGCTGATAAAACCTGCCATACACAAACTCATACCTTGAATAGCACACAAGCAAGAGAAATGCAAGAAAGTAGACATACCGATAATTCTGCAGACTGGGACTATTTGTACGGTAAAAGCTTGGTTTATTAAATTGGTTTTGGACCACATGGCAACTTATTACGCTTACGCCACCCAACTGAAGCATCATCTTGTTAAGAACACCTTGGAAGGCAGCCATACACAGAATACACTCGAGCTCCATATGCGCAAAGCATTCAATCATCCATCCAGTATCCAACCCGCTATATCCTAACTACAGGGTCACAGGGGTCTGCTGGAGCCAATCTCAGCCAGCACAGGACGCAAAGCAGGAAACAAACCCTGGGCAGGGTGCCAGCCCACTGCAGGCATTCAATCATTCAACTTCAAATCTTCTATCTTTTAAAATTGCCCGTAATGTTTCTAGGACAAGATTCACACCTGCAAATTTTGCAGTCTAGCTCCGGCCTCACTGGGCCACATGTGTTTTGGGTGTGCACCAAATTGGCATCATTCTGGACCAAAATCTTTGAAGGCCTATCAGACAGCCTCGGTGTCACAATCACTCCTAATCCATTAACAGCTGTGTTTGGTGTAATCCCAGATGGGCTTAACGTAGAGACGGACAAACAAATTGTAATTGCCTTTACCTCACTACTAGCACGTAGACTTCATTTACTCAACTGGAAGAGTCCCACCCCACCACTTTTAAGTCAGTGGGAAACTGATGTTCTATACCAGGGGTGTCAAACTCCAGGCCTGGAGGGCTGCAGTGGCTGCAGGTTTTCATTCTGACCCTTTTCCTAACCATTGACCAGTTTTCACTTTTAATTAACTCCTTTTTCCCTTCGTTTTAATAGCCCTGTTTTTAAGGATTCAGTCCTCTGAATTGATTTGTTTCTTCATGAAATGGCAGCCAAACAGAAATGAGACTTGAAATGAGCCAACAGATGAGCAGCTAAACTGGGATTTCAAATTCCAACCAATTTCACTCTAACCAATCTGTTAATGAGAAGCTGATTCTTACTGTTAATTAATTAAGCCCGTTATTTAATTTTGTAGTCTGTTGCTGCTCTCATTCTGCCACAGCAGACATTTCCAAAACTGTTGATTTTCTGTTTGTCAAAATATTTTGGTGACCTGAGAGATCAACCTTACTGAGACCTTCACTTTTCTTTATTTTCATATATTGTGTGATGGGCACAGGTGAGCGGGTCATGTGGCAGCTTGTTTTGTGTCTCATTATTGTTTGGCTGCTAATTAAAAAAAGAGACAACTAAGGGGCCTGAGACAATTTAATTAAAACTAAAGCAAAATAAGTTAATTAGCAGCAAAAACTGGTCACTAATGAAGAAGATGGTTAGAATGAAAACCTGCAGCCACTGCCGCCCTCCAGGCCTGGAGTTCGATACCTGTGTTTTATACTATTTAAAATTGGAAAAAAAAAATCTAAATTTCACTTGGAGGATCTGTTCAGGGTGGCACGGTGGTGCAATGTGTAGCGCTGCTGCCTCGCAGTTAGGAGACCCGGGTTCACTTCCCGGGTCATCCCTGCGTGAAATTTGCATGTTCTCCCCGTGTCTGCATGGGTTTCCTCCCACAGTCCAAAGATATGCAGGTTAGGTGCATTGGTGATCCTAAATTGTCCCTAGTGAGTGTGTGTGCGCCCTGCGGTGGGCTGGCACCCGCCCGGGGTTTGTTTCCTGCCTTTTGCCCTGTGCTGGCTAGGATTGGCTCCAGCAGTCCCCCGTGACCCTGTAATTAGGATATAGCGAGTTGGATAATGGATAGATGGATAGATCTGTTCAAAAACCTTTTTAAAATATGGCAGCATCTAATCAATAACATTTTAGAATAAGTTTCTATTTCAGGGAAAACAATAATCTCCTTTTCTTGCTGCTTTTAAAGACTTGTTTTGGTTGTTGGCTCTCCTCTCTTTCCCTTGGGAGGGTCTGGATTTTGCTTTGTTAACTTTGACTTGATTCCATGGACTATTAGTCACTTCTTATTAAAATCATTAATACAAAAAGAACACCTTGTGATGGTCGGAATATTAGATCTTTCTACGAGAAGCCAGCGGGCCGATTATGCCCGTGTCGTGGGCCAGATGTGGCCGCTGGGCAGTAGTTTGCAGTCCTCTGCTTTAGCTGTTTCAATATCTCATCCAGATCCTTCTTTAAGGTTGTCATGGTTTCTTTTTCAACCACATGCCTCAGTAATTTGTTCCTGATTCCCACAACTCTTTGCATAAAAAAATGCTTCCTGACTGCAGTCCTAAATGTAGTGTAAGTCTGCACTAGGAGTACTCGAGTATGGGATTCACCATTAAGTTAAAAGAATTCTGTTGGATCTACTTTATTAGCGTTTTTGATGATTTTGAAGACCTTCACGGTTGGGATGGTGTGTTTGGGATAATGTGAAGTGTAATATGATATTTAGTCTGGTAGCCTAAAAGTATAAAAGCTCAGTTTTGGTCAGATCAGTTACTATATCTCAATGTTTCATCTAGATTTTTCTTAACTCTTTCAGGGCTAGTTATTTTTTTTTTTCATTTTTTATTTTCCCCAAAAACTCAGTTTCCTAAAAAGCATACAAAGCAAACACAATCTGCATTTAACATTAAACATTAGCTTTCTAAGATCGGCTGTCAGACGGCTTACATACCTGTTTGTCTAACCATTTATATTCTGAAAGG
>JANRMT010028174.1:5648632-5666304 GCA_026402145.1 Polypterus bichir lapradei
AAATTGTATGTGAATTATTCTTTGTTTTGTATTTCATATTTGTACGAGGGGCGTTCAAAAAGTTTCCGCACTTTTTTTAAACTCTGTTTATTAAGAATTTGAAAAACAAATGACATCACTTTTCTATATAGTCACCTTCGTTTGCAATACAAATTTCCCAACGTCATACCAACTTTTTAATGCCTAATTACTACTCCTCCCGCCTTCACCGTTTCCAGTAGAAATATAAAAGTGCGGACATTTTTTGAACGTCCTTCTTATACTGTAATGTGTTAATGAATAGATAGATAGATAGATAGATAGATAGATAGATAGATAGATAGATAGATAGATAGATAGATAGCTTTGAATATTGGACTTTTTAAGCCACAATGTTTATTGCATCAAAATGAAAATACGTTAGCAATAAAATGTATTGTGAATTTCCCCTTGGGATTAATAAAGTATCTATCTATGGAGCAGCAGACGAATTAAACCGACTGAACGCAGCACCGGCTGATTGAATGGCTGACTGGCCAAGACTGCGCTTGCGCCTCACCGACATCCCGCCCTGCCTCACACATCAAATTCCCGCCTTAAACATCCCGCTCTACGAACGTCACGCCCCGAACATTTCGTGGACTGCGGCATTTGAGCCTAACGCGGCAACAGTGGAGACGATTAAGAGTTAACAAGCAGCTACGATCGACTCGCACTCTGTCTTTTTATCCGTGAAATTCACCTTCTTTTTGGTTCGTAAGACGAAGAAGTGTGTTAAATGGCTTCATTTATTTTCATTTTGTAAGGCGAAAGTATGTATAATGTAATATGGTGTACTGTAGTTCGTGTTTATTGTCGTATATATGGTGCGTCTCCCAATTTTAATTAACTTGTGGTGTTAATTAAACAACAATGCACATCAGTACAACATACATAGCACACGTTAGGCAACATACACAAGAATACAGTGCGCCACTATCATAAATACCTTTCATAACGTCATGTCATAAGATGTGACTTTCACAGGTGACGGCACTGCAAACGAGCTCCCTTTCGAGCAGCAAAAGAGCACACGATGGCGGTGCCTTCGATTATACGAGGGACGTTCGAAAGGCCTCTGCACTTTTATATATTCGTTAGCCTTGGTTTGGACAGGTGCAGAGGAGAGATGCAGAGTATATTGGGAGGAGGATGTTAAGGATAGAGCTGCCAGGGAAGATGAGAAGAGGAAGGCCTAAGAGAAGGTTTATGGATCTGGTGATAGAAGACATGAAGGTGATGGGTGTGACAGAACAAGATGACGAGGACAGGAAGAGATGGAACAAGATGATCCACTGTGGCAACCCCTAACGGGAGCAGCCGAAAGAAGAAGAAGATATTTTCGTTGGAAACGGTGAAGGTAGGAGGAGTAGTAAGTAATTGGGCATTAAAAAGCTGGTACGACGCTGGGAAAATTGCCTTGCAAAGGATGGTGACAATGTAGAAAAGTGATGTCATTTGTTTTTAAAGAGTTTAAAAAAAAAAGTATGGAAACTTTTTGAACGTCGTAGAGTAGTAATTCAATTTAGACCCATATTTCAAAAATAATCTTTAAGAGATACCATGGCCTTACATTTTTTCCTGAATGTAACTTTGAATATAAGAAAATCAAGGTTCTCGGTTAGATTTTTTGCATTGAAGTACTAAGGGCAGCAAAACTGACTTATTCAGTTTTTTCAGAAAATTGTTAATTTGGAATAATAGCAGTATTTTATATTTTAAAAAAAATTCATTTTATTCTAGATGGTTTTGTTAACAACGATACTTTTTATTTATTTATTTTTACATTGGTGCCAGTTAGATTACCCCACATTTATATCGAAATATGGTTTCTAAATATATTATCTGGAATTTATTTTAGTTTGAAAAGCTATTCCAGTAAACTTGTTGCACTGTAGTCCCCCCTTATCTGTGGCGTGGTCTGTTCCATGCCCTCAGGGCTGTGGAGTCAGTATACAAAACTTTCCACGGTGACTCCTGAATTTATGGTACCACTGACTTTGACTCCTCTATTTGTAATTTAAGCCAATATACCGATAAAGGATTTTGGGTCACCCAGAAGTTTTCGTGCATATGATAGAAACTGATACCCATTTTTTTTTGAAATTTTATTCATTTTATTGCAATCATTCCATACAAATCATTTAATTTTTACAAAAAGTAGGATTGAGAGCAAATCGACCCCCACCCTTTTCTAAAGATACCATTAAGTTGATTTAAAAATATAGCCAAGGCATTACTAGTGTGTATAGTGGCTATTACTGCTTGAAATGGTTGACTTTTAATTTGTTATTCACATATGGCTACAAAGCCTCATTTTCAGCAGCAGTTTCTCTAGTGTCCCAGTGGTCAACCACCTTAGCTTGTCCTTAATAAGTCGGTTCCATGCTAACTGGTTATTAGATGATCCTTTCTAACTGCATTAGCACCAATGGGACCAGTCACCCTTAGGTTACAAGGTGCTAGCATTCCTGAAGTTCAGTTGTGGCTTCTAAATGGCCAAAATGAAACAGCTTTAACTTGAAACTTGCAAGTCTAAGGTAAGATTTCTGTTTTTATTTTTTAAGTTTTTATTTAGTTTTAGTTTTTCATTTTTGTTTAGAATTTTTTGTTTTCTAATTGTGTTTGTTTTCAGCATTTTCACATTTTAGTTTTAAGTTTTTGTTTAGTTTTGGTTTTTCAACTTTTTCTGTTTTTAGTTTTTGTCACTTTTTTGTTCAGTTCCACTTATTAAAAAATTGATTAATTGATAGATGCCATATAAAACTGTGTTGTCACACTTGGCAAAACAGTGTTTATTTTTAATTCGTCAAACTGAATACTGTACATCTTGCATATTAGTCAACGTATTTAATGTAGTCAACGTATTTAATGAAGTATACAAATTTACTCACTGGTAGAGGACACAATTCTATTGTAATATAGTGAAAGTTCAAGTCTACCAGTATGATCAGAAAAATACAAGAATATCAAACAACAAGTTACAACAGAACTTTAGTTAAACTACAATATGATTAACTAAATGTCTATTTAATTTCAAAAATAGCTGTCCCCCTTGGCTATGCCCACGTAGCAGTGAAACAGAACAAACTTTAAAAATCAGTTAGAAAAAAAAATATATATATATATATTAGTATATATAATATAAAATATATATATATAAATATCCATCCATTATCCAACCCGTTATATCCTAACTACAGGGTCATGGGGGTCTGCTGGAGCCAATCCCAGCCAACACAGGGCGCAAGGCAGGAATCAAACCCCGGGCAGGACGCCAGCCCACTGCAGATATATATATACTAGGCTGACCCGCCTTTTAAGGCGACCGACTTTTAAGTTGACCACTTCTTAAGGCAATTCAATATGTAGATCAATTTGATATTTTGTACAAACTCATTAATTTGGTTATATTGCTTTTGAGCGGTATTACTTTAATACTCGTAGTTTGTTATTTTTGTGATGAAATTTAAACTTTTTTTCTATATTGAGGTCGCCCTTTTGAACCCCCCTGATATTTACTACGCGGTGAGGCATTTGTACTCCATCAACATTAATTATTTCCAGAGACATCATTTTGTCAATTTTTCCAGCGCATCGCACACAAAAGCAAGGGAACGATGGGAGCACCAGAACTCTGCTCACATCATGTCGCTTCGTACCGCAAGCTGCAAGTAGTAAGTCTGTTATAAGCGGAAAACCGCTACGATTCCACTCACGGGACGGAAGGACAATCTCGACCGCTTTTATATAGTAAGAAAGAAGAAGAAGATATCGCACAGTCTGGAGTAGAAAATCATCTTTTACCTGGAAAAACGAAACTACAAATCCCATCGTGCATTGCAAAATGGACGGGGCGTGTGTGAAACTCCGCGCCTGCGTAGCACTCACGGGACGGAAGGACAATCCCGACCGCTTTTATATATTTATATATATACACATATACATATAAATATTTATATATATAATATATACAGTACAGGCCAAAAGTTTGGACACACCTCCTCATTCAATGTGTTTTCTTTATTTTCATGACTGAAGGCATCAAAACTATGAATGAGCACATGTGGAGTTATGTACTTAACAAAAAAAGGTGAAATAACTGAAAACATGTTTTATATTCTAGTTTCTTCAAAATAGCCACCCTTTGCTCTGATTACTGCTTTGCACACTCTTGGCATTCTCTCGATGAGCTTCAACAGGTAGTCACCTGAAATGGTTTTCACTTCACAGGTGTGCCTTATCAGGGTTATTTAGTGGAATTTCTTGCTTTATCAATGGGGTTGGGACCAGCAGTTGTGTTGTGCAGAAGTCAGGTTAGTTGGACGATCATTTATTTTTCAACCGGACAATGACCCCAAACACACCTCCAGGCTGTGTAAGGGCTATTTGACCAAGAAGGAGAGTGATGGAGTGCTGCAAATGGTCATGAAAATAAAGAAAACACATTGAATGAGGAGTTGTGTCCAAACTTTTGGCCTGTACTATATATATATATACACAATATTATAAATAAATTCTGGCCAAGTGGAAGGTAGGTACACTCCTACGTCAAACGCTGGAACCGTATCTGATCCTATTCAGCTCTGACGGGAGAGCATTGCCCCCCGTGGGAAGAAAAGCATGTGGCCGTGATATCTCTTGCCAATCAGCAGCTACCCTTGAAAAACACACGTAGCTCTGATCCCTCTCTCTCTGTTTCTCTCTCAAAAACATCAAACGTTACTCCTTAACAATCTCTATATGATGTCTGCTGACCAAACAGGCATCATGAGCTAAGCAGAGGCAAGGTACACTCCAACATGTGGCAAGAGGTAGACCGACTCAAATGGAGGCTGACGTGTGAGTGAGGAGGGCCCTGCCCCCTTCCCCTCAGCCCATAGTGTCACTCGTGGGTTTGCACAAATAAATCGGTACACCAAGTGAACTATAATATTTAGCACAAGGAGCGAGATCGCAAAATCGACCAGAATGTTCAAGCAAATTATAAAAAAAAAAATCAAAATCCGTTAAGTAGTTCTCTCGTCAAAAGCAGACAGATAGACATTGGTTTTATTATACAGATATAGATAATACAATTACATGGTTCCTCACAAGATCACTGCACACTGAATATAATCTCTCTACATATGCTTGTGATGCCGGCACCCTAACAACTGGTTGCAATGACTGTGGCAGGCCTGATAAATGATCAAAAAGCAACACCTGGGAGAAAGCTCTCAATCGGAACATTTGTCATTGTCACTGTCCTGTGCAGTTTCATCATTTTCAAAACATCATCAGACAACTATAAAGCATCAGCCTCTTTGTCACTTTACTGGACGTTCTTGTATAATATGCACCACTTTCAGCAAATTAGATCCTTTGTTCATCGTGTCACACACAACTTTTTGGCTCCTGAATTCCATACTCCTCCTCCTCCTCCAACAAAATCTCTGCAATTACCTGGCCAGTATGGGGGTGTGACAATTTATGCACATTGAGCATATCATGATGGGCTTGATTAGCAGGTGGGTTGAAAAAGCAAGCAGATACACCATGACAAAATGCCCTAGAGGCTCAACTTGCTCCAGATGTTAGGACAAATTGCCTGGCTTTGACTATTTCTTTGAGTAGCTCTTGACTCTTTACCAATGATGTCATCTTTTTTTTTTTTTTTTTACACTATTTGAAAACCCCTCCTTGAACCGTCACCTTATTGTGGTGGAGGGGTTTGCGTGTCTCAATGATCCTAGGAGCTATGTTGTCCGGGGCTTTATGCCCCTGGTAGGGCCACCCAAGGCAAACTGGTCCTAGGTGAGGGATGAGACAAAGAACGGTTCAACAAACCTCCAATGAAGAGTAAAAACTGTGGACGACGTTTTCCCTTGCCCGGACGCGGGTCACCGGGGCCCCCCTCTGGAGCCAGGCCTGGGGGTGGGGCTCGATGGCGAGCGCCTGGTGGCCGGGCCTACACCCATGGGGCTCGGCCGGGCACAGCCCGAAGAGGTAACGTGGGTCCTCCTTCCCATGGGCTCACCACCTATGGGAGGAGCCAAGGAGGTCAGGTGCAATGTGAGTTGGGTAGTGGCCGGCGGCGGGGACCTTGGCGTTCTGATCCTCGGCTACAGAAACTGGCTCTTGGGACGTGGAATGTCACCTCTCTGAAGGGGAAGGAGCCTGAGCTAGTGCGCGAGGTTGAGAGGTTCCGGCTAGATATAGTCGGACTCACCTCGACGCACAGCTTGGACTCTGGAACCAATCTCCTTGAGAGGGGCTGGACTCTCTACCACTCTGGAGTTGCCTCCGGTGAGAGGCGCCGAGCAGGTGTGGGCATACTTACTGCCCCCCGACTTGGAGCCTGTGCGTTGGGGTTTACCCCGGTGGACGAGAGGGTGGCCTCCCTCCGCCTTCGGGTGGGGGGAAGGGTCCTGACTGTTGTTTGTGCGTATGCGCCGAACAGCAGTTTGGAGTATCCACCCTTTTTGGAGTCTCTAGAGGTGGTGCTAGAGGGCATACCTTCTGGGGATTCCCTCGTTTTGCTGGGAGACTTCAATGCCCACGTGGGCAATGACAGTGAGACCTGGAAGGGCGTGATTGGGAGGAATGGCCCCCCCGATCTGAACCCGAGCGGTGTTCTGTTATTGGACTTCTGTGCTCGCCACGGATTGTCCATAACGAACACCATGTTCAAGCATAAGGGTGTTCATATGTGCACTTGGCACCAGGACACCCTAGGCCTCAGTTCGATGATCGACTTTGTGGTTGTGTCGTCGGACTTGCGGCCATATGTCTTGGACACTCGGGTGAAGAGAGGGGCGGAGCTGTCAACTGATCACCACCTGGTGGTGAGTTGGCTTCGATGGTGGGGGAAGATGCCGGTCAGACCTGGTAGGCCCAAACGTGTTGTGAGGGTCTGCTGGGAACGGCTGGCAGAGTCCCCTGTCAGAAGTAGCTTCAACTCCCACATTCGGCAGAACTTCGACCACGTCCCGAGGGAGGTGGGGGACATTGAGTCCGAATGGGCCATGTTCCGTGCCTCTATTGTTGAGGCGGCTGACCGGAGCTGTGGCCGTAAGGTGGTCGGTGCCTGTCGCGGCGGCAATCCCCAAACCCGTTGGTGGACACCGGCGGTGAGGGATGCCGTCAAGCTGAAGAAGGAGTCCTATAGGACCTTTTTGTCCTGTGGGTCTCTGGAGGCAGCTGATAGGTACCGACAGGCCAAGCGGAATGCGGCTTCGGTTGTTGCTGAGGCAAAAACTCGAGCATGGGAGGAGTTTGGAGAGGCCATGGAGAACGACTTTCGGACGGCTTCGAGGAGATTCTGGTCCACCGTCCGGCGTCTCAGGAAGGGGAAGCAGTACAGTGTCAACACCGTATATGGTGGGGATGGTGCGCTGCTGACCTCGACTCAGGACGTTGTGGGTCGGTGGGGGGAGTACTTCGAAGACCTCCTCAATCCGACTAACATGCCTTCCAATGAGGAAGCAGAGCCTGGGGACTCTGAGGTGGGCTCTCCCATCTCTGGGACTGAAGTCACCGAGGTGGTCAAAAAACTCCTTGGTGGCAGGGCCCCGGGGGTGGATGAGATACGCCCGGAGTTCCTTAAGGCTCTGGATGTTGTAGGACTGTCTTGGTTGACACGTCTCTGCAACATCGCATGGACATCGGGGACAGTGCCTCTGGATTGGCAGACTGGGGTGGTGGTCCCCCTCTTTAAAAAGGGGGACCGGAGGGTGTGTTCCAACTATAGAGGGATCACACTCCTCAGCCTCCCTGGAAAAGTCTATTCGGGGGTTCTGGAGAGGAGGGTCCGTCGGATAGTCGAACCTCGGATTCAGGAGGAACAGTGTGGTTTTCGTCCTGGTCGCGGAACAGTGGACCAGCTCTACACCCTTAGCAGGGTCCTGGAGGGTGCATGGGAGTTTGCCCAACCAGTCTACATGTGCTTTGTGGACTTGGAAAAGGCGTTCGACCGTGTCCCTCGGGGAGTCCTGTGGGGGGTGCTCCGGGAGTATGGGGTACTGGACCCCCTGATAAGAGCTGTTCAGTCCCTGTACAACCGGTGTCAGAGCTTGGTCCGCATTGCCGGCAGTAAGTCGAGCCCGTTTCCAGTGAGAGTTGGACTCCGCCAGGGCTGCCCTTTGTCACCGATTCTGTTCATAACTTTTATGGACAGAATTTCTAGACGCAGCCAGGGTGTTGAAGGGGTCCGGTTTGGTGGACTCAGGATTGGGTCACTGCTTTTTGCAGATGATGTTGTCCTGTTTGCTTCATCAGGCCGTGATCTTCAGCTCTCTCTGGAGCGGTTCGCAGCTGAGTGTGAAGCGGCTGGGATGAGAATCAGCACCTCCAAATCCGAGACCATGGTCCTCAGCCGGAAAAGGGTGGAGTGCCCTCTCAGGGTTGGGGGCGAGATCCTGCCCCAAGTGGAGGAGTTTAAGTATCTCGGGGTCTTGTTCACGAGTGAGGGAAGAATGGATCGTGAGATCGACAGGCGGATCGGTGCGGCATCCGCAGTGATGCGGGCTCTGCATCGGTCTGTCGTGGTGAAAAAAGAGCTGAGCCGTAAGGCAAGGCTCTCAATTTACCAGTCGATCTACGTTCCTACCCTCACCTATGGTCATGAGCTATGGGTAGTGACCGAAAGAACGAGATCGCGAATACAAGCGGCTGAAATGAGTTTCCTCCGCAGGGTGTCTGGGCTTTCCCTTAAAGATAGGGTGAGGAGCTCAGTCATCCGGGAGGGGCTCAGAGTAGAGCCGCTGCTCCTCCGCATCGAAAGGAGTCAGATGAGGTGGCTCGGGCATCTGATCAGGATGCCTCCTGGACGCCTCCCTGGTGAGGTGTTCCGGGCACGTCCAACCGGGAGGAGGCCCCGGGGAAGACCCAGGACACGCTGGAGGGACTATGTCTCCCGGCTGGCCTGGGAACGCCTTGGGATTCTCCCGGAAGAGCTGGAAGAAGTGGCCGGGGAGAGGGAAGTCTGGGCTTCTCTCCTTAAGCTGCTACCCCCGCGACCCGACCTCGGATAAGCGGAAGAGGATGGATGGATGGATGGACTATTTGAAAAATTTAATAAAGGAGTGGAGAAAAATAATATGGCCATTCAGGGTGCAAATTATATTGTTCATGATGGCACTCAGTTTTCATTCTCTCCTCCTTGAGGGTTGGTGGCAGGATTGGCACTCCAGCCACTGTAAAAAAAAAAAAACTCGCACTGTTCAGTGTGGTGCTGAGGTGTCGCCCATTGCACGGCTGCACTTGGATCTCAATCCAGGTGGTTTGCCATGTGATGTGTGCGCCAACGCGCTGTAATCGGCACATGCTCCCAACCTCCTCCTCCACTGCAACCTCCAGGGGGTCCAGAGTGTGCCCTATAACTGAATTTGCCCCTTTTAATCAGCTTGTTGATTTGGTGGGCCTCTGTTGAAGTGATGTTACCAGCCCAGTACACCACAATGACCATCACAGAGTTGCAGAAGATGTGAAGTATGTCACTTCCCACATTAAAGGAACACTGCCTCCTAAGAAAGAAGAGTCTGCTCTGCCCATTCTCATAAAGCTGCTCTGTGTTCTGAGATCAGTCCAACCTGTCATTAAGATGGACAGCCAACTACTTGTAGGAGTGGATCACCTCAGCATCCACTCCTTGAACAGTGACTGGAAAAAGAGTCTCTTTGGTCTGGCGAAAGTCAGTAAATCAATTCTTAATCAACTCAGTCCTGATGGCAGCAAGAAGGCCTTGATCAGTAATATTATTAATTGCTTTCCTAATATTATGGAGACAAAATAAACACACTAAACAAGAATCATAAGTGTTGCCTTTGTATCAGTACAAAAACATATATATATATATTGTAGATGCTAGGTTGGCATTGTTGCTTATTTAAACCCAACAGATACACGTTCAGGGTACACAGGGTAAAAGCACTAAGAAGATATTTATTAAAGGTTTCTTCTTTCACGGTGCCCTTCAAGCACCAAAGCCACCAATAGACAATTAAATGAATCAATTTAATACTGTTCTTGTCTCCTCCACACCTCCCAGCAAGCTTTGCCCTCCTCCACCCAACTCTGGCTCGCTTGCTGAGGTCACAGCCAGTCCTTTCTATAGTCCTTGACCTGGAAGTGCTTCTGTTCTTCCTTTCACATGACTTGCCAGCACTTCAGGGTCAGCTGGACAACTCCAAGTCTCTAATCAGTCCGGAAGTACTTCAGGCTTCCATCCTTGTGACTTTCTAGTACTTCCAGGCCAAAAAGGGAAGCATGACTCCCCAGGTCCTTTTACAGCTCCCCCTGGCGGGTCCCCCCACATCACCCAACAGGGCTGAGAAACTAAACTCCCAAGTCCCAGGATGCCCTGCAGAAATCTGGGGCACTGCTACATTCCAGGGGAGCTGCCATGTAGCGTTTTGGGGGAGGCAGCGTCCACAATTAGCTGCTTTCCCCCATCCTTCCATTTCAGGGGCATCCTGGCCGGGCTGAGCTGCTGGCTGTCTCTCACAATATATATAATAGTGTAAGTGGGATATTTTGTAAATTGACAGTTCCCATATTAATCTAGAGCCTCCAAGATTTGAAAGATTATCTTTAAGATTACTGGCAGAATGGTGCAAATTACAGAGAAGCCAGGGGGAGCTCAGCTCTCATTAAGTCTGTACTGGACATAAACAAAAGCACATGGTTAGAAATACAACACGGGAAAACCTCATGTGCCTCATAATGTTTCAACATTGAAATTAAGGTAAAGACCTTTCTATTACATATATTACATATACAGTACACATATGATTTCAATTATGATGTATAGGTCTCTCATAACTCTGATTTTACAACTTAAAAGAAATTACTAAAAAAATAAAAATTTTAAGGTATTTTAAATCAAAATTAAACAAAAATGTGGACAGTTCTTTATGCGCTGTGAAAACCTGGCAGAAAATGCATGAAACACAAGCACATTTTTCAGAATACTTCACGCGAAGATGTATGAAATAGATACATGACAAAAGATTCAGAAAAAAGAACAAATCATAAAAATAATTGTATAATGGCTTTGCAAGGTAACAATAAAATGAAGTTAAATAAGGGAATAACAAGCACAAACTAATCTCTCACTCCCAGATATTTTTAATTTGAGTGCATTCCAAATTCCTGGTACTTGAGTATCATGCAAAACTTCCTAACTCCTGGCAAGTTTCTCAGATGAGTTGGCAGATTTTCTGTGGCGATTACATTCCTCATATGTGAATCTCATATTCTACCGACTCTTTCACCCAAAATGTTACTGAAGACGTCCTACTCCTCTCTGTATTTGCACTTTTAGGGGCACTGTCAAGTTAGCAGCATTCTGTCCACTAAGTGCTGTGGAGTACTTGAAATACTTCGAACCACGCTCTGTTTAAGTTGTCCGCAGCTTGGTTTAGATATTTGAAACACTGAAAATAAAATGAATTGGTAAACTAATCTACAGAATCTGTGATGTTGCAAAGTGATGGTGCAAAGTATGCTGGGTAAAAAAAAAATGGTTGTCTAATGATGAGTCGGTTCATGTCTGCACAACAGTGCATTATGGTGGGTCATTATAATGCAAGCAGTTCAAGCTTAAAGTTGACACTACTTTCAACACAACTGTTTTCATTCTTGTATAATGACTTGTTGAGGACATTTTCACTCACACATTATTTATTTTTTGGTTTAATTTTATTTTAGCTTTTGGATATTTTATGTTCATTTTGGTTAACACAATGAGTTTAGGGTGGCACAGTGATGCAGTGGGTAGTGCTGCTGCCTCGCAGTTAGGGGTTCACTTCCCGGGTCCTCCCTGCAGGGAGTGTGCATGTTCTCCCCGTGTCTGCGTGGGTTTCCTCCCACCACAGTCCAGACATGCAGGTTAGGTGCATTGGAGATTTTAAATTGACCCGTGTGTGTGCTTGGTGTGTGTGTGTGTCCTGTGGTAGGCTGGTGCCCTGCCCGGGGTTTGTTTCCTGCCTTGCGCCCTGTGTTGGCTGGGATTGGCTCCAGCAGACCCTGTAGTTAGGGTATAGCGGGTTGGATACTGGATGAATAAAATGTGAGAAGGGGGTAAAGACTTTTTATAGGTCCTGCAAATGGTGATGCCCAGGACCCTGTAGTTAGGATATAGCGGGTTGGATAATGGATGGATGGACAATGAGTTTTTTTTTTAACAATATTAATTTTAATTAATGAGAAAAACACTGGATTACATACAAAGGTGTTTATTACTATCTTGAGAGAAGAAAGAGGATGAACATGATCTAACCAGGATTAAAAGTGAAGGAGAAGGCCTAGATGGGCAATTGCATAAAAGGATACGAACATCAGAATGTATGGTGTGACAAACAAATGCCTTCCAGGTCCTCGGTGATGATCTTCACTAAACACACACCATATAGAAAAAAGAAGAGCATAATACACTTTTCCAGTCACCTGCTCTCCAATGTCTGAGTTCTTTTGCCCATTTAAAACTTTTACTTTATATTTTCTAGTCTCACGTTTTGTTTTTTTTTTCTTTGAAACTCTGCCTCTATGGCCAGCATCCCACAAACAGTGGAACACACAAAAAAAGTTGGCATAATAGCCAAAAAAAAAAAAAATAAAGATTTTCCTGGGTTAGGAAGGCACAGGTAACTCATTGGAGCTTTCTACAGTTCGGGTTCTGCGTCCAGCTCTGGACACTGCAGCTGAGTTAGGTGCTCTTAGCTTCTCTGAGCTGCAGGAGAAAAAGGAGAGACAGTTAATAATAATATAATAGTACATTTTATTTTTATAGCGCCATTCCCATGCTCAAGGCACCTGTTAGCGTGAGCGCCCCCTCCCGTCCCAGAGTGGTAGCGCTCAGCAGAACCAGGAAGAGAAATCCCCAGGCGCACATGTGTGACACTTTTACCAAATTTTAGTGAAATCCAATATAAAATTCTTCATCAAATTTACTCAATTAATGCCCTAGTAATGTAAAATGCTTCCAGATATAGAAATGAATTGCACATTTTGTAGTTTTGAACCAGAAGTTCAATACATTTTTTTTTTTTTTTTAATTCCCTTACCCATTATTGAGCAATTGTGCATGGACATCTTATGGTCGTTCAAACCCTCAGCAAGGGGACACCGATACATCCTGGTATTGGTTGATTAAGCTACCTGATATCCAGAGACCATTTCCCCTCTGGGTGGCTTCATCTAAGGGTAATTGTTCCAGAACTTGTAACAAAAGCACTATATTGCACCCGACCCGACCCAGACTGACACAGAGGCACGTGTATAAAATAAAGTTTTATTTTTCTTCACCTGTGGGGCACGTCTTTCCCGTAATCCCCACAGGCACAACACAGTCCCAAAGTAAGACAAACACCAAACGCTCTTGTCTTCTCTCTGCACCACCACTCCTCCCAGGCAACCTTGTCCTCCTCCACCCGACTCTGGCCCGTGAGTGGTGGTCGCTGGCTCCTTTTATTGGGCACCCGGACGTACTCCAGGTTGATTGCCGACATCCGGCTGCACTTACGGGTGTGGTGAAACCAATGCCCAAAAGGGGCCAGCAGTTCCTGGCGGCTGCACCAAACTCCAACACCCATGAAGCCCGGGGGGGTGTCTGAGGCACCGCTGCAACCCAGGGAGGCTGCCATCTAGCGTCCAGGGGGAGTTGTTGTGTTTCCCATGCTTGCTCCCCTGGTATATATGCTGTAGGTGCGTCCCCGGCCATCCGTCACAAACTCATTGGGGTTTTTTGCGCGTGTCTGCATCCCCAAAGAAATCCTTCCAGATCAGGGGACGCCATTTACATCGGGTCCCTCCCTGTGTGGAGTTTGCATGTTCTCCCCATGTCTGCATGGGTTTCCTCCGGGTGCTCTGATTTCCTCCCACAGTCCAAAGACATGCAGGTTAGGTGCATTGGCGATCCTAAATTGTCCCCAGTGTGTGCTTGGTGTGTATGTGTGTGCCCTGCATTGGGCTGGCACCCTGCCCGGGATTTGTTCCTGCCTTGCACCCTGTGCTGGCTGGGATTGGCTCCAGCAGACCCCTGTGACAATGACTGACTGACTGGCCTTCAAGGAGGTCACCAAGTTCCTTCATATTTGCCATCTCAGGACTTCTATTTCCCATCCCCAAATGGATGGTCTGGTTTAGACTTTAATCAGATGCTCAAGCAGATGCAGAAGTGTGGATGGATGAGAAGGACCGGGATCAGCTCCTACCCCTAGTGAAGTGTACCTTAAAGGAGGTGCCACAGGCTTCAACAGGGTTCTCCCTCTTCGAGCTGCTGTACGATAGACAGCCCAGAGGACTGTTTGATCTTGTTCAAGAGAGATGCACCCCTAACCTTCTGAAACAGTGTTGAGTACATTGCCAAGCTTGGGGATCGGTTCAAGCAACTAAGTCCGGCTGTGAGAGAACACCTAGCATGCGCATGTTGTTCAATTGGAACTCCCGTTTCTCCGAGTTTTTCCCAGTGGACTGAGTCGTGGTACTTATCCCCATAAGCCATTCAAGGTCAGAGAAAGGAAGGGGCTATAGGACTATCTGGTGTATCAACTGAACTGGCGTCCAAGAAACCACATGTACCACGTTAATCTCTTAAAGCTCTGGGTTGGCTCGAGGTTGCTGGATATCATGGCTGGTCTGTACACTGGTACTGTGAGTGCTGTGCAGAGTGGAGACAGAACCTTTGTGTTTTTCCCAGTTGATTCTGGTGTTCGTCAGGGGTGTGTTCTGCTCCTACTCTGTTCAATGCTTGTAAGGACTGGGTGTTGGGCAAGGTCCAGCGGATGTGGGGCATCTGTTGGGGAAGAAAGATTCACGGATCTTGAATTTGCTGACGATGCTGTGATCTTCGCTGGTCAATGGAGGCTCTGATCGGGGCGCTCGAGAGACTGAGTGAGGGGTCTGAGTGTCTGGGCTTGTGAGGTTGAGGTTCCTGCTAAAAACCAAAGATCCAGGCCTTTAATGACCTCTTGGGCATGGCCATCAGCAGGGTGTCTGTCTGCGGAGAGAGTGTTGACCTTGTAGAGAGGTTTACTTATCTTGGCAGTGACATTCATGTCCCTGGTGACTCTTTCTGTGAAGTCAGTAGACAGATTGGGGGGTTATGGGGGGTCATGAGGTCTCTGGAAAGGGGTGCGTGGTGCTCGTAATATCTCTGCAAAAGGAAAGAGGTCCAAGTCTTTAGAGTCCTGGTGCCCCCTGTTTGTGAGACGTGGACGCTATCCAGTGACCTGAGTTGAAGACTGGACTCCTTTGGTACTGTGTCTCTCCAGAAAATCCTTGGGTACCGTTGGTTTGACTTTGTGTTGCTCATGGAGTCTCGAATGAGGCACATGACCTGCATTGTGAGGGAGCGTCAGTTACGGCACTACAGCCATGTGGCGTGTTTCCCTGAGGGTGATCTGGCTCAGAAGATTCTCATTGTTGGGGACCCGAGTGGCTGGACCAGGCCAAGGGGTCGGCCACGTAACACCTGGCTGCGGCAGACAGAGTGTCATTTCCGGAGGGTGGGACTGGACCGCGTGTCTGCCTGGGGGGTTGCCAACCGGGATCCCAAGCTATTTCGACATGTAGTGGGTGTGGCAACGCACTGTACCAGTGCATGCTACCCAACTTGGCTTGACTGTGGGTGGAACATGACTCTGGGGCTGCAGCGGTGGCTCCCGCTATCCCTGTTCACAGATACCGAACATTTAAATTAGGGGATGGAGGCGGTCCTGAGCAGAAAAAGGAGCCAGGTGCCATTATTGCCTTGGTTAAGGGAGTGATTGATTCTTGACCAGGCCACACACCCACAACATCATAAGAGAACCAGGGGTGGTCATCAGGGAGCTGCCTTATTGGCTTGCAGAGGCTAAGAAGGCAGAGGTGGAGCTAGAGATATGCCGGATGCTGGAGCTGGGACTGATAGAGGCCTGTCACAGCTCCTAGTCCAGTCCGATTGTATTGGTATCCAAGCTGGATGAGAGTTGGCATTTCTGCAATGATTTCTTCTGGCTCAACCAGGTTTCCCGATTTGATGCCTATCCCATGCCAAGGGTGGATGACCTCCTGGAGCGAATCGGTAATGCCCAGTACCTGTCCAACCTTGATATGATGAAAGGCTATTGGCAGAACCCCTTGATGGATGTGGCAAAGGAAAAAAAAATGCATTTAATATTCCCAAGTGGCCACTGGCAGCATCACGTTCTACCCTTTGGCAACCTTCCAGAATCTGCTAGACAGACTACTCTGGCCCCACAATGCCTGTAGTGCTGCCTATAAAGACAACATCTTCATCTTTTCCAGTACCTGGGAAGAACACCTACTGCATGTTCAAGATGTCCATGATGCTGGTCTCTGGAATTAACCACCAAAACTTCTATTTTTGGTTTGACTAGGGCTAAGTATTTAGTCTATGCGGTGGACAGGTCAGACCACTGTGATCAAACAACGCAGCCATTCAAGAGTGGCCTTGGCTGCAAACAAAGAGGCAGGTGCAGGCTTTCCTAGGATTGTCTGAATACTGCCGCCAATTTGTACCCCACTTTTCCGAGCGAGCCGTGCCTTTATCAGAGCTGATGAAGCAGAAGGTGCCCAACACAGTGGTGTGGAGTCCTAAGGCCGAAACCGCATTTTGTGACTTGAAAGAGGCCCTGACATCTGCTGCAGTATTCATGTTTCCTGATTTTTCTATTCCTTTCCTTCTCCAGACCAATTCTCCAGATACCGGCCTTGGTGCTGAGTTAAGCCAAGTCGTTGAGAGTAGAAAACCCCGTCATGTACCGGGAGACGTGGCATACAGCAATTGAATGAGAGCCCCTAGCCAATAAGTGGGCGGTTACCTTCTGGGATGTGAGTTCATATTGGTCACAGATCACTCCCCGCTTCCATGGCATTTGCTCGCGACGAGACTCAACCCCGTGGATCATTCACTGGTTCCCGAGTCTCCAACCCTACAAATTAAAAATACAACACCGGTGCAGGATATTTCATTTCAACATGTCAACACTGATGCTCTCTCACAAATCCACGACCTCACGGTTAGGTCTGCTTGCCCCCTCCTTATGTCACACACGTGAGTCAGAAGACTCCTTCATAAGCTTGACCCAGGTATGCAATGACCCACCAACATGAGAGGGGGTGCTACCACTAACTTCTCTCTCTTCTTCACTCACAGTACCAAGAAGTTGCCCAAGTGTGAAGGCACTTAACCCCGCCCCTTCCAGTCCGACCGCCATAAAAGCCGGGTGTCCCAGGAAGAGGGGTCTTTTCAAGCGAGAGGAAGCACTTGATGGAGTTCCAGTTCTAAAAGAGATTTTTCTGTTAGTTGGGAAACCCTCCGACGGGGCGTAGTCCTAAGGCGCACCTTTTTGTTTACCTTTTCTGATCATTTATCTTTGTCTGGAGATCAATTGAACGGGTGACCCGTTTGCTGTCCCAAAGACCTTTGGTCTTTGAGTCTGCCGTTGCAACACCCGACCAAAATGAATTAAAATGATGGATACAACATGAATGATACAAAATTTGAGATTGTAGAGATTATTGAATTTTGCATTTTTTAGTATATTGTACCTTTTATTTCTTTTTATATATTAAGTACTTATAATAAATTAAGTTTCATTATTGTAGTCAAGTTTTGTTCACGTGGCCAGGGTTTTTTGTGGCTTCCTTTCCCTTGCTCCCTTATTGAA
>JANRMT010028174.1:5666314-5679750 GCA_026402145.1 Polypterus bichir lapradei
TAAGTTTCATTATTGTAGTCAAGTTTTGTTCATGTGGCCAGGGTTTTGTGTGGCTTCCCTTCCCTTGTGCGTGATATTTTGAGTGCCATCTACTGGTCACAATATCGTATGTACAACTAGCCATCCCCCACAGCTTCGCCCGCGTGGAAGTGAAACAGGACAGCGAGGAGGGCCCTGCCTGGCTCACTACTCCTGACGTCACGCTTCCCCATCCCCTCGGCCCACAGCCTCAGCCTCAGATTAGCATGAATATATCGCACCTGCAAGTGGACTATGATTCTTAGCGTGATGAGAGAAGTCCCAAGATCAACTGGAATGTTCAAGCAAATTCTAGAAAAAAGCCCAATCTAAATCCGTTAAGTGGTTCTCTCTCTCGTTTGCTAGCTAAGTGGATGTAAGATACACCCTGAAGCTGGCACATGAGTAAGGAGGGTCCCGCCCGCTGTGTCTCTCAGATTTGCGCAAAGAAATTGGTACCACAAGTGAACTATGATACTTAGCGCGATGAGCGAGGTTGCAGAATCAACCGGAATGTTTAGGGCAAATTATAGAAAAAAAAAAAAAAACCTGATCTAAATCCGTTAAGTAGTTCTCTCATGAAAAGCGGGCAGACAGACAAACGTTGAATTTTTTAATATATATATATATATATAGAGAGAGAGAGAGAGAGAGAGAGAGAGAGGGGGAGAGAGAGAGAGAGAGAGAGAGAGAGAGGTGGGCACCCCAAATAGGGTGATGCTGGTTCAATAATAGGCTGAGGGGTGATCAATACCAAACACTCTATTCCAGGCGCGATGAACTGCCTCCCTTGATCATTCTTTATCTGCAGTGTACCCATTTGCATGACAGAATATGAGTAAGGGAGAGTGGGGGTGGGTCAACAGGGGGAGTTTGAGGGTTTTGGTTGATGGAGGTCTTTTGATCCAACACAACTTAACATTGTCACACAGTTCAGGGTTATGAGGTGCCACGATCTTTTTTATCAAATCCAGTGGAAGACGAGAACCAAGCCTGGGCTGCATGCCAGCCCACTTACTCAAATAAGGTCCATTCAGAATCACCAGTTAATGTAGTGTGGGAGACAAAACTGAATATTTACCCGTACACGGTGACAGCACATAATCTCCCTACAGATAATAATTAGTTTAGAGATTTGAACCAGGACCGCTTGGTCCATGAGGCAGCAACACTTAACAATTTCCCCAAAGTGCCATTAGTCATTGTCATTTTTCTTGTCTGGAATGTCACCTCTGATGACAAAAGTACAGGTAGGGTCAATTGGGACTAAAATAGATAGTTGTGCCCATGACTCAGGGTATGGATAAGTGGTAGCAGCACGTGGCACCATTTCCAGATGTTGTCTTGCTCACTGAACCGTTGCTCTCGCTTTCATTGTACAAGCGCATCTCCTGTGTGGGTGTTCAAGCATATCTTCTCATATCCACTCTACTTTTCATTGTGCCTTGCTGCCTCTGTGTGTTACTTTTTTTAATAGTGCCTTTCTGTGCACTCTTTATAGAGCCCGCATGCTGCCAGTTGTACTTTATAAGATGGTGTCCTCAGCATAGCTCTAAATGTATCCACCTCCTACCATTGTATATCCCTTTCTAAGATGGGATCCATCTGCCTACTCAGGTGATCATATAGCCGAGCTGTGATTTCTGATCAAATCGTGGGTGGAACTCACTATATAAACCTTATGGGCATCAGCGGACCGGTCTGACGGTCTTCAATCCAGGAGAAATGAACACAAAAGACAATTTTTCAAGGACAGAGGTGGCAAACCGGTTTATAACGCTGACTCGCATGTTTCCCTGAGATCTGGGATCAAATGTTGGTTAAAAGAGAGACTCTGTCTGTCTGTCTGTCTGTCTTTATGGTTATTTTCCACTTTTATCCCTGTGGGATGTCCCTCCAGTTTGTTGCAGGCTTCCTTCCCCATCCCAAATGTATGTAGTTTCAGAAATGAGACGGTCCTGTAATAGGCTGGCATCCCCACCCCCACAGTTGGGTCCTGGTGACATCTGCTGGATAAAGCAGGTTTTAAAAAGGCCCAATGGATGAATATTTTTAAAAGCTCTTCTCTCTTCTGTACCAAAACATATCTGTGTTGCTCCTGACTTTTAATTTATCGTTTTATTTTTTTTATTTTCACTCGGAATCCAACAGCTAGCTGACTTTTTTTTTTTTTTTTTTTTTTTTTTTTTTGTCGTTGGCCAGGGGTTTTTTTGGATGAGTCACTGCGACTTATATAAATAGAATGCGTCGAGGTGAGAGCGATCCTTCTACTCCGGAGTGTTTCAGGCAGAGAGGTCGGACCACCACCACCACCCCAGTCACATGAGCAGGTAAAGTCTTCTGAGTTCAGCCGGCGTCTGCTTTCAGTTTCACTTGACACCGAGAGCTCGAGTTTAGGGCATTTGAAGAACTGAATTTACAAGAAGGAGGGCTTAGCATTTTAGAAAACGGAGTTATGACATGATGAGCGGCCATGGCAGAGGGGTCATAAAATGCCAGCGTGCCATCTCTTAGGGGGGGATTGGGAACACCTCAGCGTTTGGGGGAGGCCATCAGGGCCAGAGAGTGAAGAGGTCACATGTCAGACGAGAGGAATGTGGACCACTGGGACTGTGTGCGCAAGACACGTGGTCAGAATAGGGAGAGCGAGAGCAGAGTTTGGAGCAGCAGGACATATAGCGCCTTTGACCTGAGCACCACAGGTCCAGTCATTCTAAGGTATGCAGTGCCTGAAAGGTGAGTATGCAATACAATATAGTAGTGCCTTGGGAATGTATATAGAGCTTTGCTACGCCTGATAAGACCGTAATACAGATTATTATATAGTGTCTCCGCATGATGCATTTGGAAAGTAGGTCTAGTCTCAAGAGTGTCTAATTAGTATGAAACATTATATAGTGCCTTGACATAATACAGTGAAGGCTATTGGTGATCTTTGAGTGTTTATTAAAACAGCTTGCAGAATGTTAGTTATATAGTGCCTTGTAATGATGTGTTGGAGAGTATATAGAGCCTTTGAGTGCATAATTAGATAGCATATGACATATTATATAGTGCCTTTCTTTCCATAATACATTGGATAGTATGTGTAGTCATTGAATATTGAATTAGACAGTATGCAACATGTTATATAGTGCCTTAGCATGATATGTTGAGTATATAGAACCATTGAGTGCCTGAGTAGACATACATAAGATATTTTATAGTGCATTGACATAATACATTGGAGTCTATATAGAGCCTTTGAGTGTCTAATTAGACAGAATGAAATATATCATATAGTGCCTTGTAATAATAATACTGACTGAGTAGAGATATACTCATACAAGATACTGTATAGCACCTTGACTTAATGCTTTGGAAAGTATATAGAGCGTTTAAGTTCCTAATTAGGATAATATGCAACCTATTATATAGTGCCTTGGTAAAATACACTGAAGAATATATATTGAGCCTTTTGAGTGCCTAAACACATAATATGTAACATATCATGTAATACCTTGACATAATGCTTTGGACAGTATGTGTTATTTGTATGTGTCTAACTTGGGCAGTAATATATTGTATAGTGCCTTGCAATAATACATAGGAGGGTGTATAGAGCTTTTGAATAATGAATTAGACAGTATGTCACATGTTATGTTGTGCTTTGGCATAATAGCTGAGAGAGCATGTGTATTCTTTCAGTGTTTATATTATACTGTATAGTGCCTTGGCATAATACATTGGAGAGTTCATAAAGCCTTTCAGTGCTTGAGTAGACATATACCACATACTTTATAGCGTCTTTTATAGTCTGTCATTGGGCAGCGTGTGCAGTGTGGTCTCTGAGTGTCTAATCAGACCTTACACAGCCCATTATATAGCTCATTGGCTTAATGCATTAGAGAGCATGGTCTTGATGTTATAGTGCCATGACGAAAATGGCCTAAAAGTCTTGAGTGCCTGGTTAGAGAAGCGACCATCAAGTTGTGCCTTCGAGTGCCCAATTAAGGACTGCAGAACAGAGTAGTAGCTTAGCATAATGAAATGATCAGCACTGGAGTGACTGAGTAGACCCTGGTTGGGAAGATTATGTGGACTTTTTGAGTACCTGATTAAACACAGTGCAAATCATTCACTATGTAGCGCCTTTGTAAAACTGAGTCTGTTGAGCCGATTATGAAGTGACTTATTAGGGTACTAACAGTTCGGTCATACAGTGCCTTTGAATACTGATTAGCCACAAAAAGCAAGTTACATAATTCTGTGTTATAACAGTGGAAAAAAACTAAGTGATAGTAATATAGTGCCTTTGAGCGCCATACTGTTGAGCTGTACACGCAGCGCTTTGGCATAACAAACGTTTGATATTCGAGAATGATGAGACACGAATCAACAGCGCTTCAAGGAGATCCCGTGGCCCCATACACTCTGGAGCTGATTCACGTTATTACAGAAACAGCCCTGACACCAGGGTCCTCACTTGGGCCCCCTGAGAGCCTCCTCCGTCTTGCGGTTCTCATAAATAACTCGGACGTGGTTTTTGGTAAACGTCAAAAGGTGTGTACATGCGCAGTTGCTCAATCCACATTTAGTAATCAGTGAAAGGGGCTGCCCCACCACTGTTCATAAGTTTTTTTTGGGAAAAAAAAGATATTTTTGGACGCAAAAACTATGAGCGGAATTTCCAGAGCGAGTGGGGGCTGCACGCAGCTCCTAGGGAAGCCCCCCACCTTGTTTTCCGCGTAATCAACCTACATTTGTAGAAAACGTGGGCCACCGTACTTTCCAGGAAATGTTGTTGAATCAAGGTTTACTAAAAATAACCAAGACGGGCTAAGCATACCAATCGCGGCCGGGACTCGTATTTATGTGTTTGAGTAGGTGGCGTTTTCATTCAAGCCGAAACTCATGTCGTCTTTTCTGTCGCGTTTTATGTTATAATGACGAGAACTGAGCCGAAGTGCGGCCGTCAGTTACGGCGGGCCAGGCCCAGAGTGCCGCAGCCAATAATATCCTGACTCCGCGTGCGGATGCTACTCCTCACAGCCGTGTGCAGTTTGTGTCTTGGGAAAAGAACCAATGACAGGCGTGTTATAGTTTTAGTCGGATTTAGTCCGTTTATGTTAAGAGTCGGGGACTGGCCTCACCTCAGCCTTCTTCATCACGGTGTGATTGTTAAAAAGGGGTGTGCAGACCACAGTGTCTCCTCCAGCCTCTAGTGAGCGACCTTACTCCACATCTTTACAGACTTCTTAAAAATGACGATATTACCTGTTGAGACACAGGTAAGCATCGAATGACAAGCGAAGCACAATCAGCGACGTGTAAATAAAGAAATAAGAAGTAACGATAAACTGAGAGCCGGGGACTAAATTTAGAAAGTGCTTTATAAAGGTCAACCTGAACTCTTTACTGTAAGCCGGGAATTGAAGCCGTCCGACCCTTTACTGTAAGGTCTGCGGCATGTGGGAGTCGGCCCCGCCTCTTTTTAGGAAAGTCTGAGCAATCCGTGGGTTTACTTAGAGATGTGGCCCCGCCCCTCTACGAGCATGCGCGTCACTTTCAGGGGGTTAAAAGTCTATCAATGGATCAGTTATATCGTGCTTCTCGCATCTAGCCGTCAAGTTTTGCCTTTCATATTTATGTATCTGTTATTTATACAGTATCTTTTATACCTCTGTATCTTTTGTATATTGTTACTCACATCTTAAATATTTCTTTGTTATATAGTGCTTTTCACATCCATTAATTATATAGTGTTTTTGTTGGCCATCAGTTATATATTGCCTTTTGTTTCCATATATCTATTAAAAGCATGCCTTTCATGCCTATGTATTATATACAACAACAACATTTATTTATATAGCACATTTTCATACAAACAGTAACTCAAAGTGCTTTACATAATAAAGAATAGAAAAATAAAAGACACAATAAGAAAACAAAATAAATCAGCATTAATTAACATCGAATAAAAGTAAGGTCCAATGGCCGGGGGGACAGAAAAAACAAAAAAAAACTCCAGATGGCTGGAGAAAAAATAAAATAAAATCTGTAGGGATTCCAGACCATGAGACCGCCTGACCAGTCCCCTCTGGGCATTCTACCTAACATAAATGAAACAGTCCTCTTTGGATTTAGGGTTCTCACGGAAGGGCTTGATGATGATGGTCACGTAGAATTCTGCCTTTTAATCCATCCATCATTGTCCATCATTGTATATAGTGCCTTTCACAACTTAAAATATTTCTTATGCAGCATATCTGTAGTGCCTTTTATCTCTATTATATAGTGCCTGTCTTAATAATCTATTTGTACTACTCCTATTTACTAATCATACAGTGCCTTTTATTTCTTTCTATGTATTAGTTATATGGTGCACTTCTTGTCCTTGTGCTTTTCATATTCATCTTAAAAATAGAGTACCATTCCAATCTAACTGCATTTTACATAATATCTTAACCATCCTTCTATCAACAATGCCGTACCCTTCTATTACATAGTGCCTGTCTTGCTTATCTATCATTTTTGCTATTATCTGTTAATTACGTAGTGCGTTTCGTGGCAACCTGCCTTTTATCTCAATACACAGTATTTATTATTTATAGAATACCCTTTCTATCTGTCTACTATATCGTACCTTTTACATTCATCTATTAATTAGATACAGCCTTTTTCATGAATATTTTATTTATCTGTCAATATGGTGTCATTTATATCTATTATATAGTGCCTTTCATATACCTATCATATGGTATCTGTCTAGTGCCTTTCACATTTATTATATAGTGCCTTTCATACCATCCATATAATCTGTTAATTATATAGTACACTCCATATCTACCTATCATATCATGTCTACCTGTTACACGGTACCTTTCATATCTATTATGCCGTTTCATATCTATATTTTAAAGTGTTTTTCTTACTGATCTATTTTGTGCTATGCATAATTATATAGTGCCTTTCACATATTTATATGTATGTTATCTATCTATCTATCTATCATATAGTGCCTTTCCTATCTACCTGTTACATCGTTATCTGTTATAAAGTGCTTTTTTTTACTGATCTGTTATTGTGCTCTTCATAACTATATAATGACTTTCTCATCTTTGTACATGTTTTATATTAAACCCTTCTTCTCCATTATGCAGTGGTTTTCTCTTCCACCTTTTAATCACGCAGCGCCTTTCCTATCTCCTTGCTACAGTGTCTTTCACATCTACGGTATCTTGCCATTCATATGTCATGATCCTCACGAATGATTATAGCGCCTTTCCTACTGAACGTCTTGATAAGGCCCTTCCCAGTTGCAATGGTTTTCCCTGCTTGTATAACGTGAGGGGGTGACGCTCGCACAAGGACCCGGAGAGTGCACTTTATAGCTCCTTTCCCTAGTGAACGCCATTTCAAGTTTTCTTTCCTGTTTTGCTGGCGTGAGCTGAGATGTCCGCAGAGTGGTTTGCTGAGGTTCATGTAATGATTTGGTGGTGAGTATTGAACTTGAAACATTTTGATTTATATAGCGCCTCTCTACAGTGACTAGGATGGTGAGGCATGTTGTGCATGTGCTGCAGTTTAAGTACTTAATGTCACAATGTCTGTGAGCACTGGCAGGGACAGTAACTCGGTGGAGTTGACTCACCAAGTTGCTAATTTCATATAGCGCCTTACCACACTGCGTTCCCATCTCATTGCGCCTTACAGGTGTAGTACGAAGCATGTCCACCACATGCACTCGGGCAGCTCTGGTGTGATTCACACTGTCCATGTGGAGCCATTGGGTTCTGAAGCAATGTGGATGATCCATGCACAAATTAAAGACTCACTGAGAGACATGAAATGAAGGTCCTCGTTTGTTTACTAGGGTTGCTGTGGAAACTGTGTGCCCCATAGGAAGACATCCAGTAGAGGGCGCTGCTCTGAAGTTTGTCCACTTCACACTTTATTTTGTGGCAGCTGCTCTCCACCTCTTACATTTTGTTCCAGTTAGGATGTCAGTGATGGTCCCACAGCTCCGAGACCCCAGCCCTTATAAACCTTCCTGTTTGTAGTGGTATCCCTGTGTTGTTTCACCTGTTTGCCCATCCATACCCGAACCTGGCCAGTGTGTGCCATCTGCAGTAATTCAGACAGACTTACATAAGGTCTTGTGGCACATTTACTGCTGAGGAGCTCCATATCTTCATATCCCACCTTCGATTGCTGACATTCATTTCTTCCTTGGTGGCTTGGCCTTCCATTAGGGTGTCCTCGTGTCCATCAAGCATCAGAAACTCGTGAGCCCCAAGTTTCTGCACTCACCACCCCCTTAGCCCTTGTCTTTTGCATGTTGGCCTCCCCAATGTCCCAGAGCCTGCTGGCACCCTCTCTACTACTGCCTCTTCACTCCAACTGCTTCTTTGGTCTCCCTATGTGAACCCACCATTGTGTCCTCTCTGCTCCTTGCCTGTCTTTTTAGTTCTGCACTGCAGGTCACTGTGGTCAGTCCTGTCCAAGTGATGGCCGCACAATATATTGCTATGAGCAGGAAGATAGAAGATATGGACAAACGTGAGAGACGCCACACAGAAATGCCCTCAGAGAGCCAGACGTTTGCACTGTTTATTATCACAATGACAACAGGCAGATCCCTCAACCTTCCCACCATTGAACACCAGGAGAAGTCGCATCTCCCCTCACATCCACCCCACTGTATGCTCACACGGGATGATCGTCACGCACACTTGGCCGACTTGTGGCCATCTGTTTGACGCCTTTTCTGACACATGACTTATCAGAATGTTCACGACGCAGCACTTGGTGTCCTGTCAACCACCTGGAGGTCTTCTTCATGCAGGCTGCTCCAAGGCGTCGCTGCCTGGCACTAAAAACACCAGAAACCCTCACATTGCTCCTGTTCACACAGCCTGCACCACACAGATGCAAAGCTGAAGGACCAGGCTTACAAGAAATGTGTGGAACAGACTGGTTGCTTCTAGAAAGTTCTCTGCCAATCAGGTGGCTCCACTTTGTAAGTTTTGTCTGCCTGCAGTAACATGATTGGTTGGCACTTCAGTCTGCTAGCTGCTAGAATAGCACAGATATTTTGTTTATTATACTGTATGTTATATATTACCTCTCATTCTCTCTCTCTCTCTCTCTCTGTCTATATATATATACCTATCCATCCGTCCATCCATTATCCAACCCACTACATCCAAACTACAGGGTCACGGGGGTGTGCTGGAGCCAATCCCAGCCAGCACAGGGCGCAAGGCAGGAAACAAGCCCCAGACAGGGCACCAGCCCACTGCAGGGCACACACACCCACACACCAAGCGCACACACGGGACAATTTAGAATTGCCAATGCACCTAACCTGCATGTCTTTGGACTGCCGGAGGAAACTGGAGTACCCGGAGGAAACCCACGCAGACACGGGGAGAACATGCAAACTCCACGCAGGGAGGTATATATACATACATAAAACTGCTCAAAAAAATAAAAGGACCACTTAACACAAACCATCAGATCTCAGTAGGAAAAAACTCCTGCTGGCTCTCTCTACTGCTCTGGACTGATATGGTGATGTGTGAGGAACGAAAGGATGGAAATGAAAAATGATCAACCGACAGAGAGAGGGCTGAACTCAAAAGACACCCCCAAAATCAAAGTGTGGCTGGCAGGCGAGTCCATTTGGCCAAAATGTCAGTGCAGCAACTCCAAATTGTACTCAGCAGTTTGTATGCCTTCCCATCACGTGCTTGTATGCATGCCTGACAACATCCTAATGAGACGACAGATGGTGTCCTGGGGGATCTCCTTCCAGATGTGGACCAGGGCATCACTGAGCTCCTGGAAAATCTGAGGCGTCAGATGGACCCAAACATAATGTCCCACCCAGAGGTGTTCTATTGGATTGGGGGCAGTCAATGGTCTCAATTCCTTCATCCTCTCACAAACACATGAGGCCGGGCATTGTCATGCACTAGGAGGTACTGAACCAGCATAGGGTCTGACAATGGGTCCATTGTTATCCCGATACCTAATGGTAGTCAAGGTGCTGTTGTGTCACTGGTAGAGTTCTGTGTGTCCCTCCATGGATATGCCTCCCCAGACCATCACTGACCAACCACCAAACCGGTCGTGCTGAATGACATTACAGGCAGCATAACGTTCTCCACGGCTTCTCCAGACCCTTCCACGTCTTTCACGTGTGCTCGGGGTTAACCCGCTCTCATCTGTGAAAAGCACAGGGTGCCAACCAGTGGTTGGCCTGCCAGTTCTGGTATTCTATGGCAAATGCCAATCGAGCTCCTTGGTGCACACTAGAGAAAGTCAGGCCTTCAGGCCATGCTCATGAAGTCTTGTTTATGATTGTTTGGTCAGAGACATTCACACCAGTGTTCTGCCTGCCTGCCTGCTGGAGGTCATTTTGTAGGCCTAACCCATTCATTCCTGTTTTGGGGGTCGTCTCTCTCATTGTTGCCCATCTAGTGCACCAAAGCAGCTGAAACTGATGAACAAGCCCCTCTGCTACTTCACTGACAGTTCAATAGCCCACCAGTTTCATTGACTTGATGTTGTACTCTCATTCAAAAGGGTTCATTTATTTTTTTGAGCTACAGTATATACAGTATATAATGATAAACGTTCAAAATGTTTTCACACTTTTTTTTTAACTCTTAGAATTGCAAAAACAAATGACATCACTTTTCTACACAGTCCCCTTCCTCTGCGATATCATTTTTCCCAGGGTCGTACCAACTTTAAATGCCATCAGCAAAAGAAGGTTTTTGGTTGAGCCACTGCTGCACTTCTGCACTCATTCCTCGTGGTCGTGGCTGTAGCTGGACGTCCGGAGCGCTCTGCTCGTCCGTCATACTTATACGGCCATTTTCGAACATTTCAATCCACTCATAGACGACTACGAGAGAGAACTTTATCCGCACGAAACTGGGAATCTCCAGAGCCGATGTAGCCGGTGCCATTGTTCTCAAGAAGCTGCGGATTTCTGGCCATTGTGGATTGCACGTCTTTGTAAGAAATGAATGTGGCCGACCGAGAGTTCTTCATATTGCCATTGCATCGTGATATAACTGTTGGCAGTGCTCTTGGACCACCTTGATATGATGATGGTAATATTTTTGAATTTGAACTATTGATAGTGAATTTTGAACGTGATCAATAAGACCCTGCATCTGTACCGTTCGAAGTTTAGCTTGATTAGATATAATAAAGAAGAGACGATTAGCTGCGACTTTAATATTGTAATGTTGCGATAGACGTTGCGATGATAGAAGTGGGTTAAATACATGGGAACGTATCGCTAATTTTGACCCGAAATATCGTGTGGGTGTTACTCGATTTTCCGAGTGTGTTTGTTTCGTGTTGTACGACCAACCTGTTTCGCCATCTGGGAAAAGCAAAGGAAAGAGTAAAAGGTTGGAATGTGGCGATGTATTTGACATAAATGGCGAATCGTGCTTTGCCTTTGCATATACACGAATATCTGCTCTGTCTTTGATATCTCCGTCTTTATTATCGCTGACAATTCGTCACATGTGAGTTTATTATAAATGCGACTTTGTTCTTTCGGATTAATATAGACATCCAAAAAAATGTCTTTGCCCGTGTTTTGTTAAGTTTCGTGTAAAGTGCGATACTTTTGGACGTATGGCTTTGTATCCATTATTGGCTGTAGAATTTATATGAGGCCGGATCGTTTAACTCTCTCGATTCTTTGTTGCATCGCTTCTCCGTGATCATAAAGAGATACGCCTGACCAAATTGTGGGTTTTTCGATGTTAAACTTGTCGTAGCTGTAATTGTTGCGGGAACACAGATTCTCATATAGCGTGTGGTCCATTATTGTGTAAATCTACGTTTCGAGCACTGAATGATGCTAACGCGAAAAGATTATTGTAGACGCGTATATTTTGCCCGTTTGTGGATTTCACTTTCACCAAACAACACATCTTTTAATTCTCACGGATACGCCTCTTCACTACTTTTCCGTGATGACAACACGAATTAGACGATCTACAAGTCTCCGACTTAAAGTGCAAAGCCTTACAATATCTACACACTTCTGTCATATCACCTCTGTCCATATATTCGATCTCTTTTTGCTGTTCCGTTATTTCACACCGAGTAATAATTTCCGTTTGTTTGCGCGAATGCGATCTGTACTTTTTTTGACACTTTCGAATTGTATTACTGTCACATTATTGAACTTGCTGTGCGTGTGTATCGCGCCAACGTTTTTGAACGTCTTTATGAAGTTCTACTGCGTCTCTTACTCTCTCTTATTTCTGAGCCCCTTTGGACCTCCACTTGTTCCGGGCTGATTATTACTTTCCTTGCCTATGTTACCGTCTCACGAGAACATACATGCTTCCTGTGGATGTCAGTATGACGTGGCTTGACCATGTCGCGGGATGTGAAAGTGTCGTTGCCTCTCTGAAGTCTCTCTCGCTATATATATAAAGCAGTAAGACGTTCATCCAGCCAGTCTCAGAGCTCTTGCTTGGAGGATGTAATGGCGTCCAGTGTCCACAAAAGGACAAGGGTGTCCGATGAACAAAGGCAAGTAGCCGGTGAATGACAGTAAATCATGATGCAGTGTGTGTCAGGCGTCCACAACAGGGCTGGAATGTCCGATGAAGAAAGGCAACGAAAAGCACAAAGAAAGAGGAATGTCGGGGTTATGACGTCGGATGTAAAACGGCGACAAGACAGTGAGAGCAGCTCTGTGGTGGTCCACCACGCCTCAGTCAATTTTGTTGTGACGAGACACCGCTGGCCTTTCATCCGTCCATTGGTGCCCACAGAAGGCAGACAAAAATCAATGTGGCAGACCACCAGTTAAGGCCTCTCAGCCTGTGACACCCTGAACGAGCCCCTCAACACCACTCGCACAATAACGATGGTAAGTCACTGTGGAAAGGTGCTATATATTAAAGTATAAAGGCTGCCTGACTGCCCGCACTTGACCACTGGGGGGGGTTCACTGGTGGTATGTAAAGGCGTTCACCGTGAAAGGCACTATATAGGATGACCACTCATTGTATGTAAACCTATCCCACCCATTAAATGGGAGACGGTCGCTTGTTCCGTCCAAAGTTGCATCGTTTTTGCGTATAAAGGACCAGAACAGGGTGCGTCGGTGATGTTAACAGCTCTGGTGATGAGCTGGTGGAAGAACTCAAACTCCCAAGAGTCAGTGCGGCAGTTAGGAGATATAGCTGGCAAGCCTTTCATGCCCCACTGATTCTTGGGATTTTGAGTTTTCTTTTCCGCCACTGCTAGACCAGTCCCTCTTCTCTGGCAATTTACTCAAAAATGACACATCATTTCATGTTTTTATTTTATTTTCTACACCCCCTTTACACTATGAACAGATAGAAAAGTGTGACCATTACCCTTTAAGATAGAAAAGTGTGACC
>JANRMT010028174.1:5712665-5772532 GCA_026402145.1 Polypterus bichir lapradei
TTTTTTTTCATAACTAGATTTGTTTTGTTACAGGATTATTTATACATTTTTTTGTGCATCCTTTTACATCAGCAACTGTTTTTTTTTTCTCTTCTCTATCGTGGAATAATAAAATTACATTTTGTTTTGAACATCTGCCTCTCTTGTGCCTCTCTTATTTCCCCCTCAGTCCTGGTCGGTTCCAAACTACTAGCAGGCCATCTGCTTTAGTAGACGGATTGTGACAACACATACTGCTTATATGTAAGCATCTACATGTGGAAGTGTGTGTGCGTCTGTCTGTCTGTCCAGCCCCGAACTGAGAGGTGGAGTCAGGGTAAGGGCTCCACCTCAGAGGAGACAGAGACTTGCTTAGCCGCAAATACACAAGCGAGGCGAGCACATCAGCAAAACTAAACCTCTGAAGAAAGAGACACTTGCTTAGCCACTTAATACACAAGCGAGGCAAACACATTGGCAAAACAGTATCCCTTTTACTTTTCCTCCCACCGCTAATACACCAGCGAGGCGAGCACATTGGCAAAACGATACTGCCAATTTCAATAGTTTCCAGGACCCCGGGCTTTTTACAGCACGGGCATACACAGCTAGTATCTTCTTATATAATATGCTACCGTGGCTGTTCGTTTGTCTGTCCAGGATTTTAAATCACCTGTAGCTCACAAACTGTTTCACCTATTAACTTGAAATTTGGTACACATATACTACATGACGTCTACTATCCGCTTTAAGGGTGATGATTTTTATTACTATTTTTATTTTATTGTAGAATCAACTCTCTGCAGTTCGCAGCAGGGCGGCCGTGCAGCGCATGTGTATGGGCGCCGTTCTCATTCCCTATCACCTTCGCTAATCATTCTTGCAGACTGAAGACTTAAGTGTAAGCTTAAATGAAAAATTAAAGAAAGCGTACTAAGTAATTGTAACACAAACACTGACTTAATCAGTTTTAACACGAATAGATGCTGACGAAAGAAGAGAAGCAGCGGGCCGCTAGGGTGGAGGAGAGAAGAGCTGCTCAGGAAACAGCAAGCACATCAACCTCTGAGTAAACGAATGATAAACAGAGACAGAGAAAAAGAATGTGTAAACCAGTGAATACACTTGACTTGAGAATTCCTACACGTTATTGTGCAGTACGCCATTACTGGTATTTTATATTACATTACACAATATAACACTGCACCGGAGCAAAATCTTCCCACACAAAAACATCAGTACATTTAGGTGTGCTGAATTGATTTCTGAAATTGGAATATCTACAAGATAGCAGATTTAGTGGAAAACAAGCACGCTTTTGAAAACATTTTACTTTTTTAAAAATATAAGTTCTGTGTGTTTTATTGTTCAAATATTTTTCAGGCTCACAATATTATTTCAAGTATAATGTATTTTGAGCTAAAAAACATGTCAAAAGTGCGATGTGCGTTCTTTCTCCGATGTAGAACCCTCGTCTTCATCTGATATATCGCGTCTTTATGTGAAAACAGCAGTGTCAGATCGGGGGAAGTGTGAACTAACTAGGAGAATAAAACTGAACAAAAATAAAAAAAAAAAAACACTAAGCTTTACAAGTACCATACATTTACACCGGCTGTTACAGACTCAAATTAAATGTATGTTTTTATTCTAAAATATTAAGAATAAGAGCAGCTCATTTCTCAAAACAGAGTCAAACTCGTAACCCTTTGGTAAGAACTGTTGGCTGCTAATCATTACACCACCAAAGCAATCGTAGCGAGGACGTGTCAATGTCGCACCCTAAGGCCGTAGTTATACTTCACGCGACGCGACGCATGCTGCAGAGGACGCTCCTGCTACGCAAGCGTTGTAGTGTTTATACTTGCGTGCGTACTTTACGTAAATCTGGAGGAATCCACCAGGTGGCAGTGCGAGATATTATCACGTTGAGAACATGTTCGGCTTCTCTGTGTTGTGAATTGCCTAAAACATTAAATTCCGATAACACCTTACCGCAATATCTCTGAAAAGGATGTTTATTGATTAAATCCATAAATCCAGGGATGTGTCCATTCCAGCAAGCATTGGGCACGACTGAGAAACAATCCCTGGACAAGGTCTCCGCTCATCGCAAGGTAACTACAAGCATTCGCATACACTAGTGTCATTTTAGCGGCACCAAATCCCCAAATCTGCATATCTTTGGAAGGAAACCGGAGCACAGTGTGGAATACAAGCAGGATATACCAGAAACATAACTCCCTGCGAGACAACAGTGCTACCGCTCCGCCGCTGTGTCACCCCCATGTGTGTAATTATTCCCCCCATGTGTGTAATTATTAACAGTATTCATTATTTAAACAAAATTATATGTAAAATTTAACATACACACTTTAATGCATTTAATCATGAAAGTGATATCAAGTACAAATCTAAAGATTCTAAATGTGCAGAGAGTTGAAATATCATACATTTAATTTTTCTGTGTGGTGATATATTGCTGCTTGCTGCAGCTGTCAGGTCCAAGAAGCTCGCAGCCAGTAAAAACTGGGATGATGTTTACAACCGTCTGCTTTAATGATAAAGTCAACTACGAGGTTAAAGTAGGCAATTTGAGATTAAAGCCGAAATTTCCACTTTAATCACAAAATACACGTTTTCACCGTATCCTTTATTTTTTTTCTCAGTGGCTCAAATACAGCGATATACATTATGTTGCTGTTGTTAAGTTGCAAAAAAAAAAAAAAAAAAAAACGGCACAAAGATGTTATGTGAGACTTTTAAAATGCATCGTGTCATTACAATCGGGAATATGCGACGCTTGAATATAAAATCACCACGAATGCATCTGTATGTCAGCATTTTGCTTCACCACATCAAACCATTCACCAAACAGCAAAGCACGCATATCGATCCCCGTAGGATCTGCATAGAGGCTTTCTGTCACATGTAGATAGTAAACAGAGACTCTGACGTCACATTCCGACTTTTAGCACACTGCGCCCCCCGACTTTTTGCTGGTACTGAAACTCGTGCACGCGTCGCGTTAATTTCTGAGGACCTGCTCAGAGGACGCGTGAAATGAACGCTGGGGACGCGTGGCAGCCATGATGCGGGCGCGTACGCGTTCTGAGCGTGAAGTATAAATGAGCCCTAACACGGGTTCTTTTTCTGCAGTTATATTCTTGAATAAAAGCGCAACTGTTCTGTTATATTTGTACCTTTTGTGAAAGTGTTTATTTGATATTTGGACTTCAGGCTTCACACATTATACACTTCATGTCTACATTTTGTCAATTATTACTAAAACATGAAAAAAATTTCTGTTTTAACGATGTGTTTACATAGATTGTTGTAGACATGGAACACACATGAAATGCAAGTGTTCCAAATAATGATCTAGTATTTCCTCTAGTCCATACAACTCTAAGCAACTGACACGCAGGTAAACAGACTTGAGCTGAGAAAACCTTGTGCAGCGTTGCGGGGATGTGATAGCAGGCTGCTTATCGACACATTTTACAAGACAAAAGACGCTGACGGAGGAGTGCGAAGGGATTTAAGGTGGGATGGATTTCTGAGTTTTTTCATAGGCTTTGGCAACTCTAGTGTTAAAGAATGTCTCCAAAGTGCGTTTAAACTTTTGACTTCATCTGTAACTTTATGACACATATTATTCTGTCATCACTCGGGTCTGTGCAGAGAAGCCATGCACTGTGTGCCAAAATTAAAGTGATGGTGACATTATGTTTAAAGTGCAGTTTTGCAGTAACGATGATATGTTTACGTCAAAACCGACCATTTCTGATATAGTCCATAAAAAATTAAATACTCAGAGGTCTGTGAACATTGTTGGAAAAAATTACTTTTGCCCTGCACTAAGTCAATGTTTTAAATGATATGCCAAATTTATGATATAAGATTTGTGATGGGCCCCTCCTTGAACCGTCACCTTATTGTGGTGGAGGGGTTTGCGTGTCCCAATGATCCTAGGAGCTATGTTGTCCGGGGCTTAATGCCCCTGGTAGGGCCACCCAAGGCAAACTGGTCCTAGGTGAGGGATGAGACAAAGAATGGTTCAACAAACCTCCAATGAAGAATAAAAACTATGGACAACGTTTTCCCTTGCCCGGACGCGGGTCACCGGGGCCCCCCTCTGGAGCCAGGCCTGGGGGTGGGGCTCGATGGCGAGCGCCTGGTGGCCGGGCCTGCACCCATGGGGCTCGGCCGGGCACAGCCCGAAGAGGTAACGTGGGTCCTCCTTCCCATGGGCTCACCACCTATGGGAGGGGCCAAGGAGGTCGGGTGCAGTGTGAGTTGGGTGGTGGCCGGAGGCGGGGACCTTGGCGTTCTGATCCTCGGCTACAGAAACTGGCTCTTGGGACGTGGAATGTCACCTCACTGAAGGGGAAGGAGCCTGAGCTAGTGCGTGAGGTTGAGAGGTTCCGGCTAGATATAGTCGGACTCACCTCGACGCACAGCTTGGACTCTGGAACCAATCTCCTTGAGAGGGGCTGGACTCTCTACCACTCTGGAGTTGCCCCCAGTGAGAGGCGCCGAGCAGGTGTGGGCATACTTACTGCCCCCCGACTTGGAGCCTGTGCGTTGGGGTTTACCCCGGTGGACGAGAGGGTGGCCTCCCTCCGCCTTCGGGTGGGGGGAAGGGTCCTGACTGTTGTTTGTGCGTATGCGCCGAACAGCAGTTTGGAGTATCCACCCTTTTTGGAGTCTCTGGAGGTGGTGCTAGAGGGCATACCTTCTGGGGATTCCCTCGTTTTGCTGGGAGACTTCAATGCCCACGTGGGCAATGACAGTGAGACCTGGAAGGGCGTGATTGGGAGGAATGGCCCCCCCTATCTGAACGCGAGTGGTGTTTTGTTATTGGACTTCTGTGCTCGCCACGGATTGTCCATAACGAACACCATGTTCAAGCATAAGGGTGTTCATATGTGCACTTGGCACCAGGACACCCTAGGCCTCAGTTCGATGATCGACTTTGTGGTTGTGTCGTCGGACTTGCGGCCATATGTCTTGGACACTCGGGTGAAGAGAGGGGCGGAGCTGTCAACTGATCACCACCTGGTGGTGAGTTGGCTTCGATGGTGGGGGAAGATGCCGGTCAGACCTGGTAGGCCCAAACGTGTTGTGAGGGTCTGCTGGGAACGGCTGGCAGAGTCCCCTGTCAGAAGTAGCTTCAACTCCCACCTTCGGCAGAACTTCGACCACGTCCCGAGGGAGGTGGGGGACATTGAGTCCGAATGGGCCATGTTCCGTGCCTCTATTGTTGAGGCGGCTGACCGGAGCTGTGGCCGTAAGGTGGTCGGTGCCTGTCGCGGCGGCAATCCCCAAACCCGTTGGTGGACACCGGCGGTGAGGGATGCCGTCAAGCTGAAGAAGGAGTCCTATAGGACCTTTTTGTCCTGTGGGTCTCTGGAGGCAGCTGATAGGTACCGGCAGGCCAAGCGGAAAGCGGCTTCGGTTGTTGCTGAGGCAAAAACTCGGGCATGGGAGGAGTTTGGAGAGGCCATGGAGAACGACTTTCGGACGGCTTCGAGGAGATTCTGGTCCACTGTCCGGCGTCTCAGGAAGGGGAAGCAGTACAGTGTCAACACCGTATATGGTGGGGATGGTGCGCTGCTGACCTCGACTCGGGACGTTGTGGGTCGGTGGGGGGAGTACTTCGAAGACCTCCTCAATCCCACTAACATGCCTTCCAATGAGGAAGCAGAGCCTGGGGACTCTGAGGTGGGCTCTCCCATCTCTGAGACTGAAGTCACCGAGGTGGTCAAAAAACTCCTTGGTGGCAGGGCCCCGGGGGTGGATGAGATACGCCCGGAGTTCCTTAAGGCTCTGGATGTTGTAGGACTGTCTTGGTTGACACGTCTCTGCAACATCGCATGGACATCGGGGACAGTGCCTCTGGATTGGCAGACTGGGGTGGTGGTCCCCCTTTTTAAAAAGGGGGACCGGAGGGTGTGTTCCAACTATAGAGGGATCACACTCCTCAGCTTCCCTGGAAAAGTCTATTCGGGGGTTCTGGAGAGGAGGGTCCGTCGGATAGTCGAACCTCGGATTCAGGAGGAACAGTGTGGTTTTCGTCCTGGTCGCGGAACAGTGGACCAGCTCTACACCCTTAGCAGAGTCCTGGAGGGTGCATGGGAGTTTGCCCAACCAGTCTACATGTGCTTTGTGGACTTGGAAAAGGCGTTCGACCGTGTCCCTCGGGGAGTCCTGTGGGGGGTGCTCCGGGAGTATGGGGTACTGGACCCCCTGATAAGAGCTGTTCAGTCCCTGTACAACCGGTGTCAGAGCTTGGTCCGCATTGCCGGCAGTAGGTCGAGCCCGTTTCCAGTGAGAGTTGGACTCCGCCAGGGCTGCTCTTTGTCACCGATTTTGTTCATAACTTTTATGGACAGAATTTCTAGGCGCAGCCAGGGTGTTGAAGGGGTCCGGTTTGGTGGACTCAGGATTGGGTCACTGCTTTTTGCAGATGATGTTGTCCTGTTTGCTTCATCAGGCCGTGATCTTCAGCTCTCTCTGGAGCGGTTCGCAGCTGAGTGTGAAGCGGCTGGGATGAGAATCAGCACCTCCAAATCCGAGACCATGGTCCTCAGCCGGAAAAGGGTGGAGTGCCCTCTCAGGGTTGGGGGCGAGATCCTGCCCCAAGTGGAGGAGTTTAAGTATCTCGGGGTCTTGTTCACGAGTGAGGGAAGAATGGATCGTGAGATCGACAGGCGGATCGGTGCGGCATCCGCAGTGATGCGGGCTCTGCATCGGTCTGTCGTGGTGAAAAAAGAGCTGAGCCGTAAGGCAAAGCTCTCAATTTACCAGTCGATCTACGTTCCTACCCTCACCTATGGTCATGAGCTCTGGGTAGTGACCGAAAGAACGAGATCGCGAATACAAGCGGCTGAAATGAGTTTCCTCCGCAGGGTGTCTGGGCTTTCCCTTAAAGATAGGGTGAGGAGCTCAGTCATCCGGGAGGGACTCAGAGTAGAGCCGCTGCTCCTCCGCATCGAGAGGAGTCAAATGAGGTGGCTCGGGCATCTGATCAGGATGCCTCCTGGACGCCTCCCTGGTGAGGTGTTCTGGGCACGTCCAACCGGGAGGAGGCCCCGGGGAAGACCCAGGACACGCTGGAGGGACTATGTCTCCCGGCTGGCCTGGGAACGCCTTGGGATTCTCCCGGAAGAGCAGGAAGAAGTGGCCGGGGAGAGGGAAGTCTGGGCTTCTCTCCTTAAGCTGCTACCCCCGCGACCCGACCTCGGATAAGCGGAAGAGGATGGATGGATTTGTGATGGGGTTATTTAAGTGAGTTTTAAAGAATTCACTAAGTGTATGGGGACGTTGGACTTCAAATGTACACAAAATGCAAAATATACATACAAATATATACAATAAAGTTCACAGTATATATGCAATAACACATCGATTATTTATTATTATGTGGAGCTTACACATTCTGCCTGTGTATGTCTGCATTTTCCTCACACGTATCCAGAGTCGAGCATGTCAGGTTAACTAATGAATGAATTTAAATTAACTTGGGGCCGTGCTTGAGTGGGTTCTGCAATGGACTGACGTGTTATTTAGGGTCATTTCCTGCCTTGCAACCAGTGCTGCCAGGATAGGCTTTGGCAACAAACAAAACCAAAATGACCGTAAAATAAGAATTTCACTATATTCTGTACATGTGACAATGTGGACACTATATGCCTACATGGGTTGGGTTTGAGAATGTTACATTACATATTATAAAATTTAATTTTTGCAAAAATCAGCTTTGGATCTGGATGTTATGAAGTGCCAGTCACATATGGAATAAGGGTGTATTAAATATTGTAGACTGAAAGTTAGACTCTACTGCACTGCACCAGCAATGTCACCAGGAGCTGCCTTGGTAACGGCAGAGTCGACAGCGCTGTTCTTCAAGGGTTCAAAAGTTAAACACAACAAACCTAACAGTCTTCAGAAAAAACAACGGTGAAGCACACATTAAACTTATGGACGACTTTGTCACCTGCTGTGCTGAAATATGTCCAGGGCGACTTTAGGCTCAACATCCAGTGCTTCGAAGGGCAGGTTCTGATGGATGAGTTTATTCACCTCTTTAGTGAAAGACTGCAGATTCTCCTATTGAGATTAAGAAAGAACAAACAGAATAAAGTTTAAATTACTGGCTTTACAATAAAACCCTTTGGTTTACATGTCTACCATAAACAATGCTAATTACTCATCTGGTATTGCCATGCTTTATTTAGAAAGAATATAAAGTTAAAATAGATGTTGTTGTTCTTCAAGACCCTATAATGTATGGTGGTTTATGAACATATAACACTTTACAACTTATTTTTTAATTATCAAGACAATTCTCTACTCTATCCATATCGATCTATAACGATTTAGTGGGCTTCAGTATGTGTGCTAACCTGCTTCATTTGTTACACGATTATCCAATACGATTCAATTTATTGTTATCTAAAATACTCATTTGAATGGAACTGGTAAATAAATCATAAATAACACACACATGAAAACAAATGCAACTCTTATATAAAAGAAGTAAGGCTTCAATGGCATGCACGTTAGGACTAACTTCCTTTTTAATTAATTACAATGAGAATAACTTTCCCTGTTTCCCAATACACTATTGCCCCCGGAACCTGAACACCCCAGAACTTGAACAACTTGGAATCCGAGCTAAAAATTTGAGCAAAATTTGCCCCCGGAATCTGAACACCCAGCATGCTGTTCTTGTGTGTTTCTGCGTACATTTTCCCAGAGCTCAGGCCACCCATACGCTTTGTCGTTCAGTTCATTGTCAGAAGTTGTAGTGAAAGCATCTTGTGTGATTTTCGCTACTAATGTTATGCTTTTGTGCCTGTTTTGTGTTATTTTTTTTTTTTATATAACAACTTAGTGTATTCGTCATGGGTCCTAATACGTGTAGTGAGGAAAATAACAGTAAGAGGAAAGCTGTTAGAGCTACAATTGAAGTTAAAAAAGATCTTATCACTAAGCATGAAAGCAGTACACGTGTGGCTGATCTTGCTACTATGTTCGGGATGCCTAAATCAACTGTACGATTTTGAAAAATAAAGAAGCTATCACAGTAGCTGATGTGGCGAAAGGGGTTACGTTACGACACTGACCCCTGGGAGATCGAAAAGTATGGAAGAGATGGAAAAACTCTACATAGTTTGGTTTAATGAAAAACAGCTGGATGGTGATGTGATTTCCGAGACGATAATTTGTGAGAAAGCCAAGGTCCTCCATGAGGATTTAGTGAAAGGCATGCCTGATGCTAGTGCTCAAAAAGAAGGAGTTTAAAGCCAGTAGGGGGTGGTTCGAGAACTTTAAGAAAAGGACTGGGATCCATAATGTTGTTATGCACGGAGAGGCAAGGTAAATACAGGTTTTTATATTTTTTTATTTTATTAATCCATCCATCCATTATCCAACCCGCTATATCCTAACTACAGGGTCACGGGGGTCTGCTGGAGCCAATCCCAGCCAGCACAGGGCGCAAGCAAGAAACAAACCTCGGGCAGGGCGCCAGCCCACCGCAGGTCACACACACACACCAAACACACACTAGAGACAATTTAGGATCGTCAATGCACCTAACCTGCATGTCTTTGGACTGTGGGAGGAAACCCACGCAGACATGGGGACAACATGCAAACTCCACGCAGGGTGGACCGAGGAAGTGAACCAAGATGGGTCTCCTTGCTGTGAGCAGCATCGCTAACCACTGCGCCACCATGCAGCCTATCTTATTTAAACTTTTATTCAAATATTATTAGTGTTTGTTAATATTTTACCTTAAAATCCAGTGTATTTACTGTTAAAATCATTTTGCAAATTCAAGTTTGTGGGACCCAGGAACAGTTTAATCCAGTTTCTATTATTTTAAATGGGAAAAATTGTCTTGGAACTCGAATGGGGTTCTGGAACAGATTAAGGTCGGATTCTATAGTATCACTGTATATTCTTATATAAAGGTGCCACACAGATCCATGAAAATAACACACCCTTATAGGTTAATAAAAAATGGGCAAATCTGCAGCTCTTCTTAAATTTTAAATAAGTTCAACATATTTGCATCTTGTTTTCAAGTCTTCATTAACCCTAGATTTTTGCCACCTTTACCTGAAATTCAGGTGTGTCAATCAAGAAGAAATTGCTTGGGTTTAACCAGGAACGGATCTTTGTCAAACAGAAGTCCACTTGTTGAAATCTTCAAGTCATCAAAACACTTGTGGAAATTTTTGCCAATTTTTTCCCAAAAATATATACTTGTCTTTTTTATCGTCATCTTTCTGATGTTTAACACTCATGCTCAGTTGTCAATGCAGCACAGTAATTGTGTTTCTGTCAGAAGATGGCGTTATCTTGCAGCTTTTTCTCTACTTCAACCAGCAGTTGTTAAAATCTCCCAACTGCCATTTTAATTAAACTTTATAATTTTTTCTATTTAATTACAATTATTAAAGTTTTAGTGAACCACTACAGGTGCTGGTCATAAAATTAGAATATCATGACAAAGTTGATTTATTTCAGTAATTCCATTCAAAAAGTGAAACTTGTATATTAGATTCATTCATTACACACAGACTGATGCATTTCAAATGTTTATTTCTTTTAATTTTGATGATTATAACTTACAACTAATGAAAGTCCCAAATTCAGTATCTCGGAAAATTAGAATATTAATTAAGACCAATGCAAAAAAAGGATTTTTAGAAATGTTGGCCAACTGAAAGGTATGAACAAGAAAAGTATGAGCATGTACAGCACTCGATATTTAGTTGGGGCTCCTTTGCCCTGGATTACTGCAGCAATGCAGTGTGGCATGGAGTCGATCAGTCTGTGGCACTGCTCAGGTGTTATGAGAGCCCATGTTGCTCTGATAGTGGCCTTCAGCTCTTCTGAATTGTTGGGTCTGGCGTATTGCATCTCCCTCTTCACAATACCCCATAGATTTTCTATGGGGTTAAGGTCAGGCGAGTTTGCTGGCTAATCAAGAACAGGGATACCATGGTCCTTAAACCAGGTACTGGTAGCTTTGGCACTGTGTGCACGTGCCAGGTCCTGTTGGAAAATCAAATCTGCATCTCCATAAAGTTCGTCAGCAGCAGGAAACATGAAGTGCTCTAAAAATTCCTGGTAGACGGCTGCGCTGACCTTGGACCTCAAAAAACACAATGGACCAACAGCAGCAGATGACATGGCACCCCAAACCATCACTGACTGTGGAAACTTTACACTGGACCTCAAGCAACGTGGATTCTGTGCCTCTCCTCTCTTCCTCCAGACTCTGGGACCTTGATTTCCAAAGGGTATGCAAAATTTACTTTCATCAGAGAACATAACTCAGCAGCAGTCCAGTCCTTTTGTCTTTAGCCCAGGCGAGATGCTTCTGACGCTGTCTATTGTTCAAGAGTGGCCTGACACAAGGAATGCGACAGCTGAAACCCATGTCTTGCATACATCTGTGCGTGGTGGTCCTTGAAGCACTGACTCCAGCTGCAGTCCACTCTTTGTGAATCTCCCCCACAGTTTTGTTTCACAATCCTCTCCAGGGTGCGATTATCCCTATTGCTTGTACACTTTATTCTACCACATCTTGTCCTTCCCTTCGCCTCTCTATTAATGTGCTTGGACACAGAGCTCTGTGAACAGCCAGCCTCTTTAGCAATGACCTTTTGTGTCTTGCCCTCCTTGTGCAAGGTGTCAATGGTCGTCTTTTGGACAACTGTCAAGTCAGCAGTCTTCCCCATGATTGTGTATAGCCTACAGAACGAGACTGAGACCCCATTTAAAGGCTTTTGCAGGTGTTTTGAGTTAATTAGCTGATTAGAGTGTGGCACCAGGCGTCTTCAATATTGAACCTTTTCACAATATTCTAATTTTCCGAGATACTGAATTTGGGTCTTTCATTAGTTGTCAGTTATAATCATCAAAATTAAAAGAAATAAACATTTGAAATACATCAGTCTGTGTGTAATGAATGAATCTAATATACAAGTTTCACTTTTTGAATGGAATTACTGAAATAAATCAACTTTGTCATGTGATTCTAATTTTATGACCGGCACCTGTATACCTGTTCTAGACATCTGAAACTCAGAAAAGTATACACATCCATTACAGCTACTGTACTGCACAAAAAGTCAAACTGACTTTTTTTTTTTTACTGTATCTCATACAATGCTCTCCAGTATTATTGGCACCCCTTGTAAAAATTAGTAAGAAGGGTTAGGGGGAAAAAAAAAAAAAATCACTCTTTGCTGAAGAACAGTTACCTTGCACTGAAAAAATGAGATACACCTGACTTTTAATTAAAAAAAGTTTGTTCAAAGAAAAACAAAGCGCTCATCAAGAAATCAACATTTTTTTTAAATTAACGTTTTTTGTGTAGTCATGCATAATTTACGTTACAGATGAACATACAGACATCTTAGACTCCTAATGGTGGTAATGTGGAGAAAATTATATTAGAATAAATAAAAAGAATTACTAGTATTGCAGCGCTGCCACATAAATATAATATGTTTTTCTGCTGTCGGGTGTTGGGGGGGATCGTTCTTACACAGACAAGAAGATGAGCGGGGGAATGGAAAAAAGCAGATCAGCTACCGCATGGGCGAAGTCCAGGATCTTCTACAGTCCTAGTGGTTGTGTAGAAGTACAGTAAAACCTTGGATTGCGAGTAACTTGGTCTGCAAGTGTTTTGCAGGCCAAGCTAAAATTTTTAATAAATTTTAACTTGATAAACGAGCGAGGTCTTGAAATACGAGTAGTACGTATACGCTTTATCTGAGTGTTACGTGATCACAACTGAGCTGATGGTTCTTCTCTCTCTCTCTAGCTACGGGATTGTGGGTGATCGTATCTCATTCTCAGTCGACGTGCCTCACTCATATAGTAAACATCCATACAAGCGTGTACTGTTTACTATAGCACTGTGACCATGTGTGTGCTGTAACGCGCGAGTCCCTGTCTTGCACCCCAAAACATGAGGCTGAGTCTCATTACTTTAGCAAAACCAGCTTTATTCAGGTTGAAACAAGAACAGCACGGTTATTTATTGTAGCAGGATCTGCCACTCTACTATACACAGAGACAGCAATCCGGAAGGGTCGTGACCAGGTTAGTGGCCAAGTAATCCTGTGCCCTGCGCATTTATAATCTTCCTTGTATCACCCATCAACATCATCAATAGCATGTCTGCGATTCGCTTTTACGGCGAACTGCTACAGAGCTGGGAGCCTGCGATTGCTTCGGGATGCTCTTCCACGTGCCGTCTCATTGGATGGAATCCCAAAAGTGTTTAGAAACATTACAGTGTGTAAAGCATTTTTTTTTAATTTTGTGTCCAAGTGTAATGACTCTTCAGGCAAAAGCAACTGTCATCGGAGAGGTTCCTTGTTAAAGTCGCAAAAAAGGTAAAGTGCAGGTTAATTTGTTTTATGTATTTTTACTTTATATTTTGTATTAATCATTTTGGGTTGTGGAACGAATCATCTGAGTTTCCATTATTTCTTATGGGGAAATTCACTTTGATATACGAGTGCTTTGGATTACAAGCAGGTTTCCGGAACGAATTATACTTGCAATCCAAGGTTCCACTGTAATTCTTTTTGACCAGGGAATTGAACGTTCCACTATTTCCCATGGACTCAGGTGAGCTATATTGAAGGACTTACTGTACTGTATCATGGCACAAGACTGGCTGTATATCTTTTATGGCGAAGATTTGATTGCTGCTAGGAGTCCGCAATTGCTAGAACTCTTTGTTTCGCCTGCCGGCATCAGGGGTCAATACTGTGGACTTATTTATAAGCTCTGGAAGGAGAACTGGGGGAAGGAATATTCTTACTGTAATATATATATATATATATATATATATATATATATATAGCTCCACATATAAAGGTTATTTATGGTTGGGGGGGGCATATGAAAGGGATTGTATTCTTTTTTTTGATGTAATATATTCCTCATGTGATTATAGAGATTGACCATTCGTTTTTTTTGGGGACTATAATTGCACCGGCATCAAGGGTGACTGAACCTTGTACAATAAGGGGTATACAGGGGATTTATTGGGGTGTGATATTGGCCTATCCTTTAATCATCTGCCGCCACTTAGGACAGGTTAGCAGTAGCGATCGTCTTGTGTCGGCGTGGCGGGACAAATTGTTACAGTATCTTTCTATTAACACTAACATAACCACGAATACATATTCGGTCTTCTGCTACATAATGGGGTACATATGGCTGTACTTCAACACATGCATTTTTGCTGTGGGTTAGCCATTACAGATCTGTTACCTGTGTAGGTTTCCAAGAGTTCAGCTGACTGTCCAAAGCAACATCATAACAGAAGGCTCCAGACACAACTAAAGAAAGACAAAAAAAGGAAATCAGTTAAAAAACATTCCTCGCAACATAATGTCAAGGTGCTACAGTAGATGCATGACAAAAAGGAAAAACAGTTGCAACCGAGTGCAAGGACAAGCAAGACATTAAGCACTGTTCACTATGCAGCAACTGTCAATGTCCATGTCTGGGGAAATGCAGAAGTCACCAAGCCTAGCGCTGTTTTGGCCTGCAATAACGCAAGGGGCGCCACTGATCCTTTTACCCTTTCATGTGTAAGCAACAGAAAAAAAAAATAAGAAAAGCGCACAAAGAAACACACTTCTACTGTCCCAACTGCAACATCAGGCACTGTACCTCAAAAGGTATCACACAAAGGACGTGTACTAAATCTGCACCAGTACAGCAGTGGACACTAGACATACCTTTTCTACTGTATTTATGTTGAAGTTGTGGTATTTAGAGGTTTCTGTTACAAGTAATAGCGTTTTTTCTTATTGAAAATATTTCAAAGTTTTGGCATGTTTTATCCTGGTGTAAAGATAACACCAAGGAGCTACAATCCTGAAGTAAGTCATCCTGTGCAGTCACTTTGATTGCTCCTCCTTTCTGGGAAATGGTTTGGGAATATTTGTACAGGTACCACTAAATTCATGGACAGTTTTATCTTCAAGTCACAAGGCTACTTAGTAGCCACTCATATTAACAACTACCTGTCTAAATCTGTATATACCTCATAGCTTTATGCTGCTTTTGTACTACTGGCACAAGTCTGTGGATTTTCATTGCAAAGTGTACATATACAGAATAACAAAACTGAACAAAGATGCAGTTCACATTTTAAAAATGGAGAAAAAAAATTACATGCTCAATGAATTCAATCTTGCATGATGCCCTACAGCAGGGGTGCCCAACTCCGGTCCTGCAGGGCTGCAGTGGCTGCAGGTTTTCATTCTAACCCTTTTCTTAATTAGTGACCTGTTTTTCCTGATAATTGACTTCTTTTGAATTCATTTTAATTGCCTTGGTTTTTTTAGATTTGTTCCCCGGAATTTCTTCATCGTTCCTCTGAATTGCTTCATTTCTTTCCTTTAACAAAAATGAAACGTGAAGCGAGTCAGCCAACAGGGCCTCAAACTCCAACCAATTTCAGTCCAACCAGTTGCTTAATTAGGCTCTGATTCTTGTTCTTAATTAAACTCGTTCTTTAATTCCACAGCTTGTTACTGCTCTCATTTTGCGATAGATAGACAGACAGACAGAGATAATTAATCCCCAAGGGGAAATTCAACAGCAGACATTTACCAAATTGGATTTTCTCTTTTCTAACAGCTCTGTTAAAATGCTTTGTGGACCTGAGCAAATTAGTGTTCCTGAGACTTTCACCTTTCTTTATTTTCAGATACTGCATGAGAGACACAGTGTGCTGGTCGTGTTTTGGCTCATTTTATATCTCATTATTGTTTGGCTGCTAATTAAGGAAAAGGAAACAGTTAAGCGGTCTGAGTCTTTAAGGGCAAATCAAATAAAATTAATTCAAAAGAAGTTAATCGGCAGTAAAAACGGGTCACTAATTAAGAAAAGGGTTAGAATGAAAACCTGCAGCCACTTCGGCCCTCCATGAACGGTGCTGGGGACCCCTGCCCTACAGAATTCAGTGTTAATACATCTTAAAAGTGGAAAAGTCACACGGCACATACTAAGTGCACTGAGGTAGCAATGAATAAGCCAAACTAAGCATTGAGTTTACTGATCACCCACTTTGAATTTGGACGTAATGAAGACCTGAACCTACCATAGACACCTTAACTTGACTATTCATGGTGTACACCAGTGGTGGACAAAGTCAGTCCTGGAGGGTCGCAGTGGCTGCTGGTTTTTGCTCCAACCCAGTTGCTTACTTAGGAAGCAATGCTTGCCAATAATTTAATTTCATGGCTTGTTGGTACTTTAACTCTGCTATGTCAGCTCATTCTCATATCCAAGAATTTGTTTTCCCTTTTTAAGGATATCATCCAAATGATTTGAAGGCTAAAATGGAGGAGTAACTCTCAGTCCTTCACTTTGTTCTCTTCACTGTCCTTCCAAGTATTTCATTAAACCCAATAGTGCATGATAAATACACACAGGTGTCAATCGTAACAAGCTAAATGGAGAAATGCTGGTCTCTTTTCTCATTTGCATGTTACTGCTAATTAGGAGTAATTAAAAACCAAGAATACAGCTGTTAAAGAATAAAATAAGCAATAAGCGTTCAAAATCTTAACGAGTGAGACGACTAAAGTGACGCAGAAGTGTTACTTGAGCAATAAGTGCTTCTTATTAAGCAATTTGGTTGGTACAAAATCCTGCAGCCACTGCGGCCCTCCAAGACTGACTTTGCCCACCCCTGGTATACACAGTAATGCACAGAAAACTGGAGTTAAAAAAACTGGAGACAATTGACTGTATGGAGTAACAGAGTGTTTATTTATACAACAAAGGAAGTGAAATTGAAGAAAATAGTGGTAAACACACAAAAAAAAAAAAAATGAAATGAGCTGAAAATGGTGCAAGATACTTTGATGGAGCGAGTTTATCCAAAGTTATACATTGATCTTACCTGGTACCTCGGGACTCTGAAGCAACTCAACAGAGAACTCCTCCTTGAAGGCAGTCTCCACAACATAACCCAGCATCATTGCACATGAGCGCCAATATGCCTGAGGGGATGGAGAAAAATAAAAATAAAACATAAAGGTGTATAGTATGTGGAAAACTAGGCGTTGTATCATACTAAAAGGCCAACTACTGAAATTAAACCTGAAAAGTCACAATTAAATTTGAGTGCTTTTCTGAAGCCAAAAATACTCTTATGCAAAGTAACTTAAATATCTTACACAGAACGGCAATAGCTGAACTACACCCACAGTCCGTTAGTGAAGAGTCTGACTCGGGGTAACACTGAATTAATGGCACTCCTATGAAACTCTTTAGGAGAAATGGACACCCATGGCAGATATGCACTGACACAACCGTCTTTAAAGGACAAAATGGGGGAAATTAGTGAAGCTACTACTTTAGCCAATTGCAGTTGTTTGCTTTTTTGAATGATGCTATTTATATGCCCTAGATCCTTCACCAAGCTAACATATTTCCACATAGAGATTTAGTTTAACAAGTGGTTCGTGCTCATTTGGTAAATTAAACAATAAGCAACAAACCGTATAAACAAGTGGAAAGAACTATAAACAGAAATAAAATGACAGCCTGCGCTTATGTAGTTCTAAGTTGGTAAATGCCACACAACTGTGTGGTTTAGAACAGAGTGCATCAAACACACACACACAAGTCAAGCACTGTGAAGACAGTCTGCTACAGTCTCCCCACCTCAGCCACAGGATCATGTCTCCTGCATATTCTGATCTTATAGGTCACCTAGCTGTGAGATATTCTTGGGCTGTCTTGTGTGCACAGCATGTTTAAGATCAACCCACAGATGTTTAATGATGTTCAAATCTGGGAACTGCAAAGGCCACTTCAAAATTTTTTAGTTGCAGCTCCAAAACTCTGGAACGATTTGCCGTTGCACGTTAGGCAGGCTCCTTCACTTGCCGTCTTTAAATCTTATTTAAAAACACACTTTTCCTCTCTGGCCTTTAAACCAGTATGATATCACTGGTCAACAAGCATTTTGCTACTGGGACTCTTTCCTCTGTACTCTAACAAATTTCACTTGCTGACTCCAAATCTGAAAACCGTTTTCGTCCAACACGAACCAATTTTTTAGTAATGATGTTTCAGGTCTTGGACAACTAGGGTGACTGGACAGTAAAGACAATGCGTTTCAGCATTTAAGAAATAAGTTTGGTCTCGAGAAAAGTGAAGCCAAAATTAAGGAATATGGTTTTGTTGGCCCTGAAATACGTGAATTGATGCTTGACGACAAGTTCAGAAGGAAACTGAAGCCAACTGAATCAGCACCCTTATTTGAGCGGGTTGTCCAGAATTATCTTGACAGTCACAGAGCAGAGAATTATGCTGAGCCTGTGGAGAACCTGCTGAAAGCGTATCAGCTTACGGGAGCCAGAATGTCGCTGAAGATGTCATTTTTTACATTCTCATCTCAACTTTTTTTCCAACAAATCTAATCGATGTCAGAGATGAGCATGAGAATTTTCTATATTTCTACATAAATATGACCTAAAACATCATCAGATTTTCACTCAAGTCCTAAAAGTAGATAAAGAGAAACCAGTTAAACAAATGAGACAAAAATATCATACTTGGTCATTTATTTATTGAGGAAAATGATCGAATATTACATATTTATGAGTGGCAAAAGTATGTGAACCTCTAGGATGATCAGTTAGTTTGAAAGTGAGGTGTCAGGTGTTTTCAATCCATGTGATGACAATCAGGTATGAGTGGGCACCCTGTGTTATTTAAAGAACAGGGATCTATCAAAGTCTGCTCTTCACAACACGTGTTTGTGGAAGTGTATCATGGCACGAACAAAGGAGATTTCTGAGGTCCTCAGAAAAAGAGTTGTTGATTCTCATCAGGCTGGAAAAGGTTACAAAACCATCTCTAAAGAGTTTGGACTCCACCAATCCACAGTCAGACAGATTGTGTACAAATGGAGGAAATTCAAGACCATTGTTACCCTCCCCAGGAGTGGTCGACCAACAAAAATCACTCCAAGAGCAAGGCGTGTAATAGTCGGCGAAGTCACAAAGGACGCCAGGGTAACTTCTAAGCAACTGAAGGCCTCTCTCACATTGGCTAATGTTCATGTTCATGAGTCCACCAACAGGAAAACACTGAACAACAATGGTGTGCATGGCAGGGTTGCAAGGAGAAAGCCACTGCTCTCCAAAAAAATCATTGCTGCTCGTCTGCAGTTTGCTAAAGATCACGTGGACAAACCAGAAGGCTATTGGAAGAATGTTTTGTGGACGGATGAGACCAAAATAGAACTTGTTGGTTTAAATGAAAAGCGTTATGTTTGGAGAAAGGAAAACACTGCATTCCAGCATAAGAACCTTATCCCATCTGTCAAACATGGTGGTGGTAGTATCATGGTTTGGGCCTGTTTTGCTGCATCTGGGCCAGGACGGCTTGCCTTCATTGATGGAACAATGAATTCTGAATTATATCAGAGAATTCTAAAGGAAAATGTCAGGACATCTGTCCATGAACTGAATCTCAAGAGAAGGTGGGTCATGCAGCAAGACAACGACCCTAAGCACACAAGTCGTTCTACCGAAGAATGGTTAAAGAAGAGTAAAGTTAATGTTTCAGAATGGCCAAGTCAAAGTCCTGACCTTAATCCAATCGAAATGTTGTGGAAGGACCTGAAGTGAGAAGTTCATGTGAGAAAAACCACCAACATCCCAGAGTTGAAGCTGTTCTGTACGGATAAATGGGCTCGAATTCCTCCAAGCCAGTGTGCAGGAATGAGCAAAAGTTACCGGAAATGTTTAGTCGCAGTTATTGGTGCAAAGGGGAGTCACACCAGATACTGAAAGCAAAGGTTCACATACTTTTGCCACTCACAAATATGTAATATTCAATAATTTTCCTTAATAAATAAATGACCAAGTATAATATTTTTGTCTCATTTGTTTAACTGGTTTCTCTTTATCTACTTTAAGGACTTGAGTGAAAAATCTGATGATCATATTTATGCAGAAATATAGAAAATTCTAAAGGGTTCACAAACTTTCAAGCACAACTGTAAAGGTGATGGAAAACCGATATCGGGAAATATTCACTCCGAGCATGATAGGTGGCTAGTGTTGGTTCTTGCAAAGAGAGTCAGATGTGCCGTACAAGTGCAAAAGCGAGTGCCTCCAACATTTTTGGGCACGCTGACCTCACTTTTATATTGAGGTAAACTGACATAAGTATGCTTTAACGTGTGTCTGGTATCGTCTTCTGGTTTGTTTTCAGAATAAACACATCAAAACAATTTTGGTGGGACAGAGTCCAAACTCCAGATATCGTGTTGATATATTATATTGATATTCAAAAGCGTCAATGATGTGCATTTCAAAAACCTGATGTGCTAGCTTAATTCCAATTTCATATATGAAATCAGTGTAAAAAAACATAATAAAGAGCTGCTCTGAAGTTCCCAAAAGCAAACAAAAAATATTTTTTTGTAGACCAGTGACATGTCTGTGTACTTTTTATTATGAATCTCTTCAGCTCTTATGTGTTTCTGTTCCTTTTACTGTTTGGTTATTGTGTGTCTGATATGTTGGGTTTTATTGTACAGCACTTTGGTCAACCTTGATGTTGTTTTTAAAGTGCTTTATAAATAAATACATAAAACCTTAACCTTGCATTTCACTGGGAGCTTCATAGTAGACTTTGGATTGTCATCCTGTTGTAGGAGCCATCTTTACTTAAATCTCCATAAGGATTTGTTGATATTAAGTGGAACCCATTCTTCCCTGTACTCAAACAATGTTTCCTGTGCCGCTGCTACACAACCCTGCGGCATAATGGATTACCCTGGTCTTTAACAGTTGTCAATGCGTTCTTTACTTCAAATTAGTAAAAAAAAAAAAAAAAACTATAAGAAATTTTGTGCTTGGACCACGAAATTTTTAAAACTGTTTCTTCGCGAGCACCTTTGAGCCAAGGGTAACCTACATTCCAAATTTCAAGTCCCAAGTCCTCATGGTTTGGAAGTTTTTGTGATGAGTGAGTCTGCTTTAATTTCATGATATTTTTGGCAATGAGGTCGCAAGTGAGATTTCCATCTGATAGCGCTTCCATGTCAGTAGCATTACACAGCAGAGCAGTGCACAGCCACTACTTTCTAAGAAGATACCCTGCCATCTTACAGGGTTTTGTTTTGCCTTCTAGCACAGTATAAGAGCTGTTCCATTAGATTATTTCTTCTCTCACAGGTTGTCTGAACTTCCATAACTGCACATTCTTAATGACATTTCAGACTGTGGAAACTGCTAGCTTGAAACATTTTGATTTTTTTTTTTTTTTGCCTTCCCCTGCTTTCTTGGTGTACATTACTTTAATTCCAGATCCTCAGTCAATTGCTTAGAAGAGTCCAAGGTTGCTGAGTGTTGCACAAGGTGTGAAGAGTCAAAGAATTTATTAGCCTTAGAATTTGGCATCAGCTTATAATTTCTAATGATAATTCTTTACCAGACTAACACCAAATGAGCCAAGTCAAATCAGACTAACAGCTAATAAGTTCTGCGACCTTACAACTGAAATGGTACCCAGACATTTGCAAATGCCTCATTTACTCTTATTTCACTTTTTTACAGTTTTTTCAGTTCGTCACATAAATCGTAACTGCACATAAACTAAAACCATGGCATTTTTATGAAAATGTCATTTTGTTGTCAAAGTTGTACTTACTCGTTTTTTTTTTTTTTTTTTTAAATATCAAAATATATACTCTGGACAGGGGTGTACTAACTTTTGTATGGAACTGTAGATGGTCACATGAAAATGTGTGCATCAATCTGTTTCTGAATTTTACAGATACCAATTGGTGGTAACATACCTGTGCAGGCGGCACAGTGGCGCAGTGGGTAGCGCTGCTGCCTCGCAGTTAGGAGACCCGGGTCTTCCCTGCGTGGAGTTTGCATGTTCTCCCCGTGTCTGCGTGGGTTTAGGTTAGGTGCATTGGCGATTCTAAATTGTCCCTAGTGTGTGCTGTGTATGTGTGTGTGTGTGTGTGCCCTGCGGTGGGCTAGCGCCCTGCCCGGGGTTTGTTTCCTGCCTTGCGCCCTGTGCTGGCTGGGATTGGCTCCAGCAGACCCCCGTGACCCTCTGGTTAGGATATAGTGGGTTGGATAATGGAAGGATGGATACCTGTGCACATCTCTGGGCCTGTCAAATGAGAAAAGTATGAGATGGGTAAATTAAACTGAATTAAACTACCTTCTAAATTAAGATAGAGCATAACAGCTGCTACATATTATGCTACTGTAATAATATCTCTGCTTCAAGATGTCAAACCCATTTGTCCAGTTTTATACACTCAGTCATGATCTCCATCCAGTCAGCCAACTGCAGGTTGCTACAAATGTAACATGGCACAGCACTTCATCTCAGAGCGATTACCAATGTTGAAGGATACACAGACGTGTGAACGCTCTCTGTGTGGTCAAATGGAGCTCCCAAGATATTGAAAAGATGCTGGGTTAATAAGCAATATTAAACTCATCCCGTGATAAGGTATGTGGACAGGATACAGGACTTGTGCCCAGCAATTCTAATCTCTAAAGGGGTCATTTCCAACCCTTTGCTAAAATAGAGGAAAAAAACGGGGAACAGTTAATTACAAAATGGAGCAGGCACCTTGTTCACTTCTTCTGGATCCTGGTCCTTAAAAGTGAGGAATTTAATTTCACAGGACTGAGTGAGTGGGCGATTCATGTCCCACACTTCTCCATTCACCAAGGCCAGAACAGAGTTGTCTGTGTACCATTCACTAAGATCTGCAAGTAGTAGGAAACACAAGATAAGACTTATTAGAGATAACAAAAAGATTGGTTCATTATCTTTTCACATTAAATAAACATGCAACTGGTGAACAAGACATCACATTACAAAAGGTATAGTTTTAGAAACATTTAATGAGTAACTGAGGGGACAACTACCCTTTCACACAGACACGAGAGGTGCTGGATATTATTGCTTAACACTAGAATCCCTGAAGCTTACGATTTTTTTCGTTGTCCTTGACCTCCTTAAATTTTCCTAACATATGCCAAGAAGCTCTTAGCTCCTTATTACTGTGCTGTTAGCCAGCTTTTGTTTTGTAAATGTGTGGATTAGCAGAACGCAGCCTACTGCAACCCCCACCCTCAATTCAGTCAGATGAAGGCTTCACCCTGCTGAAATCCTCACAGCTGAAGTCTTTGTCAAAGTGTTTATCTTGCAATGTGTTTGTAAGGAATTATACAGGTAATGTAATACCATGATTTGAAACACATACAATTCATGTGTATTCCATGTCTACAACGATCTGTGTAAATAAAGAATGGCAAGAAATGCTGAACACACAGCTAAAATCGAAAATGCTTTCCTATGTTTTAGTAATAACAACATAATTTTGACATGGTGTAGGATGGTGAAGCCCAAATATCCAAGAAACACTTTTGCAAAAGTTATAACAAAACAAGTATGCTTTTATTCAAGAATAAGACTGAAGAAAAAGAAATTCCTCAAATGACATGTTGCTGAAGCCCAACTATCAGTCGAGGCAAAATAAAAGGTGTTTGCATACGTGTGTTTTTGCGCGTTTCAACCAGTTGTCACAGTGGTAACACTTCTCCGGCAGGCATCTGCACCGGTGGCGTAGTGGATAAGCTACCACTTAACAATTGTGAGGTAACAGGTTTGAATCCTGCATCTGCTCTGCAGTTAGCGCTCTGAGTACTGAGCTGCTTATTATTATTATAAATAAAACATACATTTGATTTAAGTTTGCAACATCCTGTGTAAATCTATGGAACTTCTAAAGGATATTACTTTTCCACGCACACGAGCATTCGTATCAACAAGTCATTTGAACATGTTGATGTGAACCTCTGTGTTCAAGGAAAAGTAACATCCACCATAGACACTGCGGTGTCTGTTTGCTCAACAAGACACCAACAAGAAATGATTAACCAGGTTTGTGTGTTTCTTTTTATCCCTTCAGTACTATAAATTTACGCCGGCTGTTACAGACTCAAATCAAAAATATGTTTTCATTACATAATAGTAACGATAATAGCAGCTCACTACTCAAAATGGTAAATGCGAGGATAACCCGTGATCGAACCCACAACCCCCTGATTATAAGGCATACAGAAAAATAAAGTCATCACACATTATACACTCCATGTCAACAATTTGTCAATTATTACTAGAACATGAAAAAAGGTTTCTGTTTTAGCTATGTATTCAACATTTTTTGCTTCGCATTTCCTGTCATCCTACATGTACACATATCGTTGTAGACACGGAACACACATGAAATGTACAGTATGTATTCCAAATAACGATATATTACTAACCCTCTACAATTGCAGACCCCTCACTCCCAAATAAAGACTTGAGCTGTGTTAATTTTGCACCTGACACGATTTCAGCTGTGCCCGCGGGGGATGGAATACAGTAGCAGGTTGTCTATGGCTTGTGCTGATCAACACATTTGCAAACAAACGACACTGATAAGGAGTTGCAAAGGAATTAAGGGTGGCCCAGCATTACGACTTTTTTCATAGGCTTCAGGGATTCTAGTGTTAAATATTTTAAGAAGAAATGTTGAAATGGTGTGATATTTTTACTTTGTTGCATTCAGTGTTACAATTTGTGTAAAGATCTTAACTATTTCTTGTGAAAAATATAGAAACAAAAAACAAGCCTATCAGGACGGGCACAAATATCTTCTCATAACACTGTAGGTTTTAAATAACCTGAAGAAAACATTAATAAACTCTTCACTCTATTAAGGTCTTTTTAATCTAGGATTATGTCTAAAGAGATAAAGATACATTTGTCTGTTTTGAACTCCAATATCCAACTTTATTCCATTCACCATATGTAATTAAATAACATTAGATGCTCCAAACCTCAAAGGATATGAGCCGACACGCATACTCACGCTTGGCACAGCTGTAGGGCGTGGACAGGCCTTTGTTCATGATGAACATGGTTCCCGGGTCAGCATCTCCTACCAGCTGTACCTCGATTTTCTCAATTCGTGGGATGAGGGACTGCTGACGTGCTTTCTCTCTGCTAAACATCTCATTGCGTAGCTTCTGGATTTCAGGAGTGGATGGATGATGTGTGACTGGCCGAGATGCAGCAGTGCTGGACATCAGACCTGAAAAACATGCAAGAGTGAAAGTCAAACACCCACTGGGGTTAAAGAAATCCACCAAATTTAACTATAATATGGTGGCTACAGTCTTTACTTCAAACAGTTCCTCTAACACTTTTTTTTTGTAACAGACAGGGCTGATGTTACCTCAGCGAGTCAAAGCAACTGTTGCTTTGGGATTTATCACTGATGTAACGCTACTTGCAATGATATTAAAAGAGAGTTTTTAGATTTTTATTTCCCCTTCCTCAGCCGCTATTCTCCTTTCAGACTGACCTAAGCATAGGCTAGGAAATAGGAGGAACTTCCACCAACGCCATTACTGCTATCAACTTTGCCATGACACATTAGCGAGGCAAGTCCTATCCATCAGGGCATCACATATCGTACTGTTTAGATATTATACTGAACTGAATATATTTATTTATTTATTTATATATATATAAAAGCAAAATACTACTGACACACTCATCCCGAAATCTCCCGAACAATGAGGACTTGGGACTTGAAATTGGGAATGTAAGTTACCCTTGGCTCAAAGGTGCTTGCTAAGAAACGGTTATAAAAATTTCGTGGTCCAAGCACAAAATTCCTTATAGTTTTTTAGACCCATTTGTATGTCTGTCCGCTTTTCACAAAAGAACTACTTAACAGATTTAGATCTGATTTGGTTCTATAATTCGCTTGAACATTCTGTTGATTTTTTGACTTCTCTCATTGCACTAAGAATCATAATTCACTTGCGGTACCGATTTATTAGCGCAAATCCGAGAGAGACTTGTCAGGCAGCGGGGGAGGGGGGTGCCCTCCTCACTCACATGTCTGCCTTGGGGCGTAACCTTAACTCCGCTTAGTTAGTGAACGAGAGAACTACTTAACGGATTTAGATCTTTTTTTTTTTCTTCTCTCGATAATTTGCTTGAACATTCCGGTTGATTTTGCGACTTCTCTCATCGTGCTAAGAATCATAGTTCGCTTGCTGAAGCAATATATTTGCGCTATTCCGAGACAAGAGGCTGCAGGCTGAGGGGAGGGGGAAGAGTGACGACAGGAGTAGAGGGCTGGGCGGGGCTCTGCTCACTGTCCTGTTGCACTAATACACTGGTGAACCACAGGGGATTGCTTGTCTTCTTTTATATATATATATATATATATATATATATACACATATATACACATAAAAAAGCCAAATACCACTGACTCACTCATCATGAAAACTTCCAAACCATGAGGACTTGGGACTTGAAATTTGGAATGTAGGTTACCCTTGGCCCAAAGGTGCTCGTAAAGAAACAGTTTTAAAAATTTCGTGGTCCAAGCAAACATTTCTTATAGTTTTTTTTACACTCATTTGTATGTCTGTCTGCTTTTCACGAGAGAACTACTTAACGGATTTAGATCAGGTTTTTTACTATAATTTGCTTGAACATTCCGGTTGATTTTGCGTCTTTCTCATCGCACTAAGTATCATAGTTCACTTGCGGTACAGATTTATTAGCATGAATCCGAGAGAGACAGAGACTCATCGGGCTGCGGGGCCCTCCTCACTCACGTGTCTACCTCGGGACGTAACCTTAGCTCGCGAACCTTAGCAAACGAGAGAACCACTTCACGGATTTAGATCATAAATATAAAACGGCACCTTGAAAAAAATAATCAAGTCGTGATCTGCCAGCTCGAAGCCAAACCCGACAACCTTGCCTCATTTTTTCACAGCATGCAGCCATTTGAAGGGAATAGTTATATGGACTCCTGAAGCTATCGAATCCTTTGTGAGAGGGCTTCAAACAGCTTATGGGAAGCGAGAGGTAAAAGCCAAAATGAGTCTGAGCCAGCTAAAGAGCCACAGTGTTAGTCCAAATTGAACTTTGACCTCCTCAGCGTTATGTTTCTGACAAGGAAAAATGACATGCAACAGAAAAATGTAAATACCAAAACATCAATATAAATACAGTAGGAAAGGTCTGTCTAGTGTCCGCTCCCATACTGATGCAGACTTAGTACACCTCCATCATGTCATATCATTTGAGACAGTCACCAATGTTGCAAAGGGGACACTAAAAAGCGTGTTTCTCTGAGCACATTTCTTTGATTTATTTCCTGTTGCTTGCATCCGTGTTATTACAGGCTACCACAGCACAAGGCTTAGTGACTTAAATTATTTCTCCTAACACGCATATTGACAGTTGCCTCATTGTGAACTGTGCTTAGAGGGCTAACATCTTACTTGTTCTTGCAATCGATCAATGTTTTTTTTTTGCCTTCTTATCACACAGCAACAGTTGCACCATTATGAAGCTTCATGCACCCAAATTCTTGTGCTTACCATCACAATACAGCGCAATATCATACTTCACTTTTACTTTCCATGTCAACATCTGATGACCAGTTCACATTGTCATTACTCTCACTCAATTCATTTAATAGTTCCGTTTCAGATCATTCTAAAGCCGCCTTTACAGTTTTTCTTTTCCCATTGTGCTTTTTGTTTAACGCGCCAATCCAACTCATGAATACAGAGGAGTTATCTTCGAATTACCATACAGAGGCAGAAAGCATAGAAATACTCATATTTTTCTGTTTTTGCAGTGTATTATTTCATCCACTAGATGGCAGCTGATTTCTGTTCCAAGAGTTATTCAGGGTCTACACCAGTGGTCTCAGACTCCAGTCCTGGAGGGCCACAGTTGGCTGCAGGTTTTCATTCTAATTCTTTTACTTTTTGCTGCTAATTAATTCCTTTCCCTTTTATGTTAATGGACTATTTTTTAATATTTGTTTCCCTGACTTTCTTCATTGTTCCTCTGAATTGTTTCATTTCTTTCTTTAAACTGAAATGTAATGTGAAGTGAGTGAGCCAACAGAAGACCAACTAAGTCAGGGTCTCAGACTCCAACCCGTTGCTTAATTAGAAGCCGATTCTTCTTAATTAAACCCATTCTTTAATCCCATGGCTTGTTGCTGCTCTCATTGTAAAACAGCAGATATTTCCAAAATTATTGATACAGTATTCTCTTTTCTAAGTGTACTGTTAAAATGTTTTGTAGGCCGAGACCTTCACCTTTCGTTATTTTCAGATATTGTGTGACGGACACAGTTTTCAGGTCGTGTTTTGGCTCATTTTGAATCTCATTATTGTTTGACATCTAATTAAGGAAAAGAAGAAACAATTGTGGGTTCTGAGTTTTCAAGAACAAGTCAATTAAAATGAATTCGAAAGAAGTTACAGTGGACCCTTGACTTATGAAATCAATTCGTTCGCGAGGGCTGGTTGTAACTCAAGTTGGTTGTAAGTCAAGACTATTTTTCCCATAAGAAATAATGTAAATACCCATAATGCGCTCCGAACCTCCCACAGCAACACTTACTTAACCTTTTTATAATAAAAAAGGGTTGTATAATGTGCATAATTTACCAAAAACACCAATACTTTTTCTAATGTATTAACCAAAAAGTTATAAAAAGTGCCTAGCCTACCAGAAACAACAATTTCATACTGTGCTCACCATTTAAGTTGACATCTTTGGCTTGCAGAAAGGGAGGAGGAGGAGAACGAAATGGAAGGTGATTATAGTTTGGAAGGAGAGCCAAACAATGGTGTCCTTTCTCTCCTTGGGAGAGGCTGTAGCCCACTAGGACCTGCTTCTGGCTCACTAGGTCTCAACCTTTTCGGAAATAAAAACTGGTCTAAGGTTGTCTGTTTCTGTCTTTTCTTCAACACAGTTCTGTAGTATGACATGCCTTCGTCATTAAGCAAGTTAATGCAATGATTAGCTTTTTCTCTGTCTGGGTGGGTCTTCTCTACAAATGTTTGTAGCTCTGTCCATTTTTACAGGATGTCCTTTATTTCAGAAGAGGAAATTTGCTGCACTGATGCCGTACATATTAGCGAGATCGGTCACACGAATGCCACTCTCATATTTCCGCACAATTTCCTTCTTCGTTTCGATTGTGATTGCTTTCTTTATCTTCGTTACCTTCTCTTCCTTCCTTAGCTTCTTTTCTAGCGTTTTTGGGGCCATTTTGATAGCAGTTACCAAAATAAATTATATAAATCACTGCACTGCCCGAAATTACGTCCACAAACACATGTATCTGGGCTTCCGACTGACACTTACGAACGCTCTCGGCTGTTTGTTCACAATCGCACAAGCGGATACACGTGACCGCTTTCGGGTTGTAACTCAAAACAAAAATTGTGGTCGCAAACCAAGTTGTTCGCATGTCAGGCTGGTCGTATATCGAGGGTCGACTGTAATTAGCAGCAAAAACAGGTCACTTATTAAGAAAAGGGTTAGAATGAAAACCTGCAGCCACTGGGACCCTCCAGGACCAGAGTTTAAGACCAGTGCCTTAGAGATACCATACAGTGGTAGAAAGCAAACAAATACTCATGTTTTTTCTGTTTTTTGCAGCGTATTATTTCATCCACTGGATGGCAGCAGATTACTGAATACCCAAGAGGTATTCAGGCTCTATGCATTTCATTAGAAGCCTCACCAAGACTGACTCGGGTTTAGATGTACTGGCAAGAAATGCCAAGCCCAAATCATGTTCTGGGTAAACGCCAGGGAAGTAAGTGCACCCAAACCAGTGCAAACGACTGCCACATGGTAATTGTGCCTGAATGTTTAGTACTGGGCTGCAGATTTGTAAAAACAACTTTAACAAAAAGCATAAAAAAGGCATGAATAGAAAAGGAATGCACTTTTATATCAAAATCAAAAAGCTGATGCGACTAATGAAGTAGTAAAAATTATAAAGGAGGACAGACATACAGTGGGGATTGTGGCTCCTTTGACCCTCACAGGATTATTACACATTGCAAAGGATTTTTATGTCATACTGGATAGGGTTTTGCCCTAGATGATTTTCAGTGTGTGGCATTAATTGCTGAACTTCCAGGGGGAAATAGATAGATAGATAGATAGATAGATAGATAGATAGATAGATAGATAGATAGATAGATGAAAGGCACTATATAATAGATAGATAGAAAGTTGAGCTTATACAGGCAGTAAAGATACAGTTAGTTAGTCTTCCCCATGTCCCACAGGCAGTACACAGTCCCAAGCATAAAACACACAATACTCATAAAACACACAATATTCTCTCTCTCTCTCTCTCTCTCTCTCTCTCTGAGTGGTGGCTGCTCGCCCCTTTTACCCTTTTATAGTCCACCCGGAAGTGCTCCAGATGCTTGATTGCCGAGTTCCGGCTGCACTTCCGGGTGTGGTGACCACGCTTCCCATAGAGGCTCAGGAGTTCCAGCTGCAGCACCCCCTGGCGGTGCTTGCAGGACCCAACAGGGCTGCACCCAACTCCAATTCCCATGGAGCCCTGCGGGAAACCGAGGCACCGCTCCAACCCGGGGGGCAGCCATCTAGCATCCAGGGGGAGGTATTGCACTGTCCATGGCTGCTCCCCCTGATCATATAACAAAGGGGCGTCCCGGCCAGTCATGGTCCCCGGCCGTACGCCACAATGCTAACTCTAAAATGTTATTGATTAGATCCTGCCAGGTTCTGAAAAGGTTTTGTAAGAAGAATTTAATTTTTTTTCCAATTTTAGATAAAATATAACATCAGTTTCCCACTTACTTAGAAGAGGAGAGTTAGGAATCTTTCAGTTGAGCAGATAAGTCTGCGTGCCAATAGTGTAGTGAAGGCAATCACAGTTTGTTTGTCCTTCTCCACTTTAAGCCCCTTTGTGAGCCCACCAAACACAGCTGTTAATGGGTAAGGAGGGATTGTGACACCAAGCCTGTCTGAAAGGCATTTAAAGATTTTGGTCCAGAATGAAGTTAATTTGGTGCAGGCCCAAAACATGTGGCCCAGTGAGGCTGGAACTTGACTGCAACGTTGGATCTCGCCCTGGAAACATTTTGGACAGTTTTAAATGAGACAGATGTGCTTGATATATAATTTTAAGTTGAATAATTGTTTGCTTTGCGCCATTTTCATACATGGTCCACCTAATTTTCAGGTACTCAAAAGTATTTGGATACACTAACCTAATCATAAATATAATGATCATTTTCAATACTTGGTTGAAAGTCCTTTCCAGTCAATGATGTAGCAAATGGTTGATTTGACCACTGCTGGTGTTTCTGCCGTCTCTCTGGTGGGTTTGTCTCTTTTCTCAGCCTAATGATGGCCTGTTTTTACCTGCATGGACGGCTCTTTAGACCTCAAATTAAGAGTTCACAGCAACAGCTTCCATATGCAAACTGCACACTTGGAATCAACTCTAGACCTTTTACCTGCTTAATATTTAATAAAATAATGAGGGTCTTGCTCACACCTGGCTATGGAACAGCTCGTCGGTCAATGGTCCAAATACTTTTGAGACACTAAAAATAGGGGGAGCATGTATAAAAATGGCTGTCACTCTGTTATACCCTTTGAATTAAGGCTGAAAGCCTACACTTTCATCAAGCAATGATTTCTTCATACAGAGCCAAATGTATGAAAACTGGGTCACTGTTCAAATACTTATGGACCTAATTGTAAATCCATAATATTAACAATAAATAATGCATATAAATCTCTCTATTATAAAAAAAAAAAAAAAACTTGGGACGAGACGAGACTTTTGGGCAACGAGACGTGATCTTTTGAAGAGAGACGGAGAGGTGCTTCAGAAAGACAAATTCACGTTGCCAGTCACGCCATCTGACATCCACGTCAGACAGATTTAAAGAGAGACAGAGAGACACTGTCACTTCCCGCGAAACGAATAAGCGTAGAATAAAGAGCAGCTCAAAAAAAAAAAAAGAGAAGTTAAAAATTACATGTCCACGACTAAGTGAAGCAGAAAGAGCGGTGCCACAAAAAGAAGCACAAAAGCAATGGAGAGAAAAGAATGCAAATTCTGAAAAAAAAAAAAAAGGAATGTACGCAAAGACTCCACAAAGAAAAAACACCAAAAAGTGATGGACAGAAACAAATGCACCAAAAAGGCAATAAAAAAAATAATAATCTATGTGCAAATTTGGAAAATAAGGAAGGTAATAATCAGTCCGGACCAAGTAAATTTGAAAAACGAGTAGGTCCAATTAGGGTCACAAATAAAAGACAATTATTAAAAGAGAAAGTTGAACTTCATAAATGACTAAGCGAAGAATCAGAAATAAAAAACAGAGAAAAAAAGACAAAGTAGAGCTACAAAAATGAATAAGTGAAGAAGAAAAAGCAAACGGGGTCAGAAATAAAAGACAAAGAGTAAAAGACAAAGTACAACTTCATAAATGACCGAGCAAAGAAGAAAGAGCAGTGTGGCGAAAAGAGACACAAAATCGTTAGAGAGAAAAGAATGCATAAAAGAAGGCAAAAAAGAACAATAAGAATCTATGTGCAAATTCAGAAAATAAGGAAAGTAATAATCAGAATCAACAAGTAGAATAGAAAAACTCGACAAGACAGGTAATGTAGTACATATTTCGCGAATAACCTTAGATACAAAAGGAAATCTTGATATGTCATTCATATTAAAACATTTACAGTTTCCCGTGAGAATAACTTTTGCAATGACAATTAACAAATCACAGGGACAAATCTTCGATTTATAAGAGAGAAAGAAATGATATTCACTCACGGGAAGTTATACGTTGTATTATCACGATGTAAGAGTAAACAAGGAATCAAAATGCAATGCAATGTTAAATTCCAAATATTGCTTTTACTGAAGTTTTAAAGTAAAAGTGAACATAATACATATGTAACAATTACCACGAAAAAAATTAATCTGTTTAAAATGTATTTCGGGTTAACCAAACCCGTGTGTTGGCAAGCGAAGCGAGCAGGGGGCAGAGCCCCCTAGCATTTAAAAATAAGGAGGAATACATCCATTTTTAATTGAATTATGATAAAAGCATACACCCCAAAAAGGCCTGCACAACATTTTAAAGTGAATTACATTCACAAACGACATGCCCATAAATCAGGTATAGACATTTTGACTGAATCACAGCCATCATTTTGTTTTTTCCTTCTTAAAAAACGTTAAAAAAAAAAAAAAAAAAAAGACAGCAAGATCTTCTGAGAAAATCCTTCCATGACCTCTCTCAGTTTCTTGCCCTCAGAATCAAGTTTGTAGTCAGATGGTGAACAGAGATTATCTCAGCCCTCGGCCTAATCTTCCACATTAAGCCATGGTGTGTATATCCTATTTAAATAAATCCTAATCACTCTTCAAAAAGTACAAAGTGACTATGACATTTGAAAAGGGTAACGTTTCATATATTCCGCAACAGGATTTTTAATATGTTTAAATTTCCAATTCCTTCTGGTTTTTTTTTTGGTGGTTTAAGGATGTGGTGAGAAAAGACATACAGGTGGTGTGTTACTCAGAGCAAGATGCAGAGGACAGGAAAATATGGAAACAGATGATAATTGACTGTGGCGACCCCTAATAGGAGCAGCTGAAAGAAGAAGGAGATTTAAACTTGCGTGTGGCTATTAAAGATGCTGGGTTACACAACACACACATGATGTGGATGACAAACCTACTGATGTCACTTTTAGGCTGGACAACGCACCTTTGGGTCCGCTGTATGCACTTTTAACAGAATACTGACCAAGCCTCAGAGGCCCCCCCCATCATGGAAGCTCCACCTGGTTGGCACCCTAACATTTCGTCTGAATCCCTGTACATAGTACACGTCAACGACAATGGTGATACTGAATGAGTACCGTATATACTCATGTACAAGTCGGGTCTTGAAACCCGAAAAAACAGACCCCGACTAATACTCCCGTTCAAAAATGCGACACTTCATTTATTTATTTTTTTTTTTTTTACATCTTCTTGCCTCCTCCAATCTCGCACCAGTTTCTCATACACATCGAATTTTGTCGCAGCACGCAGTTCCCAATTTCTTTCGCTACTTCAATGACGTTTAATTTAAAACCAGCCTTCCTATTTTCTTCTGATCGAACGCTCCATCGTAGATAAGGGATGCTCTTACGATAAAGGTTTATGAGGGGGAGGGGAAAAAAAAAAAAAAAAAAAACACAAATTAGTACAAACGTCGCTTCGGGAATAGTTTGGGTATTACCGTGTGGTCACGTAGGCACAATAGAAAGAGTGGTTAGGAGCACACGCTGATAGAGCGCATTGCCTCACCCACATAGAAAAAAGGCAGTGTGCTCTATGGTTACTCTCTCAGGTGGGCGTTAGCATATCATAGTCTCTTGGCGTGAGTTTTCCACATTCGACTCATACGATCGACATTATACAATAAAATCAAGTCCCGACTTATCCGCGAGTATATATGCCATTATATTTTTAAGTATACAATAATTAAATTATATGTTCAGATTGGCTTTGTTCTGCATTCTAAATTTCAGTCTTAGGGTTCTGTTGTGTGTGTGCGCATCTGCATGTCTAACTATAATAATAATTATTAAATCAATTTATACAGTGCTTTTCTAACTTATGGGACACATGTGCAGGAAATGTGCTGTAACAATGAGGGAAGTTCCTGGGGTTTATGCCACACCTCCTATCACTTTAACTCTTTGAGGGCTGAATATTTTTTCCAAAAAGCAATGGTTTCACTCAGAAGTCAACATTAAACGTCTGTTGCTGCATGCTGTAGCTGTCAGTTTGCCAAGAATGTGCAGCTTGCTTGCTGCCAGGCTGTCTTTGCGTGTCTGGGACGCAGTCGCAGTGCACTGCAATCTGGTTTCTACCTCTTATCATTGTTAAGTGGCAGTCCTCCCTGGCGAACATTGTCAGTACCACGACTAGCTGGGGACCGATCAGCTGAAGCTGGAACCTCACATCCATCTTCGATCACTTGTATCAAAAACTTCAGTCCGACAAGTCATAGTCCAGTTCAGAGATAATAGGCAACATGGAGTATTTTGCTTTACACATTCGTTTTGATCTCTCGACGACGTCAGTGCCATTTTTGCCATTGCATGCGCCTTGCTTTTCACGAGAGTGCAGGGAATCTCGGTCAAACCAATGAACTTTCCTTCTAGCATCGAGAGTCTAACTAAAACGTAATGGTGGGTTTTGTTACAGTTTACAGTTGATTACCTTCGTCAACTCCTCCTTTTGACAAAAGTCAACATCAGCCCTGAAAGAGTTAATTATTAAATAAATAAATAAATAAAACTAAATCTGGTAGACGAAGATGAGAAAAGAAGTCAGTAGGCCAATTCAGAGACAGCAGGGTATGAGTTACAATGAACATCTTTTATCTTCTTAGGTGCCGCAGAACACCATTTGATCCCAAATGACTCACCATATTGTCACTTACTCTACATTGCCTCTTCTTAAGCTGAGCACTGTTGTCAACCTACAATATCCTAGGCTTGGCACTGTTCTCAGCTAACAAACTATACTTTTGCTCTTCTTTTTAAATCCTTTCTTACTCATGTAAAGTATCACACAACTTTAGGAAAAGAAAAAAAAAAAAAAAGACATATGTAGGTGAGGAAATCTGTCATGTCTCCAACATGCTACAGCTTAACAGCTGTGAACTCAATGGTGTCAAATTGAGATGCTGTAGTCAATCAGACAATTTTCACTAAGAAAAGATTTGATCGGTAAGTTGGCCGATCACAAACACTGACCTTTTCAGCCCTTGTTTTTCGAGGCTTTATGGTAATTTAGTTGCAGTGCTCCTTTAAGTGAGGTACCGTATTACGATAGTTGGGCCAGTGCACGTGTAAACAAAGAGCAGCCAGTCGGGGCTTGTTTTACAAGCGAGCGAGAGACGACTGGAATATTAGCCTTTATATTAAAAAAGTGGAGCAATAAACTAAGAAAAGGGAATCGGGGAAGTCGTCCTGTCAGTTTGGATACGAAGCTTGAGTGAGAGTGCAGCAGCTTACATTATTGTTTCTTTTTACAATTGAAAAAGACGGATTTGAAATTTCTGCTTAGTTAACATTTGTCTTGTTAGCTTAACTGAAAAATGCACCTTTTACTTATAAACCTGTTAATCATGTTAGTCTTGTGCCTTCTTGATAAACAACTTATGAATATTTGATACCTTTGCAACCTTTTTTTAAAGATTTGTACTGTTTATTATTTGTTACTGTGTGTCATACAGTATATGTTTTGGTAAGAAACAAGTACTAAATTATTAAAATGATAATCGGTATTTATAATCATGCCTCAAGAATTACAAATGTCTAGCTGAAACACTGAAGAAAAAAAAAAACACACCTGTATAAATATAGTAAATGTATACTTTAAAAGTAAAAAACCTGTTGTGCAATTAATGATTTAAAATGATTAAAACATATATGTGCAGGTATAATTACATTTAAATAGTGATTAACTGCCAATGCCAATTCATTGATTATGTGAGTGTGTAAGATACATAATTAATTGTTTCTCCCTTTCTAGCTATCAATATGCAAACCATATCACAGACACTCACTTCTATATATATTTATCTTATATATAAACGTCTACGCATTGGAACTGTGTCTGTGTGTCTCCGTCTGTCTGACCCGGAAGTGAAAGGTGGAGTCGGGGTAAAGGCTCTGCCTCCGAGGAAACAGAAAACTCGCTTAGCCGCTAATAACACAAGTGAGGCGAGCACGCCAGAAAAAACAAAACCTCAGAAGAAAGACAACGTCACTTAGCTGCTAACATCGGTAAAACGGTATCCCTTTTATTTTTCCTCCTGCTGCTAATACACAAGCGATGTAAGCACGTTGGCAAAACGAATCATCCTAGGAGAGAGATGCCCAGAGTAGTGCCTTTCAATTACCGGACATCTCTACATTTCAATTTTTTTTCTGACGATATCAATAGTTTCTAAAAACCCTGACTTTTTACAGCATGGGCTTAACACAGCTAGTGTGTATATATAGTAAGATGGACGCTGTATAGCGCCTGACCCGACACAGATTGAGACGGAGGTATGTGTAAAATAAAACAAATGTTTATTTTTCTTTGCCTGTGGGCTACGCAGTCCCAAGCACAGTAACACAAATACACACAAAGCGCTTTCTTCTCCTTGGCACCACCACTCCTTCCCAGCAACCTTGTCCTCCTCCACCCGACTCTGGCCGCTACGCTGAGTGGTGATCGCTGGCTCCTTTTATAGTTCACCCGTAAGTGCTCCAGGTGCTTGATCACCGAGTTCCGGCTGCACTTCCGGGTGTGGCTCAGGAGTCCCAAACACAGCACCCCCTGGTGGTGCCCGAGGGACCCAACAGGGCTGCACCCAACTCCAATTCCCATGGAGCCCTGTGGGAAACCGAGGCACTGCTCCAACCCAGGTGGGCGGCCATCTAGTGTCTAGGGGGAGGTATTGCACTGTCCAGGGCTTATCCCCTTGAATATAGTGTGCAGGGGCGTCCAGGCTGGGCATGGACTCCGGCCGCCTGCCACAATATGCAGTATACGAGGGTGAAAAATATTTTTTTTTTAATTCAGCCTTGTTTCAGAACATTACAGAAAAAAATTTAACAATGTGACAGCTTGTAATTATGAGAAGCATTTTATTTCCTTTTATACCATACGTATTATCAATAAATATTTTTGTACATATATTATTTGTATGCTTTTCTTAAAGCCGTTCTACGCGGCTTCAACTAAGAATTAGTTTACTGTTTTATTTTGACAACAGTTACAACAACTTGTATAGTTTCCATTTTTTTTATTTTTTTTTTTTTTACCTCCGATAGCTACTAATGAAAGCAAACAGATCACCAGTACAAGTTCATGAACCACCAGCAGACTACATGCATGGGTAGGAAGTTGATGTTGCATGCTACTTGAGTGGATGGGCAATTCTGCATCTGCCAGTCCACCTGAGCGCACACAGAAACCTCCACAGTAGCAAACTTTTTCTGCTTTGTGAAGTATTCCAGCTGCTTGAGTGCAATTGGAAGGCAACCAGGGCATAATAATCTCACTGCTTCTAATGTTTATAGTCATACCAGATAAGTTAAGTGATCTTACTAACCTTAAAAGTATAAAACACAAGCATGGAAAGCAAACAGTTATCTAGATATGAATGAATTTCCCGGTGCCGTATAAACTATTATGCACAAAGTAAATCCACTTGTCGTCAGCATTAGCCCAACACTAAACCAACTTTACAGCTGTATTATCTGTGGATTTAAATGATTTACTATTTCATGGACACTGTAATCTACCATCAGAGCACCACATTCCATTGGTACCCATTATGGTCTTCAATGTAATAAAGTTTGCCTTTCACTTCCATTATTAACTAACATTTGTCATAACTATGGCCAGACATGCTCAAGCAAAGAAGAAATTCATTAATTTATTTGTTTAGGTTATGTTAACTGGCAACTGTAAACTGTCACAGTGTGTGAATCTGGGATGTGTTTTGTTTGTTTATGCGAGTGATCCTTGTGATGGACTAGAGTCCTGTCCAGGTCAGCCTTCTGTCCAATCCTGGTAGGGATGGGACATTTGACACAAAGCATGTGTTGCTTTAATGAAGCCCACCATTTTGAAGTAGTGTATCAAAGCTTCATTACCACCTGACTGATGATATCTGAAGCCTCGACCGTCATTGAAGCACCGGTAGCACTCTTACTGCTTCAAAGCTGTGCACTTGTCCCTCATATAATGAAAGGGACTACAAAATTACTGGTAGTATATTATACTCAGATGATACTGAATTAAATATGAAGTCTACAAGTGTGGAACTTGATATCAGATATAAAATTAAATACAATGATATACTATTTTCCTGTACAGGACCTTGTGTGCCATTATTACTGTAGGCACATTTTCTATGTCCCCATAGCTGTTCTCAGTTCTCCAAACATATTCCCTAAACCTTCTTATGATTCTCTTTGCTCCCAAGTTTAATTATTTCCCAAACACTGATGAGAAAACACTCATTTTTTTTACATAATCACTCATTAATAATTTTAATCTTAATAATGTTTCATAATTTCATATTAATAATGTTACTTTGTCTACATATTTCCATCTAAGTAATATCAGTCGTTTACGTCCATCTCTTTCCACTACCAGCACTGCTATTCTTGTTCATGCTCTGGCTACGTCTCGTATTGATTACTGCAGTTCTATCTTTTGGTTTACAAAGCCTTAAATAATCTCGTTCCATCTTATATATCGGAATGTCTGACACCTTATATTCCAAATTGTAACCTTAGATCCTCAAATGAGTGTCTGCTTAGAATTCCAAGAGCAAAACTTAACAGAAATGGTGAGGCGGCCTTCTGCTGTTATGCACTTAAAATCTGGAACAGCCTGCCAATAGGAATTTGCCAGGCCAATACAGTGGAGCACTTTTAAAAAACTGCTGAACACACATTACTTTAACATGGCCTTCTGAAAACTTCACCTTCATTTAATCCTGATACTCTGTATATTCAATTCATTATAATAACTATTCATGGTGGCTCTAAAATCCATACTGACCCCTACTCTCTCTTCTGTTTCTTTTCCTGGTTTCCTGTGGTGGCGATCTGTGCCATCACCACCTAATCAAAGCACCGTGATGTTCCTACATTGATGGATTAAAAGCCAGAAGTCTGCATGGCCATTGTCATCAAGTCCTTCCAAGAGAACCCTAAATACAAAGAGGACTGTTTCATTTATGTTAGGTAGAATGCCCAGAGGGGACTGGGCGGTCCCGTGGCCTGGAACCCCTGCAGATTTTATTTTTTGTCTCCAGCCGTCCGGATTTTTGTTTTTGTTTTTTCTGTCCTCCCTGGCCATCGGACCTTACTCTTATTCTATGTTAATTAGTGTTGTCTTATTCTAATTCTTACTTTGTCTTTTATTTCTCTTTTCTTCATCATGTAAAGCATTTTGAGCTACATTATTTGTATGAAAATGTGTTAAATAAATAAATGTTTTTCCTCACAAACTCTTTTACAAACTTCAATGGGTTCAGAATGCTGTAGCTTGTATTTTTACCAGAACTCCTTCCACAGAACATATTACTCCAGTCCTTCAGTGGCTTCACTGGCTCCCTGTTAAATACCGCATTGATTTGAAGATTCTGCTTATTACTTATAAGACCCTTCATAATCTGGCACCTCCTTGTCTTTCTGATCTTCTTCACATCTCCATTCCTTCTCGTATCCTTAGATCTTCTTCCTCTATCAGTCTTATTATACTTCTTGCTCACGTGACTTGCATGGGGTTTAGAGCTTTCAGTCGACTGGCTCCCCACCTCTGGAAGTCTCTCCCACAAGACATTCGTAATATCGACTCTCTTCCCCTCTTTAAATCTCATCTGAAAACAGAAGCTGGCTTATTCTGTCTGATAATTTTAGATGATAAACTTAAATTTAGTTTTATTATTGTATTTATTCTGGCTTTATTGTACTGTAATTTAATTTTATGTTGTGACTGTTGTTATTAATGTGCTCTGTAAGGTGTTCTTGTGCAGGGGTGCGGAAATCCAACGCCCGACTCATCCGACACAAGTAAACTGACCGTTGTACAAGCGCGTTTTTCTGGTTTCAGTTGTCCGTAGACAAGTGCAATTTTCTGGAGAAAAAAAGAATTATATGTACTCTGCAGGGCACATTTTTACCACTACTTTCAAATTTTAAACATTTGGGTACGTACTTCGTGCGGAAACAGCCTACTTAGGCATGTTCTTCATGTCTCAAATTGGACTTCAATATTGTTTACAAAATGACGGCTGGTTTTTCAAAGAGGAAGCACTCTTACGGTCTTACATAAGTATTTTACCCTACTATTTACACGCTTGGAGATGCGGTCATTTTTTTTCATGCCGACATTACGATGTAATCTGATGATTTTTCATTATAATCGATAACTTTTATATATTATTGATAAAATTAATTGTTTCTACATAAAAATGCGGTCATTTTACTTACAATGCAAATGTTTTCACCACATAACAAAGCTTGTTAGGCAGTTAATCTTTCCTGAAATTTGCGATTTCGCGTAGGTTGTAATATATTGAGGAGTTAAGAAATTAATTGCGTGACAATATCAATTTTGATGAGCTGTCTATAGGTCATTTTTGATTAGAGAATTTTTCATATAAAACTAGTTGGTTTCGTGCTGTCAGTTTATTAAAAATAAAGAAGAAAACATTCTAACGGTTTCCAAATGTTATGAAATATCTATAAAAATCTTCACTTAGACGTGATTATTTTTTCCCCCAACAACATCGGTAATATTTACTTCTTTGGAAATGTACCATCTTGCGGAATTTCGAATACGTCATTAGGAATTACCTGCGTAACCCATAATGCACTGCGGTAAGCACGTTTTTCTCGCTATATGCGTGATGCTGAAACTGAAGCAGGTAGCATCGCAGATGAGAAATGGATCGTTTCTTGATTAAAACTGGCACAACAGACCCTGAAAAACCTGACAATGAGGGCAAGAAAAGAAAAACAAAAGCTGAAAGGGATCGTGAGTATGATAAAAAACGAACATGGTCTTTTCAATCGCAATGGCTCAAAGAGTTTCCAAGGGTAAATGCAGACGACACTGACTTCGTTTTTTGCTCAAGCAGAAATGAACAGCATTCAGCCCATGCTGTCTGAGATGGTAAAGATTCTTGGGGGAGAAGATGTTGCAAGACAAAAGCTGAAGAACATGGCAGAAAATGAATCAGGACAGTGTTCTGTTATGTAACTGTAATATGTGAAACAGAACTAGTGTAGCTATAATGAAGGCATTGTTTATTAATGAGTTAAAATGATAAGGGAATCTTTTATATAATGTTCTAGAGCAAGGCGGCAAAATACTACTCCCTGAAAGAACTTTTTTCAGTTTCAAAATGGAAGGCAGTTTTGGAATCAATAAAAGAGATCAGGAAAAATAAACTATTTTTCACTTTTGTTATTTGTTTATGGGCAAGTGAATTTAACTGGTGGACAAGTGGATTTTCTAAGTTTACTTGTCCGTGGACAAGTAGAAAAAAAATTTGATTTCCACACCCTTGCTTGTGTGCCTTGAAAGACGCCAAAAATAAATTATTATTATAATTTCACAGCAAAAATCCCTTGGAGTGAAAAAGATGTCACATAAGTATGAGTCAATGTTGGCATATAATACATGGATCAACTCACAGAGTGTAAATGGATTCTTGTTGGCACATCTCTACTGTGACAGCCTGAGTAAGGGCCGCCGACACGATCAGTTGGCATTTCGACATATAAATGAGCAGCTTTGGTACCAGCTGTTTGAGGGACTTGTCAACGTCCCAAATGAATTCCATACAGTATGGCAACAGTGACTGCCCTTCAAAGAGCGAGCTGCCAAAAAAGAGCAAATTGAAGAGCAAAGAACACACTGTCACTCAGCGCAGGTGAGCACTGGTACAATGTTACAATATACATAAGGGCAGCAAATTACACCTTTAGGACAACACATTTAATCATTACGTCATTGTAGAAAATTGCACATTTATTCTGTCATATGATCAAAACGAATAACAATAATAAGATTAATATTAAAATGAACACTACAGCGTTTATAACATGTTGGTGTATCTGTCCGATTGAAACTATGCAGTCAGCAGGGGTTTATATGTGCACTTTACTTTACCCGCTGGCAATGACTTCAGGATGGGGCAAAAGAACTCAGGAAGAAGCTCCATCCGTCCATTACTAAATCCAAGGAACAGTTCTGTCTCCTTTTTCTTTTACTCTGTACAGCTCAGGCCATAAATATGGCACCAGGTCAAGTCACTTGCAGAACTTCTAAGATGACTCTGCACTCATGGGGTGTACTGATAAAGGGGACGAGACAGAGGACAGCAGTCAAGGAGAGAACCTTGTGTCTCTTTTATAATAAAAAAAATATCCTGGGACGAGACAAGACTTTTTCAGAGAGGTACTTTGACATCACACGAGATGAGACTTTGTGCCAAGAGATTTAACTACGCCCCGGGGCCGGAAATAAAAGCCAAGGAGTAGATTCAAAAACGTTGGAGCGATACACATGCAGAGCAGGTTAGGAGGTTAGGTTAGATTAGATTAGGAAAGTACTAAAATTTGAAAGTCTCCAAAAATTATAGTAAAGATCGCATGAGTGCTAATTATTACTCGGTGAAATAACGAAACAGCGAAAAGAGATTGAATATATTGTTCGGCTTTAAACTTTAAGTCGGAGACTTGTAGATCGTCTAATTTGTGTTGCCATCAAGGAAAAGTAGTGTTTCTTCCCAATGAAGAGGCGTATCCACGAGAATTAAAAGATTTGTTGTTTGGTGAAAGTGAAATCCACATACGCGAGCGGCAGAGATGCGAAGTGGCTGGCGCGTAGCACAGGCCGGGGAGGTTGGCAAGCTAAGCCCCCTAGTTTCAGACAAAGAGTATTGTCTGAAATTCAACATCAAAAAAAAAAATAAACAAGTAACAGGTGATTGACATTAACTGCACCAAAGAGCCTCTATGTCCGGTCATTATTTCAGGAGTGGATGTAGAGATGGTGCACATTAATGACGAGTTGGACTGGTCTAAGAAAACAGAGGCACTGTTGAAGAATGGGCAGAGAAGGCTATTTTTCCTTAGGAGACTGTGTTCCTTTAATATAAGTAGTGACATCCTCCTTCACATCTTCTATAAATCCGTGATAGCCAGTGCAATTTTCTATGCTGTGGAGACCTGGGCTGTTAACATCGCTATAACAGAGGCCCACCAAATCAACAGGCTAATTACAAGGGCAGGCTGAGTTACAAGATGCACTCTGGACCCCACCTGGGAGGTCGTTGCGAAGGAGAGAAAAACAAAATTAAGTGCCATTATGAGCAACGCTGCACATCCGCTCTGTGAAACACAGAAATGTGTCAAGAAACGCGACTGGGGCTCCTTTACACCAACGGCAATACGTTTACATAATGCCTCCCTGGGGCTGCCAAGTTAGAACTTTTCATTTCTTTAAAAATTTTTGTTCTTAAATTAATTCCAGTGTGTGTTCTGACCAAAGTGCGTATTTGATGACTTGTCTGCCTATTTATCTATTTTTTAAAAAATTTCTGTAAAAAGCCACCCTTGAGGACAAAAAGTTCTATCTATCCATCCAGGAGAAATCGGCTTTATCCCAAAGTCAAGTCAAGTTGGGGAGCATGCACTGGTACAACGCGTTGCCTCACCCACTACAAAACCAGACAGCTTGGGATCCCGGTTGGCAACCCCCCAGGCAGACACATGGTCCAGTCCCATCCACCGAAAATGACCCTCTATCTGCCGCAGCCAGGTGTTACGTAGGCGAACCCCTTGGCTTGGTCCAGCCACATGGGTCCCCAACAATGAGGATCATACGAGCTGGATCGCCCGCGGGGAAACGCGCCACATGGCCGTAGTGCTGTAACTGAAGCTTCCTCACAATGCAGGTAATGTGCCTCATTCGGGACCCCATGAGCAACACAAAGTCAAGCCAACAGTACCCAAGGATTTTCCAGAAAGACAGAGACAGACACAGTACCAAAGGAGTCCAGTCTTCGTCTCAGGTCACTAGATAGCGTCCATGTCTCACAACCATACAGCAAGACAGGAAGTACCATGACTCTAAAGACTTGGACCTTCGTCCTTTTGCATAGATATCAGGAACGCCACACACCCCTTTCCAGGGACCTCATTAAACTCCCCCCCACCAATCCTCCCGCCCATGCACTTTCAATCCGTCTACTGGAGTCACCAGAGACATGAATGTCACTGCCAAGGTAAGTAAACCTCTCAACAAGGTCGACACTCTCTCCGCAAACAGACACACTGCTGATGGCCGTGCCCAAGAGGTCATTAAAGACCTGGATGTTTGGTTTTTATCCAGGACACTCGCAAGCCCAGACACTCAGACTCCTCACTCAGTCTCTCGAGCTCGCCGACCAGAGCCTCCATTGACGATCCACGAAGATCACAGCATCGTCAGCAAAGTCAACATCCGTGACTCTTTCTTCACCAACAGATGCCCCACAGCCGCTGGACCAAACGACCTTACCCCCAGCCACCCTGACATCCATTGAGATGGTTCTTAAACCTACTGTCAGAACTCAGTCCATTGAGGGTCACGGTGTCTGCACAGCCCTCGATCGCACCTGAATGTTACTTATGTTTTCTGATTTGCTAGTCTACAATAGCACACTTTCCATGAAGTTGAGTAAGCCAAGTCTTGCCGTGTAACTGCTAGATTTGCTTTCAGTTGTCAATTCCTATGCCATACTGAGCTCTGCTATTCACTACCTAGACTGGCTGCTGCTGTAACATCGTTTATCTCCCATTAACAGATACTAGTGACTCATGTAATCATTACTTGTGTGCGATTTCTTAGGTATAACACCTAACAGAGGCAAATGTCAATCTTCAGGCTCCATTTCTTGCAATTTTATGAATGTGCAGCACGGCCCTTGTTGGTTGAAAATTAGAAGTACACGAATGCCACTGACTAACCATATGAAGGCGAACCGTTACGATGCTCTCAGCGCGTCGCCAGACGTCAAATCAGCGTTTCAAGATCTCACTTTCATAAAAATACTAAAGCGACTAGATCTACAATGCGAAGAACAACAATAAGGAAAGAGTACTTACGCCATGGACGCAAAAGACACGGAGCTCGACAAGCCATTGTGAACTGAACTCACAAAACTGCGTTTATCGGAGAGACGCTTGTTAAAAGACACCTGCGTGCCTGTGTGCGGCCATGATGTCTGTGTCACAACCCCGGAAACGGAAGCTCATACTGAGCTGCCGTCCTCGCCCCCATAGACATAGAATTACTAGACGCCGCATGACCAGCAGCATTGTACGTCAACGTCGCCGCCATATTGCGAGTGGCACTGCTGTGGCGTGAAGTAATGGATAAAGACGCCTCACGCATGTGCTGCTTGGGTTTGTACAAACCGCTGTGCGCTCCAAACCAGGTCCCGGGGTTTACATTTCATAAGTAAGGCTGAACAATTGTTTCGGTTGTATTTGGCCATTAGAAAATCCTGTTTTTTTTTCCTTTTCCGGTATACTTTTGGTGGTGGCGCATCTACTCAAAGCACCGTGATGTTCCAACAATGATGGATAGATTAAAAGCCAGAAGTCTGTATGACCATCAACATCAAGTGACTCCGTGAGAACCCTAACTATAAAGAGGACTGTTTCATTTATGTTAGGTAGAATGCTCAGAGGGGACTGGGCGGTCCCATGGCCTGGAACCCCTGCAGATTTTTTTTTTTTTTCTCCAGCCGTCTGGGGTTTTTTTTCTGTTTTTTCTGTCCACCCTGGCCATCGGACCTTACTCCTTTTCTATATTAACTAATGTTGTCTTATTTTAATTTCTTATTTTTTCTTTTATTTTTCTTTTCTTCAGTATTTAAAGCACTTTGAGCTACTTTTTGTATGAAAATGTGCTATATAAATAAATGTTGTTATTGTTGTTTTATAATCTTAGCACCTTACAATAAAATTAAACAACATTAGTAAAATTAAAACAAGAGAATGATAAAAAGCAGTAATTAGCAAACAAACAAAGATAACTGGCAGTAACACTGCAAAATTCACAATTGGTATGCCAGTTTAAAAAGATAAGTTTTGAGGGCAGTTTTAAACTTTGTTACTGAATCGAGCTGACGTATATGAGAGGGAAGAGAATTCCCGAGTTGAGGAGCACAATGAGAGACGCTCGAGCTCCCAGAGCACTGAGTTTGCTGTGTGGTACAAAAGTAGAGCTCCAGAGGAGGATCTGAGTGAGCGAGAGGAGTGCAAGTCTGGAGGAGATTAGTGAGGAAGTGGAGAGCTTTAAATGTTCAGAGCAGTATTTAGTATTGTATTCTGTAGTTGGAGGGGGGGGGGCACGGTGGCGTAGTAGGTAGCGCTGCTGCCTCGCAGTTAGGAGACCCGGGTTTGCTTCCCGGGTCCTCCCTGCGTGGAGTTTGCATGTTCTCCCTGTGTCTGCGTGGGTTTCCTCCGAGTGCTCCAGTTTCCTCCCAAAGACATGCAGGTTAGGTGCATTGCCGATTCCAAATTGTCCCTAGAGTGTGCTTGGTATGTGGGTGTGTGTGCCCTGCGGTGGGCTGGGATTGGCTCGAGCAGACCCCCATGACCCTGTAGTTAAGATATAGCGGGTTGGATAATGGATGAATGGATTCTGTAGTTAACAGGGAGCCAGTGAAATTGAGATAGAATTGGTGTGATATGTTCAGTGGATTTAGAACAGCAGGTTATTATCCTGGCAGCAGAATTTTGAAGAAGTTGTAAGCGATGGATACGTTTTTGTGGGATGCCAGATAGAATAGCATTACAGTAATCTATACGTGAGGTAACTAGAGCATTAACCGATACTTCAGTACTGTGTTGCGTAAGAACAGGACGAAGTCTAGAAATGTTTCGGAGATGGAAGAAGGCAGTCCGAGAAATGTTACTGATATGGGAGGAATTATTTAATAATAATAATTATTATTATTTATGAATTGCCATTATTAGTGTGTAAATGAATATAAAGAATTGCATTTAAACAATTCGCCAAAATCTGTTGTATGTAAACAATACTGTTTTAAACGTTATTGTTTTTTCATTAGAAAACCCGGTTTCCATGTCTACCTGTATTAGTTTAAATGGCACTTTTGCCACTCGCAATAGGGTGGACGCGCTGACGTATCGTGTAGACCGGGCAACATCGTGAATGCGGCATCTACCTATATACTGTATGTCTATGCTCGCCCCGCCCCCCGGCAATGTAGCAAGGCAAAGAATAAGTTTCCGGGCGCTCAAAGTCTCCTGGGTTTGTCAGCCTCACAACACCAAAAGTTAAGGTACAAATCTAACAACAGTGCACACAAATTATAAAAGGACTACATTCTTAAATTTTCAAATTGAGCATTTACTCTAGAAAAATGTATTTATACTGGGTAGCAGGGTGGCGCACAAGTTACTGCCACTGATCAGGCCCTTTAGACTTGGTGGGCCGCAGTAGCTGCAGGTTTTCATGCTAACCCTTTTCTTAATTGATGACCAGTTCTTGCTGCTGCTAATTAACTCGTTTTCCTTTATTTGAATCAACTTGTTTTCCCCCTGAATTTATTCAGCCTTCCTCTGAATTTCTTCATTTCTTTCCTTAAATGGCACCCAAACAGAAATGAAATGTGAAGTGAGCTAAATCAGGGCCTCAAACTCCAACCAGTTGCTTAATCAGGCGCCGGTTCTTGTTATTAATTAAACGTGTTCTTTAATTCCATGGCTTGTCGCTGCTCTCTTTGTGCAATAGCAGACATTTCTGAAATTGTTAATTTTCTGTTTTCTAAGAGCTCTGTTAAAATGTTTTATGGACCTGATCAGATCAGCATTCCTGAGACCTCCACCCTTTTTATTTTCAGATATTATATTTTAATTTTAAAATAACCTTTATTGTGCACATAAGAAGAAAAAATCAACATAACAATATACACAGTCAAATGATAAAAAACCAAATTTCAGAATAAACAAAAGAGTCATACATCAGACCCTCACTACTCCCCCTTTACCCTCCTCCTACTCCACACATTAATAAGAACATGATGTTAATGCCCACCACTACTGTCTTGTCATTCCCAGTTGATCACCAGTTCACCCCCCTCCACAGCACACAGTACCTGTTGTGTCCCCCACATGTCGCTGAACATTTCTAAGTTGTTCGTTAGCTTGTGGTACATGAATTCGAGTTTCAGTCAAACTTTGAAGAGCAGCAGAGCGTCAGTCCCCATGAGGTTTTTCTGTTTATTTCTCCTCGTTTTTAAGATTGCAAACTTGACCTGTTCTAAGAGGAAATTCCCAATAACACATTTATTCCTATTTTTTGATTATATTTAATTCCAAAGATAAAGCAAACTTTTGAGAACTCAATCCCAAAACCACTAAGAAGAAACTCTAAGGACATGAACAACGGCCTCAGCCATTCACAGTGAATGAAGAGGTGAAAGATGGTCTCTCTCGTGTCACAGAATGGACACTGGTCAGTCTCTGAAGCTTTAATTGTATTCAGAAATGAGTTTGTGGCTAAGGCCGAGTGTGTTATCCTCCACTGCAGATCCCCAAGTCTTTTCTGCAACGGGAGTTTATAGAAAGCTCTCCATGATGGTGTGACATTCTCGGAGACCTGCAGTTCTTTCCTCCACCGTGTATCTGGCAACTCTTTCAATCTGATTATAAAATATCACTTTGACACATAATTTATACAGATCTTTTTTATCAAACGGTTCATAATCTTTCTCAACCAGAGTACCAAACTTGAGAAGGTGTCCAAGTCTGTCAGTGTGGTCAGTGACATTTGGCCTGACGATAACGGCGGGCGATGCCATCTTTGCCTCTGGTGTCCCCTCACCTGTGAAGTACTCGGCACACAGAGAACTCGCGCCTGACCTCTGCAGTGCTGTTTTTACCTGACTGAGAAAAAGTTCAACCAGACACACTGATCTGATCCCCAGGACCGCCGCTAGGTGGGCAGTGGTGTGCCAGCACCTCATGTTTGTATCAATTAAATGTCTTATTTTCAAAATTCCTTTGTTTTAAAGAATTGATACAAAAGATTCAGAAAGCAATAACGGACAGCCTAAAAGAGAATTCCAGAATAACGGTTCCTCCATGAACCTAAAAAATACTCTCCAGATTTAGTCTGGTTCTCCTGATCTTTCTGTGCCAGACCTGAAGTGCGGATTGATATTATATGATAGACACAGTTTGCTGGTCGTGTTTTGGCTCATTTTGTATCTCACTATTGTTTGGCTGCTAATTAAGGGAAAAGAAACAATTAAGAGGTCTGAGTCTTCAAGAGGGAGTCATCCATCCATCCATCCATCATCCAACCCGCCATATCTTAACTACAGGGTCACGGGGGTCTGCTGGAGCCAATCCCAGCCAACACAGGGTGCAAACCCTGGGCAGGGCACACACCCACATACACCAAGCACACACTAGAGACAATTTAGGATCGCCAATGCACCTAACCTGCATGTCTTTGGACTGTGGGAGGAAACCCACGCAGACATGGGGAGAACATGCAAACTCCATGCAGGGAGGACCCAGAAAGCCGGGTCTCCTAACTGTGAGGCGGCAGCGCTACCCACTGTGCCACCATGCACCCAAGAGGGAGTCAATTACAATGAATTCAAACGAAGTTAATTAGCAGCAAAAACGGGTCACTAATTAAGAAAAGGGTTGGAATGAAAACCTGCAGCTACTGTGGCCCACCATTTAGCGATCCCTGCCTTAGACCCTCATTTTTCTCTCCTTACGCTTGCTCAGGTGCAACTTCATCTTTTCAGTTCTGACTTGGGGTTTGCAGGCTTCCAGTTCTTTAAGCAGCCCAATTTGTTGATTTTTGTGATGTCATCTCGCTGCTTTGAACTAGTCATGATCATAAATGACGTCCATTACTTATGCTTAATGCGATTTAGCGCTTTTCCCAATGTGCAAAAGTTGGACGTTTATGAATATTTATTTGCGTTTCTGCTTTTGGTTTCGAGTATTCCTTTTGCCCAGTCTTTTAATGGTTGTACCGTATAACAAATGTTGCCGTTAGTCGGTTGGCATTTTCTCATTGTTAAAAAGGCGAGCTTTCTGATTCGTTAAGAAAAAAGGCGCGCAGCATCTCTCGGCCCCTCCCAGAAGTCGCTGCTGCCTGATTTCTACCACTTAACCCCGCGACAATGTAGTCGTCTCATAATACAGAAAGAAGGACACTAATATTTACAGTTTGCTTCTTTTGCGGTGAGTTTAAATATAAAGCAAGTGGTTTCACTTTCAACACTAGGGAATGCCATGTTCGGGAATTGAATCAGTGTTGCGATGTGTGTCGGGATGAAGCCTGGAGGAGAAGGGACCATCGAATCCAGCGGGGAGAGCCGAGAGCGCCGCGGAGGACATCAATACGCATGCGCGCGCTGATCGGACAGTCCACGCTGACCGGGTAGTGACAGGTAAGATTGATCCTTCATTTTTGATGCTTCACATTTCTTTTAATTTGCGACATTACTTTTTGAATACTATCAAGACTCAATATAAAGGTATTAACAGCTCAGTTAAGCTTATCCGTGTGATGTCGCATAGATTTTGAGCAGAAAGGGGTATAAGCCAAGGATACCCGATCTCTCCTTTACTCTTTCTCTTGGCTGCTCGGATTTTTAACGTTTTGATTAAACCTACTTCCTTTAAAGGTGCTAGTTTTAATGCTAGCGAATTAAAAATTACGCACTTTATTTCTGAACAATAAACACGAAGTTTCTAAATCACTCGAAACTATTTTTCAAGCTTTTCAGGACTAAAATTCAGCATTAAAAATGCGAACTCTTTTCCTTTGCAAAAATGTGATAATACTATAGTTTGTGATTTACCAATTAAAGATTTATTTATTATCTTGGCATTAACATTTCTAAAGATGTTAGAAATATGGTCAACTTAAATTTCATGTCAGTGTCTATAACATACAGAAGAAATGTAATGCTTGGCTGACTAGAGATTTATCTATCAGGGCAGAGTCCCACTCAGTAAAGCAGTTTGCTTATCAAGAGCATCAGGTGTTTTTTCATTATTAAAAGCCCTAATTCTGTTACTATAAAACTAGATAAGATTCTTTTTTTAATTTCTGGGCGAAGAAGCCTCATAAAGTTAAAAAAAACCAAAAAAAAACTGCTATTAAAAATAGAATATCGGCTTGCTCTCTCTCTCAGGGGTGGGTATCGATCTGTCCTTAACTCAATTTTTCTTTTTGTAAAAACTTGATTGCTTTGTATGGATTGCAATAAAATTAATAAAGAAAAAAAAAATAGAATATCAGATGGCGTACTTGATATCATTGATATCTCCACACTCAACTGGAGTATTAAAATGAGCTGGATTAAAGAGTTTCTTAATATTCCCTCCATTAAATTGTACTGCGTACCCAAGTTCATTTTTAGCAAAGTTGGTGGGTTACAAGTTCCTATGCCCCTGTAAAATTAGTTACCTACATAAAGTTGTCTGCTTATCATAAGCAAGTGCTGTTGAGTTTGCTTTTGGTTTACAAACATAACTTTACTCCACATATATTTTTTTTCTCTGGAATTAACAATCTACACATTATCCACTAAAAAAAATCACTATTCTTAGATAAATGGTTTATTTATTGATTTACCAATTAGTTGTTAATAATCATATGATTGCCTATTCTGATTTTTGTTTAAAATTTGGTAATATTTCTTCAATAAGAGAATATAAAATGATATATGTGACTCTACCCCAGAGTGTTTTATTTCCTTAATTAAAAGCAGTCACCTCATTGTAGATGGCTTTTCATTATCCTTAAATGGAATTAACATATTGGACAAGTGCTGTAGGGCAGCACGGTGGCGCAGTGGTAGTGCTGCTGCCTCGCAGTAAGGAGACATGGGTTCGCTGGGTTTCCTCCTACAGTCCAAAGACATGCAGGTTAGGTGTATTGGCGGTCCTAAATTGTTCCTAGTGTGTGCTTGATTTGTGAGTGTGTGTGCTGGCGCCCTGGTCGGGATTTGTTCCTGCCTTGCACCCTGTGCTGGCTGGGATTGGCTCCAGCAGACCCCCATGACCCTGTGTTATGGTAGGATATAGCGGGTTGGATAATGACTGACTGACAAGTGCTATAATATTAATTTTATAAGACACTTAGAAACAACCCACCAGTGGTTTATCAATGGTCAGCTCAACAAAGGAAAAATGGTCACTCTATGTTGACCTTTTCTTAGAAGTTTTTATAAATAACAAAATTAGAAAACTGTTGGTTTCAAATATAGCATAGCTATTACTCGGTTAATAAAACACTCCGGTAAGTTCCGGTCCTGGTGGGCCGCAGTGGCAGCAGGTTTTCATTCCATCCATCTTTTTAATTAGTGAGCCATTTCTGCTGCTGATTAACTTGTTTTGCATCAGTTTTAATTGACGTGACTCAGACCTTTTAGTTAATTCAATTCCAATGTTGCCCTTGGTTTAGGTCTATATTGAGGAATACTTCACCATGCTGAATGAATCCACTTTCCCTTTGACTGAGCCAAAATTATGAAAATTGTATAACTGTCCAAACACTTATGGACCTAAATGTATTTTTGCTGCCTGTATAAGTGCAACCTACAGAGTTTCCCGCTGGAACTTCAGCAATTAATGCCACACACTAAAAATCATCTAGGGCAAAACCCTAATCAGTATGGCATGTAAAGTCCTTTACAACGAGTAATAATCCTGTGGGGGTCAAAGGAGCCACAATCCACTGTATGTCCGTCCTCCTTTATGATTTTTACTACTTCATCAGTAGCATCAGCTTTTTGGTTTTGATCTAAAAGTGCATTCCTTTTCCATTCAGGCCTTTGCAGCCCAATACTAAACGTTCAGGCACAATTACCATGTGGCAGTCATTTACACTGGTTTGGATGCACTTACTTCCTTGGCGTTTACCCAGAACATGACTCAGGCCTGGAATTCTTTGCAAATACAGCTAAACCCAAGTCAGGCTTGGTGTGGCTTCTAATGAAATTCATTATAGTGTAGAGCAGGGGTCTCAAACTCCGGTCCTGGCGGGCTGCAGTGGCTGCAGGTTTTCATCCTAACCATCGTCTTACTTAGTGAGCCGTTTTTGCTGCTGATTAACTTGTTTTGCCTCAGTTTTAATTGACGTGACTCAGACCCCCTTAGTTGTTTCAATTCCCTTAATAAGCAGCCAAACAATAATGAGACACAAAACAAGCCGCCACATGACCAGCTTATCTGAAAATAAAGAAAGGTGAAGGTCTTGGTCATGTGGGGATCTGCTCAGGTCACCAACACATCTCAACGGTGGTCTTCGGAAAAAAAAACAGAAAATCAACAGTCTGCTATGGCAGAAACAGAGCAGCAACAAGTCATGATATTCAATAATGGCTTTAATTAACAGCAAGAATTGGCTTCTTATTAAGAAACTTGTTGGAGTGAAATTGGCTGGAGTTTGATGTTCCAAATTAGCTGGTCATCTGTTGGTTTGTTTCACATCTCATTTGTGTTTGGCTGCCATTTAATGAAGAAACAAATCATTTCAGAGGACGGAATCCATAAAAACAGGGCTATTAAAAAGGAATGTAAAAGGAGTTAATTACTAACGAAAACTGATCACTGATTAGGAAAAGGGTTAGAATGAAAACCTCCAGCTACTGCGGCCCACCAGGACTGGAGTTGGACACCCCTGATGTAAGTGATGCATGTGCGTTCTGTAAAGGGGCTACAGAGTATATTAAACGTTTACTTTCTTATTGTGTATTACCAGTTCCTTTTGATTCAACCTTTTTCTAGATTTAGAAAAGATATGCCTTGAAAGTTGCTACATACTGCTATGTTTTGTTAATGCCTCTTTTAACTCGGATGAATGCTACATTTTTCATTTAATCATTATACTTGCTAAATTTGATATGCATAAGATGATATTCCCTGGAAGGGTACCATCATTTATAGATTTTGTATGCCCTGATTTATTGAATTATTCCATAACATTAATAGGTTTGCCATCACGACAAAGCAAAAAGTTAAATAAGGCTATTACTATGTTAAGGCTTTTCAACTTCATTTAATTTAAACTAGGGGGCTCTGCCCCCTGCTTGCTCCGCTCGCCAACCCCGTGTGGGCAAAATGCACTCGCGTATGGGGAAGCGAATGTACAATTTAAACAGATTGTTATTTTCAGGCAAATTGTTACATATGCATCATAGACCTAACTATTTTACATTACAGAGAGTAATTAACCATATTAAAAAATAGTAAAATGCAATAATTTAAAAATAAATTATGTTTCATGTTGCGCAAGAGGTATTCGTTGCGTCATACGTTTTTGTTCTGTTTGGCTTTGAAATCAACACACAAATACTTTTTAAACTTACACTTTTACTGTAAAACTTCAGTTAAAGCCAATATTTGGAATTAACTTTTCGTCAATATCGCATTGAATTTTGATTCCGTGTTTGGACTTGCATTGTGACAACGCAACGTGCCACTGCCCGTGAGTGAATATCGTTTCTTTCTCTCTAATAAATAAACCAACTTTTTCGAATGTTTGTCCCTGTGATTTGTTAATTGTCATAGCAAAAGCTATTCTAACAGTAAACTGTAAATGTTTTGATACAAATGGCATATCAAGATCTCCTTTGGTGTCTAATGTTAGATGTACTACATTACCTTTCTTGTCACCTGTTAAATTTTACTTGTCAGAATTGAATCAACGAGTTTTGAATACAAGTAATCTTGTACTATTGCATGGCCCATCACTAAGACATAAATTACACAATGTCATTACGATACATCCTTCTTTCAACAGTAATTTGGTCGGTGGAAGACCAGGCGGTGTTAATGGTTGTAGATATTCTACCAGATATTGTAAGTTGATGTTTTCATCTTCCACACCATCACCACCAACTGTTTCAGCAGAGTCTATTGATACGCATTTAATCAATTTGCAGTGTAACCGATCGACAATTTTGGCGTTAATTCGTTTGACTTCATCGTTTCTCAGTGCTAGGATTGCCCGTGTACTCATTTCTTCTGTTGATAACCCTTTGGGATTAAATTCTTCAATATGATTTGGACATAATAAGTCTTCTTTTATTGGGAACTTAAAGTGAGGAAAACATAAAAATTTATAAGAGCTGCAAGCACAGGAACTGTGTCTGTCAAAAGCATTCACACGAATGAGAGGTGAGAGGACTGTGGGCGTGTGCTGTGAACCGTAAAAGGGTGAGAGGAGGGCAGGACCCCCTCTACCAACTTGAAAAAAATCTCTTGGCAATAGTCTCATCTCAAGATTTAATTTTATAATAGAGATAGTTTTTGTATTAGTTACTTCCTTTTTTTTTTTTTTATTCTGTGTTTAACAATGTAAAAATATCTATTTTATATACAAATATACAATGGACGGTCAAAAAGTTGCCGTACTTTTATATTTTCATTGGAAACCGTGAAGGCAGGAGGAGTAGTAGTAATTAGGCATTAAAAAGTTGGTATGGTGCTGTGAAAAATGCATCGCAAACAAAGGTGACTATGTAGAAAAGGAATGTCATTTGTTTTTGAAAGTCTTAATAAACAGAGTTAAAAAAAAAAAGTGCGTAAACTTTTCGAACATCCCGTGTGCATGTATGTGTGTGTACTGTATCTATTTTGTCCTTAAAGATCCACCCCCTTTTTGTTGCATTGTGGTCCATGGGATCCCTACCTCTTTTTCAGGTGTAAAGAATGTTAAGAAGACATTTTGTAAACTGACTTTTTTCTGAATGCCGTCGGTTCTTCCGTGGTTGTGGAAGTTGCTTCTTGATGATTTTTTGATACCCTGGCAAACATGTTGCCCACCCTACATCATCAAGCTTCTTTTTCTTTGCTTCCAATACAACATGATAACTAAGGTTAAGATTCTGTGAAAAGTGCGAACAGCCAAAATAAAAAAAAAGTGTTTCTTATTGTTTATGTTGATACACTATAAATGGATAGAAGAGTCTTATACTCCATTGTTTAAAAGGTTATTTTAGGAATACTGATTTAATCTCTGTGCGGATCAACTAATTAGTAAACAGAACATATTGTTTTAAGGAGAATTTTTTTAGACGGGTAAACATGACATAAAAAAATAAAATCCCCATATTATTTTTTCTTGAGTCAGTTGCAGTTATTTAACAAATTGTAGTAAACCACTCAAAATAGATGAGCTGCTACTAATAAAAACCAACTGGTAGATCAAATATATTTATAAATTTGTGGGTTTCCATGGACAAACCAAAAGCCTGCTTTTTCGAGTGCAGGCCAAAGCCCGGAGCAAACGTTGTGCTACCTGGTCAGTCGGTCAGTTGGTGAGGTCTGATTTGGTGTCAGTGTGTATCCACAACAGGCAGTGGAAATGTAGTCCGAGAGAGAGATGGCTGCTCATCAGTCACCACCCCAAGATGGCACACTGACCTGGCTGATGTTAGCTGAGCAGACTGGCTGGCTGGGATTACAACAAGCTCCATCTTTGCCAGGCTGAGTTGTACATGGTGGTCCGTCATCCAATTTAAAATCCCACTATGACATGGTGAGACCCTAGCGTTATCTTGTCCTCAGGGGGGAACAGCAGGTATCGCTGTGTATCGCCAGTAGTGACAAGCGAACCCTACGGAGTTTGCTTCACTGGGTGTCCGGTGAAATTTTGGAAACATTTTGTGGAGTTCACTGAATGTATAGAAGACAATGGGGAAGGAGGAATGGAATTCTCTTTGAGTGGATTGTGAGTGGTGACTTTAAGGAAACATCTGCCTATTTAAGGCCAATTATTGTGGCCAAAGATGTGATGTGAGCTGTGAGGCCGCAGTGCTAACCACAGCACCACTGTGTCTGAAATCACAGAAGACTCAGACGGAGTGAACAACTCAGACAAAATAAGTAGACAGAGATCATTACGTTCACCGAAGTAACAATCCTGGGGCACACATTGGCATTACCCTGAAGCAGCTGGCATGGCACTGGTTTGTCCTATTTTTTAAAACCCGTTTTTTGTACCCCATATATTTGTACAGATGCTTTGCACTTTCTTCTTCCATCAAGGCCAAAGAAACTCCCCGTAAACGGGAATAAACCTTTCATTTTTTTTTATTTCGCAGCCTGTCCCGTGAAATTTGGATTAGGTGGGTTCAAGACATTTATTTTGTTGTGTGGCATAGTGGCTTATCACTGCTGCTTCACACATCCTGTGCCCAGTTATTGTTGTTGTCCATGTGTAGTTTGCATGTTCTCCCTGTGTGTTGCATTGCCTTTTCCTCAGAAAGAGAAGCTGTCAGGTTAACTGAAGATTCTGTAGGTGCCATTGTAGGCCCTGAAACCCAGTGCTTGTACCCAGTGCTGCCAGGATAGGCTCCAATGCCATTAACCCTGAATTGGATTAAACAGGGTTCTTTAAATTAGACTGTCATATCTCTTATGCCTAATGCTGCAGGGACTGGCTAGTAGAGATTCAGATGGAAACTTCCAGAAACGTCATGACTGGTTGCTTCTAACCAAGTTGGTGTTGCCCCGTTGGTCCCATCACCCCATTCACATCCTCAAGTCACAACCCAGACAAACTGAAAGTGAAATTTGACAGAAGACTGGCAGCTGAGTCTCACTGAGGTCACCAAGGCCGGCGTGACATCATGTGAAGTGAGACATCTGCTGGGGGTCAATCCATGGTGACCTGGAACCATCACGTAAGGAGTGGAGAGCTTGGTAGACATGGCACTGAGAAGGGCAAAAAACAATAAAACAGCATGTTGCCTGAATGAGAAAAACAGGAGCCACACTGACGTGCCACGTGGTGTCAAGAGCTGTCATTGCTGCAGTGATCTGCCGGGCCAGACGTGCCACCCTCCAGCCTCATTAATGAGGTGGCCATTACAATTGCTGGAAAATAATCCTGAAGCTTAGCCCTACCGCCTCTGCTAATCTTGTTTTTCTTGTTAAATATCACCTTTCATAGTGAAAACCCCCCACCAAATAGCAGTCCAGTATGACTTCACATCACATTCTTAAACCAGTTCAGGGTCAAGGAAGGATTAGAATGTTATCAGCAGCAGTGGGCAGGAATCCATCTTGGATAGGGTGCCAGCCCACCACAAGGCTCACACACACACCCACCCACACACATGAGACAAAACTCTTTTTTAAACTAACATGCATGTGCTGGGAGCAAAAGTCAAAGAAACACTGGGAGAATTTCAAAGTCCACACAGGCCACGACCAGTTACAGAGCTGCCAAACCAAATCCATGAGGAAGCAACAACATCCAGCAGGCCACCTGGGCAATCGGGTATTATTTGAAATCGCACCGCTCACCTCAGCACTTTCACATTGGCATTTTATGTTACAATAGCACAGCCTCTGGGGTTGCTTGGCTAAATAATTTGATGTTCTGGTCTTTAAGTCTGATAGCCTGGTGTCATTCTGTTCTGATGTGTCACTTGCTCCGAACCACCAGGTGGTACTGTCGTTCAAACTGTAGTAAAAAAAGGGAGAAAGACAAACAAATACAGAAAGTTACCCCCAAGATTAAAAAATGTGGGGTTCCAAAATAGACTCTGGTCTCTTCCTGAGAAAGTGGGACACAAGTGCAAAAGTTTGGTGAGACGGGACCAAGGGAGTGGAACTGGATAAAAAAAAAAAACAAACACATTCATGTCCATTGAGCTTTATATACGAGCACTTTAACAGAGGGCATCCCTCAGACCTGCTGTGTGTTATGTAGTGATGTGCACGTGGTGCAGTTCTCAGTACAGTTGTATGGTATATAGTGCCTTTCACAACAACACTGAGTAGTGTAATGTACTAAGTGAAAGGCACTATATAACAACAACAACATTTATTTCTAGAGCACATTATCATACAGATGATGGAGCTCAAAGTGCTTTACAGGATGAAGAAAGAGAAAAAAGGCAAAATATAAAATTAAAATTAGACAATACTAATTAATGTAGAATAAAAGTAAGGTCCGACAAAAAACAAAATCTGCAGGGGTTCCAGGCCACGAGACCACCCAGCCCCCTCTAGGCATTCTACCTAACATAACTGATCTCAATCAGTCCTCATGGTTTTCAGTACATGACCCAGTATTGTTATATAGTGCCTTTCACATGGTGCATTTCTCAGTCTAATTTAATGTTATATAGTGCCTTTCACGTAGTATATTACACGACCCAGTATTGTTATATAGTGCCTTTCACATGGTACATTTCTCAGTCTAATTTAATGTTATATAGTGCCTTTCACATAGTATATTACACGAC
>JANRMT010028174.1:5772542-5798907 GCA_026402145.1 Polypterus bichir lapradei
ATAGTGCCTTTCACATGGTGCATTTCTCAATCTAATTTAATGTTATAGTGCCTTTCACATGGTACATTTCTCAATCTAATTTAATGTTATATAGTGCCTTTCACGTAGTATAGTACACGACCCAGTGTTGGTATATAGTGCCTTTCACATCAACAACAACAACAACATTTATTTATATAGCACATTTTCATACAAAAAGTAGCTCAAAGTGCTTTACATAATGAAGAATAGAAAAATAAAAGACACAATAAGAAAACAAAATAAATCAACATTAATTAACATAGAATAAGAGTAAGGTCCGATGGCCAGGGTGGACAGAAAAAACAAAAAAAAAACCCAGGTGGCTGGAGCAAAAAATAAAATCTGTAGGGGTTCCAGACCATTAGACTGCCCAGTCCCCTCTGGGCAATTCTAACCTAACATAAATGAAACAGTCCTCTTTGGATTTAGGGTTCTCACGGAAGGACTTGATGATGACGGTCACGTAGGCTTCTGCCTTTTAATCCATCCATCATTGTTGGAGCATCATGATGCTTTGAGTAGGTGGTGGTGGCGCAGGCCGCCACCACAAAGAAACCGGAAAAAAAAACAGAAGAGAGAGTAGGGGTTAGTATGGATTTTATAGCCACCATGAATAGTTATTATAATGAATTGAACATACAGAGTATCAGAATTAAGTTAAAGTGAAGTTATAAAAAGGCCATGTTAAAATAGTGTGTTTTCAGCAGTGTTTTAAAGTGCTCTACTGTATTAGCCTGACGAATTCCTATTGGCAGGCTATTCCTGATTTAAGGTGCATAACAGCAGAAGGCCGCCTCACCACTTCTTTTAAGTTTTGTTCTTGGAATTCTAAGGAGACACTCATTTGAGGATCTAAGGTTACAATTTGGAATATAAGGTGTCAGACATTCCGATATATAAGATGGGGCGAGATTATTTAAGGCTTTATAAACCATAAGCAGAATTTTAAAGTCAATCCTGAATGACACAGGTAACCAGTGTAGTGACATCAAAACTGGTGAAATGTGCTCGGATTTTCTTTTTCTAGTTAGGATTCTAGCAGCTGCATTCTGCACTCATTGCAAGTGATTTATGTCTTTTTTGGGTAGTCCTGAGAGGAGTGCGTTACAGTAATCTAGTCGACTGAAAACAAACGCGTGAACTAATTTCTCAGCATCTTTCAGTGATATAAGAGGTCTAACTTTAGCTATGTTTCTGTCCTAGTGATCTGATTAATATGCGATTTAAAATTCAGATTGCAGTCAATTACCCCTAAGCTTTTTACCTCCGTCTTGACATTTAATTCTAATGTATCCAGTTTATTTCTAATAGCCTCATTGTATCCATTATTGCCAATCACTAAGATTTCAGTTTTCTCTTTATTTAACTTGAGAAAGTTACTATTCATCCATTCTGAGATACAAGTCAGACATTGTGCTAGTGAATCAAGAGAATCGGGGTCATCAGGTGCTATTGATAAGTACAGCTGTGTGTCATCAGCATAGCTGTGGTAGCTCACGTTGTGCCCTGAGATAATCTGACCTAACGGAAGCATGTAGATTGAGAAGAGCAGCGGACCCAGGATAGAGCCTTGTGGAACACCATATTGGATATTGTGTGTCTTTGAGTTGTAATTACCACAACTAACAAAGAATTTTCTCCCTGCCAGGTAGGATTCAAACCAATTTAAGACCCTGCCAGAGAGGCGCACCCATTGACTAAGGTGATTTCTAAGAATATTGTGATCAATGGTGTCAAATGCAGCATTCAGATCTAAGAGGATGAGAACAGATAAATGGCCTCTGTCTGCATTCACCCGAAAATCATTTACTACTTTAACGAGTGCAGTTTCTGTTCTGTGATTTGTTCTGAAACCCGACTGAAATTTATCAAGAATAGCACGTTTATTGAGGTGGTCATTTAACTGAATAATGACTGCCTTCTCCAGAACTTTACTTAAAAAAGGCAGGTTAGAGATGGGTCTAAAATTTTCAGGAGCCGAGGGGTCAAGATTATATTTCTTAAGTAGGGGTTTAACTACAGCAGTCTTAAGACAATCTGGGAAGACCACCGCATCTAATGACAAATTTACTATGTCAAGAACATTATCAAATAGCACGTCCGATACTTCTTTGAAATAATTTGTTTGTATTGGATCAAGGATGCAGGTGGAGGGTTTTAATTGAGATATTGTAAATCAGATAAATCTATCCTAGTGAAAGATTTGTGCCTTTCACATAGTATATTACACGACCCATTGTTGTTATATAGTGCCTTTCACATGGTGCATTTCTCAGTCTAATTTAATGTTATATAGTGCCTTTCTGAGGACAGAGCTTGGGTGGAGGAGTGGAGGCGGTGAAGACAGAAAGAAAAAGAGAGAGAAAAGGAAAAGGCAAGGGCCTGAGTAATTGGTGATATGGGCACTGTGTGCTAAAGAAAAAGAATATAAAAGTGTGCATTTGGGACTTGTGTGTCACTGAGCCTGTCTGTGTCCGGATTTTGGGCTCAGTCCGACCCCCCGATCCTCCACAAGTGCTTGGTATATAGTGGCACATTTCTCAGTTTCTAGTTTTACGCTATATAGTGCCTTTCACAGTCAGTTTCTGTGTTCAGCTTTAACACCAAATCCACCATAATGGCCCCGACATGGGAGGAGTGTCCAGCCCCTGTGCCGTCCAGTTTGGTGACATGTCTCTCTGAAGTGAGCGCAGTGATGATGCCAGACTGCCTTGCCATCATTTACCACGAGTATTTGACTCTGCAGGCCTTCATTCATGGTCTGCATGGCGGTGTAGTGACAGAGTGGTGCATCCCAGCACTGAAGATATTTTTAGGCTGGCTGGCTGGCTTAGGGGGGCTTGGCCTGGCGGTCAGCAGGTCATTCCCATCTTTCAAACAAAGAGCTCCTTATCCAGCCAAACAACAAACAGCTGCAATAAGTCGCTGCTCCATCAACAGATGCCGAACAGCACTGCCCTGCCCTGCCATGAGAGTCCAGTTACAGACGTGAGGCTAGGGTGTCAGCCGTCATGTGACTGGCAGGAGCAGGGACAGACTGGCCAGGTGCAAAGAATTCTAGGAAAGTGGCAAAAATGGCTGCCGGAGAGACAAGAACTTTGATGAATGAAGAAGAGGTGGCATGACCATAGGAAGTGAGAAAGGAGTGCATGGAAAACGAGTCGGCCATCGAGCTAAAATGGGAATCGAGAAAGAACAGTGGCACTGGCTTAGTGAATGCTTGGGGCTAAACAGACAGTCAGAGCTCACTGAGAGACACTTGTGGTCACCACTTAAATGACTCCCATGGCCGGTAACTGGGAGACTGGTGGCTTTCAGTTAATGGGAATACTGGGAGATAATGGGAGCGTGTTTCACATGATGGGTTGTCTACACTGTCACCATTATGTACAGGAAATAAAATTAATAAAAGCTAAAGGGTCACCTGAGGGGTGTCAGAGATGGGCCTGCTCTTCATGAGGGGCTGTTAACATAGTGGGGGTTACTGTTGTACTCTGTGATCACTCAGCCACCCCATGGCATCACAGTCTGCATCATCTAGTTATGTTACTTTGAAGAGACCAAGAATTCAAATTATTCAGTCCCTCAGCTCATAAACAGATAGACATGAAAGGCGCTATATGATTGCTACATTCACTTACAACATTTGAAATATAAGTGATTACATTTCTTATGTTTTTCCAGTTGGAGCATATGCAGGTGATGTGACTTGCTCAGGGTCACACAATGGTGTCAGCAGTGGGATCTGAACCTGCAACCTCAGGGGCTGAAGTCCCAAACCTTAACCACACCGCCTTACTAAAAAGAGAGATATGAGAAATAAAGGCACTATATAGCAGATAGATATTAATAGGCACATTAAGACTGACAGATAAATATGAAAGGCACTCTATATAAATACATATAGGCAGATGTGAAAGGTGAGTGGTGCGTCACAACACAGAGGCCTGGGTTCACATCCTGGATCCTCCTTATGGACTTTTGCATGTTCTCTCTGTATCTGTGTGAGTTTTCTCCTTGAGCTCCGGTTTCTTCCCACAGTCCAAAGATATACAGGTTAGATGGACTGGCGGTGCTAAACAGGCTGGTGAGTGTGTGTGTATATATGTTCACCCAGTGATGAACTGGTGCCCTGTCCAGGTGTTGTTCCTGCCTTGTGCCTGATCAGCTGCCCTCTGACTCTGCACTGGATGAGTGGGTTAGACTGATGGATGGATGAGATAGGGATAGATATATTGATAGATAAATATATATATATATGAAAGGCGGTATATAATAGGTGGAATTCAAATAAATTTGACAAGCATTCACTGATAGTAATGGAAAGGCATTATGTCATAGATAGATATAAAAGGCATTCTATAGTAGAGACTTAGATGTGAAAAGGCACATTCTAACAGACAGATAGATTTGAAAGGCCCTATATAATAACAACAACATTTATTTCTATAGCACGTTTTCATACAAAAAATGTAGCTCAAAGTGCTTTACATGATGAAGAAAGAGAAAAAAGGAAAAATAAATAAATAATTAAAATTAGGGAACACTAATTAACATAGAATAAAAGTAAGGTCTGATGACCAGGGAGGACAGAAAAAACAAAAAAAAAAAACTCCAGACGGATGGAGAAAAAATAAAATCTGCAGGGGTTCAGAGGCCATGAGACCACCCAGTCCCCCCTAATATAAGTGATCTCAATCAGTCCTCCAGGTATTCAGGGTCTCATGGAAGAACTTGATCATGTCGGTCATGTGGACTTCTGGTCTTTAATCCATCAGTGTAGGGACATCATGGTGTTTTGATTAGATTGTTGGAGTGCAGATCGCCACCACAGAAAACCTGAAAAAGAACAGAAAAGAGAGTAGGGGTTAGTATGGATTTTGGAGCCACCATGAATAATAATGATAATTAATTGAATATACAGAGCATTAGGATTAAACTAAGATGAAGCTATGAGAAAGTCATGTTAAAGTAATGAGTTTTAGCAGTTTTTTTAAAGTGCTCCACCGTATCAGCCTGGCGAATTCCTATTGCTATGCTATTCCAAACTTTAGGTGCATAACAGCAGAAGGCCGCCTCACAACTTCTTTTAAGTTTAGTTCTTGGAATTCTAAGCAAACCCTCATTTGAAGATCTAAGGTTACAATTTGGAGTGTAAGGTGTAAGACATTCTGAAATATAAGATGGAGTGAGATTATTTGAAATGCTTTGTAAATCATAAGCAGTATTTTAAAGCCAATTCTAAATGACACAGGTAACCAGTGTAACAACGCTCATACTGGTGTGATGTGCTCAGATTTTCTTTTCCTAGTTAAGATTCTAGCAGCTCCATTCTGCACTCATTGCAAACGATTGATGTCTTTTTTGGGTGGTCCTGAGAGGAGTACGTTACAGTAATCTAGCCGACTGAAAACAAAAGCGTGGATTAATTTTTCAGCATCTTGCAATGTTATAAGAGTTTTAACTTTTGCTATATTTTTTAAGTGAAAAATGCTGTCCTAGTAGTCTGATTAATATGTGATTTAAAATTCAGGTCAGAGTCAATAGTTACACCTAAATTCTTTACCTTCGTCTTGACTTTTATTCCAAATGTATCAAGTTTATTTCTCATAACCTCATTATATCCATTATTGCCAATCACTAAAATATCTGTTTTCTCCTTATTTAATTTGAGAAAATGACTGCTCATCCATTCAGAAACACAAGCAAGACATTGGGGGTCAGTGAATCAAGAGAGTCGGGGTCATCAGGTGCTATTGATAAATACAGTTTTGTGTCGTCAGCATAGCTGTGGTAGCTCACGTTATGCCCTGAGATAATCTGACCAAACGAAGCATGTAAATCGAGAACAGCAGCGGACCCAGGAGAGAGCCTTGTGGACCACCGTATAGAATATCATCTATACTAATAAAAGGTAAAACCCTCACTAATTCTCCAACTTCCCGTGTATGTAGAAGGCTGAAATTTGGCAGGCTCATTCCTTACAGCTTACTTACAAAAGTTGGGCAGGTTTCATTTCGAAATTCTATGTGTAACGGTCATAAAAGTCGACAATGTCCGCCATGTTAAACTTTCTTATTTGTGGCCCCATCTTCACGAAATTTGGTAGGCGGCTTCCCTGTGCTAACCAAAACTGATGTACATACTTATTTCGGTGGTATGACGCCACTGTCGGCCGCCATATTGAACTTTCCAACGTCACTAATTCTCCAACTTCCCGTGTAGGTAGAAGGCTGAAATTTGGCAGGCTCATTCCTTACAGCTTACTTACAAAAGTTAAGCAGGTTTCATTTTGAAATTCTACGCGTAACGGTCATAACTGGAACCTACTTATGTACATATATACCGGCCATAGCCTGCAGCTCGGTCGCCGTGTGAGGCGGAGTTGTGTCCCCCATCATCGTGCCTCCCACGTAATTGAGTACCTGCCCATATAAGGCTGTCCATCAGCAGCAATCCAATAGACACGTTGCCGCCAAATATTCGCGGGTGAAGGACTGTGCTTATGCAAACGAAGATGAGATGGTCAGGGATAGAATAGTGTTTGGTACAAACTCAGCGAAAGTACGACAGAAACTTTTAAGTGTCGGGTCTTAGCTAACATTAAATAAAGCCATGGACATCGCAAGATCGCACGAGATAGCACAAGCACAGCTGAGAACCTTTGATACATGTACTCCGAGCGGCTCACGTGAACTGACTGTGAACACAGTACGCAGACAACAAGGAAGAGCTCCAAAGAGTGCTGAACAACAAACGCATTACACAATTGAGAAGGCAGCAAAAGAATATGAAACGTCTGATACATACAAGCATATTCATAAGTGCAGCTACTGCGGAAACAAAGCCCACGGCGGAAAAAGTCAATGTCCAGCTAAAGGAAAACAGTGTAAAAAATGTGGTAAATTGAACCACTTCGCTAAAGTTTGCAGGACTGGAAAAGGTAAACCCGTGCATGCAGTGTGTGATGTCTCAGATAAAGAGGAAGACGAGCTGTTTATTGATGCATTAGGACAGGAACAACCCTCTGACGCTGAACAAGCCTTTGTAGACATATCAATAGGAAAGCAAGGTGTAAAGCTTAAGTTTAAATTACGTTTATAGACATGCTGCCGCTAAATATTCGCAGGCAAATCCACAACTTAATACCGGGAATGCCTGTTAAACATCTTAGATTCACGAGTACCGATTTGGGTGGTGATCACTTCAATGAATGAAACCTGTTATCTTTACAACGGTTGACAACGAAGATGAGATGGTCAGGGATAGACTAGACAAACACGGAATGTAACTTGAACACAACACGTCCTCCAAATACGAACCTGATTGAAAGAAATAATGATAATCAAATCCTTGATGACAGCAACAGTCATAACAGTCACAAAACAATTACATTGACATTCATGTTACGTTATTTTTAAAATGTTTCCTTTTCTTTTTCATAACTTCTTTAACAAACTACTTCTCCGCTGCGAAGCGCGGGTATTTTGCTAGTGTAGAATATAATAGACAGGGAAAGCACTCTATAATAAAGAGATTTGAAAGGTACTATATAGTAGATCCCTTCTTGGATCGAGGCCTTGCCGTGGCAGAAGGGCTTGCGTGGCCTAGTAATCCTCGGTGCTATGTTGTCAGGTGCTACATTCTCCTGGTAGGGCTTCCCAAGGCAAACAGGTCAGAGGTGAAGATCCAGACTAACTCGATCCTGAGATCCCACATGGATTTAAATCAAGGATTGGCATTTCCCTTGCCCAGGAAAGGGTACCCGGGGCCCCACCCTGGAGCCAGGCACAGGGGAGGGGCTTGCTGGTGAGTGCCTTTGACCACGGGGCCCAGCCGGGCTCAGCCCGAAGGAGCAACGTGGTTCCGCTCTCTTGTGGGCCCACCACCTGCAAAAGAGGCCATAGGGGTCGGGTGCAATGTGATATGGGTGGTGGCCAAGGCGTTCTGACCCTCGGTTACCGAAACTGGGTCTTGGGAAATGGAATGTTACCTCTCTGGCGGGGAAGGAGCCTGAATATGTGCGAGAGGTTGAGAGGTACTGGCTAGATATAGTCGGGCTCACCTCTACGCACGGTCTGGGCTCTGGAACCATTCTACTCGAGAGAGCCTTAATTTTTTTCCACTCTGGGGTTGCTGTGGGTGAAAGGCATCGGGCAGGAGTGTGCTTGCTTCTGGCCCCCAAGCTTGAGGCCTGGATGTTGAGGTTCTCCCCATTGGACGAGAGGGTTGCTTCCCTGCGCCTTCGCGTTGGAGGAAGGACTCTGACTGCTGTTTGCGCTTATGCTGTTTGCGCTTACCCAGCCTTCTTGGAGTCCCTGGAGGAAGCGCTGCCAGGCACAGCTCCTGGGGACTCTATCGTCCTGCTGGGATACTTAAGCGCTCATGTCGGCAACGACAGTGAAACCTGGAGAGGTGTGATTGGGAGGAACGGCCTCCCTGATCTAAACTTGAGTGGTGTTCAGTTGTTGGACTTCTGTGCTGGCCATGGATTGTCCATAACGAACACCATGTTCGAGCAAAAGGGTGTACATAAGTGCACTTGGCGCCAGGATACCCAAGGTCGCAGCTCGATGATCGACTTTGTAATCATGTCATCAGATCTGCGACCTTATGTCTTGGACACTTGGGTGAAGAGAGGGGTTGAGCTGTCAGCTGATCACCACCTGGTGTTAAGTTGGATCAGATGGCGGGAGATGCTGCCGGACAGACCAGGCAGACACAAACATATAGTAAGGGTCTGCTGGGAACATCTGGTGGAAGAACCGGTCAGAAAGATCTTTAACTGCCACCTCCGGCAGAACTTCAATCTCATTCAGAGGGAGGCGAAGGACATTGAGTCTGAATGGGCCATGTTCCGAACCTCCATTGTCGAAGCAGCAGAACGGAGCTGTGGCCGCAAGGTTGTCGTGGTGGCAATCCACAAACCCGGTGGTGGACACCTAAGGTTTGAGAGGCCGTCAAGTTGAAGAAAGAGTCCTATCGGGTCTGGTTGACCAGTGGGACTCCAGAGGCAGCTGAGGGGTACCGGCGGGCCAAGCGTGTGGCGGCATCGGCTGTTGCAGGGACAAAGACACGGGCATGGGAGGAGTTTGGGGGAACCATGGAAAACGACTTTCTGTCGGCATCGAGAAGATTCTGACAAACCGTCAAGCTCCTCAGGAGGTGAAGCAGTGCTCCACCAACACTGTTTACAGTGGAGATGGGGCCCTGCTGACTTCAACTGTAGATATTATTGACTGGTGGAAGGAATACTTCAAGGATCTTCTCAATCCCATCAGCATGTCTTCCTTAGAGGAAGCAGAGCTGGAGGACTCCGGGGGTGCCCGTCCATATTGGGGGCCAAGGTCACCGAAGTAGTTAAAAAGCTCTGAGGTAGCAGGGCCCCTGGGGTGGACAAGGTCCACCCTGGGTTCCTCAAGGCTTTGGATGTTGTGGGGCTGTGCTGGTCGACACGTCTCTGCAGCATTGCATGGACATCGGGGGCAGTGTCTCTAGATTGGCAAACCGGGGTGGTGGTCCCCCATTTTAAGAAGGGTGACCGGAGGATGTGCTCCAACTATAGGGGGATCAAACTCCTCAGCCTCCCCGGTAAGATCTATTCAGGGGTGCTGGAGAAGAGAGTTTCGTCGATAGTCAAATCTCGGATTCAAGAGGAACAATGCGGATTCCGTCCCAGCCGTGGAACACTGGATCAGCTCTGCACCCTGGCCAGGATCCTGGAGGGGGCATGGGAGTTTGCCCAACCAGTCCACATGTGTTTTGTGGATTTGGAGAAGGCATTCGACCGGTGTCCCTCGAAGCATCCTGTGGGGTGTGCTCCAAGAGTATGGGGTACAAGGCTCGTTACGAGCCATTCAGTCCCTGTACAGGAGGAGCAGGAGTTTGGTCCGCATGGCTGGTAATAAGTTGGACTCGTTTCCTGTTGAGGTTGGACTCCGCCAGGGCTGCCCTTTGTCACTGATTCTGTTCATAAGTTTTATGGACAGAATATCTAGGTGCAGCCAAGGAGCGGAGGGGGTCTGGTTCGGTGACCTCAGAATCTCATCTCTGCTATTTGCGGATGATGTTGGTTCTGTTGGCTTCATCGGACAGTGACCTCCAGCTCTCACTGGAGCATACCCAGGACACCTTGGAGGGATTATATCTCCTGGCTGGTCTGGGAACGCCTCGGGGGTCCCCCCAGATGAGCTGGAGGAGGTGGCCGGGGAGAGGGAGGTCTCGGTTTCCCTGCTTAGGCTGCTGCCCCCGCGACCCGACTTCGGATAAGCGGTGGACAATGGATGGATGGGTGGATATATAATAGATGTATATACAGTACAGGCCAAAAGTTTGGCCACACCTCCTCATTCAATGTGTTTTCTTTATTTTCATGACCATTTACAGCACTCCATCACTCTCCTTCTTGGTCAAATAGCCCTTACACAGCCTGGAGGTGTGTTTGGGGTCATTGTCCTGTTGAAAAATAAATGATCGTCCAACTAACCTGACTTCTGCACAACACACACTGCTGGTCCCAACCCCATTGATAAAGCAAGAAATTCCACTAAATAACCCTGATAAGGCACACCTGTGAAGTGAAAACCATTTCAGGTGACTACCTGTTGAAGCTCATCGAGAGAATGCCAAGAGTGTGCAAAGCAGTAATCAGAGCAAAGGGTGGCTATTTTGAAGAAACTAGAATATAAAACATGTTTTCAGTTATTTCACCTTTTTTTGTTAAGTACATAACTCCACATGTGTTCATTCATAGTTTTGATGCCTTCAGTCATGAAAATAAAGAAAACACATTGAATGAGGAGGTGTGTCCAAACTTTTGGCCTGTACTGTACATAGGAAAGGCCCTATATAATAGACAGAAAAAGCACTTTGTAATAAAGAGATCTGAATGGTACTATACATGATAAACAGCTATAAAGCTACTGTATGGAAGGCATTATATCATAGATGGAAGGCTAGGTATATAAGGTGCTACATAATAGATATGAAAAATGTTATTTAATAGGTAGAGAAGTCACTATATAATACATACATAGAAAGGTATGCAGCACTACATAAGGAATGGATAAATATGTAGATGTGAAAGGAACTATATCGTAGATAATAATGCACTATACAGCAGATAGATGGTTAGCATTGTATATAATGATTAACAAGGTACAATGTTATAGACAGATAGATAAATAGTTATGAAATGCAGTATATAATCCATCCCTTGTTAAATCTGTTAGCTTGTAGTTATGGAGCATGTTTGTTATCCATTCATTTAAAGCAGGCATACATCTATATCTCTCTCTCTATATATCCATCCATCCATTATCCAACCCACTATATCCTAACTACAGGGTCACGGGGGTCTGCTGGAGCCAATCCCAGCCAACACAGGGCGCAAGGAAGGAATCAAACCCCGGGCAGGGCGCCAGCCCACCGCAGGGCACGCACACACATACACACACACCAAGCACACACTAGGGACAATTTAGAATCGCCAATGCACATAACCTGCATGTCTTTGGACTGTGGGAGGAAACTGGAGTACCCGGAGGAAACCCACGCAGACACGGGGAGAACATGCAAACTCCACACAGGGAGGACCAAGGAAGCGAACCCGGGTCTCCTAACTGTGAGGCAGCAGTATATAATCGACAGGTAAAATTCAAGTAAATCCTTCACTGATTCAAAGATAGATAGAAAAGGAAAGGCACTATATGATGGACAGATTTAAAAGACATTATATATCAGATACTTAGATAGATGTGAAAAGGCACATTATATCAGATAGATTGTAAAGGCATTATATCATAGATAGATAGGAAATGCACTATATAATAGACATGAAAGGTGCTATATAATTAAAAGATGTGAAAGGTACAATATATTATAAATAGATAAATAGCTATGAAAGGCATTGTGTCATAGATAAAAAGCTAGATATAACAAATGGTAGGTAGGGAAAACAACAAACAAGAGATAGGAAAGTCAGTGTACAATACTTAGATAGGTATGTAGTACTAGGGTGTTGTACCGTGTTAGCCATTATGAATGTAGAGATAGGTATGAAAGGCACTATATAATGAATAAATAAATAGGTGAATATGAGGCACCTGCTATATAATAGATTAATTTATATAATAGATTAAAATACACTATGCAACAGAAAGATAATAGATTGTACATAACAGATAAAAGGCACTATTTTATAGGTAAATACATGGATATGAAAGGCACTATTTAATAGATAGACAAAAAATACACTATGCAATAGTCAGATTGACACATAGTAAAGACAATACCATATGTAAAAGATAGAAAATGCACGACATTATAGGTAAGTAAATAAATATATATGATAGACACTATATAATAGGTAGACGGGTAGATACGTAAGGCACTATATAGTAAACAGATAGACACTAGATATATAAGGTTCTGCCTAACAGACAGGAAAGGCAGGTGTAGCTCCGGTGCTCCCTGCCCTTTAACTGTGTGCTGGACAGCCGGACAGCAGGGGGCCACCAGAAGCACTTCAAGGCAGACAGCCGCAGGACTGTTTGGGGTGTCTTGGATGATGAAGAAAGCCAGCACTGCTCGTAGTGAGCGCCCCAGCCCTGTTTATTCAGGCCCAGAAGTGCAGATTGAACTTGTTTGCTGCTCTGTTTAACAAGTTGAAAGGTCTCCATTTGATCATCCATCCCTAGTTGTTTCATTTAGTAAAATAGCATCTTGTTGTCATCTTACAATAAGAAACTGTTCTGGATCTTTCTTGTCCCTGAACTCTCAGCTCAACTGCCCATCGACATCCAAGTGACCTCGTGAGATCACCTTCAGCCTGCTATTACTTCAAATAATCTACAGAATCAATGAAAAAGCTTCACGGCATGGATGAATGTAGAACTCGAATTCACACTCCCTGAGGACCCCCATGTGACCAACCTCTCTCACCCTCCACTTTTCACTGGTCATTCATAATCCTTTAATGAATCTGATTGGTTGGAGAGCACAAACCTGGAATGAGTGTTTACAGGAAATCCCAGCCCACCCAATCAGTGCCGTCTCTCATTAACTCCATTATGTTGCTCTGTGTGAGATGACTGACAGGAAGCCATTGCCAGACAGCGTCACCCTGATACTGGCACAATGGCCTCCATTGAGTCGCACTCACTCATTCATTCATGTCTCCAGTTGACCACGGAGCAGGCTGACACGACAGACTTGAATGAGCGACATGGTAGAGCTAAACAGCCACCTCAGATCCAAAGAGTCCTCTTGCCAATGTTTATGTGGCATCTGTTAGAGGAAAGAGTGACATGACTTCATAAAGCAGTCAGTGGGGTGGGTGAGCAGACCAGTAATCCACAAACTGCACCCGTCCTTCATAACCCATAAAACCAGAGCCATTGCCCTCTGTTTCAATGTGTAGCTGTGCTAGGAGTACTTGGGCTGCAATGGAGGGACGTGCCAGGGGTGGCCCAGATATGCTTCTGAAAGTGTTCTGAGGTCCAGCTTGAAATAAGTAGACCCCCACCCCACCCCAACTGTTCTGATCCTGCATCTTAAAAACATCAAAATTGGGATGCAGTCCTCTAAACACACCCAAAAACCAGGCCTGTCCTCTTCACAGGATTGGGCCCACTGAGCAGACCTCACCTCAGGCAGCCTAGTCCCAAACACAAATGGCAGGAGACAAGCCTGCACTGGCCTAAACATAGGACTAAGGCTTTTAAATGTCAAAAAGCCTCAAAATGGTATGAATGGAAGGGAGAGGAACCATAAACCTCCATTATTTAAATATATTTATTAAAGAATACCAATAAAAGGAAAAATGAAAAAGCCGGGCAAGAAACGAAACAAAAGTACAAAATAGAAACAGTACTTTATGGAAAGAAGAAGTCAAAGGCAGTTATGTTATGTACCTGTGCAAAGTTATGTGTATTTTAAACTGTATTATTATATTTTTAAATTTGAGATATTGTTTTTCATTTCTGTTATTTTTGTTAATTTCATGTGTGGCTTTGTAATTGTGTTCTGTCCCTTTAACTGTAGTTCTGTCACATGTTCTTTGTGGGTGGAGCCCCAGGCTATTTAAACTGATTGAGAAGGCTCAGGAGTTGGGAATCATGCATTTACACGAGTTTCTGTGAGTATTGTGTTTTCTGTGTTGTTTTTTTGGTTTTCTTGATTTATTGTTAATAATAATTATTATTATAATTAATTATAATTATATAGTACATTTCTAATTACTTTACCTCTGCTGTGACTTTTAATGCTAAGAGATCAGGTTTACTTCTAATACCCTCTTTATTTCCATTTTTGCCAGTCACCTAGATTTATGTTTTTTCCTTATTTACAGTTGTGTTTGAAAGTTTGTGAACCCTTTAGAATTTTCTATATTTCTGCATAAATATGACTTAAAACATCATCAGATTTTTACTCAAGTCCTAAAAGTAGATAAAGAGAAACCAGTTAAACAAATAAGACAAAAATATTATACTTGGTCACTTATTTATTGAGGAAAATGATTGAATATTACATATTTGTGAGTGGCAAAAGTATGTAAACCTCTAGGATGATCAGTTAGTTTGAAGGTGAGGTGTCCGGTGTTTTCAATCAATGGGATGCCAATCAGGTGTGAGTGGGCACCCTCTGTTATTTAAAGAACAGGGATCTATCAAAGTCTGCTCTTCACAACACATGTTTGTGGAAGTGTACCATGGCACGAACAAAGGAGATTTCTGAGGACCTCACAAAAAGAGTTGCTGATGCTCATCAGGCTGGAAAAGGTTACAAAACCATTTCTAAAGAGTTTGGACTCCACCAATCCACAGTCAGACAGATTGTGCACAAATGGAGGAAATTCAAGACCATTCTTACCCTCCCCAGGAGTGGTCGACCAACAAAAATCACTCCAAGAGCAAGGCACACGTGTAATAGTCGGCGAGGTCACAAAGGACCCCAGGGTAACTTGCAAAGCAACTGAAGGCCTCTCTCACATTGGCTAATGTTCATGTTCATGAGTCCACCATCAGGAGAACACTGAACAACAATGGTGTGCATGGCAGGGTTGCAAGGAGAAAGCCACTGCTCTCCAAAATAAAAACATTGCTGCTCGTCTGCAGTTTGCTAAAGATCACGTGGACAAACCAGAAGGCTATTGGAAGAATGTTTTGTGGACGGATGAGACCAAAATAGAACTTTTTGGTTTAAATGAAAAGCGTTATGTTTGGAGAAAGGAAAACACTGAATTCCAGCATAAGAACCTTATCCCATCTGTGAAACATGGTGGTGGTAGTATCATGGTTTGGGCCTGTTTTGCTGCATCTGGGCCAGGGCGGCTTGTCTTCATTGATGAAAAAATGAATTCTGAATTATATCAGAGAATTCTAAAGGAAAATGTCAGGACATCTGTCCATGAACTGAGTCTCAAGAGAAGGTGGGTCATGCAGCAAGACAACGACCCTAAGCACACAAGTCCATCCATCCATCCATTATCCAACCCCCTGAATCCGAACACAGGGTCATGGGGGTCTGCTGGAGCCAATCCCAGCCAACACAGGGCACAAGGCAGGAACCAATCCTGGGCAGGGTGCCAACCCACCGCAGAAGCACACAAGTCGTTCTACCAAAGAATGGTTAAAGAAGAATAAAGTTAATGTTTTGGAATGGCCAAGTCAAAGTCCTGACCTTAATCCAATCGAAATGTTGTGGAAGGACCTGAAGCTAGTAGTTCATGTGAGGAAACCCACTAACATCCCAGAGTTGAAGCTGTTCTGTATGGAGGAATGGGCTAAAATTCCTCTAAGCTGGTGTGCAGGAATAATCAAAAGTTACCGGAAACGTTTAGTTGCAGTTATCACTGCAAAGGGGGGGGGGGCATACTTCTGCCACTCACAAATATGTAATATTCGATCATTTTCCTTAATAAATAAATGACCAAGTATAATATTTTGTCTCATTTGTTTAACTGGGTTCTCTTTATATACTTTTAGGAATTGAGTGAAAATCTGATGATGTTTTAGGTCATATTTATGCAGAAATATAGAAAATTCTAAAGGGTTCACAAACTTTCAAGCACAACTGTAGTTTGAGAAAGTTATTACTTCTCCATTTGGAAATATTAGTAAGACATTGGATCAGAGATCCCAAAGCGTCGGGGGGTCATATAGATCAGGGGTCGCCAACTCCAGTCCTGGAGGACCACTGTGGCACACGCAAGCAAACAGGGAGAACCTGCAAACTCTACATTAACACCTGAAGATACTAAATTTTTTGAACAGCAGTGTGCCATGCAAGTGAAAACTGGAATCAATTCTTGAGAAAAGATAAGTAAAACTCAAAACTTTTCTATCTCTCCAATTTCTATATTAGTGTGTTAGTGCGGGGTTTAGGGGGAGAGCCTAGTGGTGTAGCAGTGCACAGAAGCACCAGGACATTTGTTTATAGGAGGGCCAGCTGTGTCACGTACACATACCAGGGACATGCGGTCAGGGGAGGCAGAGCCTCACCTGTCATCCTGAAAAGTAAAAAAATTAATAATGATAACATAAAACAAGTTTGTCCACTGGTCTGTGCTATAAAGTTATTTTCTGTATGATTTCAATTATTTTGATCACTTTTATAGTCAAAATCGCCGAATTGACGCATTTCCTGATCAAATTCAGGGGAGAAACGTCAGGTGCGACAGTGACGAGCCTCACCTCACCTCGGACTGCGCTCTCCTCACACCAGGGTTGATTGGTGCGTGCCTGTCGCTGTCTCTCTGTATGTCGCCAATATGAGGTGTGCCAACACGTTTATTATGCACCCTGACTTTCCACAGTCTGGCTAATATCTTTAATGAATGTGTGTGACATATTTAGTGTTGCTGATCGGACATAAAACCGCAGTGAAAAGGCACAAGTTGAGGCAGACAGTACCGTGCCATACTGAAGGGGGCGCATGTGAGCCCAACATGTGCTTGTTGCTGCTGCTGTTCTTTCACTCAAAGGCACCGATAAGTTAGCGATATCAGAAAGTCAAGTGCACTGCAGTGGTCCGTTTATTTTTATTTTTTCTTCCGACTGACTACCAAAATGGAAGATTAACACTTTTTAAAGCTTAAGGAAAATAAGGAGGACTTTTACAAGAAAGTGATGGAGATTTTCGTGGATTAGGAAAGGCGCATGGACTGCATATTGCAAATAAAGGTAAAACCTAAAACGGTTTTTAGTTTTATAAAAAATAAGATCAGCCTAAGAAATAAAACAGTCCAATGTTTAAAAACTAAATTTTGACCTTAAATAAAATATTTTGTTTTTCTTGTTATACTTTTTTTGAACAGTTTGTATTAAAATTGATTAAAACATCAGAATTAAAATATTTTAAAAACAACTAAATATCTCAATTAAGTTCAAAATTGAAATCCGTTTTTTTTTTTTTGTACACCACTCTATACTTTAAAATAAATTTAGAACACATGCAGGGTGAGGAGCAAGTGCGCTCTCTCCGCTCTCTCTCACGCCACTATAAATGTAACGTTCTTTCTTATAGAATATGTAACTTACCTATGTGTGTGTAAAAAATGCTGATGAGAAATGATAGGTGGAACGGCTGTCCACATGGTGTGAAGACAACAATCTATCTCTCAGTGTCGACAAGACAAAAAAGATAATTGTGGACTTCAGAAAATCACATCTTGCCCACATCCCACTCAGCAGCAACGGTTTAGATGTGGAGACTGTTAGGAGTACCAAGTTCCTCGGTGTGCACATAACTCAGGAACTTACGTGGACGCATAACACCTCATCACTAATCAAGAAAGCCCAGCAGAGACTACACTTCCTGAGGTGACTGAAGCGAGCAAGTCTCCCCCCCTTCCATCCTCGCCATGTTCTACAGAGGCACCACTGAGAGTGTCCTGACCAGCTGCATCACTGTCTGGTATGGCAACTGCAACATATACGACCGCAAGCGCCTGCAAAGGATAGCGAAGACAGCAGAAAACATTATTGGGGTACCTCTCCCTTCAATACTGGACATATTTTACAAACGCAGTGCCCGCAAGGACTGCAGCATTGTGCAGGACCCCTTGCACCCCTCACATGGACTTTTCACACTTCTGCCACCCCAGAGAAGATACTGCAGCATCAGAGCCAGATCTGCCGGGCTGCAGGAGAGTTTTTACCCCCAAACTGTCAGACTCCTTAACACTATGTTGCCCCCTGGGATCTTCCCCATGGCCTCAACCACCTTTAAAAGCAGAACATTTATAGGTGCATTGCCGATTCTAAATTGTCCCTAGCGTGTGCTTGGTGTGTGATGGTGTGTGTGTCCTGTGGTGGGTTGGTGCCCTGCACAGGATTGGTTCCTGCCTTGCGCCCTGTGCTGGCTGGGATTGGTTCCAGCAGACCCCCGTGACCCTGTAGTTAGGATATAGCAGGTTAGATAATGACTGACTGACTTTGACATTCTTTGATATCCTTCTGCTGTAAAACATTTTGACCTGTCATTGTTTACATGTCTTAAATATAATAAAAAATAATTATCGTACACTGAGTCATGCTGCCATTTCTGTACTACCTCACACTGTGCTGTATTATCTATATCTATTATTTATTTATTATATTACAATATTTATTGACTATATTTATGTATCTAGATTGCATAATACCATACATTGCATCAATGTTCATATTGCTTACTACACATCAATATTGCTGCTACTTCTCTTTGCACAATGTATTGTCTTGTTTGTGTTTTAATTTTAATTTTTAATTCTAATTTTAATTTTTAATTATTTATTTGCACTTCATGTTGTTACACTGTGGACCCTGAGCTTCACAATTTCGTCTATCTGTGTACAGTACTTGTATATGGTTGACATGACAATAAAGTTTACTTTGACTTTGACATAACCAGTTGTTAATGTACATGCTGGCTACCAACTAAATAGTGAATAAGCTACTCTTTTGGGTTCATATATTTGCAAATCTTACTCAAAAGGAGTCACCAGCCATGAACCCCACCACACATCACTGACACACACACACACACACACACACTGGCTCAGGTTAGGATCATAAGCCCATCTGAGCTGTGCACTAATGCAATAAATAAAAATTCTGTAATTTTCATCTGCTTTGTTGGTGTGGGTGTGTTTAGTATTATTTATTTATTTATTTATTGTTAGATGTTCTTTTGTTGTTTTTTATACTGGAGGAGCTCATTTTGGTTTTGGGGTCTTTCTCTTTCTGTCTCTCTCTATCAGTCTTTTACTGTCTGCTTTGGATCAATCAGGTTGAGACAGATGGAGTTGGATGAGTTTGACACGGTTTGGGATTTATTTTTTGGTATTGTTTTGCCTTTTAAATCAGTTATTATTGCAGCTGTTTTATGGTTATCAGATATTTATCACAATCTTATACAAAACTGTTTACTGTGAATTGAATTCATAAAGATTATTTCTAAACGTTTTGAAAGCATTTCAGTTTTTTCTCACTCTGGTAACCTTCTGACTCTCCGGTGCGAGAAAATCCCCACATCTCATACACTGTCCGACTTGTCTTGATGTCTAGTTATGCAAAACATCGAGATTTTTGGCGTTCCCCCGTATTGTTGACCCTTCAGACCCCCAAAAAAGCCCTAATTTTAGTTAATCATATTTTGTGCAAGAAGTTAAACCCTTATGATGAAGTGTAAAACCCATAGGTGTGTTTTAGCAAAACTGATCAGGAGGACTTGCCTTATTTGTCTTGAATCTGCTCATGCCACATCAATTGACCCCAGGGGTTCACCCCCTAATGGGATATGAGGGCTCAAACTTACTCCTTTTCAGAAAATGTGGAGATTGGTCATACAGGCATGTGGAGTGTCATTTTATGCTATTTCGAGGTTGCTGATCGTAAATAGGATCGTATTTTTGATATTTAATTCTTTACCGGTGGTCCTAGTTCTCTAAGAGCCACTCACAGAAGGTTAAAAATGACACATTTCAAACATAAGCATGTGGGGTATCGTTTTATACTACTTCAGGGTCATTAATTCTGAATATGATGGTATTTTTAATTGTTGATCCTTCGCGAATGACGTAGTCCTTTAGATGAAAACTGACAAATGTCTGTTACAGTTGATCATACTTCAAACATCTAAACTGATGCAAACATTTTAAATTTCAAATATTAATTTTCAAATATTTGACGCACACGTTCTTCTTTACCGTGTACTGTTTACGGTCTACTCATGAAGTAAATCTTTTCATTTCTTATGAACACTCGTATTAGGGCGGCTTACGCTACTTCAAACTTTTTCCTTCTTGCTAAAAAGTTGATCACAAAAATCACACCAAGAACTGAAGGAAAACGCAGTGAAAATAAACAGCCGTTCTATGCGCCTCACTCTTGCGTGATTTCCTTTCTCGACTTATTTTTAACCATCGGCTTGTCCCGGTATCCTTTGTTTTAACTCGGCGTTTGCAGACTTTAAACACAATGCCTATCTCGCCAATCCAGCACGCCGCCTGCTCCACGTTTTAAAGACACGCCCCTTAATTACCCCTCCACCCGCACCGCCCACCGCTCTAAACTTCTCCAGCCGCTCGAAGTTGTTCAATGCGGAGGCGTGTCGATGCAAATAAGGTATGTAAAGGGCGGGGCGTCCACCGGGAATACACGCCCCTCTCGTGCTTCGATATTCTAAAGTGAGCCGAGCTTCTGAGCATCAGAACGAACCTTCAGTCCAGTGCCATCCCCGAGAAACATGGCGGCGCTGCAGCGCGTCCTCCTCCAGCTCTGCGCGGTTCTCCTCAGCGGTGAGTCCCTCGCTTTGGTGGGCGTAATCTTTGAACCGTTAGGTGGAGTGTTGGGTTTGAGGGGTGTTGGGGGTGTCTTTGAAATGACTTGAAACCGTTAGAAGGCAGCATTTCGCGATCTATATCCAAAGGGTTTTGCCTAAAGTTGTCGATTTGAGTTTTTTTCCACTTTTTCTTCTTCATTATCAAATGATCATTACGGAAACTGGACCAAAAATCTAAAGTAAGTCCACACCCTTGGTGGGGGTCCCGCTCTTATTGTTTAGGCAGATTCCGGCGCCGCAGTCACTACTTCCAGAAAGCGCAGCAGTAAAAAAAAGCAAAAAAAAAAAAAAAAAAAAAAAAACTGACGCCCTATTATTCCCTTTTCCTATTGTATTCTTTCTAATTTGATTTGTTCACGCAGAAGCGTATCGGGTGATCTAAAGCTCCAAATGCCGATGAAAAGATATTTTCGGAAAGCTCGTTTCTTACTGATCGTTTTCACAATCCTCTTACGCACTGGAAGAGCCTTTGAACTCCGGCAGCGATTTTAAAGTGCAGCAGCAGCAGCAGAGAAGAGCGCGTCGATCGTCTGCGGGGTCACTTCGTCCCAGTCCGCCACAGAAGCAGTCAGGTGGAACCCACTTTCGGGGGTTGTGGGGGTCCGTTATTGTACAACACAACGCAATAATATTATGGGTCATTATGAAGCATTTGGGAATGGATTGCCTCAATATGGGCAGCCATATATAGCGCCTTTCACACGCAGAAAAATAACAAAAGTTATCCAACCATGTATTTGTATTGGATATACAGTACATAACACGAATAAGCAGGTGCCTTAAAATTCACTTTTATACTATTACATAAGATAATATTCTCAAGTTCTTTTTATCTAATTGAAAGCACTGGGCACCGCTTTTTAAATCCATCCATCCATCCATTACCCAACCTGCTATATCCTAACTACAGGGTCATGGGGGTCTGCTGGAGCCAATCCCAGTCAACACAGGGTGCAAAACAGGAAACAAATCAAAGGCTTTTTAAATCGTTTCTTAATTTATTATAAATACAAATGAGCCCAACCTGCATGTCTCTGGAGATAAGGGAAGAAAAACCTCACAGACACAGGGAGCACCTGGGACTTGAACCCCAGTCTTCTTTTTGCGAGACAGCAGCACTATATCACTGTGCCACAACAACTAGGTGTGAGATCCAGAAAAAGGGATCCAGGAATCACTGTACTGCTGTTTCACCCGAATTGCATTAACAGATGAATTTAAAAACTGAGCTTTATGTCCTATAGCTCCATTGGGGGGCACAAAGACGTGTTTGCAGTAACATATTTAAGCTTATATATAGAGCTGGATGGCATTGGTGGCTCATGGATCCAATATTCCAGATTTGAATCCTGCATCCAAACACGATCTATGTGGAGCCTGCACACTCTCCCCTAGTCAGTCAGTCTTTTTACAACCCGCTTTATCCTAACACAGGGTCACGGGGGTCTGCTGGAGCCAATCCCAGCCAACACAGGGCACAACGCAGGAACAAATCCCACTGCAGGGCACACACACCCACACACCAAGCACAATTTAGGATTGCCAGTGCACCTAACCTGCATGTCTTTGGATAGTGGGAGGAAACCGGATAACCTGGAGGAAACCCACACAGACACGGGGAGAACATGCAAACTCCTCGCAGGGAGGACCAAGGAAGCGAACCCGGGTCTCCTTACTGCGAGGCAGCAGCACTACCTCTGTGCCACCGTGCTGCCCCCTCTCCCCTAGTCCCCTTCCCAAAACTGTTATGTTAGGTCGACTGGCAACTTTTTAATTGACTGCATAAGTGGGCCCTGCAATGGATGAGCTACCTGTTGCAGATTGGTTCTTGGTAGTGTAAGGTCCTGGCATACATTAAATGGATTTAAGAGTGTATGTACAGTCACTGAGCAAAGTCTTATAGGACCACTCTACTAATAATGGGTAGGTCCTTCTTCTGCATTCAAAACAGCCTCAGTTCTCTGTGGCATGGATGTTGGGAACATTCCTTTGAGGCTGTGGTCCACGTTGCACTTTCTGTTGATTTGTTAGCCTCAAGTTTACGCTGCCAATCTCCTGTTCTACCACAGTTCAAAGGCGACTGGGGAGGCCATTGCACTCATTGTCATGTTCATGAAACCAGTTTGCTCTGCAACTGGGACATTATCATACTTGAGGTAGCCATTAGAAGATGGGTCAGTTGTAGCCATGAAGCGATTCACGTGATCAGTAACAATACTCAGATAGGCTGTGCCATTCAATAGATGATTGATTGGTATTAATGGGTCCAATGGGTGACAAGAAAACATTAACTGCCACCACCAGCCTGGACGGTCGACACGTGGCAGGTTGGCTGTTTGGATTCATGCAGGTGGTGACTACCAACTGTGTGCCTCAGCAGAGGCTGAGATTCATCCGACCAGGCTGCATTTTTCCAGCCCTCTGCTGTCCAGTTTTGGTGGGCCTGTGCCCACTGCAGCTTCAATTTATATTTGAGTTACTGTGGCTTGAACCAGTCTGGCCATTCTCCTCTGACCCCTCTCATCAACAAGGCATTTCCATTCACAGAACTGCCGCTCACCTTTCTGTGTAAATTCTAGGCCAGTGATTTTTAACCTTTTATTGAGTCAAAGACCCCTTTAAGAATCTGAAGAAAGCTATGGACCCCCACTTCCTCAGAAATATTAACTTAAACACACGTTTGCATGCCATGAATAGAATGTACTTTACTTATCGAGATTTGATTGTTTCACACTTATATGACATATATTAAACTTTAAAGTAAACCATCTAAAAAAACACTCCTTTTTTATGCAAAAAGTAATGGCCACTCATTATAATTATGAAATACAATCTTCTTCTGCAAATTAAAACAGATGTACTAGTACAACTATGTTTTCTATTACCATTACTACATCTACTCTAAATCAACAACACCTGGCTGTATAGTGAATATAAAAGTTAATTTTTATCTGACCCTCATGGACCCCCTGAAACCCAATTATGGACCCCCAGACCTCAGGATAAGAACCCCTGCTCTAGAGACTGTTGTGCATGCAAATCCCATAACCAGTCTGTCTGGCAGCAACATGGTTGAAATCAACGAGATTGCATTTGTTGCTTTTGCTTATTCTGGTACTTGATGTGAACATGAACTGAAGCTCCTGACCTGTGTCTGCAGGAGTTTATGCCTTGCACTGCTGCCACACGATTGCATGGATAAGCAAGTTTGTACGTGTTCCTGATCATTTGCTGAGTTCTGTGCACACCTGGCAAATGACGTGAGATGAATTCAATTCAGTTGAATTTTCTTCTTTGCACCCTGCATGGCCATACAGCGCTTTAGACAGTTTACAGCTTGGTGCTGCTGCCACATGATTGTCTAATCAGCCAATAATTCTAATCAATTACTTGAAACATCTGTGAACCTGCCCATCCATACAATTATCTAATCAGTTAATTGTATGGTAGATAATTGTATGGATGGGCAGGTGTACAGATGTTTCTAATAATTTGCCCACTAGTGTCTGTATATAGGGGTGGCACGGTGGCCCAGTGGGTAGCGCTGCTGCCTCGCAGTAAGTAGACCCAGGTTCACTTCCAGGGTCCTTCTTGCGTAAAGTTTGCATGTTCTCCCAAAGCAACTGCCACTGGAAGAAGTTTCAAAGAAAGCCCAGACATAATGAATCACTTGTTGTCTTGATCACACAACAACCGTCCCAAGGGAAATAATATGATGCATGGCATGGGCATAACGTATCTTATTAAGCGCCTTTTGTCCTCGGAGCCACCAGTGTGCTCCTTAGAAACCGAGTCATCTTAAAAGAAGTATCAAGAAGCTAATCATGTCTCCACGTCAGGCTTTCATAGCAGAAGCATACACAGTCGGGCCTTTTTGCATTACAAGACCATATCATCAGTAAAGTAAAGACGTCTTGCCAGGATTGAGTACATCAGAGGTGTGTTGGGGATGGGTGGGGTCAATTTTGACCCCAGTCTCGCTGAAGTGTAGTTTACGATTGATCAGTGATGGTATTCTGATCCACGTCCTTTCCCGTAGCCCTTGGAGTACGTTGAGGTCTCAATAAGCGAGACGGAGACATGAAGGTGGTCAAGAGTTTAGTCAAGGCAAGAGACTGCAAGTGGCATTCTAGAGTTCAGATGGGTGTGGGACAGCGATTGGGGCTGTGAAGGTATCAGGTGTCAGGTATCCCGTTCAGAGGACGCGGTGAAGCCGGTGTTTCTCTCCCCTCGCTGGCCTGTCTTAAAGTTGAGTTTTGCTTGGCAGCCAATCAATTTGCAGCGATTATCTAAGAATTCTGTTTGTGTTTGGCCACTGAGACGTTTTAATTCCCCACCTGTTTTCTGTCCTCGGTGCCCACCGTGAGTTTTTTTTTTTTTTTTTTTTTGAGGGAGTGTTATTGCTGCAGAGTCTCTCGTCCATTTGGCACGCTTCCTGCACCACGCGATAACAGTTGTTCGGTCACATTGCAGAAACGATCTTTTCCTCCTTGGCTGTGAGGGGATATGTGGAGGGAGGGAGGCTCATCCAATTTATGTATTAGCAGAGCGTTGCCAAGGAATGAAGAAGAACAAGGAATAAAAACAAGTGACTAGATGGGAGTGGTGACCGCCAGTGACCCATAGCAATTGGAGAAGGAGAGAGGCCAGTCAACGGGCCCCATTGTTCCCCTCTCAGGGAGGGCTTGTGGCCTGACAGGTGTTTGTCGGCCACTGCCTGGTGGTGAACAGCTGGGCGGCAAGTGAGGAGGCAAGTGAAATGTACACTGTGAGTGAGGGTACTAAGTGGACAAACAGACTGGACATCTGAGCCGTTTAAACACCGCAGGGAGAAGAGTGAATACTGGAACAATTGTGACGAGAGCAGGCTAGTCAGCCAGCACAACAACTTCTCTAACTATTTCCTTCTAATTTGTCCGTAATAACATCACACTCAGTTCTGAACGTCTCTAATGGCCACCACACTGCTTGGCCACTTGTTCCATATGTCTGTGGCTCTTAGTGTGAAGAAAAACATCTGAATGTTTGTGCCAAGTCTGCGCTTCATGATCTGTGGGCCTGAGAATACTGGACTCTTCTGTTGCCATTAGATAACACACAACTATCTTTAGTTTAATCCCCTTCTCCACCTGCAGTACGGACTGAAGACTTTATCACCTCCTGTAACATCTCAGACACATGAACTGAATCGTTAATAAAGTCTTCATGTCTGCTGACGGCTTCTTCTGTAATTCTTGGCTTTGACCACCCTGCACTAACCGGTAATTACTTTAAGGTCTGTAGGGGGGTACATAACAGTCATTTTTTTAATGTGTAGATTGTCATGGTTGTCACAAACAGGATTTATTATCTGTGCCTCCATTTTCAGTCGGCTCTGCTAATTCATGTCATCAGCCTGATGGTTAGCATTTTCATCAATTGCAAAAAATCTGAAGAGCCATCCCACAAAACTCAACACTGCCAACGATCCACTATCTATCTATCTATCTATCTATCTATCTATCTATCTATCTATCTA
>JANRMT010028174.1:5798917-5832355 GCA_026402145.1 Polypterus bichir lapradei
TCTATCTATCTATCTATCTATCTATCTATCTATCTATCTATCTATCTTTCATATAGTGCCTTTCATCTATCTATCTATCTATCTATCTATCATCTTATCCTGTAACCGTAAGTGATGTTATCAGTGGCATCAACACCTAGTAGGATTTCCCGAGGATTGTCTGTAGAGGACAGAGAGAGAGAGTTAGTGCAGCTCGCCACCCCCTGGTCTCTAGCTGCATCCCATGCGCAACATGATTAATAACAGTAGTCGCGAAATTTGACACACCCTACATCTGAAAGTTGCGTAATGTGACATTAGTGTAAATCTCAATGGGGTGAAGGGAACCTTGAAATCCCTGCCGCCCCCACCTCCAAAAAAAAAAGATTCTTATAAAAATAAAGTTTGATTCAAAAGTTTGCAAAATCAAAGCAGGTTTAAAAAAAATGCTTTGGAGTTAACAGCAGAAGTCTGTCTTGAAAGCTTTTCACAAATTAGCCTAACGCCCAAGTCGTTGGTGTTAAGATTCTGTTTATGTCTTTTGGTGATATTTTAGCTTTTCTGGCCTTTTTTCTATTTTGCCCCACTCCCTTCTTGTTCTTTGCTTGCTTTTCATCCATCCATTTTGTGCCACTTGTCCAGGTCTTGGTCACAGGTGGCAGCAGTCTAAATAAGCAATGCCCAAATGTTACCGTTTTCTCCATCATTAACTCTAGCTCATGATTCATGCCCAGGTCGAATGAGAGATGTGACCTCTCCCAGCATGTCCTGGGTCAGTCTTAAGGTCTCCCAGTTCCTAATCAAATGTCCAAGCTACTGTAGATCAACTGGCTCCTTTCAATGTGGATGAGCAGCAGTTCTACCTTGAGCTCCCCCTGAATGCAGGGCAGTCTTAACAGCATTATAGGCCCTGGGGCCCCTACCTACACAGCCACACACAGGAATAAAAATGTCAATGGTCGATAAAATGAAACATGTATTTATTGTATTGGTACTTCCAACAAAGTTAGTGTTTAAACATTAAAAAACACGCTGCACAGCAAAGATCAATCAACTCAAACGTTTGAACAATACAACATGAGCCTTGAAAAACACCAAAATGTCAACATATAAATGATACTTATTTGGTAAACAGCCAGAGATTTTTTTGAATTATTTATTATTAATCAAGTGTTCAACACATACATTTGCGAATGTTCTTTGCAGAGAATTGAGTTGAAGTGGCGTTAACATATACGCTGTTACATGATGTAGTGCGTGAGATCCGTACACAGATATGCAGTGAGGTGGCAGAGGTGACCGTGATAGTAAATCAGAGGCTGATGCCAGGGCCCACTTGTAACACAATAACAAATATTTATAGTTTAGCATAGTAGAGTATTTATTTATAGACAGCAAGTCACAACATACATAGATTTGCATGGGGCCCCTATGCTCGTGGGGACCCCTGGTAACTGTCCAGCATGCCTATTCGTTAAGACGGCCCTGCCTGAATGTCAGCACTCCTCATCCTGTCTCTAAGGCCGAGCTCTGCAAATTCATTTCCGGCACTTGTATTTCGTTATTTGGTTCACTAGCTCAAAGCTCGTGGCCATAGGACTAGTCAGGATCTGATCTCCCCTGTTGGTCTCCCACTCCCTTCTTCCATCACTTGAGAACAAGACCTTAAACTGCTCCACTTGAGGCAGCACCTCATCCCACCCAAGAGAGGGCACCTCCACCCTTTCCTGGCTGAGAACCTTGACCTCAGACTTGGAGCTGCAGACCACCCCAGTGTGTGTGTGTGTCTAAGGTTGCACCCTGATGAAGCCAGCAGGACCACATCATCCACAAACAGCAGAGATGCAGTCCTGTAGGCCATCAAACTGGACACCCTCCTTACCTTGGCTGCACCTAGAAATTCTGTCCATAAAAGTCTGTGTGTTTTATTATATTACTTGTATATAATGTCTGCGGTGGGCTAGCGCCCTGCCCGGGGTTTGTTTCCTGCCTTGCACCCTGTGTAGGCTGGGATTGGCTCCAGCAGACCCCCGTGACCCTGTAGTTAGTTTATAGCGGGTTGGATAATGGATGGATGGATGTATATTATATTACTTGTATAAAATGTAGATCATTTGGACCTGGTCTCTTTCCCTATAATTATGTGATTAAGACCTCCAGTAGGGTGGCATGGTGGTGCAGTGGTAGTGCTGCTGCCTCGCAGTTAGGGGACCCGGGTTCACTTCCCGGCTCCTCCCTGTGTGGAGTTTGCATGTTCTCCCCGTGTCTGCGTGGGTTTCCTCCCACAGTCTAAAGACATGCAGATTAGGTGCATTGGCAATCCTAAATTGTGCTTGGTGTGTGTGTGTGCCCTATGGCAGGCTGGCACCCTGCCTGGGGTTTGTTTCCTGCCTTGCACCCTGGGATTGGCTCCAACAGCCCCTTTGACCCTGTAGTTAGGATATAGCAGGTTGGACTTTGACTGACTGACTGACTTCCAGTGACTAATTTAAGCCACCTAACTGTCACAGTGCCACCCCGATACACCAGCTAGCGACTCCACACTTTTATTGTTCAGTTCCCTTTTGTGATTTTTTCCCTTATTTGTAAGGTTGTTTGGTCATTTTGTTTGTTGCATTTTGGACTTTTGTTGTCTGCCTTTTGAATTATAGATTTTATTCTGTTGATTTTCTATTTTTTTATTTATATTTGGGGTATCCTTGGCTTTTTTTCTTTTATTTCTTTAGTATTTATAGGTTTATAAGGTTGTTATTGTCACATGTACAGAGTTCAGTGAAATTCTCACTTGTCTGCACTAATCGACTTGTGCTGCGTCTCCACTCTCTGGTGCCATCGTTAATGAGGAGGGTGACCTGATCGTGACACTCTTGTCTGCATTACCGGAAAAATGTCATCACGCGGTTAATGACACCATCAACGGTACCATTAATCGACACAGGGGAATTCAGCTAGGGATAGATTGAGGCTACAGGTTTGGATTTAGGGGGTAAGATAACGGCAAAAGTGTAAAGTGAGTGACTGACCCTCATATGTTCCAAGCACAGACCTCGGCTGGAGATAACAGAAAACAGAGGAACCTGGACTGCGAAACTAGAACAGCTTGAGTCCTGAATCATTAAAGAACAATACTCCTGATTGGACAATTAGAAAAAGCAACTGGCTTACCACCTATATTAAGTGCTGGGCTGCTATTGTAGAGGGGAATGGAGATGCCATCATTCTCAATAATTTTTTTAACTTGGCACCATGTCTGCACTGGCAATCAGAAGGTTGCCCGTAAAAACGCCACAAGTGACTTCACTCCTTTGGCTCCTTGAGCGAGGCCCCTTAACCTGCAATTGCTCCATCCGGGGTATGACTTTAATCTGCGAGCAGGTCCTCCAACGTACAGGGACAACTTAGGGGTGGGTGGCAGGATTGGCACTCCAACTGCCGTAAATAACCTCCCACTGTTGTATTCCATCTGAAGTCGTGTGGTGCTGAGGTGTGTCACCCGTCGCATGACTGGGTCCTGTTATTTAGCATTATTCAGATTCCATTCTTTGATTTGGACTTTTGTACTGTGTTACTTTTGAAAATGTTGGAGCTCTTTGTGTTGAATCTTTTTTTATAGAATACATTAGCCGTCCCCCATGGCTCTGCCCACGTAGTAATGAAACAGGACAAACTTTAAAAATTGAAATTAAACAAACCAGTGTTGCTTGCTAAGAGAAGGCGAGGTGCGCTCCAAGACGTGGCGAGAGGTTAGAGTGACTGGTGCTTGAGTGAGGAGGGCCCTGCCCGGCTCCCCACTCCTGACGTCACGCTTTCCCCTCCCCTCGGCCCGCAGCGTCTCTCTTGGATTCGCGAGAATAAATCTCTCCTGCAAGGAAACTATGATACTTAGCACGATGAAAGGATGTTCAAGCAAATTATAGACAAAAGACCTGATAGAAATCCGTGAAGTAGTTCTCTCGTTCGCTAGCTAAGCGGAGGTAAGGTACGGCCCTTGGAATCCGCCCCCATGCCCTTGGCCATGCTGCGTGCTTCTCAGATTCATGCAAATAAATCGGTACCGCAAGCGAACCACGATACTTAGCATGATGAGAGAAGTCGCAAAGTCAACCGGAATGTTCAAGAAAATTATAGAAAAAAACCCAATCTAAATCCGTGAAGTAGTTCTCTCATTCGCTAGCTAAGCGAAGGTCAGGTACACTGGAAAACGCAGAGGTAGAGCGACTCGAACCCAGGCTAGCAAGTGAGTGAGGAGGGCCCTGCCCGGCTCCCCACTCCTCACATCATGCACCCCTCCCTCAGCCCGCAGCCTCTGTCTGGGATTAGAGTGGATATCCTGCTCCTGCAAGCGAACTGTGATTCTTCATGCAAAGGAGAGAAGTCATAAAATCAACCAGAATGTTCAAGAAAATTCTAGAAAAAAGCCCAATCGAAATCTGTTAAGTAGTTCTCTCGTTCGCTAGATAAGTGGAGGTGCGGTACATGCCAAGGCTGGCACGTGAGTGAGGAGGGCCCCATCCCCCTCCCCTCGGATTCACGCTAATAAATCGGTACTGCAAGTGAACTATGATGCTTAACGCGATGAGAGAAGTCGCAAAATCAACCCGGAATGTTCAAGGAAATTATGGAAATAAAACCGATCTAAATCCGTGAAGTAGTTCTCTCATGAAAAGTGGACAGACATACAGACAGACAGACGTTGGATTTTATATATAGAGAGATGAATATTGATTATATAATTTAAGGATCTGTTATTTTACACCAGGGGTTACTTGGTGAACCTCTCCCTTTTGGTGATGTTTAAGAGAGCAGGACTTTTCTGATGCATTCCCTCCTATTGAAGTGTTTTAAAGCCTGAAGCAGCACATTTAAGGATGGTCATAAAACAGGGGTGGGTCCGAGAAAAGAACATGTGAAAGCCCAGGACAAGTATGGGCAGACTGGGAGAAGAACCCCATTTCAAGATGTGTATCACCTATGGGCCACAGTGTTTAACGTCAGGCAGGTTTCTTTTAAGTATCAACACTTTGCATCATGAGGAGGAGGTTAAACACCGAATCCCAACATTTTAGAACTCCCTGAGTCCGATTTACTTTTTCGTAAGAAAGGTATTGTAATTGTCCAAGAATTCAAGTTTGAGATTTTTATGAATCTTGACAGTTTAGACCTCCCTGATTCCGATTTTCTTTCTTGTTATGAAAGTATTGTAATCATCCAAAAATATGACCTCAAGATTCTAATGAATCTCAACATTTTAGAACTCCCTGAGTCTGATTTACTTTCTCATAAGGAAGGTATTGTAATTGTCCAAGATTTTGATTTCAAGATTTTGATGAATCTCAACGTTTTAGACCTCCCTGCTTCAGATTTTCTTTCTCGTAAGGAAAGTATTGTAATCGTCCAAAAATTTGATTTTGAGATTTTGATGAATCTCAATGTTTAGAGTCCGAAAATACCACTTTTGGAATTAGGTCTGTGTGTCTGTCTGTGTGTGTGTGTGTGTGTATGTAAACATGATAACTTGTGCGCGCTTTCACTTTGGTCAACCAAATTGTGCATACAAGTATTAGGTACAAAACGTAGATTTCTATCAACTTTTGGGCTATTTACGTTAATCAGAAGTGGTGCTTTAACTTTTATTCATGCAGCTGCAGAGTCTGATTTATTCAACTTTACTTTTAGAATATTTGTTCAATATATTATTCATCTGCGGTGGGCTGGCGCCCTGCCTGGGGTTTGTTTCCTGCCTTGCGCCCTGTGTTGGTTGGGATTGGCTTCAGCAGACCCCCGTGACCCTGTAGTTAGGATATAGCGGGTTGGATAATGGATGAATGGATATATTATTCATTTGATTTGTTGTTGATGGCTCTTTAATGTACATAATATAAAAATATAATCATTGTCTTGCGGATTACTCCTCAAATATCCTTTCCCATATCTGAGTGTATGAGAACATCGAGAGGAGACCACTCCCGATTTTTTTGGTTTGAGATATCCTTTTGCTGTTGCAAAGTATTTTCTACCATTTTCACGGCCATCTTTGTTATAATATGATCGCTGCTGTTTTGTCTTCGGCACGTTAGAGCAGCTCCCGTGTCGTTAGGGGTGTGGCCTCAGAGGTCGTGACCTGCATTAATGACACAACAGGTTTAAACAGGTTAACCATAAGATCATTGATTTATCCGAGTTTATGGATTTCCAAAAACTCTTTTTGTCGCTCCCCTTTGTGATTATTTATTCTCTCTTTTTTGGTTTCGACTCTGGCCTGTGATTTTTCGGATACTGTTGTTTCGCCTTGTCTCTGTGTGGTAGATCTTACAGTTTTGATCCTTTTCTGACTCTGACTACAACTCTTCTTTCGGTTGTACTTCACAGAACATCCTATATCTCTGGCACTGTGCTGCTTTGTTTTTGATTTTCATTTTTTTGTTTTGTAAAACCCGTCACACTGTCTTGTTATTTTAGTGAGCTCCACCATTTTAAGCTTCAGTTGCTATGACGTGGTTACCGTTGTTAGGGGGCAGGTCCCAGACATCACATCATGTGACTGTTATTGTCACCTCTCTGAACTTAGCTCTTACTTTTCCTGTTAGTTTGATCATAAGGTGGCTTGTTAATTTGGTATCAAACTTTGGCGTATGTACTGGGCATTGGCATTTTGACTCCTTAAAAGTGTTGCATTTATTTGCTTAGCAGACACGTTTATCCAAAGTCGCTTTCAAAAGAGGTCAGCATAATCGAATCTGGAGGGACTGTTTGGGAACACGTGTGATAGGACGAGGGGACAAAACTGACCATCACAAGCCAAGATCTCAGAATAAAACACAAGCGAGTTACAAAAACATCACCGTTAATATCAGTAAGTTTACCAAAAGAGAGTCTTCAGTCCTTTGGTAATCCCATTGAGGGAGTCAGAGGTCCAGATGTAGGTGGGCAACTCACCCCACCACACATGAAAAGAGTCAAGAATGAGATTTGATAGCACTCAGAGGTGGCATCACCATAGACTGGTCATTAGCAGTAGAATAGGACCACACGAGTGTCTCCATATAGATAGGTAGCCACCCATTGACCTCTCTGTGGGCATGCACAGAACTTTATGTGTGCCAATATAGTGATCTGAAAAGAGGAGTGCCAACTGTTCGTTGAACGGCAGACGTGCCCACTCATTTTGAATCATCTGCAGTGGCTTGGTCTTGCCAGCAGATACTGCAGGGGTGTCAACACCAATGCCTGGGCCAGGAGTTGTTCTGCCTACTCCATCAGATGTGGCCTCGTCTTATACATAGTAGATCTGCAAGACCAGGAGACTGTAGCCACACGACCGGTGAAGGACAGCTGGTCATCGATCGGCACCCCAGGGTCACCTACTGACTGATAATGAGCTGAGCCATACAGAGATGGGGTGCTGAGTAGACAAACTGGGATAACAAGGACCTTGGGCTTTACCAGGATGAGCTGGAGATGGTGCCCCTTCATCCAGGTTTGGAGATCAGTGAGGCCTGCGCAGATTCTTCCTGATACTGTATGGTCCTTTGGAGGGAATAACAAGTAGAGCTGCATTTCATAGTCATAGTAGATAGATAGATAGATAGATACTTTGTTAATTCCTATACTCCAGCAGCAGCATACTGATAATAACAATATTAAATTAAAGAGTGATAACAATGCAGGTATAACAGACAATAACTTTGTATAATGTTAACGTTTACCCCCCCGGGTGGAATTGAAGAGTCACATAGTGTGGGGTCTCCTCAGTCTGTCAGTGGAGCAGGGCGGTGACAGCAGTCTGTCGCTGAAGCTGCTCCTCTGTCTGGAGATGATCCTGTTCAGTGGATGCAGTGGATTCTCCATGATTGACAGGAGTCTGCTCAGCACCCGTCACTCTGCCACGGATGTCAAACTGTCCAGCTCTGTGCCTACAATAGAGCCTGCCTTCCTCACCAGCTTGTCCAGGTGTGAGGCGTCCCTCTTCTTTATGCTGCCTCTTCAGCACACCACCGCGTAGAAGAGGGCGCTCGCCACAACCGTCTGATAGAACATCTGCAGCATCTTATTGCAGATGTTGAAGGACACCAACCTTCTAATGAAGTATAGTCGTCTCTGTCCTCTCTTGCACAGAGCATCAGTATTGGCGGTCCAGTCCAATTTATCATCCAGCTGACGTACTGACATTAGAAACCGTGGAGATGGATGATGGGGGCTATGGACCGGGCAGTGACCCACGCTTGACCGATGCATCGTTAACACTTCACCTCAGGGTAGGATCTGCCCAGAAGGAAGGACTTTTTAAGCACCTGAGGGCAGTCCAGATGACACCAAGGTCACTATTTTAGGGTTTTGGCCTCGGCTAGTCTTCTGGTAAAAGTTGTGTCCATTCATCTCCTGGTTTGAGTTTTTTAAATTGCCCTTTTTTGGCCGGCTAGTTTTCACGCGTGGCAGAACACTCACACTCTGAATATCCAAATAACCTAACGACTTCCGCATTCGTAGTAAGTGTCTGTTCAATTGTAACGTTCCAGATATCCGGGTTGCATATTGGACTTAATTAGGACACTTTCTGACTATGCGGACTTGTGTTTTTGACTTTGATTTCATCTCCTGGTACCATTAATCACTTCACTTTGCAACAGTTGAGCTGTGCGGAACACACATTTCTTAGAAAGTTATTCACATTACAAGATATATGAAGAAACAAATCACACCTACGTACACTCTATGGCCAAAAGTATTGGGACGCCTGCTGTGAACGATCAGCCCCCTACACACACAGGCATAGAGACACAAGTGCAAAATACGCATTGTGGAACGAGCCCCGGATACAGACAGGCAGATATGTTTAAAGTCACCACCACACGTTTATTTACACAATATTTACAAAATCCATAAGTGCCACACAAACCCCAAAGTCCAGGCCAAACCACACTGCCTCTTCTTCAGACCACCTCCTTCTCTCTCTTCTCCGACCTCGTCCATCTTCCGCCCGACTCCAGCCCCAAATGAAAGGAGGCGGTCCCTTTTATCTGTACCCGGATGTGCTCCAGGTGTGTTCCGGCAATCTCCCATGAGCACGCCCCAGTGTGGCAGAAGTGCCGGCTGCGTACCCGGAAGCACTCCGGGTGTCCCCACTCATCTTCCCCCCAGCACTTCCTGGTGTGGCGGAAGTGCTGGAGTTCAGGGTTCTCCAGGCATGGGGGCGCCCCCTGGAGGTGACCACGGGCCCCTACAGGGTTGCTCCGTAACCGTGGCCCCCAAAGGAACCAGGGCGGTCGCCCCCTCGTGGTCTGGAGGAGGCCTGAGTCCTCCTCCTGCCTTCCTGGGCGTCCCGGCTGGGTGCCCCCCCAGCCGCGTGCCACAGCGCCTTTTAATTTCTTCTTTTCGGCACACAGTGCACAAATCACCAACAAATACCACTACAGTTCATTTTCTTTTTTGTCTTCTCTTTCTCCCTCTTTTCTTCACCGCTTACACTCCTCCATGCAAGCTCTGTCCATCACTTCCCAACTCCGGCTCTCTGCTCCTGGATAGATGTGCTCCAGGCGCTCCCTGATGACCTTCCTGCAGCACTTCCTGGTGTGGCGGAAGTGCTGCAGTCCATGACTCTGGAACCATCCAGGCACCCCCTGGCAGTGGCCACGGCCCCACACAGGGTTAAGCTTCCAAGCTCCGTGGCCCCCATGCATCCCGGGGAAGGAATCGCCCCTCTCCTGGACCATTGCTTCTCCAGGCGTCCCAGTGGGGCAAGGTCCCCGGTCGTCTGCCAACACTGCCTTTACACACACATGAACTCTAATGACATCCCATAGGCGTTACTATAGAGTCAGCACCTCCTTTGCAGCTCTAACAGCTTCAGCTCTTCTTTCCACGAGGTGTAGGACTGAGCGTGTTGAGGGGAATTAGTGACCTGGAGAGCATTGGTGATGTTGGATGAGAAGGCCTGGCTGGCTCGCTTGAATCCATCCCAAAGTTGTTCTATCAGGATGAGGTCAGGGCTCTCTCTGTGCAGCCCACCAAACTCGCTCCTCCATTTCTTTATAGACCTTGCATTGTGCACTGGTGTGCGTGTGTGCAGTCATGTTGCCATCCCCAAACTCTTCCCACAAAGAGAGAGTTTCTTTCACTGGAACTAAGGGTGCCAAGCCCAACCTCCACAGCATAATCCCCCCCTCCACCAAACTTGACACTTGGCACAGTGCAGTCAGGTGGGTCCCCTTCTCCTGGCCAGTCTCTTCAATCGGATTGCGTGATTCGTCACTCCAGAGGACACGTCTGCACTGCTCGAGAGTCCAGTGGCGGGCGGTGGGCTTTACACCACTGCATCCGACGCTTGGCATTGCACTTGGTGATGTGCACCGCTCGGCCATGGAGACCCCATTCCATGAAGCTCTCTCTCTCTATGCTGCACGGTTCTTGAGCTTTTGAGGGTCTGCAGACTTCTGCCCACCTCAGCATGCGCTGTCCCCGCTCTGTGGCCTACCACTTGGTGGCTGAGTTGCTGTTGTTCCTAATCGCTTCCACTTTGGAATATTTAGTAGGGAGGAAATGTCTCAAATGGACTTCTGGCACAAGTGGCATCCTATCAGGGTACCACGCTTGAATTCCCTGAGCTCCCGAGAGCAACCCATTCTGTCACAAATGTTTGTAGAAGCCGTCTGCATGCGGAGGGGCTCGATGTTATACACCTGTAGCCATGGAAGTGACTGGAACACCTGAATGATTTAGAGGGGGGGTCCCAATATTTTTGGCAATATAATTGATGACAACTTCATGCTTGAACCAGGGGAAGGAGCATGCACAGGACATTATCTCCCCTTGGACGGCAATGGGCAACCCCCCCCGCCCCCCGGCAGGCTAAAATGCCATGGGTCTGGAGCCTGGAAGCTCAACCCTGCTGGGGCCCATGGCTACTGCCAGGGGGCGCATGAAGTACAGCTGAGCCCTCCTCTGCTGGACTGCCGGCACACCCAGAAGTGCAGCTGGAAGGAGACCGTTGACCAAGTGGAGCACTCCTGGGGGCTCTATAAAAGGGGGCCAACTGCCACAACTCTGGGCTCCAAAGTCAGGAGGTGGAGGATGACGCATGAGGGAGGAGTGGAGGCAGAAGAAACAAGGAGTGTGTGATCCTGAAACTGTAAGTAAAGCCTATGTAGTGCTGGGACTCGTGCCTCTGTGTCTGGTGTGTCGGGTTAGGGCAGCTGTACGGGCCCTCCCGGTGGTCCATACATACTATAAATACATATCCACTGGGTCTTTTATTAGTATTGTGGGGCCAAACAACTGGCTTGTCGAGAAAAGTGGCCGAGTCTGACACCGAAAAGGCTCCTTTGACAGGACTTCTTATTAAAAAGCCAATTCCAATTTTCCTCCAGTCCATACACTTGAAATAGCCGGGGTGCAGCCGAAAATGCAGGCCAAGCAAATGGAAAAGGAAAGTGAACAAGAAGGCTTACTGCTGAAAGAGGAGAAAAAGCTACAATTGCTGCTATGACTTAGAGAACTCAGTAGCACAAGTTAACCGAAGCCTAAACACTAATTTATACAGTATATCACTAGTTGTCCACCTGTGGCTTTGCCCACATAGTAGTGAAACAGGACAGTAAGGAGGGCCCTGTCTGGCTCCCCAACTCCTGACGTCACGCTTCCTCCTCCCCTCGGCCTGCAGCCTCAGTCTCGGATTAGCTTGAATATATCGTTCCTGCGAGCGAACTATGATTCTTAGCACGAAGAAAGAAGTCGCAAAATCAACTGGAATGTTCAAGCAAATTCTAGAAAAAAAGCCTGATCTAAATCCGTTAAGTAGTTCTCTCATTGGCTAGCTAAGCAGAGTTAAGGTACACGCCCCGAGAACATTCAAAAAGAACAAAGAAAAAAAGAGGGCAAAATGAGTTCCCTACAAGGCACTCCAATGCAAATGAAATCCACAAGAATAATCACGAGAAGCAGAACAAAACAAGTTAAAAATACCCGAGATGAAAACAGTCACCAGAAATGCAAGGGGCTACACTTCCCATCAGCCGTTATGGTTCTACAATGAAGATGGACAGGTGGCCCCGCCCATTAAAAAAGCATCCACAAAATATGTGGGACAGAGCAGAACAGTAAGATACGCGTATTGTACATACTAAATAACAACCAAACTATAATACAAAAAAATATAACAAATAAACAGAACAATGAATGATAATGAAAAAGAGAACAAAGACCACAGAAAAAAACACAATTAAAAATAAGCCTGGGGGGGAACCCCGGCCTAACCCTTGTTAAATCTGTTAGCTTGTAGTTATGGAGCATGTTTGTTATCCATTCATTTAAAGCAGGCATACATCTATATCTCTCTCTCTATATATATATATCCATCCATCCATTATCCAACCCGCTATATCCTAACTACAGGGTTACGGGGGTCTGCTGGAGCCAATTCCAGCCAACACATGGCGCAAGGCAGGAAACAAACCCCGTACCTCGTATATATATAAAATCCAATGTCTGTATGTCTGTCTGCTGTTCACGAGAGAACTACTTAATGGTTTTGTTTTAGAATCTTCTTGAACATTCTGGTTGATTTTGCAACTTCTCCCATCACACTAAGTATCATAGTTCACTTGTGGTACCGATTTATTCACATGTATCCGAGAGGCAGGCTGTGGGCCCAGAAGAGGGGGGGGCCGGGCCCCCGGGGTAAGGGGGGGGGCCCTCCTCACTCACACAAGCACCAGCCTCTGTTCGAGTCTACTTCTCGCCACACCACGTGTTGGAGCGCACCTTGCCTCCACTGTTTGTTCAGCAGACATTATCATCTAAAGATTATTAAGGAGTAATATTTGACATTTTTGAACAAGAGATCAGAGTCAGTCATTCTCCAACCCGCTATATCCTAACACAGGGTCACGGGGGGGTCTGCTGGAGCCAATTCCAGCCAACACAGGGTGCAAGGCAGTAAACAAACCCCGGGCAGGGCGCTAGCCTACCGCAGGGCACACACACACCAAGCACACACCAGGGACAATTTAGGAATGCCAATGCACCAAACCTGCATGTCTTTGGATTGTGGGAGGAAACCGGAGCACCCTGAAGGAACCCACGCAGACACGGCGAGAACATGCAAACTCCACGCAGGGAGGACCCGGGAAGCGAACCCGGGTCTTCTACTGCGAGGCAGCAGGGCTACCACTGTGAAACCATGCTGCCCGAGATCAGGGTTACATGTGTTTTAGAGGGTACCTTCTCATAGATATCACGGCCACGTATTCTTCTTCCCACGTGGGGGACGCTCTCCCGTCAGAGCTGAACACGATCAGATACAGTGCTAACGTTTCCCAATGGAGCATACCTACCTTACGCTTGGCCAGAGATACCTTGCCAACTTTTTATATTTTTGGCAAGGAGATCACAGCTACTGTATATTCTCACCCCTGATAGCAAAACCAAAAATATTGTACATCAAGAGACCCTCAGATAAGAAAGCTATCAATAGAAATTCTTCTCAATACAAATGATTATGTTATTGATTTTTAAAATTTGTCCTGTTTCACTACTATGCGGGCAGCGCCATGGGTGACAGCTAGTAAATAATAAAAGTAATTATGACATGTACAGTATATGTAGCAATTTCCTATCTACTGTAAGCACTTCACATAGACAGTGGGGGGCCACTTCAACCACCACCAATGTGCAGCCTCCACCTGGGTGATGCATCATCTTCATCACTCACCACACACATTGGCTGTCAGATAATCAAGATAGTCAGCCAATTAGTGACAGGGGGTGATTAAGGGGGCCAGAACGACCAGGCTATGGTGTGCATTACTCTTTATGATGGATGCCCAGGGGTCTTTTGTGACCTCAGTACCTCGGTTTTACATCTCATCTGAAGGACGGCATCATTTTTACAGCATGGTGCCCCCCCCCATCACTGCACATCCATTGGGATTCACACAACAACAACATTAACAACATTTATTTCTATAGCACGTTTTCATACAAATGATGGAGCTCAAAGTCTCAAAGTGCTTTACAAGATGAAGAAAGAAATGTTTATAAAAATAAGATTAGGTAATACTAAATAACAAAGAATAAAGTAAGGTCCGATGGCTGGGAGGACAGAAAAAAAAAACTCCACGGGCTGGGAAAAAAAAAAAACGAGACCACACGGACCACGGGATAAGCGCCCCCTGCTGGCTTCACCCGCACCTCTTCCAGCAGTAACCCCAGCTTTTCCTAGATGGGCTCCCATCCAAGTACTGGCCAGGCCTGAACATGGCGGTGGGTGACCTTCCTCTTCTGAAGTGCAGGTGGTATGGCTGCCTTTAACTCAGCCTCAGTTTGACTCACACTAATGGAGGTAACCTGGCTTAGGGTATGCAGTGGTAAACCTGGGAATTTTTTGATATCCCACCATTTGATTAATTGGCCACATGGGCTCCTCTGAGGTGACATGCCAATCGAGCACCCGTGAAGGACAGAGTTCACGCTTTAGTTGTTTAGCTGTTGTCCTCGCCTAATCAGGAGACCCTCTGGAGAGATGCCATCCCAGTATCCTATCCCTGCTCAGGCTGAACGGAGGGCGCTTCACGACTTAGCGGGTATTAGTTTGATAGCTGACCTCACAAGTTCAGTGGGACGCTCAGCAAATGGGTCTGAGTGCTAATCTCATTTCACAACGTGCGTTGGCTGCCATGCGAGCCCCCTGGCTGTCCACATGTTGCTCTTCTGCCCGCCTCAACTCTCACGCCATCATGGTGTTAACCACTTCAGGTGTGGCAAAGAGGCTTAATTTGTGAAGCCTGCAGACGGCTGCTCGCGCCCATTAGTGTCACATGCCAGAGACCAGGGAGGACACCAGCGAACATCCTCCTCCCACACATACCCACCGGCCAATTCTGGCTTCCATCTGGAGGGCCTGGTTTAACTGGTTCAATCTAATCAGTGAGTTAAAGGAAATCTGCTTGACAGCTTAGACCCGCTATCAAGTCGCCGATGTAAGGCTGTGGAGAAATACCTGCCACCAAAAGACATCAGGAGGAGGAAGAGGAGGAGGAGGGGGAATTGGACACACTAATGAAAGTGGCATAGGTGATGGGGGGTGTCCTCAAGTCTGAAGTGAAGTCTTGTAGGCCCCAAATCGCACCTCCATCTGTCTGTCAGCTCATCGGATGGGCCCTTTAGCTCCATCATCCAGCCTCATCCGTTAGCTGAATTCACTTGTCCATCACATCCAGCCACGCACTTCTTCACTGAGCATCTCCACTTTCTTTTTTTGCCTGTGGTGTTGTCCCATCACTCTTTCGTCTTTTTGGGTGAGGGTTTAGGGTGCAGCTTGGTTACGGGGTCTTTGTGATGTGTCCTGCCATAATTCACCATATCACTGTGGGTGGTTGCGTGGAACTGGGAGAAGATCCTGGATGATTTGTGTCATGGTGGGTGATGCTGTGTCTCTGTGGATTTGAGTGTTGGTTACAAATCCAGGGGTTATCTGTGGTGAGTCATAATACTTTGTTCTGTATTATTGGGGGGCTGCTTACTGTGAGCGCCCAAACAGGGGATGCCGCTGTCTGTAGAGTAAAACAGGATCGGGCTGACGGCAGGTCTCCGGAGCTTTGTACTGTAAATTGTGGACTCCATGTGTTGTCTTCAGGACGGGCGCTTGTCCAGCATCACTCTGAGCTATTTCTAGTGTATGGGCACCTCATGTAATGGAGGCAGTGGGCTTTGGCTCAGTGGGATTACCATGCTGGTTTCTGGATTCATCTTTGTTTCTTGGTGCAGACAGAAATAGATCTCTGTGACTTAATAGCAGCAAAACCGAGGAAGTGTTGACTGACCCTGGCCACGCCTAAGAGCCATAAGGCCCGGTCACCATTCAGGGAGTAGATGTGGGGGGGGGCACATAAGTAACAGCCTTGACTGGTCATGTGATGCTGAGAAAGTAGAAGAGAAAAGGACAGAGCAGACACTCCATAGGAGACTGCAGTCGTTTAGTGTGGGCATTGACATCCGTTACATGTCTGATAACAGCATGGTATGGCAGAGTGGCAACATCACATCAAGAGCGAGAGAGAGTGAAAGGCACTATATAAAAGATAGATAGAAATGAGAGGCACTATATGATAGATGGATGGGAAAGGCACGATAGATAGAAATGAAAGGCACTATATGATAGATAGATATGAAAGGCACTATATAATAGATAGATAGATAGATAGACAGAAATGAAAGGCACTATATGATAGATAGATAGATAAATATGAAAGGCACTATATGACAGATAGATAGATAGATAGATGGGAAAGGCACTATATGATAGATAGATAGAAATGAAAGGCACTATATGATAGATAGATAGATAGAAATGAAAGGCACTATATGATAGATAGATAGATAGATAGAATATAGATATGACCTCCAGGGGGTCCAGAGTGTGCCCTATGCCTGACAATGGCCCTTTTTATTGGTTTTATTTGGTGGGCCTTTCTCGAAGTTACCAGCTCAGCACACCACAGCATAAATAAATTGCACTTTCCCTCACACAGCTATAGATAAACACTATAAACGTATAAACTACAGTTATAATGAAAGACACTATATACTGTATATGAGCACGAGAATGGTACGATTCAATAAAATGAAGTATAATTATTATTTTTATACAATAGATATGTTGCGTTTAACTTGTATAAGCTGATTTTCAAGACCCCCATGATCACCTTGTATTGCTTTAATTCTTCACTTTCTTTCAGTATTCCCTGGGGTGCTATCCCACCTTCCCTAAGGGAAATTTTAGGACTCCGGCCAAGACCCCAATTATCCATGAAATGCTCGCTGCACGCTGGCTGCCCGTCGTTTCAGCAGGAAGCTTTTCAGGATTGGTCACTTGGGAATGGTCATGAAGGATGAGGTGGTGCCTTCATTTTCTTTGTGCGTTGGCAGTTTTCCCAATCGTTCGGGAAACAGCTCAGTAGTCCGGCCTCGTGGCCGTTTGAAATTTCAGGTTTTCCTTCTGGCTTTCGTCCCCGTTGTTTCCTCTTGGACTTTGTCCTAAGAGTTCAGTTTGGACTGAGCTGTTGCATCTCTTGATGTGTTTATTTTTCCAATTTTTATATCCAGCTGTCAATTTCCCTTTCCAGCTACGAGGTTAGTGAGGGACGCATTTCCTTTTGAACTGCCTGCTTCCCCCCGCCCCCACCTTCCCCCAAAGTATCCCACATAGTTAATATCTGCCTATTTCACTTTATATTTAAAGTCAGTCCCATTTATCTCCTTTTCTTGGATTTGACCAGCAGATTCGCCCCCTGGTGGTCTTTTCATTTAGTATGCCCGCTCATCCCTAGCACTCTCTTGGAGAGTCTGGTGGTGGGGTTGGCTCCTGAAGTTCAGGCGATTGTTACTCTGCACCCTGGGTCTCCCACTAACATCTTGCGGGGAGACCCCTAAAACACTCATCATTTCCAGTGGTGCACCCCAGTGTGACCAGCAGCTCCTCAGTGCTGTTCTTCCATCTGTTATTCCCTGAATGTCCAGCAGAAATGCCACCCTTAGCCAGGTGAAGCTAAGCCTGCTTTGGACTTGGCCAGTTCTTGGATGAGAGAGCAGCCAGGCCTCCACACTGACTAGCTGACACTTTTCTGCATTTTTCATCATTGACTTGGAAGCCTGGTCATTGGGGTCTACTTAAACCAATGGATTGGACAACCCCAGTGCCACTGACAACATCTCATTTATAAATCTTGTGTGTCCCTCAGATAACTCCAACCACATTCTTCTTCTTCTTCCTTTACACAGATAAAGGCGCTATACACACTAAGACAGGCAGGTCGTACATTTTCTTTCCACCTCTGAACTTTTCAGATCACACACACTTAATACTGCAGCTTGAGTCGCAAATCTTCTGAGCGAGACGTGACATCTCTCTCTGCTCTCTCATCCCATTTGAAATTGGCGCCTGCCCTCTGCCACCAGCCAGCCAATCATTTAATGCAGTCTGGAGTCACAGGGTTTGAAACCTAAGTCCACCCCGGCAGCTGCTGCCCTACATGAACTGGTGCCCACCTGAGAGTGCTGCAGTTTAGGGCAGACATGCAAGTACGAATTTACATGATCTGTGGAGATAATACTACAGCTCTAAAGAGAGATGCATTACATCTGGAGATGGACAATGGCGATGGTCATTAGTATGTCGGAATAAAGAGGGCGCTGTAATTCTACTGCACATATTATATGAGCCCCTAACCCCATCTTACAGATCAAAAATGGAGGGCATGTCCAACAAGTGCCATTAATTCCACTGAACAACACATATGAGTGCCCCAAACTATCAGGGGGCACAGAATTGCAGAGAAACATCAACAAGGAGCTGCCATTAGCATGTGGGAAGTTCCCACCAGAGGGCGCTATCATTCAAAGGTCCAATATTTGTGTGCTTCCCGGTTTATCTGAAGTCTGACATTGGTCATTTCTGGAGGGTGGGACTTGACCGAGTGTCTGCCTGGGGGGTTTCCAACTGGGACCCCGAGCTGTGTCGTCATGTGGTGGGTGCGGCAACTTGCTGTACCAGTGCATACTCCCCAACCTGACCTGACCTGACATTGAAGATGAATATAATAATTGGGGGAGGGGGGTGTCCATTAGATTCTTGGCAGTGCCCACCAGAGGGCGCTATCATTCAAATATCCAATATTTGTGTGCTTCCCAGTATATCCGGAGTCTGACATTGGTCATTGCTGGAGGGTGGGACTCTTCTACGTGTCTGCTTGGGGGGGTTGCCAACCGGAATGCCGAGCTGTGTCATCATGTGGTGGGTGCGGCAACGTGCTGTGCCAGTGCGTGCTCTCCAACCTGACCTGACCTGACCTGGCATTGGAGATTAATCTAATAATGGGGGGATATTCATTAGATTCTTGGCAGTGCCCACCAGAGGGCGCTATCATTCAAAGGTCCAATATTTGTGTGCTTCCCAGTTTATCTGGAAACTGACATTGGTCATTTCTGGAGGGCGGGACATGGACCACGTGTCTGCCTGGGGGTTGCCAACTGGGACCCCGAGCTGTGTCGTCATGTGTTGGATACGGCAATGCATTGTACCACTGCGTGCTCCCCAATCTGACCTGACCTGACATTGTAGATGAATCTAATAATGGGGGGATATCCATTAGATTATTGGCAGTGCCCACCAGAGGGCGTTATAATTCAAATGTCCAATATTTGTGTGCTTCCCAGTATATCTGGAATCTGACATTGTAGATGCATATAATAATGGGGGGTGTCCATAGGATTCTTGGCAGTGCCCACCAGAGAGCGCTATAATTCAAATGTCCAATATTTGTGTGCTTCCCAGTATATCTGGAGTCTGACATTGTAGATGAATCTAATAATGAGGGGGAGTCTGTTAGATTCTTGGCAGTGCCCACCAGAGGGTGCTATAATCCTCACTATACATTAAATGTGAGCTCAGTCACTCTGAGGTCCACAATTGTAGATAAACACAAACAGTGAGGGGACCTCTACAGTCGTGTCTCACTTAATGATGGCATATGAATGTCCGACCAGTACGTCATTGGTCAATTTTGTCATTAAGCGCATTGATGTATATTAAGGGGGGGGGTTGGGGGGTGGAGGGTGTCTCTGTGTCAGATGCCATTTTTGCCATGCTGGCTTGGCATAACAAGATGCCACATCTGCATTGCTGCTTTCCATGTGCAGTCGACAGTAAAAATCTCAACGTGGTCCAGCTGCTGACCTCCAGACCTCCACTCCACACATTAGACGTGTCAGTGATGACGTCTGGTCACACTGTGATTAAGATTAGGGCTGGGAGAGGCTTATCTGGCTCGAGTCAAGTAAACCAGGTGACAAAAACCTGCAATCCAATTGGCTGACTGAATCAAGGAGCTGTGGGGGGTCTGCAGCTCGACCCTTCTTGAAGATCTAGTCGTGCATCAGAGACATGCCTTTGTGTTATTTTCTCTATGATGACGTGTCAGGTACACCTGACCTGATGTATCCTACCTTTAAGCTTACCAAACCTCAAGTAACTTAATTTAGGGTTAGGGTTGGGGAGCCTGCACTGGTACAGCGCGTTACTGCACTCACCACATGATGAAACAGCTCGGGATCCTGGCTGGCAACCCCCAGACAGACATATGTTCCAGTCCCACCATCTGGAAATGACCCCTCTATCTGCTGCAGCCAGGTGTTACATGGGTGCCCCCTTGGCCTGCTCCAACAATGAGGGTCCTGTGAGCCGGATCATCATCGAGGAATCGCGCCAGAACATCACGCAAAACATCCTCTGAGAGCAACTTCTGCCCTACACCGAAGAACAGTGTGGTGACCAACATGATGGTGCACCGGGCCACAAGGCCAAAGTAACAACTAAGTGGCTCGGGAAACAAAACATCAACATTTGGGGGTCCATGGCCAGGAAACTCCCCAGACTGTCTTAACGCATGGGCATGCTGGGCAGTTGCCCCCCACGAGCCCCCGTGCTAATCTATGTATGTTGTGACTTGCTGAGTGGTTGTGTAGGTGGGGGTCCCAGTGCACTACTTTGCCCGGTGGGGGGGTCCTATAATGCGGTTAAGACAGGCCATTGAGAATCCTCAAGAGGCGGATGAGCAAACAAAAACCACCATTTCTGATTCTGCAAGAATGGGCAGCTGCCATCAGTCCGAATTGGGCCCAGAAGTTGATTACCACCCTGCCAGGGCTAATTGAAAAAGAAAGAAGGGCCAACACTGCAAATATAGACTCTGGGCATCAACTTCATGTCATTGTCACCCAAAGCCTTTTGAACCTGCTTGTCATTCTACTTCAGTCTACCAGAGAAACATCTGACACAAAGATCTAAAAAAACACTGAAGACGCAGACTGGGTGAACACCAACACTTGGGTCCTTCTCCAAACATCTGGCCTCGACTGTAGCGTCTTTCAAAATGGACGTAAACCACCTGTTTGTTTTGCATGTGCTGTCTTATATAGCGCCTTTCACACTGTGCAGTCAGTCAGATGTCCCGCCAACAAAGAGCTTTACTCTCCACATATGTTCTGCTTTCAAAGTGGATGCTGTCCACCCGCACTTCATGCTGCCAGTCTCTGTTTATAGCGCCTTTCAGGTGGAGCTCTACACACCCAGTTGATTTGTATAGCACCTTTCACCTCTAAAGTCTGGTCACGCTCACAAGAGACTGGGCCCTAATCTGCACCTCACTCCAAGTGCAGTTGTTTTACAGTCAGGTTGACGCGTTTCACCCTGGGACCACCGTTGTGTTTGAACAGGCAGCTGTGTGGTTTACGTCCCAATGCCTGAGCCGCTCCACCACTGCGAAGCGTGACTGATGTTACTACAGGAAGGAAACAAAGAATAAGACAATCACAGGCTTTCTTTGGACAGGAAATGGCCGGAAATGAACTGACTCGAGGAAGGGTGGGGTGGCAGAATTAACAAACAATCGTGGGCTGCTGCGCCCACCTCCACTTCACTTTTTAAAGATCAAGGAGAAGAAGAAGGGAAAACGTTTTCTGCTGCTAGATGAAGAAAAGGAGTAGCAGTGAAGCCTGAGGGCATTGAGGTGGGTAGCCAGATAGGTGCCAGCCATTCTGACCAGCAGGCTTAGGCTGTGGGTTACAAAATGGAGAGACGTCTCCAGAGCCTCATCTCACTGTGTTATGTTGAGCCTTTCACGGCAAGCAGTCCTCCACAGTGAAAGATTTTCTGATGTGAATGACCGCCTCTCGTTTTTGTAGTGCTACCAGTTATGACCAGCAGGGGGCAGAGGCTGTCAGGGAGGGCCCCGCATTACACAAAACATAACGTGGGGCTTTCGTCTGTGGCATGGTGGCTTCATGGTGGTGCTGCGTCCATGTAGTAAGGCAGTGGTTCTCAACCTGTGGGGGGCGCGAAGATTTGAAAAAAAGAAAACAAGAATCGAAAATATGAAAAATACATCTATTGAAACCAAAATAACTTAACTTAAACTACATTCTGATACTAGAAAAATAAATATAGAGTTATCTATAAATGTCGATAAAAGTTAAGTAGGTATAATAAAATATGCATCTCTGATATATCATTAATTAAAAAAAGAACAAATTGGTATTAGTGGGCTCCTTTCAAAAAAACCTTAGGGGGGGCGCGATTAAAACTGTTATGAAACTCGGGTCGCAAATACTTAAATGTTGAGAAACACTGCAGTAAGGAGACCAAGGTTCACGTCCCAAATGCTTCTTGTATGGAGTTTACATGTTCTTCTCACATCTGTGTGGTTTGTTCCTACGCTCCAAAGACCTGCTATGTTGGGTGGACTGACAATGCTACTTTGTTTTCACCCTGTCCAGGTGTTGTTCCTGCCTTGCGCCTGATAACTTGCTGGGATGGGCTCCACCTTCCCCACAACCCTGTTCAGGGTAAGCAGGTTTTACAGATGGAGAGATGAGGCTTTCATTAGCATGTTGGGGTCTCCTACAGACTGCACAATGACTCCGTTCTGCAAAATACACAGCATGTGACGTGAAGTCCCCAGCCTGCCTGGAGTTGGCCATAGCAGACAAATAAATAGCTGTCATTGTGTACAGTATAGCACATTTCACTTCTCATATAAAACCTTTACTGTCTATCTATACAATCCAAATCACTTCTGCATATATATATATATATATATATATATATATATATATAGGGCAGAGTGGTGGCTCTGAGGTTAGAGATCTGTGCCACCAATCAGAATGTTGCCGGTTCAAATCCCATAAATACCAGGAGTGACTCTGCCCCATTGGGCCCCTGAGCAATTCCTTTAACCTGCAATTGCTCCATCCTGGGTATGCTTATTAATCAGCATCCAGCCCTGCAGGCAGGTCGGCAAACTTGCAGGGAAAATCTGGGGGTTGGTGGCAGAATTGGCACTCCAGCCATTGTAAGGAAAACTCACTGTTCAGTGTGGTGCTGAAGTGTCACCTTTTGCAAGGCTGCACTCGGAACTCAATCTGAGTGGTTTGCTGTTGTGGATGTGGCAATGCGCTGTAATCAGTGATAGATAGATAGACAGATGTGAAAGGCACTATATAATAATTAGATAAATGTGAAAGGCACAATATAATAGATAGATAGATGTGAAAGGCACTATATAATAGATAGATGTGAAAGGCACTATATAATAGATAGATAGATGATATAGATATAATAATTAAATAGATGTGAAAAGCACTATATAACAATTAGATAAATGTGAAAGGCACAATATAATAGATGTGAAAGGCACTATATAATAGATGTAAAAGGCACAATATAATAGATAGATGTGAAAGGCACTATATAATAGATAGATAGATGTGAAAGGCACTATATAATAATTAGATGTGAAAGGCACTATATAATAATTAGATGTGAAAAACACTATATAATAGATAGATGTGAAAGGCACAATATAATAGATAGATAGATGTGAAAGGCACTATATAATACATAGGTAGATAGATAGATAGAACCTTATGTGTTCCCAGGGGGAAATATGGCTTATTACTGAAGTTCTTTATTTACAGTAAATGAATAAATAAATAATAAAACCTATACACACACTTTGGACAAAGAACAGAATTAAAAAGAAAGAAAACTTGGCAGTCTCAGCTCCGGTGAGGTGTTATACAGACATATTGCTGTTGGTATAAAGAAGCCCCACCCACATCCCCCCCAGTCGCGTTTCCTGACACATTTCTGCTCAGTGATTTGTTGGTTGAAAGTCCTCAGTGTTTGTGTGTGCGGCGTTGCTCATTATGGCACTCAGTTTTCCTTTCATCCTCTCCTTTGCTATGTTTAATGTCCCCCAGAGGGCGCAGTGACTCCACTGTACAGTACATGTCAGTTTGCCAGTCTATCTCGAGTGCCCCACTGTAGATAAATAAAGATCTAACTGTATTGATCTATAGCACATGTCACATTTATCTTTCCCTTATGCTTCTCTTCTAATGCCTTTCCTAACTGTCTGTTATATTGCAATTTTAATATCCCTTTTATCTCTTCCATCTCTTTTTCTTTACATTATATAGTACTTTGCCAGTCATATCCCTTCATATCTAATTCCGTCCATTGTTTTCTAAACCCGCATATACAGGTCAGGGTCACATGACAGCTGGAGCCAATCACAGCAAGCAGAGAGCGGAAGGCAGTAACAATCTCTAGACAGAGCGCAGGTCATATTTGTCATGTAGAGCCTTTTCCTCTTTACTATATAGTGCCTTTCTTTACTGTGTATTCATCATATAGAGCCTTTATCTATCCGTCTATGTATATTTAATCCTTTCTCATTTATTAGAGTGTGAGAGCGTAGTGACGTGTTACATGCAGGTCAGTCTTTTACTGGACTCTACAACTCCTGTTTCTACCACAATGGGGACTGCCACTAACTTGTTCAAAGTGCCCCCTTGAGGCCTCTATTATTCCATCCATCCATTATCCAACCCACTATATCCTAACTACAGGGTCATGGGGGTCTGCTGGAGCCAATCCCAGCCAACACAGGGCGCAAGGCAGGAAACAAACCCCAGGCAGGGTGCCAGCCTACCGCAGTGCACAGACACACCAAGCACACACTGGGGACAATTTAAATATTCCATTCCTTTCCATTTCTAGCAAGCATAGGGCAGAAGTCAGGAGCATTCCCTGAACAGGGCACCAGTCCATCACACACACACACACACACACACACACTATACAGCATGTATGATACTTGAACCTCAAGCGTTTTTTTCCTTTATATTTCTGTGGTCCTTAAGTCTGGTCATTCCTGGGGCCACTAGAGGGAGCTCCTTCCAGATGACCCCAGGAGTGATTCCCAAGGGGCACACAGAAATGCTCACTCCCCAGTTCAGCTGATGGGGGAGGCTTGGAGTTGAGCGGTGAGCACCTGACGAAGGACTCACACGTGAAGAGGAGTGTAGTGGAAGGGGAGACGGGAGTGTTTATGTACAGCTGGGTTGCTGGACCATCCCATCTGATAGTTAGAGGGTCCTTGATTTTACAGGCAGGCCATTTTATTGTTCTCCCCTCTCCATAACTCCCTGTCTTCTCCCATTGGCGTGTCAGCTTCTCCTAATACACTTTTGCTAATCTTACAACACTGGCCACTTGATTTGGGCTCAGGGTGGGCTCATGATTGCACCCTACAGTGTCCCACTGCCAGAGTCAGGCTGTTTAGGACCCCCATTCAAAATGCTGCCCCATGAGTTAGCCACCTGACTTTCTCTCTCTTCAGCTCTCCACCATGTTTGGTTTGCCACCTGCTTGTCATGACGCATGTCAGACAGTTGCTTTACTCTCGGGGGGGGGCTTGTTTGTGCCTATGTGTGCCCCCCCTCCATCCCCTCAATGTTCAACCCGCCCACCTGTCACCCCGTGCCATGCCATGTTTGTTGCTTCTCTGCTGTTTGTCAGCTGTTGGCTCCTAACAAATGGTGGGCATTCCTGCTCCACAATCAGACATCCTTTGTGAAAAAGCAGATGCAAGGATGGCATGCATCCTCCTCACCCTCATGCCACAGCCTGTGCCAGTGCTCACCCTATGCCTGGCACTGTCAACATATTTCTCCATATCATGGCGGTGGACAATACGCAAGGACATCTGTAAGCATCTTGGAGTAGCACGGTGGTCCTAACTGGCTCAGGGGTCTTAAGAGTGACACAGTTTTGGTCCTAGTCCCTGGTGTAAAAGTATCTTAGCAAAGCTTACAGTATGTGCTGTCCTGCCACACTAGGGGCTGGCGCTCAGGCAGAGGTCAGCATGGCACATCCCCAGGCCTGCCCGCTTTAAAAGCGCCGGACATTGATGCCCTCATAAAAGGGTTTTTGACAGATTCGACAAATTCTGCAAGGTGCCCGGAGAAGCAATGCCCTGCCTGGCGTCTATCGCCATGTGGAGAATGCAGCTTTCGATTTGGCTCTGCCAGAAACAAGAATTTCTCACATTTTATACCAATCAGTGAAAGGCTTCACAACGTGTGAGGTGATGATACGCAGATTCATAAATGACTTCATATGAGGTCGTATTAAAGAAAAACGTGTGCACATGAAGACCTCTGACTCAACTGTACTGCAGCAGCCAGCGTGTAATCCTGAAGATAGGCGGGGCTGGATGTGTGATTGACAGTGACAGGTCCCACAGGTACGCTGCAAGATTTGCACTCCATGAGCTCCTGGATCATCACCGTTACATTTTACAGGCCTGGGAAGGTTCAAGAAGGCAGGCGGAGACCCCCAGGGCATTGGCTAGATAAGAAGGGGTCACGAGAGAGAGAGAGAGAGATGCGGCCCTGGCACAGTGACAGAAGAGCGAACGTGACTGCAGAAACAGCACAGGAATCTCTGTGGCCAGTTTCAGTGCAACATTCCAGCTGGCGTACGAGCAGGAAGGGGAGTCATCGTCTGGAGGGGGCCGGAAAACATCATCCCTGACTGGTCTGCAGTTTACTAGCTCAGTAAAACTGTGATGGTCCACCTGAAGACTACTACAATACGTCGCGGGGCGGGGACCCCCCCCCAAACAATCCAATTGCAGTGAGCGGATGAACCGGACCCTCGAAGACAATGATTACAGCCTCCATTAGAAACCACAATCAGGAGTCAACAAAATGGCTGCCTGAACTCCAGTCACTGGTATAGTCCAATGTGGGGGGTGTGACCCCTGGTGCTTGGGACCCTCAATTAGGAGAAGCAGGTGCGGAAAGTGAACGGTGAATGGATTGACATAAATCAATTTGAAGACGGGTTTTATAAGAAAAAGACGGGATATCTATCTCTATATACTGTATTATAAAATCCAACTTTTCATTTTTTTCTATAATTATAATTTTCTTGAACATTCCGGTTGATTTTGCGACTTCTCTCATTGTGCTAAGTATCATAGTTCGGTTGTGGCACCGATTAATAAGCGCGAATCCGAGAGACACGCAGCGGGCCGAGGGGAGGGGGAAGTGGGCGGGGCTCTCCTCACTCACTCACTCACTCACCAGCTTCTGTTCCAGTCGGTCTGCCTCACGCCACGTGTTGGAGCGCACCTCACCTCCGCTTAGCTAGTGATACCTGTTAGTTTATTGATTTTTAAAGCTTGTCCTGTTTCACTACTACGCAGCTGGAGAGCCGCGGGGGGACAGCTAGTATGTTATATAAAATGCAACATCTGTCTGTCTGTCTGTCTATATGTCCGCTTTTCACGAGACAACTACTTCACGGATTTAGATCGTGTTTTTTTCCTATAATTTACCTGAACATTCTGGTTGATTTTTTCTCTCATCGCGCTAAGTATCAGAGTTGGGTTGTGGCACCGATTAATTTGTGCGAATCCTAGAGGGAGAGGCTGCGAGCCGAGGGGAGGGGGAGTCGGGACCTCAGGAGGAGGGGTGGGGCCCTCCTCACTCATGCGCCAGTCTCTGTTCGTGCCGCTTTAACCTCTCGCCACGCCACGTGTTGGAGCGCAGCTTACCTCCGCTCAGCTGGCGATGCCTGTTTGTTCAGCAGACATTATCATCTACAGATTGTTAATTTTGAGAGAGAGAGATCAGAACTACAGTACGTGTGTTTTAGAGGGTCAGAGAAATAATGGCCACGTGCTCTTCTCCCCACGCGGGGGACGCTCTCCAGTCAGAAGTGAACAGATACAGTGCCAGCGTTTGACTTGTGAGCGTACCTACCTCACGCTTGGCCAGAATTAGATTATTTTTTAAATTGATTTTTAAAGTTTGTCCAGTTTCACTACTATGTGGGCACAGCCAGTTATTAATAACCACAAAGTGATAGATTTAGAAAAATGCAACCTGTCAGTCATTAATGGCAGGGTTATGAGGCAGCTGATTACAGTGTGCCATCTCTTACTTATTTTTCTGCCTATTATTTCATGCCTTTCCTAGCGGTCTCGTAATTATATAGTAGACCTGTCATGTCTTGGGTGGCGCAGTGCCAGTGCTGCTGCCTCACAGTAAAGGAGATCAGGGTTCCCGTCCCTGCACAGAGTTTGCATGTCCTCCCCGTGTCGGTGTGCTTTTCCTCCAGGTGCTTCGTTTCCCCCCCCCCACAGTCCAAAGACATGCAGGGTTAGGTGGACTGGCGACGCTAAATTGCCTGAGGTGTGTGTGTGTGTTTGTGTTTGCCCTGTGATGGTTTGGCACCCTGTGCAGGGTTTGTCCCTGACTTGTGCCCTATGCTGGCTGTGACTGGCTCCAGCACCCCTGTTCAGGACTAAGCGGGTTAGGAAATGGCTGGCTGTCCCGTTATATCTCAGTCAGGGTTCTTCTCGTTGCTTGTCCCATTTCCTCTTTGTTGAGCCATTTATTTATCTTCATGTCACTTTTGTTACTCATCCGCTGTATTCTCTTTGCCTCTGTTATGTTCCACGCTTTTTTTTTGTGGGTGGTCCTACAAGAGGTGGGGGCCACCTGCCAATCAGCACCAGCAACTGCCCTTCCACCCTGTGGTAGAATTGCCCAGAGGGGACTGGGCAGTCTAATGGTCTGGAATCCTTACAGATTTTATTTTTTTTCTCCAGCCGTCTGGAGTTTTTTTTGTGTTTTTTCTGTCCACCTTGGCCATCGGACCTTACTCCTTTTCTATGTTAATTAATGTTGACTTATTTTATTTTCTTACTGTCTTTTATTTTTCTATTCTTCATTATGTAAAGCACTTTGACCTACTTTTTGTATGAAAATGTGCTATATAAATAAATGTTGTCGTTGTTGTAAATTTAGAGGGTCTCCCACAGTTCCTGGTGTTTCATTTGTGAGTTGTGCTTTGTTAACATTATTGGACTTTGTGGACCTCTCTTGGGATTCTGCATTTGGATTTTTTTTTTTTGCTTTTTTTGGAATTGTGCTCTTCAGGGCTTCACAGGGTCACAAACCAGTTTTTACGTGAAGAGCAAATCGTTTCTTTTGCAAAGAATCCACGAGGTTCTCTTTGTGTCTAGGCGGGGTTTTTGAGCGGATTTCCCCCTCTAGTGGGCATTTTTGGAACTGCTTTTGTGACTTACTTATCTGTCTGTGACTTGCACAGTCCTCCTCCTAAGTGTCTATTATATAGCGCCTTTCATGTCTGCCTGTTATAGAGTGCCTTTAATGTCCTTCTGTTAGTTAATCAGAATCAGGACACTTTATGAATCCTGAAGGAAATTACTTAAAGTTATGTAGTGCCATTCTGATTCCTCTAGGTCAGGGGTCCTCAATCCCAGTCCTGGAGAGCCGCAGTGGCTGCAGGTTTTTGTTCTGACCGGGTTGCTTAATTAGAAAGCAATTCTTGCCAATAAAGCACTAACAAGCTATGAAATTAAATTAACTCTGCTATGTCAGGTCATTCTCATATCCTAGATTTTCTTTCCCTTTCTATCATGCAAATGATTTGAAGGCTAAAATGGACGAGTAATTCTCAGTCCTTCACTTTTTTCTCTTCATTTTTCTTCCAAGTATTTAATTAAACCCAATAGTGCAGATAAATACACACAGGTGTAAATGTAAATAAGCTAAATGGAGAAATGCTGCTCTCTCTTGTCATTTGCATGTTATTGATAATAAGGAGCAATTAAAATAGCTGTTTAAGACAAAATTAAGCAATAAGGGCTCAAAATCACTAAAGTGAAGCAGAAGTGTTACTTTAGCAATAAGTGCTTTTTATTAAGCAACTGGGTTGGAGCAAAAACCTGCAGCCACTGCGGCTCTCCAGGACCGTGATTGAGGACCCCTGAACTAGGTGTTGTATAGTGCTTTACAGAGCCAATTGGGTGTGACATTGTCAATATGTCACCTTGTGTCACAAAAAAAAAAATCATTACACATAGTGACATATTTGTTAGTTTCTTTACTGGTCGAGCCATGAGGTGCGATATGACCTAACGTAGCAAGTGACCAGTCCTGGGTGACACCAGCCATTGGTGGTCTTGTCAAGTGGACCTCAGCACTCGCTAATCGTCTTTCTCTGACCTTTTAGTCCACAGGTGCTCTCTGGTGACTGTGACAAGCAGGACGCCCACGGTGCAAGTTGAGGAGCATGGAGGTACGTACTGCGCTGAGTGTCGTGGCACTTCAACTAACCATTTAGAAAGACAGAGTCTGTGGTATTGGGGTGTCTTGTGTGACGGGCAGCCATGGCCATTACCTGGCGGGGACGCCAACTGTATTGAAGGGAGGGGGAGCATCAGCAAGGCAATGCCTTCACCGGGACGCTAGAGGGCAGCTCTCCTGGCATCACAGATTCTTGCAGGGTACACTGGGAGTTGAAGTTTGGCACAGCCCTGTTGGGTTCCATGGGGGCCGCCAGGGGGAGCTACAGAGCCCTATAATGGACTTCCACCACACCTGGGAGTGAGTGCAGGTAATTCTAATGAGCTAACTGGAGTACTCCCAGGAGGAGGTTTAAAGGGGCCGCCTCACTCCATTTGGCAGGGCAGGACAGGAAAGGACAAGGAATTGGCCACTGAAGAAAGGACTGTGTTGTTGTTGGGAGGTTTAGGTGGAAGAAACGCTTCCCCAGCTGTAAATAAAAGCATGCTGGGTGGCAATTTATGTCTCTGCCTGTCTGTGTCGGGGTTAGGGCAGCTCAACTTGCCCCGGTGGTTCACACTTGGGATGTTCTTAACCTGAGTCTACATTGCAGTCAGTCCAGTCAGAACATACATACAGACAAACAAAATGCAGCTTTATTTGCGATGGTGCTTGGGGAGATTGGTTGGGGTTTTACTGCCTGATCTGTCAACGTCAGTAATAGCATGTGGCCCCACCATTATAACACCCAATGATCTCGACCTTATGTCTACAGAAATGGTTGATGGTTATTAATGCCTTGTGCTTCTGCCCCAAAGCCACCACCAACGCCAGAGGGGTAGAAACTGGACGAGTGGGCATCAGTGATGCCTTACAGCTCCGCCCCAGTCACACTGTATGGTCCCACCACCATTGTCTCCATTGGTCCATGAATGTTATTGGCGGCATACAGCTCCGCCCCACACACACCCACAATCCCCCATCCCCAGAAGGTTCCTACTTTTTATCAGTGAGCTTTGACGTCACGCCACGTTGTCTTTGTTTGATTGAGCATCGGTGACGTCTTGTCGTCCTGCGTTAGCCACACCCACAGCCCCGCCCCCCGGCCACCTTCAGAAAGCTAGATTTTTTGGACGTGGGTAGCACCGCTGATGCCTCAGGACTGCAAGCCCTGTCTTCGCGCCGACATTCATCTGACTTTTCTCTCTTTAAACAGAGGCCGTCCTTTCCTGCGTGTACACGGTGGAGCGCGACCTGAACCCCCGGGTGGAGTGGAAGAAGATTAACAAAGAGGACCCTTCCTTTGTCTACTTTGGAGGCGTTGTTATGGGTAAGCGCTGGGGCTTCGTGGAGTGAAGTTTGCTTTTATTATTTCGGGGTTTCATGTGGCCGGGTGAGTTCAGTGATTGGTTTAGCAGTCCAGTTGTGCAGGAGGCAGCACAGTGACGGCTGGGAGCCGAGGTGTAAGAATGTAAGTGCTGAGAAGTTCTTTCCAGCATTTTCTAATGAGCCACAGAATACACGTTATTGACGGCTGTCACTCGTATTCCACCAGTCACGTCTGTTGAGTACACTTTCTATTAAACAATCTTGAACTAAATTGCTTTATTGACAGTAATTTACAATAATTAATAAATAGTTACTTCTAATGGTGGAAAATGATAAAGTGTTAGATGTTGGATATATGGAGACGGCGTTGTATTCAGAAATATCAGAGGGGTGCCTCACTGATCTGCGCAGCATTTGTGAATTTCAGAGAAACACTCCCTCTTATGGACAGAAATAGAACTACATGTCTAACGATGATGCTTTACCAGGCACTAAAGAATGGTAATACAGTACGTAATAAAGATTAAGAAATAAAGATGATAGACCTGGGTTCGCTTCCCGGGTCCTCCCTGCGTGGAGTTTGCATGTTCTCCTCGCATGTCCTCCCACAGTCCAAAGACATGCAGGTTAGGTGCATTGGCGATCCTAAATTGTCCCTATTGTGTGTGCTTGGTGTGTGTGTGTGCCCTGCAGTGGGCTGGCACCCTGCCCAGGGTTTGTTCCCTGCCTTGTGCCCTGTGCTGGCTGGGATTGGCTCCAGTAGACCTCCTTGATCCTGTAGTTAGGATATAGCGGGTTGGATAATGGATGGATGGATAGATGGATAGACAGATATGTGTAAGGCACTATATGATAGATTAGACAGATAGATAGGTGTAAGACACTATATAATAGAGAGATAGATAGTGTAAGGCACTATAAAATAGATAGATAGATAGTGTAAGGCACTATATAATAGATAGATAGATAGATGTAAAAGGCACTATATGATAGATAGGTGTTAGACACTATATAATAGATAAATAGATAGATAGGTGTAAGGCACTATATAATATATAGATAGATATGTGTAAGGCACGATAGATAGATAGATAGATATGTGTAAGGCACTATAAGATAGATTAGACAGATAGGTGTAAGACACTATATAATATATAGATAGATTTGTGTACGGCACAATAGATAGATAGATATGAAAGGCACTATAACAGATAGATAGATAGATATGAAAGGCACTATAACAGATAGATAGACTTGAAAGACGCTACATACTGTAAGAGATAGATAGAAAATAAAGCACACTATATAATTAATCGATAGATATGAAAGGTGCTACATAAGATAGATAGATAGGAAAGGCACTATATGATAGATAGACAGACATCCCCTTTTTATGTCCCTGACCTGAGCCCCCAAAGATTTGACGTATCAGCAGTGCCCGCTGCCTCACATCATCGCACTGCTTCAACATGTCTGCCCTCAAACAGCTGGCTGACAACTCGCCACCTAATAGTTAATGTGTGGTGAGCACACTGGCACAAAAATGGCTGCCATCGCATCACATCATCCAGGTGGTGGCTGAGGTGGCTCCCCACTTACTATGTGAAGTGCTTACCTTGAAAAGCACTCTATAAATGTAATGAATTATTAATATTATTATTATTATTATTACTAGGAAAGTGAGGGCACAAGTGCTGAATCATGAGGAGGAACTTATTTTTAAATGCTGTGTAGATGACTTTGAAGGGAGGGCTCTGGGCAATGAAGCAGTGCTGACAAGTGGCATCAGCCTGGGGATGAGACACCAACAGTCTGAGCTGGCAGTCCCCTAATTCAAATTATTGGCTTCAGTGCCAGCTGTAGGGGATCCTAGAAAAAGAGCACTCCTGACAAAATGGCAGCTAAATTCCAACTTGTGCAACAACAGCCTTGCCAGGACAGCAGGCCACCTGAAAGCAGGATGTAAATTGCAGGAATTCATGGCTTGCTGGAGTTTGACCATGACAACACTCTTCAAACTGCCAACCCCCCCCCCCCCCCACCCCCCCCCCCCCCCCCCCAAGTGGCACCTGAGCTGCTCACCTTGACGTCTCACTCCATGCACCGGGCCTGCCTGATGGTTACCTTGGTGGC
>JANRMT010028174.1:5842844-5863170 GCA_026402145.1 Polypterus bichir lapradei
TCAACTGAAGCAAACCATGACGTGTGTAAAATTATGCTTTAAAAAAAGAATATTCATGAGTGGGGCGGAGCCTGCAACTAAAGCAAACCAAGGTGTGTGTAAAATTATGCTGCTGCAAAAAATACTAATCAATATTCATGAGTGGGGCGGAGCTTTCACCTAAAACAGACCATGGCGTTCACAAGAGAAGCTGTAAGGCCGGTTTTAGAACAAACTGAAACTGAACCATCAGTTGAGACCAGTAATAGTGAGGACAGTGTGGACCGGCCATCAGACATTGACAAGGACAGCAAAACTGATGGCACTGCACGACCGAACCGCTGTAATACGCCTGGTGAATTGGGTCCTGTGAAGGTTCACCACAGTGAAAGTAGCTTAATGGCAACAAGAAAAAAATGACTGCAATCAAGTAGAAGGACAAGGAAGACGTTAGCCCCCTCAGTGCCATTCACAATGCAGCAACTGTCAATGTTTGTGTTGGGGGAAACGTGGCAGCCTACAATAACACAATGGATGGCATCGATCATGCGGGTCAGGCGCCAACAGTCTACCTTCTCATGTGCAAGCAACCGCAAAAACATTCAAAGTGCACAAAGAAACAGGCGTCTGCTGTCCAGGTTGGGCTATGTGTTGGTGACACGAAGGACGTGCGGCAGCAGACACTCGACAGACCTTTTCCTACTGTATTAACGTTGACGTTTTAATATGGACATTTCTGTTACATGTAAAAACATTTTGCCTTGTTAAAAAAATCAGTGTTTTGGTTTAGGGTGGCACGGTGGTGCAGTGGGTAGCGCTGCTGCCTCGCAGTAAGGAGACCAGGGTTGACTTCCTGGGTCCTCCCTGCGTGGAGTTTGCATGTTCTCCCCGTGTCTGCGTGGGTTTCCTCCCACAGTCCAAAGACATGCAGGTTTGGTGCATTGGCAATACTAAATTGTGTGTGTGTGCCCGGCGGTGAGCAGGCGCCTTGCCCACGGTTTGTTTCCTGCCTTGCACCCTGTGTTAGTTGGGATTGGCTCCAGCAGACCCCCCCGTGACCCTGTGTTAGGATATAGCAGAATGGATGGATGGTTTTGTTTTTCCAGTTGTAAAGGAGGCTACGGTGTCTGAAGGACCACAGCAATTTAGCACTTCTTAGTCCTTCACTGATTTTGCTCTCTTTCCAATATTTTTAAGAAAGTATTTGTTTAAGATGAACACACACACACACGTATAGACATAAAAACTGCTGGAAGAGGAGTTAGTGAAGCCAGCAGGGGGCGCTCACCCTGTGCTCTAAATGTAGATCCCAGTGCAGTGACAGGGACACGGAGCTGTAAAAATGACACCGTCCTTAAGGTGAGATGTAAAACCGGGGGCCTGACTCTCTGTGGTCATTAAAGACCCCTGGGCATCCTAGGTAAACAGTAGGGTGTACCCCGATGTCCCAGCGAAATTGACCATCACGGCCTGCTCATTCCGGACCCCTAATCATTCCATGACTCTGATTGGCTAACTCTCTGTCACCCCCAGATTACCTAATAGCGGATGTGCGGTGAGCGTCACTGCCCCAAAATGGCTGCCAGCGCATCATCCTGGTTGATGCTACACATTAGTGGCGGTCAAAGTGGCTTTGAGCAGTGAGAATAGCGCTATATAAATGTAAAGAATTATTACCATTAGTATCATCATCAAGTACTGGCAGTGAGCTGAGCAAAGAGGAAGTCATTCGATGAATCTTAACTGTGCGTCAGCAGCAGTACAGTCATATGAAAACGTTTGGGAACCCCTCTGTCTGCATGATAATTGACTCTCCTTTCAACAAAAACAGATAACAGTGGTATGTCTTTTACTTCCTAGGAACATCGGAGCACTGCGGTGTTTTTCGAACAAAGATTTTTAGTGACGCAGTATTTAGTTGTATGAAATTAAATCAAATGTGAAAAACTGGCTGTGCACAAATGTGGGTCCCTTTGTCATTGTGCTGATTTGAATGCCTGTCACTGCTCAATGCTGATTACTTACAACACTAAATTGGTTGGATGAGCTCGTTAAGCCTTGAACTTCATAGACAGGGGTGTCCAATCATCAGTGGTAAAAGGTATTTAAGGTGGTCAATTGCAAGTTGTGCTTCCTTCCCTTTGACTCTCCTCTGAAGAGTGACAGACAGCATGGGATCCTCAAAGCAACTCTCAAAAGATCTGAAAACAAAGATTGTTCAGTCTCCTGGTTTAGGGGAAGGCTACAAAAAGCCATCTCAGAGGTTTAAACTGTCAGTTTCAACTGTAAGGAATGGAATCAGGAAATGGAAGGCCACAGGCACAGTTGCTGTTAAACCAACTCAGGTCTGGCAGGCCAAGACAAATACAGGAGTGGCATATGAGCAGGATTGTGAGAATGGTTACAGACAACCCACAGATCACCTCCAAAGACCTGCAAGAACATCTCGCTGCAGATGGTGTATCTGTACATCGTTCTACAATTCAGCGCATCTGTATGGCAGGGTGATGAGAAAGAAGCCCTTTCTGCACTCACGCCACAAACAGAGTCACTTGTTGTATGCCAATGCTCATTTAGACAAACCAGATTCATTTTGGAACAAAGTGCTTTGGACTGATGAGACAAAAATGGAGTTATTTGGTCAGAACAAAAAGCACTTTGCATGGCGGAAGAACACCACCGCATTCCAAGACAAACACCTGCTACCTCCTGTCAAATTTGGTGGAGGTCCCATCATGCTGTGTGGATGTGTGGCCAGTTCAGGGACTGGGGCCCTTGTTAAAGTCGAGGGTCGCATGAATTCAACCCAAAATTCTTCAGGATAATGTTCAAGTATCAGTCACAAAGTTGAAGTTCCTCAGGGGTTGGATATTCCAACAAGACGATGACCCAAAACACAGTTGGAAATCTACAAAGGCATTCATGCAAAGGGAGAAGTACGATGTTCTGGAATGGCCGTCACAGTCCCCTGACTTGAATATCATGAAAATCTCTGGGATGATTTGAAGCAGGCTGTCCATCAACTTGAACTGAACTGGAGAGATTTGGTATGAAGACTGGTCAACAATACCTCCGTCCAGAATCCAGACACTCATCACAGGCTACAGGAGGACAGCGTCTAAAACAGTGTTTCCCCAAACTCGGTCCTGCGGACCCCTTGTGGCTTCGGGTTTTTGTTCCCACCAGCTTCTGTTTTTAATTCGACTCCTCGGCTAATTAACTGAACTGATATTTCCCAAGTTCTGTATTTAGGGAACAATATAGAAATTAGAAAACTAAGTTTGCTAAAGAAAAAAATACAAAAATGTAGCAAGCAGTTATATAGGAATAATGTATTTTTTTCTTTTTAACAGTATTTTCATTCTACTTTTCTAGGTGTTCTAATTGTTTAATTAATCCATTATTTACTAATTAGTGGGTCTGACTCTATAAAGTAGTTGCAGCCTTTCATTATTTAGTGTTGTTTGCCAGGGTGTCTGCTCTGCTCGTTTTAAATTGTCATTAATAAGAAAAACTGCACAGGGGGACCACAGGACTGAGTTTGGGAAACACTGAGCTGGAGGCTCAAAGGAGCAAAAGGAGGCTCAACTAAGTATTGATGTCATATCTCTGTTGGGGTGCCCACATTTATGCACCTGTCTAATTTTGTTATGATGCATATTTTCTGTTAATCCAATAAACTTAATGTCACTGCTGAAATCCTCCTGTTTCCAAAAGGCATGTCAGATATTAAAAGGAAGTTGCTACTCTGAAAGCTCAGCCAATGAGGAACAAAAATCCAAAGAATTAAGAGGGGGTCCCAAACTTTTTCCTACGACTGTATTTAACTTGTAATCAAGAAAATGTCTGACATGAGAACTGGCAGGGTTAGCTTTTCAGAACAAAATTAAGGACCCCCCCCCCCCCCCCACCAGCTCCCCATTCCTTAATGACATCAACAACAAAAAAAATCTGCCATACGAGAGATCCCTGACAAAGCAGTTCTGTCTGGAGAAATGGGCCACAATTCCAGGGGTGTACTGTAAGAAGCTTGAGTGAGGCAACCAAAAATGTTTGGCTCAAGTTCTACATTTTAAAGGCAATGCTACCAAATATGAAAAAAGAAGTGCATGTAAACTTGAGACCCACTGGAATTGTGATCGAGTCCATAAAAAGTGAAATATCGTGAGGTCTGTGCACATCGTGGGGAAAAAAAAATGACTGTCCTACACAAAGTAGACGTCTTAAATGATAAGCCAAATGTACAGCTTCTTGGTATAAAATCTGTGGTGAGCTTATAAAGGGAGCTTTCAAGAGCCCACCTTAAGTGTATGGAAACTCTGGGACTTCTGCTGTACCCGTCTGTCAAACCGAGATCTATTTACAAGCTCCTTGTTGTCCAGCATTACTAAAGCATTCGGCCTTTCTTGGGACGTGTGTATCGATTTCTGTCTCGGTGTTCTCAACTGGCAGCTCTTGGCGAGGTAGGATGCTCTCCTAAATCCTGCTGACATCTCCTAATGTAAGAAAACTGATAAAATGCTTTAACTCCGACTATGAGAAGCACCAAATTTGTCTCACTTTTAAGCCACGCAGGACCATTTTAGTCCTTGATAAATCAGAGCACTGGTTTCATTAACAGCATGAACTGGCTTCTAATGTTAACTAGTTGGTGAGAAAAACCCCAAAATAAAAACCTGTAACCACTGCAGCCTGAGAACAAGACCACAAAAAAAAAAAAAAAAAAAAGGATTTCAAATGTATGGCAACCATTTTTCTCCAAACATTTATTAAATAACATCATCTACCGCACCACAAGCATATGGACTGGAAAAACACGTGGCGTGGCCTCTTCACTTGCTGGTCAGGTCTTCAAGCTTGGGATCTGCAGGAAAAAGAGAAACACAAAAGAAAAATAAAAGTTACCAGTCTGTTACGTTATAGATAGATAGATAGATAGATAGATAGATAGATATGTGAAAGGCACTATATAACAGATAGATAGATACTTTATTAATTCCCATACTCCAGCAGCAGCATACTGATAATAACAATATTAAATTAAAGAGTGATAACAATGCAGGTATAACAGACAATAACTTTGTATAATGTTAACGTTTACCCCCCCAGGTGGAATTGAAGAGTCACATAGTGTGGGGTCTCCTCAGTCTGTCAGTGGAGCAGGGCGGTGACAGCAGTCTGTCGCTGAAGCTGCTCCTCTGTCTGGAGATGATCCTGTTCAGTGGATGCAGTGGATTCTCCATGATTGACAGGAGCCTGCTCAGCGCCCGTCGCTCTGCCACGGATGTCAAACTGTCCAGCTCCGTGCCTACAATAGAGCCTGCCTTCCTCACCAGTTTGTCCAGGTGTGAGGCGTCCCTCTTCTTTATGCTGCCTCCCTAGCGTAGAAGAGGGCGCTCACCACAACCGTCTGGTAGAACATCTGCAGCATCTTATTGCAGATGTTGAAGGACGCCAGTCTTCTAACTAAGTATAGCTGGCTCTGTCCTTTCTTACACAGAGCATCAGTGTTGGCAGTCCAGTCCAGTTTATCATCCAGCTGCACTCCCAGGTATTTATAGGTCTGTACCCTCTGCACAGTCACCTCTGATGATCACGGGGTCCATGAGAGGCCTGGTCCTCCTAAAATCCACCACCAGTTCCTTGGTCTTGCTGGTGTTCAGTTGTAGGTGGTTTGAGTTGCACCATTTAACAAAGTCCTGGATTAGTTTCCTATACTCCTTAGAAGAGCTTTTCATTTCTCCTCCACTAATGTACAAAATGCAAACTCATGACTGGCATTTGCACTGAAATCCTGTAGCCCCCCACCCCTAATTCAAGGATTTTTTACAGAGCTGTGAGTGGACAGGTGCGGTCAGATGAACCTTGGAGTAAATCGCTTCTTGCAGATGTCTCTCTATACCTACGAGGTTAGGAGCGGGCGCTGATATAGCGCATTGGCGCACCCACCACATGACAAACCCAGATTAGGACCCGAGTGAAGCCACACAACGGGCGACACCTCAGTACCACCCTAGTTCAGATGGAGTGGAACCACTGGGAGGTTTATGGTGGCTGGAGTGCCAATTCTGCCACCAAACCCCAGGTTTTTCCCTGCGCACTGGAGAGCCTACATTTAGATTAACGCCACACCCAGGACAGAGCAATTGCAGGTTAAGGGCCCAACAGAGCAGAGTCACAGGGTTCAAACCGGCCACCTTCAGAATGCCGTCACAGATCCTTACCTCAGAGTCACCACCAGTGTGATCCAAAAAGTATTTGGGTTGGGCAACCTACTAACTTTGGTAAATCCAGAAAATGGGATGTTAAACCAGTGAGGAGGATGACGATAACTGCAGCCACACGACACTTTTAAAACACATAGCTGACAAAGGTCTAAACAGACATTCGTAAGGATTCACTGATGTGAAGCAAACAAAAGGACTTCAACATGGCGTCCACGTGTGCTGGCAATTACTGGGGTGTATGTAACACTCAAACTAGACAACACTCTCACACTCGGTATCTATAATAAATAATTACAGCAACAGAGCACAGAGACAGAACGTCTACACAGGCAGCCTTCTTTATACAAATGGACACTCGACTCTTGGCTTCCACATCCATTTGAGGCTCCTAATATTAAAGCTTCACTTCTACACTTTTCAGGCGTTGGTTGCTGCAGGATTCACAAAAAAAAAAAAAAAAAAAAAAAAAAAAAAAAAAAAAAAAAAAAAAATCGGGAGTGGTCTCCCCTGGACTTTCTCATATACTCCGATATGGGGACGGATATTTGAGGAGTAAACCGCAAGACAAGGATTATATTTTTAGAGTATCTACATTAAAGAACCATCAATAACAAATCAAATTAATGATATACTGAACAATTATTATAAAAGTAAAGTTGAATAAATCAGACTCTGCAGCTGCATGAATGAAAAGTACCACTTCCGGTTAGCGAAAATACCCCAAAAGTTGTTGTGTACCTAATACTGGTATGCAAAATTTGGTTGACCTGACTGAAAGCGTACTCAAGTTACCGTGTTTACACACACATAATTCCAAAAATGGTATGTTCAGACTCGGGGAGGTCTAAAACGTCAAGACTCATTAAAATCTCAAAATCAAAATTTTTGGACAATTACCATACTTTCCCTACGAGAAAGTAAATCGGACTCGGGGAGGTCTAAACCGTCGAGATTCATCAAAATCGAAATTTTTGGACGATTACAATACTTTCCCTATCTCTATATATAATCTTCATTTGGATCTTGATCTTTGTTTGTCCGCGAATGAATTAGAAGAAGAAGCACTAGATGGCAGTAGAGAGACAGCTAAAACATAGGCATTGCATTAAGAATCTCCTCCAGGCTTATACTACTGAAGACTGTAGTACGCCAGTCACACCTCAAAACACAGACATTCAAACTAAACAAATTGTTGTGCTTTAAATTAACTAAAGAGATCTTCATTTAGATTTTGATCTTTGTTTGTCCGCAAATTCCACGCATGCGTAGGCCACCTTCCAGTTTAGTACGTTGTTGTTACTCAAGGATGTCAACAATGTGCCGGAATAACGAAAGGGGTGGTGGACAGTGTTACGCTGGTTAGCTCCTGAGGCCTGGTTAGAGAATGAGATTGCCGAAGATAAAATGTACGTGCCTACTTAACACATGAATGAAAGACAGACAGTGGGTAAAATGAATGACAATGTAACGGCAATTTCCGGAAATTATTATTGTTACGTTGTAGCCAGCAAGTGCTGCGCGTCTCACAGTTGTATCGTGGTTTGCTCACGTCAGTGAAGTGATCCCTATTTATGCTTTAAAGAGCCTGGATACCTATGTGTCCCCCTTTTATAACCATTGCTCCGTGTATATTGCCTTACTCTTCGGATTGCCACAAAGCAACCTGTGAGATTGGAGAAAGGTTGAGAAGAGATCGTGAGAGGAAACGATAGCGTCGTGAAAATGAGACGGACTGTGAACGGACAGAAGCAGAAATGCTCCTACACCACCACATAATTACTATTCGGACAGTGATTCCGAGTAGGCCGTTCCTATCAAATCAATGTCCATGGGTTTTCTTTTGTAATTTTGTTTCCCTTATAAAAAATCATAATGCTGTGCGACGAAGGGCCCAGTTTACGACTGGCAGCCGCGTTTAAACAGGGAGCCCTTCACAGACAACTTTAACAAGCGCAACGTAGTTGGGCGCACATGGCTAGTACTTTGTATACAAGAACATAAGAACACATTGAAGAAAAACAAAAAAGAGGAAACCCTCCTGTTTAAATGTTTTGAAAGACAGACACGGTAGTTTAATTTTCACTGTCAAATATCAAGAAACATGAAGTTACAATCCAAGACATTTGGCAAACATTTAGCCTACATTAGTGTGTAAATGAGTGTAGAATTGACTTGTCTTTCTCCAATGGGTCTGTACAACAAAAAATAAATAAAACATATCAGACGCTCGCATATCTACAACACGAGTGACTTTTGAACACTTAGTTCAAAGACATCCATGACAGTGTCACACGTGCCCAGTGCTTAGGGGGGCTCACTCAAGTAGTTAACGTCAGGGTCATGAAGAGGTGCTGCACTGGCAAACTCTTCAGAAAAACAAAAGGCTAGCAGCAGAACTCCACAAGCTGAGAAGCCTCAAGTGCTGTTAAATCTTGTTATTGACAGACCTGGCATAGTTAGTAAACTTGTCAAATTCACAGATGACAATAAAACTGGAGGGACAGCAGACACTGAGGAGCCAGCAAAGAAGAATTCAAAATGACCTGAGCGAGCTTCAAAACTGAGAGAACACCTGGTATGTGCAGTTTAGCATTGCAAAGGGTTAACATCAATGACAACTACAAGACAGGAGACACTGACATATAGGAAGCAACCTCTGAAAAGCTCCCACTAATTATTCAGTCAGAACTTTGTAACCAGCTATCTGAGAGGGACTACAATTCCCACTGTGGCTCCAGTTTGCTGTTATGGTGCACAATGTAAAAGGAGAGCAGTCTGAACTGAGACGGGAGTGATTATCGATGTTCTGCTCACCTTAAGGTTTAAGGTTTCATTAGTCATGTTTAAACAAGAAAACATGAAATTTGCCTTCTCAGTTGCATCTAATACAGTCATGTGAAAAAGTTTGGGAACCCCTCTTAATTCTTTGCATTTTTGTTTCTCATTGGCTGAGCTTTCAAAGTAGCAACTTTAAGATTTCAGCAGTGACATTAAGTTTAGTGGATTAGCAGAAAATATGCAATATGCATCATAACAAAATTAGACAAGTGTATAAACGTGGGCACCCCAACAGAGTTATGACATCAATACTTAGTTGAGCCTCCTTTTGCTCCTTTGATCCTCCAGACGCTGTCCTCTTATAGCCTCCGAGTGTCTGGATTCTGCATGGAGGTATTTCTGACCATTCTTCATACAAAATCTCTCCAGTTCAGTTCAATTTGATGGACAGCCTGCTTCAAATCATCCCATCAATTATCGATGATATTCAAGTCAGGGGACTGTGACGGCCATTCCAGAACATTGTACTTCTCCCTCTGTACTTCTCCCTCTGCATGAAAGCCTTTGTAGATTTCAAACTGTGTTTTGGGTCATTGTCTTGGTGGAATATCCAACCCCTGCGTAACTTCAACTTTGTGACTGATGCTTGAACATTATCCTGAAGAATTTGTTGATGTTGGGTTGAATTCCTCCGACCCTCGACTTTAACAAGGGCCCCAGTCCCTGAACTGGCCACACAGCCACACAGCATGATGGAACCTCCACCAAATCTGACAGGAGGTAGCAGGTGTTTTTCTTGGAATGCGGTGTTCTTCTTTCGCCATGCAAAGCGCTTTTTGTTCTGACCAAATAACTCCATTTTTGTCTCATCAGTCCAAAGCACTTTGTTCCAAAATGAATCTGGCTTGTCTAAATGAGCATTTGCATACAACAAGAGACTCTGTTTGTGGCGTGAGTGCAGAAAGGGCTTCTTTCTCTTCACCCTGCCATACAGATGCTCTGAATTGTAGAACGATGTACAGATACACGATCTGCAGCGAGATGTTCTTGCAGGTCTTTGGAGGTGATCTGTGTGTTGTCTGTAACCATTCTCACAATCCTACTCATATGCCACTCCTGTATTTGTCTTGGCCTGCCAGACCTGCTGGGTTTAACAGCAACTGTGCCTGTGGCCTTCCATTTCCTGATTCCATTCCTTACAGTTGAAACTGACAGTTTAAACTAGGGATGCACCGAAATTTCGGCCGCCGAAAATTTTCGGCCGAAATAGCATTATCGGTTTCGGCCGAAACGTAAGAAAGCGCCGAAAATAAAAGCCGAAATTGTCGCCACGCCTCTCCCATCCTCCCGTCTCGTTCGCGCTGTCATTACGCATCAAACACGGAGTATGTCCGCGGTTTGGAAGCACTTCAAAGTTTCAGATGAGGACAGCAAAGTTGCAATATGCAACATTTGCTCTGCAAAAGTTTCAAGAGGGGGTTCAACAGCAAAGACATTTTCGACTACAGGTTTAATACACCACCTTAAGTCAAGACACGCAATTGAATTTGAGGAATACCGTCAAACAACGTTGGTTAAAACTAAGCCAACTAGCACATCAACACCCTCGGTTGCCACATTTTTCGAAAAAATTAAGAAATTTGCAAATGACAGTGCTAAAGCACTGACATAACAGAGAAAGTAATGGAATTCATTGCTTTAGATGACGAGCCGTTTTCAGTCGTGGAGGACATCGGATTTCGTAGGCTAATACACCACATTGAGCCGCGTTACACACTGCCAAGCAGACGGTATTTTGCAGAGACCTCTCTACCTGAAATGTATGACCGTGTTGCAAAACATGTTCATGAGCTCATGACCACAGATATCTCTGCTCTAAGTTTTACCACAGACATATGGAGCTCTGACGTTAGTCCAACTAGCATGCTCAGTTTGACAGCGCAGTGGATAAACGCGGAGTTTAAATTGCAAAACATTCTGCTTCATGCACAGGAGTTTGTCGGCTCACACACTGCAGCAGCAATATCCGATGCTTTGGCTAACATGTTTGAAACTTGGAACATAGACAAGTCTAAAGTGCATGTGATTGTGAGAGATAATGCACGGAACATGATAAAGGCTATGGATGACAGTGGATTAAAGAGCATACCTTGCATGGCACACACGCTGCAGTTGGCTGTGAATGAGGGAGTGCTTAGTCAGCGGAGCATATCAGAAATCACAGCAACTGGGAGAAAAATTGTGGGACATTTTAAGCATTCTCCGCTTGCTTATTCCAGACTACAAGATTTGCAAAAACAGTTTGGGATGCCAACAAAACGACTACAGCAAGATGTGGCCACTCGCTGGAACAGTACATACTATATGTTGCAAGGATTACTTGAACAGAAGCGGGTTTTAGCTGCATACATGACAGATCACGACCTGCCAGCAACTTTGAGTGCACATCAGTGGATGTTGGTGGAAAACATTGTCTCTCTTCTCGCCCCGTTCGAACAGTTAACCAAGGAAATAAGCTCAGCTCAACCGTCTGTTGCTGAAGTTATTCCACTGATCGCAGCACTGAAGCGCCTGCTTGGAAAAGAGGCGGAAACAGATCATGGCGTAAAAACAGCTAAAAAAACTCTACTGGAGGCTGTTAACAAACGCTTCCAAGACATTGAGTCCAACCCTCTTTACGGCATTGCAACAATATTAGATCCACGCTTTAAAGACCATTACTTTGACGATGAGAAAAGGCAGGATGTACGCGAAATGGTGCAAACAGAGCTTACGGCTCTTGAAACCTCTGGTGAAGCACAAGCCGCGACGGGGAGAACAGAGCAAACTGTGCCTGAGAAACGGTCACGTACAAGTGATGAGGCGCACATTCCTTCGCTTTCTGATATGTTTGACGAAATTTTACAGGAAAGCGTCCCAACCCACAGCGGTGTAAGAGCAAGCGCAGCCTCACAAGAAGTAGCAACCTAATAGGATCTAATATTATTATGGGCGCCGGCAGGGGGGTGCAAGTAGGTGCACGTGCACCCCCCTAGCTTTTGAAAAAAAAGGAAATGGAGAAAAAAAATAAATCTTTCAATAATAAGAAAAAACGCGAAAAAATAGTTTTTATTTTAAATTTTTAAATTACAATTAGACGTTTACATTTTACAACTATACATAAACAATCATTCACTTTGTTTCTAAAAGAGCATCTCAAGCCTTCTTTTTTGTTGTCCAAACTTGTCTACAACTTTGTCGATAAATTTTGGACAATTATTTATTCTTTTTTTGTGTACACTAAGCATACATAATCCACTTAATCTATCGTCACTCATTGTAGATCGGTTCCAAGTTTTGACGCGCCGTAATGTGCTAAAAGATCTTTCAATACTGCAGGTTGTTGCAGGAATTGCACGTGCACCTACTTGCACCCCCCTGCCGGCGCCCATGTGCACCCCCCTGAATTAAATCCTGGCGGCGGTAATGCAACCTATCTAGCTGAACTACCCATTGGCAGAAGTGACAATCCACTTGACTACTGGCGCGCGAACAAAGATCGCTTTCCTTTGCTTGCATGGACTGCGCGCAAGTACTTATCTGCCCCAAGCACCAGCACAGACAGTGAGAGATTATTCAGTGCAGCATCTCATGTTCTTGATGAGAACAGAAATCGTCTCTCCAGCCAGAAAGCTGAACAACTTTTGTTCATAAAGAGAAATCTGCCACTTTTGCTAAAATAAAAGCAGCCTAATTTGATGTTGTTTACAGTTAAAGGTTTGATTTATTTATTCTGTTATTGAAATGTTGTTTTGCACAGTAATTTAAAATTGAAGTAAAACGTTTAATGCAGGTAATATTTTGCACAATTCGTAAAGGCACTAAAAGCTAGCACAGACTGAGTGATTTTATTCAGTGCAGTATGTTCTTCATGAGAAGAGGAACTGTGTCTTCAGCCAGAAAACTGAAAATCTTTTGTTCATAAAGATAAACCTGCTTCTTTTGCTTAAATTAAAAGCAGACCAATTTAGTGTGTATAGTTATGTTGTTTACAGTAAGAGGTTGGATTTATTTATTTTTCTTCTGTTTGTGCACTGTTGTTTGGTACAGTAATTTAAAATTGAAGTAAAAAAGCAGCTAGCATTTTTTTTGCACAATTTTGTTACAGAAAGAAATTTTATTTAGTTTTGTTATTGTTAAACAGCCTTATTACTGTTATTTATTATCAATAAAAGTTTGATTGCTTAATTAATTTGTAGTTTTTTTAATACAAACAAAAAGAAAATATTTTAAACATGTTTTTTAATGAAGCCATTTTCGGTTTCGGTATCGGTTTTCGGCCAAGTGCATCCAAAAATTTCGGTTTCGTTTTCGGCCCAGAATTTTCATTTCGGTGCATCCCTAGTTTAAACCTCTGAGATAGGTTTTTGTAGCCTTCCCCTAAACCAGGAGACTCAACAATCTTTGTTTTCAGATCTTTTGAGAGTTGCTTTGAGGATCCCATGCTGTCCGTCACTCTTCAGAGGAGAGTCAAAGGGAAGCACAATTTGTAATTGACCGCCTTAAATACCTTTTTTCATGATTGGACACTCCTGTCTGTGAAGTTCAAGGCTTAACGAGCTCATCCAACCAAATTGGTGTTGTAAGTAATCAGCATTGAGCAGTGACAGGCATTCAAATCAGCACAATGACAAGGGGACCCACATTTGTGCACAGCCAGTTTTTCACATTTCATTTAATTTCATACAACTAAATACTGCGTCACTAAAAATCTTTGTTCGGAAAACACCCCAGTACTCCGATGTTCCTAGGAAATGAAAAACATACCACTGGTATCTTTTTTGTTGAAAGTTGAGTCAATTAATATGCAGGCTGAGAGCAGTTCCCAAACTTTTTCATATGACTGTACCAGACAGAATGAAATAAAACAAACAAATAGAAACAAGACAGGTTAAGGTAAGGCAGTTAGATAATGCATATTTACACCGAAAAAAGGGTTACAGGGTATATATATCAACCTTAATCATTATCTCCGATATTTCTTACTGAAAAGTCATATGGCACAAGGAAGAAAGGAATTTCTGGAGCAATTTGTGTGGATTTTCAAAACAACTCTTCTTCCTGATTTGCTGAAGTTTAGTTCTACATGCAATGGATGTCTGTTGTCAGTTGAGATGATTTCCAGTTTCTTTAACGTTGCCCTCTGACACACACTAATCAAATCATCTCCATCAGCCCCAATAACTTTAGCTGCATACTTCGTAATCTGCTGGAGCTTTTTTTGAGTTTTGGTTTGTCAGACTATTAAACCAGGCAATGAAACTGAAAGTGATGACAGACTGGATCAGACTGCGATAAAAGGACAACATGAGGTCCTTGTCTACTTAAATAGTTTGAGTTTATGGAGGAGAAATAAGCGCTGGTTGCATTTAGAGAATTCTTTTGTACAGTGGTACCTCTGGTCACGACCATAATTCGTTCCAAAACTCTGGTCACGACCCAAACGTAATTTCCCCATAAGATTGTATGTAAATACAATTAATCCATTCCAGCCCACACATACTGTATGTAATTTTTTTTAATTTTTTTTTATTAAGCACAAAAATAGTTAAATATACCATAGAATGCACAGTGTAATAGTAAATGAAATGTAAAAACCTTGAACAACAGAGAAAACTAACATTGCAAGAGTTCGCACTACACCCTTACGAACCGCTCGCTGTAAACACTTTTTTTATGAGTTTTAAGCACAGGGAAAAATCCTTAATTTATACACAAACTAACCCTAGTCGACCAAGAAAACTAACCTTGCATGAGTCGAGTTCTGGCGTGAAGGAAGCGAGGAGGAAGCTGGGTGGAGAGGAGGTTACAGTTTTAAGGGAGACTCTGCGAAGGAAGATTTAGATTTATAAAAATCGATAAGATTTCTTGTAGATTTCAACTTCTTATACTCGTTTGGCAAGATCGGTAACATGAACACCACGCTCATACTTTTTAATGATTTCTTTCTTTACTTGGATTTCAATTTTCTTTGAACCTTTCTTCTCACCAACACTAGCACTCTTCACTTGCGTAAAGGCCATGGTTAATTGCCAAATTAATGCAAAAGCACGCGAAATAGAGCAGAAAGAGTTCACAGTGAATGAAAGCATGTCTGACCGAGAACGATGTACAGGGAGAGACTGAACATGTGCGGAAATCATTGACGCGTAGAAACTGGAAGGGAAACTGGCCGCCAGTGTTTTTGTTCACCACCAGAGAGTGTGTGGTCGTGAACAGATGCAAAAGTTTGGCAGACTTTTTGATCGTAACCCGATTTGTACGTGTTTGGAAACATTCATGACCAGAGGTTCTACTGTATTAGTATTCCAGTTAGGAACTTACCTAGATAGCAATCTTAACGTATTTATATTCAGTCGCTTTTTGACTGACGACACCACTGTAATGGGGCTCATCTCTGGGGAGGATGAGTCCGCCTACAAGGACGAAGTGGAGCGGCTGACAGTGTGGTGCACGGACAACAACCTGCTCCTGAACACAAGACAAACCAAGGAGCTCTTTGTGGACTTCAGGAAAAAGAAAAACGGACATCAAACCACTCTACAATCGGAGGGAACCGTGTGGAGAGGGTGTCAGACTTCCGCTTCCTGGTAGTCCACATCATGGAAGACCTGTCCTGGAGTGTGAACACAGCTGAGCTGACGAAGCTCAGGAAAAATAACATCTCCCAAAATGAGTTACAGAGTCATTGAGAGAATAAAACTGAAAAGCGCTAACTTTTACAAGTACCATAAATTTATACCCAATGTCCCATATATTTGTCTCTTTCTTTTTTCTCCGTGCTCTAAGTAACAGCGCCAGCGTAAATTCACACCCGATCTGACACTGTTCGTTTTCAAATAATATTGCATTAGTGCGATACACATACCTAAGTCTCTGTTTTTTTTTTTTTTTTGACATTATACACCATAAGGTGCATACTAATTCCGCATGAGTAGGAACACTCAATAAAAACTGAATAAAAAAAATATATAAAGTGACGGTGAGATACAAAGAAGGCAGATTCACCAGCGTTTGTGTGTCAGCTTTTATCCCTCCAGATCAGAGAATGTCCAGGGTACATCTTTCAATGCGGTGATTGCAGCAATTCCCCAACTCTCTGTGAATGGTACTCATGGTCATTGATCAATGGACAATTTCCATATCATTGATCACACGGCCCATTGTTAGTCAATGGTGCTAGTTCGGTCATTAGGCCAAGGTACTGTTTTATAAGGTTGGAGAAACCTGCAGTAAACTGAGACTGAGGAAGTCACTTTGATGAGTGATGTAACATATCTTGGTCGGAAAAAAAAAAAAACTGTGTCCAGATGAACAGAATCAACTTTCTAGAATGTCATTAAAATGCTTTTCACCAAATGTTCAAAGCATTTCATTGGGATAGAGGCGAGTGCCACTGGCCTGTAGTCATTTAAACAGCTTGGCCTACAAACTTTAGATAGAGGAGTAATGACTGATCGTTTCCACAGATTAGGTACAATACCACAGGTCAGAGAGCAGTTAAAAGGCAAATGAAAAACTGGAGAGCGCTGCTTGAAGTAAGCCGACCTGATATGCCGTCTGGTCCCACTGCACTGTTCGTTTTCTCCACTTCAGTTAACCTGAACCCCATCACAGCACAGTTTCTGGTGTTGTCTGGATTAGAACCTCATTTCGCCCAGAGGGGACTGGGCGGTCTCTTGGTCTGGAATCCCTACAGATTTTATTTTTTTTTCCTCCAGCCTCTGGAGTTTGTTTTTTCTGTCCACCCTGGCCATCGGACCTTACTTATTCTATGTTAATTAATGTTGACTTATGTTTATTTTTTATTGTGTCTTCTATTTTTCTATTCTTCATTTTGTAAAGCACTTTGAGCTACATTTTTTTTGTATGAAAACGTGCTATATAAATAAATGTTGTTATCTTTATCCACAAGGATTCCACTTCTTTCCTGGATTGATGGTCTTGGCTTATTTGGTATCGTCGTCACACTCCTTCCATTATGGGATCATGAGAGGACATTCAAGATGATGGCAGGTCAAAGTTCACATTTTTCTACAGGGTTGTTAACTTAGGACATTTTTCTGTAAGTCGTCATTCTCTTCACTGGACTGTGTTTAAGCTGATCAGTTGTTTTTTGAACGAGGTGTACATTTGTGTGTGTAAATAGTTTTCTGAAAACCTCAGTGAGGTGAGTCCCTGTGGCAGAGTTAATAATAATACTTTGTATTTATATAGCGCTTTTCTCACTACTCAAAGAACTCAGTAACTGCAGGTTAAGGACCTTGCTCAAGGGCCCAACAGAGCCGAGTCCCTTTTGGCATTTACGGGATTCAACCTTCCGATTGCCAGTGCGGATCCCTACCCTCAGAGCCACCTCTCCGCCATAGAGTTGTGTGTGTGTCGGGGGCTTGGATGGAGTGGTGTCCTGGCAGTGTTTTAAAACACTGCTAGTCTTGGCATTCTAGAGGTGTGAAGAAAAACACCAAACACTCCATCCACACAGGTGACAACTAGGTGTGGAATTTGAACCACTGCTCTGGACCCATGAGGCAATGGCCACCAGATCACAGTGCCTACCCAAAATAATAAGAAAAGCACACAACTGAAACGCACCGCTTCGACTGTCCCATAGGTGCTGCAATCCTACTACTATCAGAGCCGCTAAGATTCCAGTACAAAACGCTCCGTCCACATATTAGCCGAGTGTTTGCGTCCATTAGTAACCAGTGAGAAGAGAGTTTAATATGAAACACAAAGTTTGTAAACATTTCTGCTTTAAAAAGTAACCACACAGGTGGGAGCCCCTGAGCTATGGGTACACTTGGGTACTCCCTAGCCTTGCTTTATAAAACAAAGCCAAGCAAACAACAGTGATGTCACAAAAGAAACTGAGAACGGTCATACAATTTCAAGACCCAAAAAAAAATAAGAGTTTGCCACAGAGGGCAAATAATTACCATACAACTAATTTAGGCTCTCACATGGGCCAGTTAGACCAGTCGCTCTCAAGCTTATTTTTTCTCCCGTGCCTCCTCGTATCATGAAGATCGTTAACTGGTAATCAACACTTCTTCTTTTGGCTGCTTGTGTATCCCATGACGCGGTAAGAGGGTTAGAGTTGACAGGCGGGGCTCCGTCGAGCGTATCCCATGGTCTTAGAGTTGGCGGGCAGGGCTCTGTCTTGCTTGCGCTCACTGTCTCGCGTGCCCCCAGTGTATTTTATATATATATATATATATATATATATATATATATATATATATATATATATACACAGATACTCAAAATACTGTACATTACAACACTTAAAAGTCATCCTTTGTTTATGTCATAGGCAAGTGCCACCTACAACCCTTAAGCCCAAGTATGCCCTGCATTAATTGTGACCTTTTAAAATTAAAAAATAGAGATACAGTCACAAAACAGAAATACAGCTGAACCTGGCACGTGAAGATCAATCACAACAGCTGTGAGAATTTCGACAAGATCTCCAAAGTTAAACCCTGCCCACACTTACCATCCACCCATTACCCAACCCGCTATATCCGAACTACAGGGTCACGGGGGTCTGCTGGAGCCAATCCCGGCCAACACAGGGCGCAAGCCCACTGTAGGGCACACACACACACTAGGAACAATTTTAGGATCACGAATGCACCTAACCTGCATGTTTTTGGGCTGAGGGAGGAAACCCATGCAGACACGTTAAGAACATGCAAACTCCATGCTGGGAGGACCCAGGAAGCGAGCCCGGGTCACCTAACTGTGAGGCAGCAGCCACACTTACCAGTGAATTTGAAATCTGGAAATTTAGTGAGGTCACCGCCACCATAGAGTCTCTGGAGTTTAGCCAGCTCATCACTCATGTCCTTGTCAAACTCTGGTCCAGCTTCAACAACTCCTCCTCCGGCAGCCCTGTAAAGATTTGTAAAAAGTGAGCGCAAGTGCCAGACATTACTACTACTAAAAGTTTTAATAGGAATTTAGCAGTATACAAAACAACCCTCAGAAGGTTAGCTATCAGTGTACTTGGTGCAACAGTGTGCTTCTCCCACATACAGTGGGTATAGAAAAGAACCCCCCCACCGCCCCTTCGAAATATTCAGTTTTGTTTGCTTTAGAGCCTTAAATGAAAACACACAAACTAATATTTTTCCAGCTTTACTTACTCAATGCAGTCTATAACATCCAAGTGAAAGATATCACAGCTACAGCTCAGAAGAATTATAAAAAATCCTGAGATGAATAAAGGACCCCCGCCCCCCCAATTTCAATGAGGTGTCAGTGCCCACCATTCCCATTGCGGTTACTGGCTTCGTCCCACCGGTGATCAGTTGTAATGAGTGCGATTAGTGAAGATCTTCCTGGTCCATTCATTCCCTTGCTTGGTGGTGCAACTGACCGCAAACAACCAATTGTGGGTGGCAAGCCACTGTCAAAAGATCTCAGGGACAGAGTTGTGGACAAACATAAGGCAGGAGATGGAGACAAAAACATCTCAAAGGCTTTTTCAATCCCATAATAAACATGTGGCAAGTGTTTGGCACGACTAGGACCCTCCCTGGATCGTCCAAACTGGATGGAAGAGCAAGGAGGACACTGGTAAGAGAGGCCACCGAGACGCCAATGGCCACTTTGAAGGAGTAACAGGATTTGATGGCAAAGAGTGGTCATTGTATGCATGTGACAACAATTTCACAAGAGCTCCACAATTGTGGCTTGTTCAGGAGGATCGCAAGAAAGGCCACTTTAAGACTTGTTTGAGCTTTGCCAGAATGCACCTTGAAGATTCTGATGCCAAGTCGAAAAATCAAACTATTTGGTCTCAATACCAAACGGTACACCAATGCAGCTCACCATCCACAACACACCACACCTACAGTAAAGTATGGAGGGGGCAACATCCTGTTGTGGGGGGCCTGGGGCTCTCGTTAGGGTAGAAGGAAAAACCGGATGGGGCAAAATACCATCAAATTCTCAAGGAAAACCTGCTACCCTCTGCCAGAAAGTTGACGATGGGCAGAATGTTCGCCTTTCAACACGACCACGACCCGAAGCACACAGCAAAATGGACCACCCAGTGTCTGAAGGAGAAAAAAGTGAATGTCCTGGTGTGGCCAGTCAGAGCCCAGACCTAAATCACACTGAAAATCTGTGGAAAGATCTGAAGATAGCAGACCACCAACGCTCACCAGCCAATGTGAGGCACGCAAATATTACACAATCTAGGTGTGCAAAGCTTATAGAGAAGAATCACCACAGACTCAAGGCTGGCATTAAAGCAAAAAGGGGGGTCAACAAAATGACATTGACATGGGGGG
>JANRMT010028174.1:5863270-5896950 GCA_026402145.1 Polypterus bichir lapradei
TGGATGTTAGAGGTGGCATTGAGTAAGTAAAGCTGGCAAGAAATATTTATTGTGTGTGTTTTTATTTAAGGCTGTAAAGCAAACAAAATGGGAATTTTTTTTTTCGATTCTTTTCTATACCCACTGTACCTATAACTATATACACAAACACACACAAATGAATACATGCGCGCGCACACACACACACACCAAGCCATTTGCAGAGTGGTACACTTATTTAAAAGAAATCCACAGGATCCCTTTCTACAAGAAAGCAGATAAAAAAAGGTGTAACAAAAATATCGGACATGTGGAACTACAGATGTTTAAATCCAAACTGGAAATCACTTTCTCTCTTGCATTCTACAGGATGGTCCAGATCTAATTATACAATTTTCATTACTCTATAACTTATTAAGTTTATTACTCCGAGTCTGTATCCAACTGAGTGGATAATGTCCCAAGTGGGACATTACATGGAAAAATCAGTGAATTCATTCAATGCAAGTCCATTTTTGTTTATTACAATATATTTCAAACAATTCTTTTGTCTTGTATTGTTTTCCTGCATTGCATTAAAAGTTGCATAGTTAGATCTGGACCACCCTGTTGATGAGCAATATCTGTTCTTTTTATTAAAGTGATCTATAGCCGACTTTGGTGTGCACTTCACCAATTTAGTCAATCTATTCCTAGGAAAATCTGTTTTCTTTTAAAATTTTACAGGTTACCCATTTCTTTTATTTTGTCCCTTCGCTGCTTTCTACAGCATCTTTTCATGAAGTCCTCTGTGAACATTCTGAAGAATGTGGGGAAACTGACCGTTTTAAAGATGTCCACAAAATCCAAATTAAAATATTGAAAAGGTGGCATACAGCTTGTGCAGGTGTGTGCCACAGTAATAATAGCCTCAAGGATTTTCCAACTAAGTGTATGAAATGTTTTTAATCTAAAGAAGACAGTAACACAGCTAGTAGGTAATAATAATCCTGAGCAGCCATTGACATGAAGCTCCACCTCCACCCACATGACACGCAGTTCCTTCATTGTGTGCTCTCTGCGTGTGTGCCATGACTTTTGGTGCGAGGGTGGCAGGCTGCCGAGTGTTGTTGGCAGTGCAGTTTCTTTCTGTAGAATTCAGCTAATTCAATGTTACCTCCAATTTACCAAAGGAAAGCTTAAAAAGAAAAAGTACTTACTTGCTCTTAGTGTTATATTCCCGAATCTTATCTACAAAGAGCTTCTGCACAGGGTCCAATTCCTTGGCTTTATTAAATGCCACAGCGGAAAGGCCGAGGTTCCTGCATAGGTGCCTGGCTACTAAAGTCCGCAGTTGGGGAAAGAGCTGTGAGAGGCGCTGCACATTCATTGTAGTGGCTACTCTACGGAGAAAGAACATAAATAATTAAAAAACATTTAAAAAAAATAGGGGTGGTCTCTCCTCGACTTTCTCGTATACTCAGATATGGGGATAGAGATTTGAGGAGTAAACCGCAAGACACGGATTAAATTATGTACATTAATGAACCATCAACAACAAATCAAATCAAATTAAGAATACTGTATATTGAACAATTATTATAAAAGTTGAATAAATCGGACTCTGCAGCTGCCTGAATAAAAGCTAAAATACCACTTCTGGTTAGCAGAAATAGCCCAAAACGTTGATAGAAATCTACAGTGCTGTGAAAAAGCATTTGCCCCCTTATTGATTTCTGCTTTTTTTTTTTTGCACGTTTGTCACACTTAAATGCTTCGAATCATCAAGCAAATTTGAATATTAGACAAAGATAACCCAACGTGAACACAAAATGCAGTTTTTAAATGATGATTTTATTTATTAATGGAAAAAAAAAATCAACCTATCCAAATCTACATGGCCCTATGTGAACAAGTAATTGCCCCCTAAACCTAATAACTGGTTGTGCCACCCTTAGCAGCAACAACTACAATTAAGAAAACCATCACTTAAAAACTGCATTTTGCGCTTACTTGGGTTATCTTTGTCTAATATTTAAATTTGCTAGATGATCTAAGTGTGACAAACGGGCAAAATAAATAAGAAATCAGGAAGGGGGCAAATACCTTTTCACAGCACTGCATATTTTTCACCTAATACTTGTATGCAAAGTTTGGTTGGCCTAAGTGAAAGCATACTCAGGTTACCGTGTTAAAACACACACACACACACACACACACAATTCCAAAAATGGTATTTTCAGATTCAGGGAGGTCTAAAGCGTTAAAATTCATCAAAATCTCAAAATGGAATTTTTGGAGGATTCCAATACTCTTATGAGAATGTCAGGGAGGTCTAAAACTTGGAGATTCATTAAAATCTCAACATCGAATTATTCAACGATTTGAATACTTTCCCTATACATCGTGTATGAGAAAGTAAAAAAGGAAATGAGAATGATGCAAAAGTTTGGGCACCCCAAGGTATTTGTGGCCTCAGAACTCCATTAGCTTGTTAGGACTATTGTTAGGAAACCCCCAGTGATACAAAGTGCAAAGCTGTATAAATTCTTGGACTCCTCAAACCTTGTCCAAGCAATCAGCCACCATGGGCTCCTCTAAGCAGCTGCCTAGGACTCTTGACAAATAAAATAACTGATGCTCACAAAGCAGGAGAAGGCAACAAGAAGATAGCAAAATGTTTTCAGGTCGCCGTTTCCTCCGTTCAAAATGTCATTAAGAAATGGCAGTTAACAGGAACGGTGGAGGTCACGTTCACATCAAGAAGACCAAGAAAACGTTCTGCTTGTAGGACTGCTACTAAGGCTAATAGAAACCCCCATTTGACTGCAAAAGACCTTCAGGAAGACTTAGCAGACTCTGGACTGGTGGTCCACTCTTCTCTTGTGCAGCAACACCTGATCAAATATGACCTTCATGGCAGAGCCAGCAAAAGAAAAACTTTTCCTGCATCCTAGCCACAAAATCCAGTGCCCGACATCTGCAAATGAACATCTAAACAAGCCTGATGCATTCTGGAAACAAGTCCTGTGGAGCAATGAGGCCAAAATTGAACATTTTGGCCACAAGGTGCAAAGATAGGTTTGAAGAAAGAAGGGGGTCGAGTTCCAGGAAAAGAACACGACTCCCAACTATTAAGGGTGGCGATGGATCAATCAGACTTTAGGCGTGTGCTGTAGTCGGGGGAACAGGTCAATGGTAGAGGGAACAGTGGAGTCAAATAAATACCACAACATTCTGGAAGCAAACATCACAACATCTGTTAGAAAGTTGAAGTTCAAAGACGACGGGTCCTACTAGTGCTGGGAGGTATACCGGTTCATACCGAAAACCGTTTTTTAATTTTGTTATGATGTGGATTTTTGTTATATCGCAACACCAGTTTAACTAGCCTAAACAACGTTCGGATTGTGGCGCAGCGGGAAACCGTTTAAGGGGGACCTTTTTCACTGCTACACACAACTGGAGGTATTGAGCGGTGAAAATGGACAAAGAACTTTCCGAAACCGAAGCTGTGGCAGACGATAAAGTTGAACATGATGACACAGAACAACTTTTGCCAAAAAAAGGAGCTGTGTCTGTTGTCTGGAAATACTGGTTTTAAAGGGTCGGATGTGGACCAAACAACTATCCATCCATCCATTAATTCATTACCCAACCCACTATATCCCAACTACAGGGTCATGGGGGTCAGCTGGAGCCAAACCCAACCAACACAGGGAACAAACCCCGGGCAGGGCGCCAGCCCACTGCAGGGCACACACACAGGGACAATTTAGAATCGCAATGCACCTAACCAGCATGTCTTTGGACTGTGGAAGGAAACCCACGCAGACACGGAGAGAACATGCAAACTCCACACAGGGATTTTGCTATTTACTGCAAATGCTGTTGAGCTAAAGTTGTCGCCGGATGCGGCAACACAAGCAATTTTCTGCACCACCTTAGCCGCAAACATGCTTTGGAGTACCATAAATGTACGGAACCAAGATTGTCACCCTCCACGTCCTCGGGGAAAACTGAAAAACCTCGCGGACACTCGAGTCATACGTCACTTGTAGACACGTTTGTGCTGGAGGTACTGCCTATGACAAATAAAAGCAAGCGGTGGATGGAGATGACCAACGCCATTACAATCCATATAGCTAACGTGTCAGTGGACAGAGATTGTTAACATTAACAGAAAGCGTAGTTGGTTTACAAAAAATATTTACTATTTATTCCTTTTCTAAGACACGTTCAGTGCAGTACAACTTTTGACAAGCACCTCTGGATATTTGACAAAGTCTAAATGCCTCTTTGGATGGTTGAAAACATGATGTTCAGACAGCCTTGGTGTCACAGTCCCTCCTAACCCATTAACAGCTGTGTTTGGTGTCCTTCCAGATGGGATTCAAGTGGAGAAGGACAAACAAACCGTGATCGCCTTTACTACACTTTTGGCACGCAGACTTATTTTGCTAAACTGGAAGAATCCTAACTCTCCTCTTTTAAGTCAGTGGGTAACTGAGGTTTTATACTATTTGAAATTGGGAAAAAAAATCAAATTCTCACTTCGAGGATCTGTGCAGAATTTTTTCAAAACCTGGCAAGACCTAATCAATAATATTTTAGAATAAGCGCTTAAAGCACAGAGGATGCAATGAACTCTACATTTCTGTTTCTTCTCCATTCATCTCTATCAGTTTAGTTATGTTTTACTCCGTTGGCCATGCGCGCTCTCTCTCTTTCAGGGGTGGGGTGGGTGACTTGTTTTCAATCCTATTTTTTGTAAAAATTGATCTATTTGTATGGAATGATTACAATAAAATTAAAAAAAAAAAAAAAAAAAGTCAAAATTATAGTTTAACTCTTTGAGGGCTGAATATTTTTTCCAAAAAACTCAGTTTTCTGAAAAGCACACATAGCAATGGTTTCACACATAAGTCAACATAAAACATCTGTTGCTATGTGCTGTGGCTGCTGTTGGCATGTGTTCGGCATCTCTGGCGGCAGTGGCTGTGTGGGGACACGTCAGTGGTTAGCAGGAATACACAATGGGCCAGCTGCCTGGCTGTCTTCACACAACAGGTGGGTGGCAGTGGCGATTGCAACGTGACGCAATCTGGTTTGTACCTCTTGAAATCATAAGTGGTGGTCCTACCAGGCAAACGCTTCTGTAGGTGCATCAGCTACACAAAAGTGTTCAGCGCCACGATCAGCTGGACACCAATCAGATGATACTGGTACCTCACTTTTGATTTTGATATCCATCTCCAGATCACTTGCATCATACACGGAGTCTGAAAAGTCAGAGTCCTATTCAACGAAATTATGTAAAACGTCCATGGAGTATTTTGCTTTAAATATTCGCTTTGGCCTCTTGCCAGATGTCAGTTCCATTTTGGTGGTTGTTTGCTCTTCACTATTCATGCATGTGTAGGAAATCGAGGTTAAATCAACAAACCTATGTAACTTTCCTTCTAGCAAAGAGAATCAAACTAAAACGTAAGGGTGAGTTTTGTTGCAGTTTACAGCTGATTACCGTCCTTTACTCCTGAATTTTGACAAAAGTCGACATCAGCCCTGAAAGAGTTAAGTTGTTTGCAAAATTTGTTCAGTAAAAAGGTTCTATATTTTGACTGCAACTGTCATGCAATGTGATTCCTTCTCTTCATTAGTGCCACCCCCTTGAAAACTATCACTTTATGGGGCCATGCAAACCTGTATTAATACTTGTGTGCACATTAAAATGTTTTTTTGTACAATGTACAATTCTCATGACAGTGGAATAGGTTCTTCTTAGCCAGTCTACCTGCAGTAATTACAGTGGAAAACGTGGTTAACATCCACTCATGCATGGGAAAAAAAATACCGTTGAATGCCGTGAAACCGGTATAATTTTGAAAAATACTGTGATATTGAATTTTGGTCATACCGCCCAGCTCTAGGTCCTCAATATAATGATCCAAAACACACCTCCATATCTACAATTGAACACCTCAAGAGGTGCAAGCTGACGGCTTAGCCAAGACCCTCACAGTCCCCTGACTTACGCATCATTGACAATCTGCAGAGATCTCAAAATAGACAGCAGTGCGTGCCAGCCGGTCCAAGAACTTCACAGAATTAAAAGATGAAGGGGCAAAAAGACCCCAAGTAACAAATGAGACTCTATGCTGGCTACAAAAAGCGTTTACAAGCTGTGATTCTTGATAAAGGTGGTCTTACCAAGTACTGACCATGTCGGGGGCACAAACTTTTCTTTCAGACCCTTTCCATTTTTTTTTTGATATTTTGAAGCAAATAAAAATATAATTTTGCTTAAAATATTAAAGAACTGTGTCATCTTTAACTTTATGCCTTTTGGTGATCGGTTCATCTTCTGCTGACTTAACTAGTCATAGTAAGGGACATTTTAAGCAAAGGATCCAAACTGTATAAAAAGATACAAAAAAAACAAACACGTTTGGTTACACTAAATTTTTTTTTTACTATATTCAGTATTTCATTAAAACTGCTAACAACCCACATCTTGAAAATTAATTCAACATGTCTAAAAAGAAAAGAATTCTAAAGCGACATAATTATAAGATTTTCCAGTAGGATCCAAAGCAAATTCTTTCATCATTTCATTAATCATCTCCACTGCCAACTCTGACAAAACCCACGCTTGCTGCCAGACCACAGAATGTTTACAAGTGGAAAGCTTCTTTCCCCAACCATTGATGCCACCGGCCTCACATTACGACACTAACTGGTCATTTGATTAAATTCAGTCTTTCCGTGTTTAATGCAAGGTCATGAATCCAAATGTAAGATACTCAGTGCAGCCGCTAAACTAAATGCAATATGCTTACTTTGCTTTTAGTTATGATGCGCTGCGTGTCAGGTCAGGTCAGGGAGCATGCACTGGTACAGCACGTTGCTGCACTCGCCACATGACGCCAACAGCTTGGGATCCTGGTTGGCAACTCCCCAGGCAGACACGCAGTCCAGTCCCACCCTCCTTAAATAACCCTCTCTGTTATTTGGGTGTCCCCTTGGCCTGGTCCAGCCACTCGGGTCCTCAACAATAGGGGCCCTGTAAGCCAAGAAATTGTGCCACATGGCCATAACTGATGCTCCCTCACAATGCAGGTAATGTGCCTCATTTGGGACTCTTTGAGCAACACAAACTCAAACCAACGGTACCCAAGGATTCTCTGAAGATACACAGTACTAGAGGAGACCGATATTCACCCTATCACTGGATGGCATCCATGTCTCACAAACAGGGGGCACCAGGACTCTAAAGACTTGGACCTTTGTCCTTTTTCAGAGATATCAGGAGCACTACACACCCCTTTCCAGCGACCTTGTGACACCCCATGACCCTCCAGTCCGTCTGCTGACTTTATAGCAGGGGTTCTCAAACTCGGTCCTGGGGGACCCCTGTGGTTGCAGGTTTTTGTTCCAACCAGATTCCTAATCAGTAACAACACCTGATAGCACTGATCTCATTTAATTAGCTGGTTTTATTTATCTTTTATTCTACATTCAGAAAAGCACAGCAGCAAGATTTTTACATTTATAAGAAACATTTCTTATAAATATTTCTGTTTTTGTTACGGATTTAAATGCTTAACTCTCTTTTTGTTATATTTCGTCCTTTCTCTGTGCAGTTTGCTCCCTTCATTGAATCTTAATAATGACAATTAAAAACAAGCACAGCAGAAACCCAAGCAAACAACACTCAATCACAAGGTAGTAAATAACAGATTAAACAATTAGAACATCTAGAAAAGTAGAATGACAATCAAGATGAAAAAACTGTTAAAAAGAAAAAAATACATTTAACTGCTTAGTACATTTTACTACTTTTTTTTTTTTTTACCAAAGTTAGTTTTCTAATTTGTATATTTTTCCCAAAACAGGGAATCTGGGAAACAACAGTTCACTTAATTAGCACAGGAGTCCAATTAAAAACAGAGGCTGGTTGGAACAAAAACCTGCAGCCACAGTGGGCCCCCAGGACCGAGTTTGAGAACCCCTGCTTTATAGGAAGAGTCGCCAGAGACATGAATGTCACCGCCGAGATAAGTAAACCTCTCGACGAGGTCAACACTCTCTCCGCAAACAGACACACTGCTGATGGCTGTGCCCAAGAGGTCATTAAAGGCCTGGATCTTGGTTTTTATCAGGACCCTCGCAAGCTCTGACTCCTCACTCAGTCTCTCACGCACCCCGATCACAGCCTCCATTGACTCTGCAAAGATCACAGCATCATCAGCAAAGTCAAGATCAGTGAATCTCTCTTCACCAACAGATGCCCCACAGCTGCTAGACCCTACCATCCTGCCCAACACCTAGTCCGTGCAAGCACTGAACAGAGTAGGAGCAGAACAGACCCCTGACGAACCCCAGAATCAACTGGGAAAAACACAGAGGTTCTGCCTTCACTCTGCACAGCACTCACGGTACCAGTGTACAGGCCGGCCATGATATCCAGCAACCTCGAGGGGATCCCGCGTACCATCAGGATGTCCATCCAACAATCGACAAAAGGCTGCATGGGAACCCTAAGTGCCAGGAAGCAGTCGATGGTAGACTTCTTAGGTGTAAAACCAGACTGTTGCGGTCAATGGTAGGTGAGCAAGTGATCACGGATCCTATTGAGGATGACCCTAGCGAGGACCTTACCTGGCACCGACAGTAGTGTTATCCCCCTGTAGTTGCCGCAATCCAGGTGATCAGCCTTCCCTTTCCAGATAGGGACGACAAGTCTCGTTTTCCAGTCAGTCAATTACGTATGAACATAAATTAAAATACAATACGCTTTTGTTATGCATTTTAAACTGATATGAACATTGGTTACCTTTCGACATGGCACATAATCACTGGGTTATGTTTTTAAATTATGCCAACACCGTGCCAATATTAATTGCACCACATGCATATTTATTAACTTACAATGTAGTTTAAACATTTCATTTTGCAACGAATGATCTTTCATATACCCCACTTGATCCATACAGTAGGTAACCACTTTATTATTAACTTTTAAATGAGAACTACTACTGTAAATCAAACATTTTCAAAAACTCCTTTAAGCACCTCAATACAACTTTAGGACTGCGTGGAAAACAATGACCTGCTAAAACCGATTTGTATTGCTTTTCACGCATAAAAAAATGAAAATCCTTGACAGCTGGAAACAAAAACACTTAATAAAAATCCCAAAGCTAATGATATCAGCTCATGCTAAAACGTTTACATTTTTAATAGTAGAGTCCCAGACTTCGATCTTAATTCTCTGAACGTTCACATAGCTGCTTTCATTTTTTGTAATTACGAATGCACGGTTACATGTTACGAATAAAGTACACAACCATACGGTGTCGAAACACAATTTTGTAAAACGGTCAAGCCAACGTTAACCCGAACTGAGTCAAACAGCCGTCATTACGAAGCCGCTCGTGTGCAATCCCGGGCCGCCCCACGCCTGTCACCTTGCAAGTCTCCCCGGTTAAAAATCCCCCCTCTTAAGTGAAGCCCTCGCTCTTTACTAGTAGAATTCCCAACTGCTTTCGGTGTCAGACGAAACCTCCAATAACATCAATTTCACAACACCCAAAAGTCATTCTAAAGATGCGGTAAAATAACGTACAAGAGTCACCTTGCGTGTTCTGACCTCCTCACTCAGGCACTGGAGTTTGAAGCCTCACAATGGCTGCTTCCGGCCCAGGCGCACTCTGGGTAATTGCCCTTTATCTTTGACGTAGCAAAAAGTGCAACAATTTGAACCAAAGCGCCAAGCACATAAAAGCCAATCTGTAACAGTTTCTTTAAGTAACTTAAGATAGCAATTCTAAAATAATATAACAAATACATATGCTTTGTTTACATAAATCATGCAGTATGCAGGAAAAAAGAAGACATTTATGTATCAGGTTTAGTTTCATATCAAGGCATGAACATCCTTTTAAAAGGATTTTTTAAATGAATAACTAATTCAGTGACAGTGCTATATCAAAGGCATACGCGCTTTTCTACTTTTTCACTCAAGCATGGAAAAGGCGCTATATAAATATTATTATTATAAGCCCTATAAGGACTACAGGCGCCATTTTGAAAGCGAATGACTCGATAGGACAAGCAGAGGTTTTGGGCGAAAGGGATATTGGGAAACGGAGTCCGTTGCGCGTTTTCTAAATTCGATCAACTCGCATTCTGTTTCCCGCTGTCCTTTCGGAGAACCTAGCACGATGTTAGAACTTCCCAGTTGCCGTTTAAACGAATGCACCCCGGTTTTGTAGTTTGCCGCATTCTTTCCCTCATTTTTCAGTTTTATGTACTGGCGGCCACCACGTTCCCTCCCCCTTACGTCCAATAAAGACCAAGACGGAGTTGAGAAGCAAACAGCAACGCGAGTGGCACCGAACCCAGAGTGGCTGACCGAGCGTGCGAAGCTTCCTTTCGAAAAGGTATGTGCTGCGTCCGCTTGGGTCTTTTTTTATTTATTTTCCCCCCCTTCATGGATTCAGTGGGTGATCGGCTAAATAAATCCGTGACGACTTCCAGTTTCATTTAAAGACAATGTGACTGAGCGACCGGGATCGCGGCAAAGTTAACCGAAATGCCCGCCGACCTGTTTGCACGTTTCGGTTTCCACAAACAACCCCATGCATCGGTATCTTTACAACATCGGTATTTTTCTGTAATGTCGCAAGTCTTAGTTTGATTTTTCGGCTCTTGGTTGTATTTTCGTAAGACGCTTGCGCTTGTCGGGGTGGCATCATCCTTTGTTTGGCTGGCATCCGAGTGATGGGTTACTGTTTTCACGCTTGATTCCCCCGCCCTGGGGGCACCCCAAAAAGGCTGCGTAGGGCGCCTTGACTAGCGGCTGCTTTTCTTTAGCGAGTTCAATGGGCTGGAGGGAGTGCTCCTGGACCCAACATCATTATTCCGACCGGGCTCCGGAGAGTCGCGTCCTTACCCCCCGATTTCCTTTCCCTTGTCGCCCCAGCACTCTGCCAGGATTTCCGGCCTGGTGCTTCACGTTGGCTTACCCTGCGCTTGTTTTGTTTCCGTTTCTCTCCATTTCCGTTTGTAGTTTTCCAATTTGCGGAGAGAAAGTGACAGACTTATTGGCATGTCCGAAATGTTTATGGCGGGTTTATCTGCGAAGAGTCCGTTCTTGTGCTTATTTCAGTTTTTTTTTTACAAGTCCGAGGCTCTGTAGAGTTGTATGCACGTTCCGTGGCGCACATTTATCGCGGCGAAACGCCTTCAATATTCCCACGTCTCGCCGCGGCTTTATTGAATTCACCTTTGAGGGTGTACGGATTGGAACGAGGCCATGGTAAGGTTGACTTACATTTTTACCAAAACACGAGGTAGGAGGCCTCGGCGGGAACAGGCGGCACAGGCCCGAGCCTCGGACTCGCCCAAGCGAATGACGGATTGACTGTGTTGTGTTGGCGGCCGCTGGTAACTTTGCTTCCGGCGCTGCCGCATTTTAAACGGCAAATGCCCCCGGTGGCAGATGATTAAGGGAAACATGCCAGGTTAGACACTGTTACAATACAAAATGGGTTTATTTTAATGAATAGGTGATGGTCGGAAATATGATTTAGCACACCAGCAGGCCCAAGCCTGGCACTGGATTCAACAAAATGAAAAACATTACATTTAACTACTTTTCAGTGCCGGCGCGTTTATCCAAAGCGATTGACAAAACAGTTCAGCATAATCGAGTAAACATCAGTCTGGGGGACAGCTTGAGAACAACTGTGTTAGTGCAAGGTTAACAAAACACAAGCAAGTCACAACTCGTTGATAATTAAACCCCAGCAGTTAAGCAGAAAGTCACCGAACAAGAGGACAAAATTGATCGCCGTAAGTAAAGACTTAAAAGCAAAATGCAAGTTAAGTTAGGATCCCTGCATAATGAACTACATGTTTTCCCACTTCTAACAGCTAATATCAGTTTAGCAGAATTTTACTGAACAAGAGTTCCATACTGTTCTGTTTATTTAGTATTCCACGAGTTTAACAGGGAACAGTCGCACACCAGCCCCACTTCTCCCTGCGGACATTGGACAAGTAAAGTTCTATCCGTCCGTTCACCCCTCTACTATAAGAACTGAGGTTTTAGCTGTCGCGCTCTTCTCTCTGCTGTTTTGATAAGCTAGCTGAGGCCACGCCCACACCCCAAATTTTATTAGATAGATACTTTATTAATCCCAAGGGGACATTCACATAATCCAGCAGCAGTATACTGATACAAAAAAAAATGACATTAAAGAGTAATAAAAATGCATGTAAAAACAGACAATAACAGTGATGGTGAATCGAACGAACAAAATGTCCTGAAACGCAATGTTATGTTTAACAGTAAAACCTCGGCCTACTGCACCGTCATATCTGAGTTGTGCCTTTATGCTTTAGAGCAGGGGTGGCAAACTGCAGGCCTGGAGTGCTGTTGTGGCTGCAGGTTTTCATTCTTACCATCTTCTTAATTAGTGACCAGTTTTTGCTGCTGATGACTTCTTTTAATTAACTTGACTCAGGCCCCATAGTTTCTTTTTCTTTTAATTAGAAGCCAAACAATAATGAGACATAAAACAAGCCACCACATGACCAGCTCCCCTGTGCCCATTGCACAATATCTGAAATTAAATAGAGGTGATGGTCTTGGTAAGGTTGATCTCTCGGGTCACCAAAACATTTTTGACATTGGCGCTCTTAGAAAGAACAGAAAAACCGCAGTTTTCGAAATGCATGCTGTGGCAGAATGAGAGCAGCAACAAGCCATGGAATTAAATAACAGGTTTAATGAGCAGCAAGAATTGGCTTCTCATTAAGAAAGTGATTGGAGTTTGAAGCCCCAGTTTAGCTGGTCATCTGTTGGCTTGTTTTACATCTCATTTCTGCTTGGCTGTCATTTAATGAAGAAAGGAATCAATTCAGAGGTTCTGAACTCTTCTAATAGGGCTATTAAAGTGATGGGGAAAAAGTTAATTGGCAGTGAACACTGGTCACTGATTAGGAAAAGGGTTAGAATGAAAATCTGTAGCCTCTGCAGCCCTCCAGGCCTGGAGTTCTCCACCCCTGCTTTAGAGTTATATAAGACCTGGTAATTGGTAACAATTTTTTTTTTTTTTTTCTGCTAATTAAAAATTAATACTTTTTAAATACTAGGGGGCTTCGCTCTCCAACCCCCGTTTTTATTTTTCCGGATACACACTTTTAAGATTTTTTTTTTTTTTTCTTTGAATCGTTGCTATTTCATTAGTTTCACTTTTCAGAACTTCTGTAAAAACAATATTTGTAATCTTTGGAGTCCCAATGTGCTGGATCTTTTCTTTAATGAGGTCCGTGAGACGTGTATTTAATGACTTTGTACCCTAATTCAGGGCAGGTTTCTCTGTTTGGAGTTTCAGCACAGGCAAAACGATCTTCATCAGCAGTTAATAAATTTTTTTTTTTCCAAAGTAACCAATAAATGCGTGTGAGGTAAACTCCGTTTTTGAAATTCTCAAAGCCTTACAATATTTCCATACTTCTGACATATCGCCTCTGTCCATATATTCGATCTCTGTTCGCCTTTTCGTTATTTCTCCGAGTAATCATTTCTCTTTCTTTGCACTAATGCGATGTTTACTTTTTGTTTTTTTTCCACACTGTCATTTTTTTTTTCTGCTGTCATATTCTGTATCTTACTCTGCATGAGTTTCTCGCCTGTGTTTTTTTTTCTTTTTGAGTCTTTTGAATTCCAGTTTTCATTTTCTCTAACCTGCTCTGCATGCGTTTGGCCCCTCTTGTTTTTTAACCTCTTTATGACGTTTTACTTTGTTTTCTACTCTTTGTCTTTTATTTCTGACCTCACTTTATCCTGATTTTTTTTTTTCCAGTGACACCTGTCCATGGTGATTACTTTCCCTTTTTCAAGTAATAATTTCCCGTTTGTTTGCACTCCTGCGATCTTTACTTTCTTTTTTTTTATACTTTCTAATTTTTCTACTTTTCATATTCTTTAACTTTCTCCACATGTGTATCGCGCCAGCGTTTTTTATTTTTTGAGCCTTTTGAATTCCACTGCTTTCATAATCTCTAACCTGCTCTGCATGTGTATAGCGCCAGCGTCCGGTTTGGACCTGCTTTTTGTTTCAATTCCACTTGTCCGGGCTGATTATTGCTTTCCTTATTTTCTGAATTTGCACCTAGATTCTTTTTCTTTTTTGTCTCTCCAACGCTTTTGAGTCTCTCTTCTCTGCGCTACTTTCTTCGCTGTCGACGTTTCATTTATAACGTCCTTATACGATTTTATATGCGCTGAGAGCCCTGGATCTGCGTGTGCTCAAAGCCAAAACACGACTGGTGTGTTCCTGCCCGTGCTGTTATTTATTTGTAAGTCGGACGTGTCTTGCAAGAATCTCAAGTTCTACATCCCCGCGAGACAGTCCTGGGTCAATCTCTTGACACAAAGTCTCATGTTTAAGGTCCCCGCGAGACGCTCCATGGCCAATCTCTATAGTCTCGCGGGTCTTTTAAGTGTGATCCGTGATCTTAATGTGAACATCACACCTCGTCTCCCTAGTGTTTCTCTCCAGGATTCGTTTTTTATAATAGAGAGAATTAATGATGACAAGGTAAACAACTCACAGCTGTTAGTAACGTGGCAAATTCTTTTATCTCGGTGGCATCCCTAGTGAAATTATCGGTATTTATCAAAATGGTTATCCGCCTTTACTGTCCAAGACCTGGAACATCATAACTAAAAAACGGGACGTGCTGCTGGACGAAAACGGCTTTCAGATTTGGGGTCAGCAAGTGAGCATCCTGTTAAAGTAAAGGTGAAAGACTCCCAGTAGCAAAATGCTTGTTGACCAGTGATGGATTACTGTTTTCATATTGCAGTACTCATGTTAGGGTGGCACGGTGGTGCAGTGGGTAGCGCTGCTGCCTCGCAGTTAGGAGACCAGGGTTCACTTCCCGGGTCCTCCTTGCGTGGAGTTTGCATGTTCTCCCCGTGTCTGCATGGATTTCCTCCCACAGTCCAAAGACATGCAGGTTCGATGCATTGGTGATCCTAAATCGTCCCGTGTGTGTGTGTGCCCTGTGGTGGGCTGGTGCCCTGCCCGGAGTTTGATTCCTGCCTTGCGCCCTGTGCTGGCTGGGATTGGCTCCAGCAGTCCCTCGTGACCCTGTAGTTAGGATATAGCGGGTTGGGTAATGGATGGATGGAGTTACTTCTGTTTTAGCAAAACATATTCTGTATGACATGCACAAATAATAAACACAGTACAACTCTTTAAAAGAGCAGCAAATGTCTCTAATGTTCATAAGGTGTTTATTAAGAAGACGCAAGGCCAACGAGTTTTTAGAAGTAATGAGAAGTCAAGCAAAATGACACCTTTTACATCCGTCCTGGCTAAGGCAGTACAACACCAAAATACTAAAGTTTTTCGAAGCAAAAGATAAATATATTTTTGTTAAGCTAACAAGTCTGTTGTTTACTAAGCACCAATTTCAAATTCCTCTTTGTCTTTTTCCAATTCAAAATGCTAGCTACTGATGGTCTGAATTCATTAACTCTTTGAGGGCTGAATATTTTTTCCAGAAAATGCACTGGTTTCACACACAGATGACCATAAAACGCCTGTTGCTACGTGCTGCGGCTACTGTTGGTGCATGTTTGGCATCTCTGATGGCAGTGGCTAAGTGGGGGCACCTCGATGGCCAGCAGGAATGCACGGTAGGGCTGTGGTAGCAGTCACAGTGTAACGCAATGTGGTTTGTACATCTCGTCATCATAAGTGGTGGTCCTCCCTGGCGAATGCTGCTTTAGGCGTATCGGCTACACAAACATGTTCAGCGCCACAGTCAACTGGGTACTGATCAGCTGATGCTGGTACCTCACTTTCATTTTCAATATACATCTCCTGATCACTTGCATCAAATTCCAAGTCCGACAAGTCGGATACAAAATATTATTCGGTAAAATAACGGAACAGCAAAAAGAGATTGAATATATTGTCGGAAACTTGTAGATCGTCTAATTTGTGTTGCCATCAAGGATATCTGCAAGAATTAAAAGATGTGTTTTTTGGTGAAAGTGACATCCACATATGCTGACACGCTTGGGTCACAGAGTTGCACATATATACAAGAGATTTTAGAGACAGAAACATTATTCAGAGACTTCAAACAAACACAAGTCTCTTTTAGGAGTGAATCGAGCTCCGTGTGTAGTCGGAGGGGACAGTTCTGTCTCTCAATTAAAAGAATAGAAATTCTTCCTCTTCCACCATAGGGTCGCGCCTTGCGAGCAGGACCCCCAGCAGGAGCTGAGGATTTCGGGGGGGGGGGGGAGAAAGAAACAAGGCAGTGAGACAAAAGGACAGCTGCTGTACAGGCTTTTAAATATTGTAAATGGCGCAGTGGTGGCAGTGGCACAGAACGCGCACACAACGCTACAGAGCCTCGTACTTTATTGTTAAAAAAACTGAAATAAGCACAATAACGGGCTCTTTGTAGATAAACCCGTCATAAACATTTCGGACATGCCGATAAGTCTGTCACTTTCTCTTCACAAACTTGAAAACTACAAACAGAAATGTAGAGTCCGATTCTGCATTGATGCGTAAAACGTCCATGGAGTATTTGGTCTCTTGTCAGATGTCGATGCCATTTTAGAGGTTGTTTGCTCTTTGCTACTAACACAGGGAATTGAGGTTGAATCAACAAAGCTACTTAATTTTCCTTCTAGCAAAGAGAGGCAAACTAAAATGTACAGTAAGCGTGAGGTTTATCGCAGTTTACAGCCGATTACAGTCCTCTACCCCTGAATTTTGACAAAGTCGACATCAGCTCTGAGTTCATTAAAGTTGCATTTCTTGCCATTCTGTGTAATTGAACAGGCCAACTTCTCAGATTCCTTTTTTTTGTCAGTTTATTGTTCCATGTTCTGTACTGTTAAGGTTAATACAGTGATCCCTCGCTATATCGTGCTTCGACTTTCGCAGCTTCACTCCATCGCGGATTTTAAATGTAAGCATATCTAAATATATATCCCGGATTTTTCGCTGGTTCACGGATTTCTGCGGACAATGGGTCTTTCAATTTATGGTACATGCTTCCTCAGTTTGTTTGTCCAGTTGATTTCATACAAGGGACGCTATTGGCGGATGGCTGAGAAGCTACCCAATCAGAGCATGTATTACATATTAACTAAAACTCCTCAATGATATACGATCTGCTTCCCGTGTGGTGCTTCGCACACTTCAAAGCTCCAACAGCACGTATTGATTTTTGATTGTTTGCTTTTCTCTCTCTCTCTCTCTCTGACATTCTCTGATCCTGACAGAGGGGCTGTTTGCGTAGAAGATACGGACACTCCTCTAAAAATAAAAAATGCTAAAAGACTACCTTCACATTGATCCCTTCATTGCGGTGCTTCGCTTACAATTTCTCTCTCTTTGGCATTCTCTGCTCCTGACGTGCACTCCTTTGAAGAGGAAGATATGTTTGCGTTATTTTAATTGTGAGAAAGAACTGTCATCTCTGTCTTGTCATGGAGCACAGTTTAAACTTTTGACTAAAGGGTTTTATTTCATGTCTAGAGGGCTCTAATAATGTTAAACGTATTTAAAAGGTCGTAAACCTGTTTTCTATTCTCTAACTGTGAAAATATTAGATTTATAAATAAAGAATCCTACTTCGTGGAAATTCATTTATCTGTCTGGAGCGGATTAACCGCGATAAATGAGGGTTTACTGTATAACTGTGCGGAGAATATTTATAAACGGTGTGGGAGAGTTTCTAAGGGCTTAAAATATATAAAAATAACCATACAAACATATGGTTTCTAATTCGTGGATTTTCACCTATCGCGAGGGGTTCTGGAACGCAACCCCCGCGATCGAGGAGGGATTACTGTATTTCAATCGTCTTTTGCTGTTTGGACTTCCTGCTCTCTTTGTTCACACTACAGGCTGGCTCAACTGCCGTAATAACCTCGCGTAAAGGAGCAGTGCAGCTAGATTACCGTAAAGCTTAGAAAAGCGGGACTGGAAAGATCCATTTTTGTGATCAGCCAATGTACAGGTCACCAATTGAGTCTTTTTTTGTATTGCAAATTAGCCTATTTAGATAGGTAGCCAATCGATCAGACCATCCCTTAATTGGGTCACTTCTAGGGATGCGTCTTAATGCTAATTTTATTATGTGTTCTCTTAACTATTTCAGGGTTGATGTCGATGGTAATCAACTGTAAACTGTGATAAAACCAATCGTTATGTTTTAGTTGGACTCTCGTTGCTAGAAGGAAAGTTGTATTCTTTGGTTTGACCAAGTAGCAAGGCACAAACAACGACAAAAATGGCACTGACATCTGGCGAGAGATCAAAGCGAATGCGTAAAGCAAAATTCTCCGTGGACGCTTGCCTATTATCTCTGAACTGGACTATGCCTTGTCAAATTTTGATACACGTGATTGAAAACGATTGTGAGGTTCCAGCTTCAGCTGATTGGTCCCCAGCTAATCATCGTACTGACAATGTTCGCCAGGGAGGACTACCATTTAACAAGGATAAGAGGTAGAAACCAGATTGCAATGCACTGCGACTGTGTCCCAGCTACGCAAAGGCAGCTTTGCTGCAAGCCTGCCACACATTCTTGGCAAACTGGCAGCTGCAGGATGCAGAAACAGACCTTTTATGTTCATTTCTGTGTGACACCATTGCTTGTCAGAAACTGTTTTTTTGGAAAAAATATTCCTTCAAGGAGTTAAAGGCAATCCCTTATCTTTTATTAGTACAATCTTGACTGTGTGTGTACGTGTAATAACGCTAGTCGTCCGCTGTTGTCTTTGCTTATTTTCTTGTGTCTGTGTAACTGTGCCTTTGTTTTTTTTTTTTTTTTTGTACTGATATAATCTACTTAACCATGCCAGATAATTCTGAAGCCTCTTTTTTCCATTATGAGACTCTGAGCCTATCCATTTCAGAACTTGCTCACTTGAACCAAGTCAATTTTAAAGGTGTCTTACATTGGGATGCCACAATGCCAGAAATTTTGAATTTAACACCAATACCAGTGAAGGTTTTATGATAATTGTTAACCTATTTGATAAATTTTGAGAAATTCCCTTCAAAGGCTTTTTATTGATAGTACCTCCGTTAGTGAAGTGAGCAATGTCGGGCTTGTTTCTGTAATCTGCTCTGTAATTAAACACTAAGGTTTGTGTGACCAGGCCCTCGGAGCATTCTGATTGGTCAGTTTGGCTTTGGTGACCCCACGAGAGAGAGAGAGAGAGTGTGAGGCACACGAGGAGGAGTAAAGGGTGTAGGAAGCATTCTGAGTGAGCTGCTTTCAAAGACAGAAAAGTATAAAACCTCAATCTGGGAAGCAGGCTTTACAGGAACACACGCTAGAGAAGTAGCACTACCAAAGACACGTCAGGAAAGGCTTAAGAGGCACGCTGAGAGAGTCCCCTTCAAAGACAAGAGAACAAAATCTGAACAGAAGGTGAGAAAGGCAGAGTCTGAGAAGTGGGGTTTACGGAAACACGCTCGAGAGAGAGATCGCCGGTGAAGAGCAATGCAGAGGAAAGGCACCTGGCACGTGAAGGGCAAGACAGAGAAAATATTCTTTTCGACAGGTAACATGGCCCACAGAATATAAACTATTTGAATGCTAATAGTAACCGCAGATTTAAAAATACTAGCATATCCAGTTACCCAACCTACATTTACATAAACTAGTAGGGATGCACCGAAATGAAAATTCTGGGCCGAAAACGAAACCGAAATTTTTGGATGCACTTGGCCGAAAACCGATACCGAAACCGAAAATGGCTTCATTAAAAAACATGCTTAAAATATTTTCTTTTTGTTTGTATTAAAAAAACTACAAATTAATTAAGCAATCAAACTTTTATTGATAATAAATAACAGTAATAAGGCTGTTTAACAATAACAAAACTAAATAAAATTTCTTTCTGTAACAAAATTGTGCAAAAAAAATGCTAGCTGCTTTTTTACTTCAATTTTAAATTACTGTACCAAACAACAGTGCACAAACAGAAGAAAAATAAATAAATCCAACCTCTTACTGTAAACAACATAACTATACACACTAAATTGGTCTGCTTTTAATTTAAGCAAAAGAAGCAGGTTTATCTTTATGAACAAAAGTTTTTCAGTTTTCTGGCTGAAGACACAGTTCCTCTTCTCATGAAGAACATACTGCACTGAATAAAATCACTCAGTCTGTGCTAGCTTTTAGTGCCTTTACGAATTGTGCAAAATATTACCTGCATTAAACGTTTTACTTCAATTTTAAATTACTGTGCAAAACAACATTGCAATAACAGAATAAATAAATCAAACCTTTAACTGTAAACAACATCAAATTAGGCTGCTTTTATTTTAGCAAAAGTGGCAGATTTCTCTTTATGAACAAAAGTTGTTCAGCTTTCTGGCTGGAGAGACGATTTCTGTTCTCATCAAGAACATGAGATGCTGCACTGAATAATCTCTCACTGTCTGTGCTGGTGCTTGGGGCAGATAAGTACTTGCGCGCAGTCCATGCAAGCAAAGGAAAGCGATCTTTGTTCACGCGCCAGTAGTCAAGTGGATTGTCACTTCTGCCAATGGGTAGTTCAGCTAGATAGGTTGCTACTTCTTGTGAGGCTGCGCTTGCTCTTACACCGCTGTGGGTTGGGACGCTTTCCTGTAAAATTTCGTCAAACATATCAGAAAGCGAAGGAATGTGCGCCTCATCACTTGTACGTGACCGTTTCTCAGGCACAGTTTGCTCTGTTCTCCCCGTCGCGGCTTGTGCTTCACCAGAGGTTTCAAGAGCCGTAAGCTCTGTTTGCACCATTTCGCGTACATCCTGCCTTTTCTCATCGTCAACGTAATGGTCTTTAAAGCGTGGATCTAATATTGTTGCAATGCCGTAAAGAGGGTTGGACTCAATGTCTTGGAAGCGTTTGTTAACAGCCTCCAGTAGAGTTTTTTTAGCTGTTTTTACGCCATGATCTGTTTCCGCCTCTTTTCCAAGCAGGCGCTTCAGTGCTGCGATCAGTGGAATAACTTCAGCAACAGACGCTTGAGCTGAGCTTATTTCCTTGGTTAACTGTTCGAACGGGGCGAGAAGAGAGACAATGTTTTCCACCAACATCCACTGATGTGCACTCAAAGTTGCTGGCAGGTCGTGATCTGTCATGTATGCAGCTAAAACCCGCTTCTGTTCAAGTAATCCTTGCAACATATAGTATGTACTGTTCCAGCGAGTGGCCACATCTTGCTGTAGTCGTTTTGTTGGCATCCCAAACTGTTTTTGCAAATCTTGTAGTCTGGAATAAGCAAGCGGAGAATGCTTAAAATGTCCCACAATTTTTCTCCCAGTTGCTGTGATTTCTGATATGCTCCGCTGACTAAGCACTCCCTCATTCACAGCCAACTGCAGCGTGTGTGCCATGCAAGGTATGCTCTTTAATCCACTGTCATCCATAGCCTTTATCATGTTCCGTGCATTATCTCTCACAATCACATGCACTTTAGACTTGTCTACTGTATGTTCCAAGTTTCAAACATGTTAGCCAAAGCATCGGATATTGCTGCTGCAGTGTGTGAGCCGACAAACTCCAGTGCATGAAGCAGAATGTTTTGCAATTTAAACTCCGTGTTTATCCACTGCGCTGTCAAACTGAGCATGCTAGTTGGACTAACGTCAGAGCTCCATATGTCTGTGGTAAAACTTAGAGCAGAGATATCTGTGGTCATGAGCTCATGAACATGTTTTGCAACACGGTCATACATTTCAGGTAGAGAGGTCTCTGCAAAATACCGTCTGCTTGGCAGTGTGTAACGCGGCTCAATGTGGTGTATTAGCCTACGAAATCCGATGTCCTCCACGACTGAAAACGGCTCGTCATCTAAAGCAATGAATTCCATTACTTTCTCTGTTATGTCACGTGCTTTAGCACTGTCATTTGCAAATTTCTTAATTTTTTCGAAAACTGTGGCAACCGAGGGTGTTGATGTGCTAGTTGGCTTAGTTTTAACCAACGTTGTTTGACGGTATTCCTCAAATTCAATTGCGTGTCTTGACTTAAGGTGGTGTATTAAACCTGTAGTCGAAAATGTCTTTGCTGTTGAACCCCCTCTTGAAACTTTTGCAGAGCAAATGTTGCATACTGCAACTTTGCTGTCCTCATCTGAAACTTTGAAGTGCTTCCAAACCGCCGACATACTCCGTGTTTGATGCGTAATGACAGCGCGAACGAGACGGGAGGATGGGAGAGGCGTGGCGACAATTTCGGCTTTTATTTTCGGCGCTTTCTTACGTTTCGGCCGAAACCGATAATGCTATTTCGGCCGAAAATTTTCGGCGGCCGAAATTTCGGTGCATCCCTATAAACTAGTATTGTCATGCATACAACTCGGTATAAATGCATTTAATGTATAATAGGCATGGGGATTCCCCCAGTGTAAAAGCAAGTATGGCCGAGTTAGTCAATTCCAAGATTATTCAGGATATTTGAATTTCAACAAACTCTTTAAAGCTGTTTTTTGTAGAAACCTCTAGTTTGCCCCAAAATCACTCTGTTCATATACTGTATTATTATTTATAATATATAATAAAACTTAAGAACAGAATCGGTGACAAAGGGCAGCCCTGGTGGAGTACAACCTCAACAGGAAACGAGTCCGACTTATTACTGGCAATGCGGACCAAGTTCCTGCTCCTCCTGTACAGGGACTGAATGGCTCGTAACAACGAGCCTTGTACCCCGTACTCTTGGAGCACACCCTACAGGATGCTTCGAGGGACACAGTCGAATGCATTCTCGAAATCCACAAAACACATGTGGACTGGTTGGGCAAACTCCCATTCCCCCTCCAGGATCCTGGCCAGGGTGTAGAGCTGGTTCAGTGTTCCATGGCCGGGACGGAATCAGCATTGTTCCTCTTGAATCCGAGATTCGACTGTCGACCAAACTCTCTTCTCCAGTACCCCTGAATAGACCTTACCGGGGAGGCTGAGGAGTGTGATTTTCCCCCCTATAGTTGGAGCACATCCTCCGGTCACCCTTCTGGCTGCTACATTTCTCTATTGTATAAAAAAATCTTGGGATGAGACGAGACTTTCTCAGAGAGATACTTTCACATCCCGCGAATCGAGTCTTTGTGCCAAGAGATTTAACCACACCCGGGGCTGGAAATAAAAGACAAAGAGTAGATAACAAAAGAATTCAAAAACATTGGTTGAGATACACATGCAGAACAGGTTAGAGATGATGGAAGTAGGAAAATTCAGAAGTCTCAATAAATGATAGTGAAGATTGCATTAACGCAAACAAACGAAATTATTATTCGCTGAAATAATGGAACAGCGAAAAGAGATTGAATATATTGTTCAGATTTAAACTTTAATTCGGAGGTTTGTAGATCGTCTAATTTGTGTTACCATCAGGGAAAAGGCCTATCTGCAAGAATCAAATCTCTTTTTTAGGAGTGAATTGAGCTCCGTGTGTAGTCGGAGGGGACAGTTCTGCCACTCAATTAAAAGAATAGAAAAATCTTCCTCTTCCTCCATAGGGGTGTGCCTTGGGAGTGGGACCCCCAACAGGAGCCGAGGATGTCTGGCGGGGAGAAGAGAGACAAGGACATCTGCTGTACAGGCTTTAAAATGTTGGAAGTGCCGCACGGAATGAAGATCGCGCAGTAGCACAGAACGTGCACACGAACAACGCTACAGAAACTCGTACATTATTGTTAAAAAAAACTGAAATAAGCACAAGAACGGGCTCTTCGTAGATAAACCCGTCATAAACATTTAAGACATGCCTGTGAGTCTGTGACTTTCTCTCCGCAAATTGGAAAACTACACACCGAAATGTAGAGAAACTGAAACTACCAGGTTACTGTGACGCTGCGGGTCCACTCCTCTTGAACCCAACACTGTCAATTAGTTATGACCGATGGGGACAAATCACACATGGAGCAAGGGGATGGTGTAAAAAGTGTTCTGTGCTTTTATTAAAAAGATTCAAAAGAAAACTAAAAATAGTGTCCACAGTGCAATATTTCAAAGAGTCTATAAATAAATAAATCCATAAAAACAAGTGAATAGCGGGTGCTAAAAACACAATAAGTAAATCCGTCAAAATCAGAGGTTAAAAATGCAGTCACTGGCTCCTTCAGATTCCAGCCCACCTCCTTCTTCATCTCCCCGGCTCACCCATAACTCGCGTAGCCGGCAGAGACTCGGCAGCCATGAACTTCATCCCCCAACCCCCGTCATGGCTGCATCCTCACAGAGCAGGCAGACCATCCGAGGTTGGCACTCCTCCTGCCATTTTCACACACCCGCAGTCATACCTGGGGAGGTCATCTTCCACGCTCATCCCACTCCACGCTTTTGTTCAATGGGACGAATAAGCCCCAAGAGCGTGTCAACTTACGCTCCTATTCGTGCTCCTCCTCGAGACAGCTCTTCAGCCATCTCTTAACCTCAGTTCCTTTTCCCTCAATTTTTTTCCTCCACCTCGCATTCGTGCTTCTCATTTTATACGTGGGGACATGGTACAGGTGTGGCGATTAGCAGCTCCCGGCCTCAGTTGCGGACATGGACCATTCCTCACCTGTGCACTTCAGTCTAGAAATGCATGCACCGAATTGCCGTGCCCGTAAACTGTTCCAGCCACGCTACACTCCTTAAGCCACGAGTACTGCGATTATTTATTTTAAAAGGCAAAGAGCAGTGGACCTCACCTTACCACAGTTACAACCTGCTGATGTTCTTCAGCAGTTCAAATAAATGAAGCCTTGCAAGTTGATGCAATTTGCTCTGGTGTGCCAACTTCTGCTACGTAAAAACCCTCTGTCTGTCTTAAAGCAGAGTTGGAACAGACTGTGTTACTACACCCTCTGAAGTACCACTTGGACAGTAGTGTTCCAGTGATAATGGGAAGGAAACCATTAACAAATGAATTGAGACTGAGAATTGTAACACTTAGAAGTCCATTCCTTTTATTTAGAGAAATTGCAAAATAACCAAAAAAATCAAACTGTGTCAGTGAGTACATTGGTGTCCTACACAATCCAAAGGCCACTGGAAGAAACTCTGATAGGAAGAGATCTGGCAGAGCCAAAGGCACATGCCAATCCGAAGACAAGTTTCTGAGGGTTACCAGCTTGCGTCATCAGAGGCGCCTCGCAGCTTAACGGTGAAGGTCGAACAAAAGCAAGTGTCGGTCTCTACTGTGAAGAGGAGTAGTGCTGCGGAAAATGAAGCTTTGAGGCTTTCTTTCTATTTGTGACAAAAAAAGATACTCGGCCGCAGTATGAACAGTGACTTCTGGTGGTTAACTAAGGTCAAGGCAAGCTGTCAAACGCATGTGAAGCAGCACTCACTGTTTCAGTCTCAAGTCACCAGTAAAAGGTCAGAAAAGTCTGTGTTCATTTTATTCTGCTAAGGATCTGCGCTGGTATTCAGAAGGTTGCCGGTTCGAATCCCCGTCCCTGCCAGAAGAGATCCTACTCTGCTGGGCCCTTGAGCATGACCCTTAACCTGTAATTGCTCCAGGGGTGCTGTACAATGGCTGACCCTGAGCTCTGACCCCAAGGAGTATGCGAAAACTAACAAATTCCTAATACAAGAAATCGTGTAAAGCGAAATAAAGAAAAAAAAAAAAACAACTTTTCAGCACCGTTTTTCCATTGTTAGTCGCCATCTGTCACCAATGCTCTCCAAATCTCTCTGCCCTCACAACCGAACATTGATGAGAATGATGCATTTTATATGGGTTACCTGTTCATTTAGCGGCAAAGCTGTCAAACCAATCAAGCGCACTTTGAGGCACTGATGACGTTCGAAGCTTCATACGTCACAGGTCACGTGACAGCGGTGTTTTGACATAAGCTCTATCACAGTGATTCCCATTTACATACTGTTGGCTCCTCCCCAGGCCAGTCTGTTGGCTCCTGTCCAGTCTGTTGGTTCCTCCAAGCCAGGTGCTCCCCTCCCCCTGTACAATTGGCCGGCCTTACAAATTAAGCCATTCCACTAATAACAGGAATGGGAAAAGTTCCAAACTCACAGTGACGGACACATATTCCAGACGACCGTTACAACATGCCGGCGGTGTTTCGACATAAGCTCCTTCACACTGATTCGACTCACTGCTCTTCAGATTGACTGATACAAGCTTTGACGCTTCGGTGTCCTTTTCCCATCTGACTTTGTACTGCAGGTTTGATAGAGCGAGGAGTATCGGTGGGAAAGCCATTCCTTTAAAGGACAAAACTAGGGCCTTGAAACAGCGGCTGTGGACTACTGCAGACTGGAAGAAAGTCTTCTGGACTGAAGAATCAAAATTTGAAATGTTCGGTTCATCACACAGGGTGTTTGTATGCCATCGAGTTGATGAAAAGATGGCTCCACAATGTGATAGTCTGTGGCTCTCTTGTTGAATTTTAATTAGTTCATGAATTCTTTACACTTGTATAGCTGTTTTGTCACAACTCGAAGTACTTTAGTGAGTGGGGAGCCATTTCAAGCACTTCTAATGTGTAGCTTCCTCCTGGATGATATGGCGGCAACCATTTTTGTGCCAGTGTGTTTGCCACACATTAGCTGTTAGGTGGTGAGCGACAGAGAGCCAATTAGAGACGTTGGGATTTTTGGGGGCAGAATTACTAGGCAGTGGAGGGTAATTTAGACAGAACATTGGGATACACACTCCCCTTTTACAAAGGATGCCCAGGGATCTTTTTCTGACCACAGAGAATTTGCATCTCATCTGAAGGACCGTGCCACTTTTAAAATACTGTGTCCCTGTCACTACACTGGGATCAGTGCCCCCTCCTGGCCTCACCAACACCTCATCCAGCAGCGACCCAAGATTTTCTTAGATGTTCTCCCATCCAGTTACCAGCCAGGCCCAAACATGCTTAGCTTCAGGTGGGTAACTGTTTTCTGGAGGCAGAGTTGATGACTTGCACAGAGTGACTGGCATTCTGGATCTAAAGGGTAACCACAGCATTTTGCAGCACTTTCTGGTCTGCATCTAGGAGGTATGGGGTTCATCCTACAGCCAGACGACGACCCAAAACATACCTCCAGGCTATGTCAGAACTAAAAGAACAAGAAGATACACTTTCAAATCTGGATTGGCCAGCACAGTCTCCAGACCTTAATGCTTATCATCTTATATAATACACTACTGTGGCTGCTCGTTTGGCTGTCCAGGATTTTAAATCGCCTGTAGTTCCCCAACCGTTCGGACTATTGACCCATAATTGGGGTGATGATTGACTTCCAAGGTTATTCCTCTTTTTATTTTATTGTAGAATCGACTCTCGGCAGTGGGCAGCCTCATCCCTACCACCGTCACTTCCCCTACCTTTTTCATATCAAATCATTCTTGAGGCAGATTGAAGACTTAAGTGCCAGCTTAAGTGAAAAATGAAAGAAAACGTACTAAGTAATTGCAACACAAACACTGACTCAATCAGTTTTAAGGTGAAAAGATGCCAACGAAAGAAGAGAAGAAGCAGGCCGCTAGGGTGGAGAAAAGAAGAGCTGCTCAGGAAGCCATCAACCTCTGAGCAAACAAATGGTAAACGGAGAAAGAGGATGAGAACTAGGAATGCTCAAGTCAAGTGGGTTCAAAGTAACGTTATCGGACAGTGCACCGTTACTGGTCTAAACTATTTGCTGTTATGCCATATAGCGATGTGGTAGTCAAAATGACAGAAAGATATCCGAGCAGACAGAAGCACTTCTTGAATGTGGGGGCCAATTACCTGCATTGGTCTACATGTGGGTGTCTGTTTGTGACTCTTCTGTCATTGCGTTTGTTCCAGTATACAAATTAACCCTTAAGCTGTTATTCCCCTGTTACAATTGAGTTTTTATCGTGGGGCGCACATAAATTAATTCATTCAATCAATTAATAGAATAGCTACTTTCAGCATAAAATATAAAAAAAAAAACATTGTGATTCCCCACCATGCTAGGTTATGTAGGGCTTTGCAGGTGAGAAGCAGAATCTTGAATTTAATCCTTAATGGAACAGGTAACCAGTGAAGTTGGGCGAGAACAGAGGAATATGTGAGCAAAACGCTTTGTGTGGGTGAGGACTCTGGCTGTGGAGTTCTACTGTTATACTGGAGCTTCTACAGAGATTTTGCAGGGAGGCCAATGAAGAGGGAATTGCAGTAATCAATATGAGACATTATGAAACAATGAACCAGAGTTTGAGCAGCAGACAAGGACAGAAATGGACGGAGGCGGGCAATGTTACGGAGATGATAGAATGAAATTTTGGAAAGAGACCTAAAGTGTAACTCAAAGTTAAGTGATGAATCAAACAAAACACCAAGATTCCTGACAACAGGAGCAGGTTTGATAAGTGTACCATCAACAGAAATCGAGAAATTGAATGCCTTAGAAAGTTGTGATTTTGGACCTACCAGTAACACTTCAGTTTTATTGGCATTAAGTTAGAGAAAGTCATTTTCCATCCATAGCTTAAGATCAGTGATGCATTCCATGAGTGTGCTGGGAGGTGAATCTGTCGGGGAGTCTGTACTAAGATATAACTGTATATCGTCTGCGTAACAGTGCAAATTAAGGCCAAACACTTGCCACTTGTTTATTATGGGATTGAGGTACTAGGGTGTTGTACCGTGTTAGCCATTATGAATGTAGAGAAGAGCCAAGCAAAATGACACCTTTTATTGGCTAACTAAAAAGATTACAATATGCAAGCTTTCGAGGCAACTCAGGCCCCTTCTTCAGGCAAGATGTAATCATGGGATTGATAAAGCCTTTTGAGATGTTTTTATCTCCATCTCCTGCCTTATGTCTGTCCACAACTCTATCCCTGAGATCTTTTGAAAGTGGCTTGCCACCCACAGTCAGTTGTTTGCTGTCAGTTGCATTACCAAGCAAGGGAATGATTGAGTTTAGGAGGGGGAGGAATGATCCTTTATTAATCTCAGGATTTCTTGCTTTTTATTTTTTAAAATTCTTCTGAACTATATATGTATATGTGTGTGTGTGTGTGTGTATACAGGGTGGTCCAGATCTAATTATGCAATTATCAAAAGGTGAACACATCGCACCCGCTGTTCGACTGACAATCGTCTCCCTGTCATTTTGTAATCTATCAGCAACAAAAATAATTTTTTTGTGAAATCTCTATGTAATAATCTTAAGTTATAGCGTAATGACAATTGCATAATTTAGATCTGGATATCTAGAGAGATAACAACTGGGAAGGCTACACAGGGGCTGAATGTACTTTTGAATAAAAAGTGACACACGAGCATAATAAAAATTGGTGGACCTAAAAGTTTATTCCCATTGCTTAAAATTCGTGCATGAAAATGGACATTTCGTGTTAGTCCTCTTGTAACACTGTTGTCAGTTCTTTGGTCAGGAGAGTCCCATCAAGTCCGGAAGTCCCCACATACTGAATTACGTCTGCTGCATGATTTGTTTTACAAGTCTGTGTTCCAGAAATTTATATTCTAGAGGCATAAGATATGCTGCAAATATTACTGTGAATACATGATTTAAACATGAGGTGATTTGTCAGTTTTATTAAGTCACAATGTTATACTTTTGCCAGCATAAACTTACCATCTTTTTTTTTTAAACATTCTTTCACATTGTCCTTTATTGTTTTTTCCATCTGTTAATTTTTATTTTCCACAACAAGCTGGCAGAAAAAAAAAAATTTGGTGCTGGAGAGTGTACAAGTGGCCTTGTGTTGGTTCTCATTTTACACTTTTTGTACCAGATGCAGTGCGTTTTCATTTCTTCATTAAAACCACCAAGCCTAAGATCTTTATGTGCTCAGTTGAGATTGGCTAGCAAGCTATGCGATGAAGTCTGATCCAAGTTATGTGTTTGTGAATGGCAGGTGTGGGAGGAGAAAGGAGCCATCATGTCGAAGGGTGAGTCGGAGGAGTTGATTGAGATTGAAATTGATGGCCAAGAGAAGCAGGACTGTCTAGAGGAAGGGTAAGTATTACGCCTTTCTGAAGTCTTTACAGCTTTCATCTGCAAGGGGTGACTTCTTCTTCTGTATATTTTAATAGCCTTCAGGTCAGTTTAGGGAGTATGCAGTGGGACAGCTCATTGCCGCACCCACCACACAACAAAACCACTCGGGATCCTGGTTGACAACGAACCAGGCAGACATGCGGTCCAGTCCCACCCTCCAGAAATGACCCCTTTATCTGCCACAGCCAAGTGTTACGTGGGCATCCCCTTGGCCTGGTCCAGTCACTCGGGTCATCAACAATGCGCTGGATCACCCTCAGGGGAATTGCTCCACATGGCCATAGTGTTGTAACTGACACTCCCTGACAATGTAGGTCATGTGCCTCATTCAGGACTCCATGAGCAACACAAAGTCAAACCAGCAGTAATTGAGGACCCTCTGAAGAGACACAGGGGTTCAGTCTTTGTCTCAGGTCACTGGATAGCTCCCATGTCTCGCAAACAAAAAGCACCAGGACTCTAAAGACGTGGACATTTTGTCCTTTTGCTCCACACACCCCTTTCCAGTGACCCCATGACCCCCCCCCCCCAATCCATCTACTGACTTCATAGGAAGAGTCACCAGAGACATGAATGTCACTGCCAAGGTAAGCGAACCTCTCAACAAGGTCAACACTCTCTCCGCAGACAGACACACTGCTGATGGCCGTCCCCAAGAGGTCATTAAAGGCCTGGCTCTCGATTTTTTTATCAGGACACTCACAAGCCGAGACCTTCAGACTCCTCGCTCAGTCTCTTGAGAGCCCCGATCAGAGCCTCCATTGACTCTGCAAAGATCATAGCATCATCAGCGAATCTTTCTTCACCAACAGATGCCCCACAGCCACTGGAACCCCAACCCCCTGACCATGCCCAACACCCAGTCCATACGAGCACTGAACAGAGTCGGAGCAGAATAGACCCCTGACGAACCCCCAGAATCAACTGGGGGAAAAAGGGATGACTTGTCCTGTATATTTAAATAGCCTTCAGGCTCAGGTGTTTTTCGTCTTTATTTCTGGCGCCCGAGTACAACACCAGAAGGCATTTGCTGCTCCATTAGATTTGAACAAACATTCTTGTGTCTTTTTCTTTATCAATGCATATTGGACAGATTGCATCTGTTAAACTGAACAGATTTTCAGAGCTTAAATTTTCATGTGGGAGTAGTTTCAAGATCATGTACAGTTTAATGAAGCAAATAAAAAAAACTATTATAAAATATCTGACAAAGGAACTTGTTGATAAACTTAGTTTTAAAAATTTGGTTACACAGTGTCAAATTTTTTTTATAAATATGCAGTTTAATTTTGTTAAATTTTGTGTGATTATTTTTTTAATTGAATAGCAGCCCTAGGTTACAAGTTTGTGGTTTTATTTTGGGGTTTGATGATTAATCAGCCTGACATTTTTATTAGAAATGTGCTACGCATTTGTCTTGTTGTCCTCACTTAAAATATCCAATCTGCTACTGTGCTAAGTAGAAAAACACTCTACGTGGCAGTAGTTGGGTGTGTAGTTTTGGATATTTATTTTAGGTAAACTGCTTGAGCACATTTTTCATATTATTAAGAGCTTGCTATTATGACACTGAAAGTTGTGTAACAAGCTTTTGTCAAGTATAGATGCCACATGGACTGGACGGATCTCCCTGCCAATAAAGGAAGCAGACCCTGGAAGGAAGAGGTTGACGGACAGCCCCTATAGAAGTAGAGAGAACACTAGGGAACTGTTATTCCCCCAGCACGTTAGATGGCAGCAGTCCCGGATATCCCCACCCAGTGGGAAGCAAGCAGGGCATGCTGGGAAATGTAGTCTGGCAGGGCAGCCCTGCTGCAGTCACGGGGTGCTGCAAGAGGGTGTTCCAGGGAAACAAGCTCCATACTCTAATAATGGACTTCTGTGTGACCCGGAAGTACTTCCATCGGGCAGTCGCCCTGGCGCTGGAAGTACTCCCGGGTCTGTAATAAAAGGGACCGCACTCCCTTATTCAGGCAAGTCGGAGCTGGGTGGTAGAGAGGCAACACTTGACTGCAGGTGGGCAGTGCGGTGATGAGAGAATTATTGTAGAAAGGGAGAAACCAGTGTTTTGTGCATATGTAACACTTTTTTTTTTTTTTTGAGGGATTTTAAAATAAAACCTTCATTTATTTTGATAAAGGACTGTGTTTATGTGATCGTGTCGTGGTTTGGGCAGGTCGATGCCAGGGTGCCCATCACACAAGCTGCCATAAAAACACAGTTGAATGTCTAAAAGTGCAGAGGAGAGGGGAGTGTACTGTAAATTCTGAAAAAAAAAGATACCAAAAAGGAGAGGGGGGGTGTACTGTAAATTCTGAAAAAAAAGATACGAAACATGTATGTATGTATAGATTCTCCTTTTTCAAAAGAGTGAAGAAAAAAATATAACTAACTTCAATCCTAAAAACATACCCAAGAATTACAAAAAAAGAAAAAATGATGTTCTGACTTGGCTAATAAGAGAGCAGTCACTGTGAAACATTATAATGTCATATTGCTGTAGATATGAAGGAACCCCAGTCACATTTTTTGCCACACTTCTGTCAAACTCCTCAGTTCTAGCGTGTGGCCATCAGTTTTGTCTTCATTCTGTTAATGCGTCCCATAAGTGAACCTGCCTTCTTAATTGATTTGGTGAGCCTGTCTTAACTTGAGGTTACCAGTCCAGCACACCACACTTGCTATCACAGAGTTCCAGAATATGTAAAGAATGTCACTACCCACATTACAGGAACATGGTCACCTGAGAGAGAGAGAGAGAGAGAAGAGTCTTCATGACCCTTTCATCTGTAGCTCTTCTATGTTCCTAGATTAGTCAAGCACATCACTATTGTGGACCGCCTCTACTTCCGCAATCACTCCCCAAATAGTGCATAGTAAATAATCATCTTCTATTGATCATGTGGTTAGTCTAATTCTTCTATGTGAAGCCTGAAAAACATGAAGACTGATTGAGATCATTTATGTTAGGTAGAATGTCTAGAGGTGGCTGGGCGGTCTCATGGCCTGGAACCCCTGCAGATTTTTTTTTTTTTTTTCTCCAGCTCTCGGGCGTGTGGTTTTTTTTTTTTTTTTTTTTTTTAACCGTCCTCCCAGCCATCAGACTTTATTCTTTGTTAATTAGTATATAATATTTTTTTCTTCATCTTTTACAGCACTTTGAGTTACATCATTTGTATGAAAACGTGCTGTAGGAATAAATGTTGTTGTAGTAAGTAAACTAATCTCTGAGAAGCTAATTTATGTATTTATTTATTTATTTTTTGCATTTATTATCTTTCCTGTAGAATTGTGGAGCAGACCATTACAGCAGCCGAGTTCGTCACCCAGGCCATCGACATCAATGAGCCAATTGGCAACTTGAAAAAGCTGCTGGAGCCTCGCCTTCAGTGCTCATTGGAAGGTCATGAGATCTGTTTGCAGGACATTCAGGTGCTTTTGAGTTACATAAAATATATATATATTTTTTTTTTTTTTGTCTGCCTTGTATACATTTTCATTTATCCGGGATAATGGAGGATGGTTGTGGTGTTGCAAATAACTCAAAATAATGGTTAAAACAAAATGGCCCATAAAACCCAAAAGGCCGGAGTGAATAATTGTTGTTACATAGGAACACGTTAGGAAACATTACTTTTTTTTTTTTTTTTTTTTTTTTTTTTTTT
>JANRMT010028174.1:5897050-5931276 GCA_026402145.1 Polypterus bichir lapradei
TGTTAACATTTGTTGTTACAACCCCTCACATCCCAAAAATTTTCAAAATTTTTTTTTTTTTTTTTTTTTTTTTTTTTTTGCTAGTCAGCCAAGTTTTATAGGTTTTTTTTTTTTTTTTTTTGTTTTCATACTGGAGCTTTATGAGCAGGGCAATGCAATATGGTCATGTGACCTCTGGGTTAGTAGTATGAAGTATGGTAGCTGACTACATATCACTGCTGTGCTTGGGTTACTTAGACCTTGGGTGATGAGAGAGAAGTATTGCCTTGAAAAGATAAGCACATAGGGTGAATGGGGAGTGAAAGTAGTATTAAGAAAGTGCCATGGGGAAGGGTGGAAGTCCTTTTGTTTTAGAAGTAATCAAATTTATTTTAGATTAATGACAACAGCTGCTTATTTCTAGTTTAGACGCTTGTGCAAACTAACTGTTCAGCAACCTCATTCTAATTGAAGCCTCTCGCCTCTTTCATTTGACTTTTGTATATTATGATCTGCGCATGGTTGTCTGGGGAAATAATCGCAGTCCACTGTGTAGGTTAAAAATGAGGTTTTAACTGGTTAATCTAGCCTGTCAAATAGTGGACATACTGTGTTTATGCAATTTAGCATCTTTTTACTGTGGTAGTTTTTGTTTTTTTTTTTAACTAAAGTTGGTCAATTTGATAGTTGACTGTGTTCTATTTAAAAAAAAAAAAAAAAAGACACCTGTCACCTCCATACCTATCAGTTTCTCTGGGACTAGTGATCTGAATTATATACTGTGAGGGAAATAAGTGTTTTATCCTCTGCTGAATTTGTAAGTATGCTCACTTACAAAGAAATGAACAGTCTCGATTTTTTATGGTGGTTTCATTTTAATGAAGAGAGACAGAATATCAACCAAAAATCCAGAAAAAAACACATCACATGCAAGTTTTATAAATTTGATTTATATGTCATTGAGCGAAATAAGGATTTGATCCCCTACAACCCAGCCAGAATTCTGGCTCCTACAGACTGGATGTGTGCCCACGTGTTACACAGATTACAATCAATCAATCAATCAATTACAGATACTTATGTGTATAAAGCCCACCTACCCAGAGAATCAATTTCTTCCATTCCAACCTCTTCAACGCCACGGGCAACACCAAGGAGCTGTCAAAGGACATTAGGGACAAGGCTGGAATGGGCTACAAGGACATCAGCAAGAAGCACGATGACAACTGTTGGTGTGATTTATTTGGAAATGGAAGAAATATAAAATGACTGTCGGTCATCCTTGATCTGAAGCTCCATGCAAGATCTCGCCTCACAGGGTGAGGGTGATCATGAGAAAGGTGAGGGATCAGCCCAAAACTACACAGGAGGAGCTTGTTAATGATCTGAAGGCAGTTGCGACCACCTCAGTCACCAACAGCACCATTGGTAACACACTATGCCGTGATGGATTGAAGTCTTGCAGCGCCTGCAAGGTCCCCCTGCTCAGGAAGGTACATGTACAGGCTCAGATGTAAATACTACCAAAAAACATTTTTTAATGAAGTTGCAAAGTATTTTAGGAGAACTCTAATTCCTCAGTAGTGGTGAGTGAAATGGCAGGGTTTTAAAGTTTACACAATTGTCCCTAAAGTTCATTTTGCACACCGTCTTGCAAATGTGAAATGTAAAACTTGGTAAAGTTTGTTTTTGTGGGGTGGAAGGCCCTAATGGTTATTTCACAGTCAAAACCACCATCTTCTGCCACGGGCGTCCTGCCACTCCGCCCCAGCCCTCCTCATGACCATCTTCCACATGCCTCATCCACGACCTGCACATTCACAAGTCTGGTTCTGCATCACACTGCTCATTTGGGGTCAGAGAGAACTTCATCTGCAGTCACTTTCCCTTACTCCATAAGTATGGGTCTTTCTAGAGCCCAGTGTCCACATACCCGGGCCATTGTATTGTAGCAGTAAAGAAGCGCCTGCGAAGTGATTCTAAGTATGTGTTCTCTAATCATGCCACCCACCTTTCCAGGTTGAGTACCAGAATAAATTTTATCGGATGTGGACTGGGCTCGTGTATCAACCTTGAACCCAATTGACATAGAAGAGCAAATGCAACAAAAGAAAGGCATTTTATTAGCAAAGCAGAATTACAATCAAATAACCAAAGACGCATACGGATTGAAAATAACAATAACTATTGATCCCTCGCCTCTATCCTGTATACCTGCCAAGCTCTTTAGCAATGGCTTCCTCCCAGTTCTTTCTCCTGTGTACTGAATACAGGGGCTTTTTAAGCCTGGATCCAGAAACCCTACCGGGTAGGCCTTAAGTATTTCTGATTTGGCCCGGCTACCCCTCAGGCGTCTGCAGATACCCCTGAGAGATACTCCCTTGCTGCCTTCGGTTTCTGTGCAGAGTCCCCTTAAGGGAAGGGCCTGACTGTCTGCCGTCTCCATTACTGCTGTGAAACCAACCACTAAGGTCTTCGGGAGAACATTGCCAAAGATAACAAATCTGTTGTTAACTTTTCCACTTTTACATACTTTTGCTCTTGCAGAAAAAAAAAGGTTGCAGATGAAAATCTATGTGCCAGTGGCATGGCTTTTGCTTATGGCCAAACACGATTTGTTTGGTAAATTCTTTTATACAGCAAAGGTCAGTTTTACATGACTAGTTTTTGCTGCTCACTCCTCAGCAATAAGCACAGATGCAATGAATGTTGTTGTCCTGCTTACCTGTAGCAGTGGATTTTTTTTATTATAAATTTGTAGTGTTAGTATTTGTATCATATTTAGTTTTCTAATGCAGACAGGATACATTCTTTTAACTCAATTGAATTCAATACAATACAATTTATTTTTGTATAGCCCAAAATCACACAAGTGCCGCAATGGGCTTTAACAGCCCCTGCCTCTTGATAGCCCCCCAGCCTTGACTCTCTAAGAAGACAAGGAAAACTCCCAAAAAAAATGGAAGAAATCTTGGGAAAGGCAGCTCAAAAAGAGACCCCTTTCCAGGTAGGTTGGGCGTGCAGTGGGTGTCAAAAAGAAGGGGGTCAATATAATACACAGAATAGAACATAAATCCTCAATACAGTATAAAAATATTACAAGCAGTAGATGATATCACATAATATGATTTGGATTTGTTTAAAGTCCTGGAGACCTCGGCCATCAAGCTGCCTCCCCCATTTGGCCATTCCACAGCTGAAACCGCGCTGGGCCAACCAATCTGATGAGAGGCCCTGATTCCTGTGATCCTCCATCAGGAATGACTTTTACCTTAGGCAGGCAAAACAACTTGGCAGGGGGGCAGTTTCACCAAGTGCCACATTTGAGTACCGAGAAGAGAAACACAATAGGTGAGGAGGGTTAGTAACATATTCTAACTATCATATTCCTTATGTTTTAGCGCTAATGACTAACAACAGAGATGCAGTCTGTACACTTATTCAGCAGCTCTAGTCAGGGTGTGCTAAACTGAAATAGTCTTCAGCCAGGATTTAAAAGCTGAAATTTATGAATAAAATCTTGACATGGTGAGCCTGATTGTGCACTTTTTGTTTGATTTGGCTGGACAGACAACACTTGTCACTTGCTGGCATGCAGCCGAAGTTTTGTGACATGATTTTTTTTTAAATGGAAAATCTTATTACCAGGCAAGTGTAACTGCTGTTTCAAGGTGATACCACAAAACAACTACTTAACATTCTCTTAGAAAGGAAAATTCTACTTATTTAAAAAAAATGTAATTCTCTTTTTGTTGATGGCACTAGGCATCTCCTGTTTTAACTTCCTCAGACTGGTGGCAGTGCAAATACTAGCGACAGATGGTGAGCAGAATACGGAGCATTAATTATAACATTTGAGAATATAAAAGGAAACATCCAAGAAGATCATGCAGTGTCCGGCACAAGCACTGCCTATCAAAATGTGTTGGTCATGTACCAATATGTCAGAATGGACATGAAGGAGAAGTAACTGTAAAGAATGTCATCGCATAGTGAAAGACACTGTGATACCTAGACTGGAGGTTGTCCACTAATGTAATTCCGATTCATTTCATGCTAAAATAACAGAAGTTCTAATATTGAAACATAAACCTTAAACACTAACCACAACTGCATAGGGAATTTGTTGTTATCCACTCTGTCGGATCATTGGAAAGTGCACAACGCTGACTTTTATCCCATTGTGACAATGATGTTGGCTCTACACATCACCACGCGACTTTGCATTGTAGCATTTTGGCGACCCTTTCTCAAATTTGCAGTGCACATAAAAAAACAAAATCCTAGCTAGAAATATTGCCAGAAATGGATTCTGGGACGCAAACATCAATTTAACATGATGTAAATTATTGCAAAAAATGTGTAATGAACACTGATCTTAATAAAGGGTATACACCCCATTGATTCTGATTTCCATTGGAAATAAAAGGTAAGCCGTTAAAAGTCTGTAACTCAAAAACTAGACCACAGACCTCCAATAAGGCTTAGACTCCAAAATGAGCCTTACCCCAAGCGCTTTGCAGGCTTTGTAACTGCAAGACTGTTGAGGGCGAAAATTAAAAAAAAAAAAAAAAAAAATCCAAAAATGGGGAGGTGGGAAACAGTTTAAAGCCGTTGGCCCCAATACCAAAGCTTATAATTGGGGAAATTATTATTTGAAAAGATGAATAAGAACAAAAACCGCAGTAGTGGTGTCAACAAAGATATACGTAAAAGGAAAACCTAAAAGCAAAGAGGTCTGTTATCCAGTGATGGGAGGGAGGCGGAGGGGGGGGGCAGTAAGTCAAGGACCAAAAAATGAAATCCAGTATCAAAAATCCAGAAAACTAAAAGAGTCAAACTACTAATAACTGTAAATAACTAACTAAAACTAAAACCTCAGCAGCCAGCTTATGGCCTGTGATGCAGTGTTAAAGGGTTCCCCCCTCCTTGGGCTATACATGTAAAAGACAAAGAACTTAATCAATTAACCAATGAAGCTCCTTTATAGTGAAGTTAGCATAAAACACGCTATGGCGTATGCACAATGTGAAGTTCCTGTCTGCTAGTGGGCTGTGCGAGTCAACATTTAACTTCACTACATGGTCATCTGTTGTTAATATTGTGTGTACGTTTGAGTGAAAAGTTATAATGCGCGAGTGCTTAGGCCTATCTTGCAAACTGTCATTTTTTTATATATTTGCATAAAGTAGTAAATATTTCACCTCACGTTTCCTATATGTAATGCAATATCTTTAGAAACTAAACTGCAAACTAGCAGAATCTTTGACGTTAGCATCTGTCCCTGAACATGAAAGCCTGAAAGGAAGGATGCAGAAGGAGAACACTTCCATGACATCAGAGGGGATGCTGTTGAAAAAGTGTACAGCTTTGGAGTGACCCTCACTGATGAAATGCAGTGGACACGGCACTTTTCAACACTTGTCAGAAGGTTTCACCAACACTTCAGATGTCTAAGGACAGCTTGCATTTCTCCATCTACTCTCAGAAACTTCTACAGGTGCACAGTGAAGTCACCGTCGCATCCTGGTATGGTACCGGATTGTAAAGCCATGGTGGATGCAGTATAGAATGTTGCTGGCATTCAGCGGCCATCTCTTCATACCTTGTACAACATTTACTACCTAAGGCCTCTGTTCTCCTGCACATCCAAGTTTCCTCACTCCTTTTCTCCTGGTAGGTTCTCCAACCTGCAGGGAAAAACCAGGAGGTTGGTGGCAGAATTGGCATTTCAGCCATCATTAAAAAAAAAAAAAAAAAAAAATCGTACTGGTTCCATTCCATCTGAACTAGTGTGGTGCTGAGATGTCACCCATTGCATGGCTGCACTCTGGTCCTAATCTGAGTTGGTTTGTCATGTGGTGGGTGCAGCAGTGCCCTGTTTCGGCGCCTGCTCCTAACCTCCTCTTTCTCCTGGCAAACTGTGCCGGACCACTGGCACTCACACCAGTAAATTTGCAAACTGTTTCAACACACAAGCTGCAAATATTGTAACATAACAAACTGGGCGTACGGTCTGTAATAATTTGCAAAATGCAACCTGTGTGCAGATATGTTGAATAATACTACTGTATACTTTTATTTTTGTACTGTACTTCTGCTGGCTATTCTGAAGAGAAGTGGAGCTACACTTTCATTGTACCGTGTACATGACAATAAACTTGTTTTACCTGTTCTCGGGAGGTGCGTCTCCTCTATTAAAGTCGATTTGGATAGGGTGTGTTGGTACTTCTGCATGCATCTTAAGGATGTACGCTTGGATCTGTTCAGGGAGTTGGGGAATATGAGTGCAGGTGGCATTACCAAAATCGACCAGAGTGCATTCAAGTGAACCATGGTGGATTTCAGTTTCCAGCTTCCTGTTATAGGGCCAGGGGCCGTCCCTCATCTTTAGTATCCACACACAAACACTAAACATTGACCACATCCAATCAAAATAATAAATGACCAGAAGAATATTTAAACAATGAATAATAATGAAAAGAGATCAAAGGAAACAAAATGATGCACTTTAAACATGAGCTTGTGAGAATTCCTGTTTTGACCATAACAATAACACTCCTATTCCTCCTTTGGCACATCTTCCTCAGATAATGCAATTTCTTTATTATAACACACTGAAGTCCCAGAACACATCTACAGTACTTCACTATGTTATTACTGTAATGGACTCCATTAATATTAGAATTATTTTAATTTATAATATGTAATTTTTTTATAATTAATGAAAAATTCAAAAACAGACAACAGACAGACTAAATAAAAGATCTCTGAGCCAGGGACAGAACCCCGGCTGTTCCATAACCTTAACGCTGCTGGAGAAGCCATCTAGTTTGGCCACTTGCTGTCATTATAGATTGTGTGCTTCTCCTTCAACGTGGCATTTACGGAGGATTTGGATTCATTTTTGCTTTCTCGAGATTATGATGAATCTTGACATTTTATATCTTTCTGAATCCAAAAATACCATTTTTGACATTGTGAGTTACCGTGTTTACACACAGACAGACAAACGCTTTGCCCTCGGTCAATGAGATTTTGTACACCTGCATTATATCAAAAATAAGGAATCCTATCAACTTTTTGGCCACTTGAACTGACTACTTCTGCAAATTTTCAACTAAACTATTGTTATAATTACAAATAGATGATTTAGATTTTGTATAGATATAATGATGATAAGGAAAGAGACATCCTGGATGAAAACCTGCTCCAGAGCGCTCTTGACCTCAGACTGGGGCGACGGTTCATCTTTCAGCAGGACAACGACCCTAAGCACACAGCCAAGATATCAAAGGAGTGGCTTCAGGACAACTCTGTGAATGTCCTTGAGTGGCCCAGCCAGAGCCCAGACTTGAACATCTCTGGAGAGATCTTAAAATGGCTGTGCACCGACGCTTCCCATCCAACCTGATGGAGCTTGAGAAGTGCTGCAAAGAGGAATGGGCGAGACTGGCCAAGGATAGGTGTGCCAAGCTTGTGGCATCATATTCAAAAAGACTTGAGGCTGGAATTGCTGCCAAAGGTGCATCGACAAAGTATTGAGCAAAGGCAGTGAATAGTTCTGTACATGTGATTTCTCGGTTTTTTTATTTTTAATAAATTTGCAAAAACCTCAAGTAAACTTTTTTCACGTTGTCATTATGGGGTGTTGTTTGTAGAATTCTGAGGAAAAAAATGAATTTAATCCATTTTGGAATAAGGCTGTAACATAACAAAATGTAGAAAAAGTGATGCGCTGTGAATACTTTCTGGATGCACTGTAAATGCAAAAAATATCATTTAATATAAAGTTTGATAATAAATAGAGATAAATGATTGTGTATCAATATTATCAATTAGCTAAGATGAGAAACAAAGAGATATTTGGGGCCGATATTTAAGAATAAGGGGGATGTGCAGGACTGCAGTAACTACAGGGGAAAAAATTGATGAGCCACAGCATGAAGTTATGGGAAAGAGTAGTGGAAGCTCAGTTAAGAAGTGAGATGATGATTAGTGAGCAGCAGGATGGTTTCATGCCAAGAAAGGGCACCACAGATGTGATGTTTGCTCTGTGGATGTTGACAGAGAATTACAGAGAAGCCCAGAAGAAGTTGCATTGTGTCTTTGTGGACCTGGAGAAAGCATATGACAGGGTGCCTCGAGAGGAGCTGTGGTATTGTATGAGGAAGTCTGGAGTGGCAGAGAATTATGTAAGAGTTGTACAGGATATGAACAAGGGAAGTGCGACAGTGGTGAGGTCAGCGGTAGGAGTGACGGAGGTGGGATTGCATCAGGGATCGGCTCTGAGCCCTTTCTTATTAGTAATGGTGATGGACAGGTTGACAGATGAGATTAGACAGGAGTCCCCGTGGACTGTGATGTTTGCTGATGACATTGTTATCTGTAGCGAGAGTAGGGAGCAGGTTGAGGAGACCCTGGAGAGGTGGAGATCTGCTCTGGAAAGGAGAGGAATGAAGGTCCGTAGGAAGAAGCCAGAATACATGTGCGTGAATGAGAGGGAGGTCATTGGAATGGTGAGGATGCAGTGAGTAGAGTTGACGAAGGTGGATGAGTTTAAATATTTGGGATAAACAGTACAGAGTAATGTGGATTGTGGAAGAGAGGTGAAAAAGAGAGTGCAGGCAGGGTGGAATGTGTGGAGAAGAGTGTCAGGAGTGATTTGTGACAGACTGATATCAGCAAGAGTGAAAGGGAAGGTCTACAGGATGGTAGTGAGACCGGCTATGTTATATGGGTTGGAGACTGTGGCACTGACCAGAAAGCAGGAGACAGAGCTGGAGGTGGCAGAGTTAAAGATGCTAAGATTTGCATTGAGTGTGACGAGGATGGATAGGATTAGAAATGAGGACATTAGAGGGTCAGCTCAAGTTGGATGGTTGGGAGACAAAGTCGGAGAAGCGAGATTGCGTTGGTTTGGACATGTGCAGAAGAGAGATGCTGGGTATATTGGGAGAAGGATGCTAAGGATAGAGCTTCCAGGGAAGAGGAAAAGAGGAAAGCCGAAGAGAAGGTTTATGGATGTGGCGAGAGAGGACATGCAGGTGATGGGTGTAACAGAACAAGATGACGAGGACAGAAAGATAATGGAAGAAGATGATCCGCTGTGGCGACCCCTAACGGGAGCAGCCGAAAGAAGTAGTAACAGAGATATGACATTTGAAAAATATTGCACAACTGGAAGTGGTTCTGATGCCCTTTTCCTCTATCCCGGTATACAAGAAAGTCAAGGGGAGCGCACTCCTGAATTTTTAGTGAAGCTTCTCTCTAATTGAAATTTAAGTTTGTGTTGCCATCTGTAAGCAGTGCAGGTACCGTCACAGTGGAAATCTTATTCACAGGCAGCTTCTCATTCTGGAGTACTAAATGGAGACCATTTATATGCAGTATAGTGCAGTATTCATAAACTGCGTAAGCTGAATCTTATGAGAGAAAAGGAAACCTAGTACAAATCAAACAAGAACAGTGCATAGACAAAAAGGCACTGTACAAAAATGTTTAATGTGGGATATGGTTGTGTGGTGCTGCGTGTGAATTTGCTTACTTAGCTCTGACTTGAGCAACTGAGTGGCTCCCCTGTTGCTGAATGAAGCTTTCTGTACATTTCGGATCTTTCTTGGACCCGTTCATGCTGGTGCTGCCTTTGTTTTCTGTCAAATAACAACTGCTTTTATTTATTTATTTATTTATTTTTTGCATCTGCAGCTGGATCCTGACCACAGCCTTTTTGACCAGGGTGTGAAGACTGATGGGACGGTTCAGCTGAGTGTGCAGGTTATCTCCAGACAAGGTGAGCAAGTGTTTGCTTAAGTTATGTAGGCTACCTGTGCTGAGTTGGGGCTCTTGCAAATGAATTTGAAAAAAAAAAGGAATTTAAATTTGGTTTTTGCTTTTTGGTCAGGAGTTTGAATTTCTAATTAGTATATGAAGGATTTCCTGTAACCTGCTGATATCTTAACAATATTATTTCAAAGAACTCTTAATATATCAGTTTCAATAAAAACTAAACCATTCAAAGCATTTTTGGGTTATTAACACTTGCTCTTCCACTCCCAAAGGTGTAGAGCCCAAGCTGAACATTCTGGAGATTGTGAAACCAGTCGAGACAGTCGAAGTAGTGATCGACCCTGATGCTCATTCAGGGGTGGCAGAGGAAGCACATCTTGTAGAGGAAGGGCAAGTCATAACTCTTGATGGCAAGCATTTGGCGGGGAACATTATTGCGGATGAGACATCGGAACAAGTGACACGCTGGGCTGCTGCTCTGGAGGGTTACCGCAAGGAGCAGGTCCGCTTGGGAATTCCCTATGGTAAGGACGGCACTGAAGATTAGAAGCCAGTGGCCCTGTTTGCTTAGCTGTAACTGTGACACGCTTCATTACTTGAATAATATTATTAAAATGTAAACGTATGCTGCAATTTAAAACTCTTGAGAAACATGACTGTGTTTCTACCAGGGAGTCACAGTTGATAGATTTGCAGTAAAATGACCAAGTGTGGCATTAACATCTTGGAGACCTAGGAAGCTGGATCTATGAAACTGCAGCACTACACACCGCACCAGTGCTCTACCCAGATTTTGTAAATACTAATTCAGATTGTATTGTACAGTAATCCCTCGCTATATTGCGCTTCGACTTTCGCGGCTTCACTCTATCGCGGATTTTATATGAAAGCATAACTAAATATATAACTCGGATTTTTCGCTGCTTCGCGGGTTCTGCGGACAATGTGTCTTTTTACTTCCTGTACATGCTTCCTCAGTTGGTTTGCCCAGTTGATTTCATACAAGGGACGCTATTAGCGGATGGCTGAGAAGCTAACCAATCAGAGCACGCAGTTAAGTTCTCCTGACTGAGAAGCTAACCAATCAGAGCACGCAGTTGATTTCCCGCGTGCTGAATGTAGTGTTAACCAGGAAGTCTCGTCTCACTCATTCAGCATCAACGTGTTTCGCTGTGTAAAGAGTTGTGCTCTTTAGTGTTTATCTTTGTGCATAGTCAAGCCCTTCATTATGGCTCCAAAACAATCTGCTACTGCTTCAGGGGCCGTGCCCAAGTGCAAGAAGAAGATGTTAACGATTGCCGAAAAGGTAAACGTTTTGGATTTGTTGAAGGCTACGATTCTTTTTATTTAAAAAGTAGGAAAGGAATATAAGATCTACGGCTGCAGCGTCCTTTTAACCAGGGTGCAAAACGAGTTGTAAGTGGATGTAATAAGGCAGTAGTCTGGATGGAATCTGCTTTAGGGATTTGGATTGAAGACTGCCAGAAGAAGAACAACGGCAGTGCTACACAATCGCCTGAAGTGGCTCCTTTAGTAGAGCTGTAACGCTCTCCTTTGTTGTGCAGTAAAATTAAACTCATTGTTATCAGACAAGTCATCGTGTCATTGTTGGTGAGTAACCATAATTAATTTTCTTCTTACAGTGCTTAGTACATGTACGTACGTTTAGTGTCACTGTACACACATTTATTGTATACTATTTTTCTTGCATTGTACGTATTTATTGCTGGTGGCCTGTCTATCGTAATGGCTGTAACATATGTGATATCGGAGACGCTCAATATCTTTAAAATAATATTTAGGTTTTACTGTATTTAAACAGTGTGTTTATATACATAATTTCAATGAATCTTACCTAATATCTAAGAGAATACAAAGGGATTATGCTGTATAACTCTGCAGGGAATATTTATAAACCGTGCGGGAGAGTTTATAAGGGCTTAAAATATATAAAAATAACCATACAAACATATGGTTTCTACTTCGCGGATTTTCACCTATCGTGGGGGGGTCTGGAACGCAACCCCCGCAATCGAGAAGGGATTACTGTATATATTTTTCATTTACAGTGAATATTATTATTTCAGCTGGTTTGGCATTATATTTTAATAGCATAGCTTGTGGCCACTTGTACAAAAGTTAATGGCTCCTGTTCATACATTTATCATTATTACCTTTTGCCCATTTGTTTGTAGGATATTTGACAAAAGTGTTCTCCTACATGACCTAAAAATTAAGATCTTGCGCTTGTTGTTGATGATGGTAGATTTTACTATATGACAGGAAGACAGAAATACAGGCTACCTGCCCTCCCACTTTGTACAAAAGTGTATTTTTTTCAGACCATGACCAATAAAATGTGCTTTTCTTGGGACAGGAGCTTGTAATAGGTATGGATGTTATTTCTTTTATTTACCCTTCTCTGAAAAAAAAATCCTACCCCTGTCCAATTTTAAGGCATAAGGAGCTTTGTTCATTAGTAAATGACCTACTAATTACCATATATACTTGTGGATCAGTCGGGACTTGATTTTACCGTATAATTTCTGGTATTCTGCGGTGGGTTGGCGCCCTGCCCAAGATTGGTTCCTGCCTTGCACACTGTGTTGGCTGGGGTTGGTTCCAGCAGACCCCCAGTGACCCTGTGTTCGGATTCAGCGGGTTGCAAGATGGATGGATGGATGGATGGATTTCTGGTATTTTATAATGTCGGTCATATAAGTTGAATGCGGAAAACTCATGGTATTGGTCCAAGAGATTACGATATGCTAACACCCACCTGAGAGAGTAACCACAGGGCACACAGCATTTTTTTTTATGTGGGTGTGGCAATGCACTGTATCAGTGTGTGCGCCTAACCTCTCTCTCGTGTGCCTACATGACCACATGGAAATACCCAAACTATTCCGAAGCAATGTTTACACTGATTTGTGTCTCTCACACCCTCATACACCTTTATCGTAAGAGCATCCCTTATCTACGATGGAGCATTCGATCAGAAGAAAATATGAAGCTGGTTTTAAATGAAACGTCGTTGAAGTAGCGAAAGAAATTGGGAACTGTGCTGCTGTAACAAAATTTGATGCGTCTGGAAAAACTGGCGTGAGATTGGAGGAGGCAAGAAGATGTAAAGAAAAAAAAAATTTAAGTGTCACATTTTTGAACAGGCGTATAAGTCGGGGTCTGATTTTATGATCAATTTTTTTGGGTTTCAAGAACCAACTTATACGTGAGTGTATCTTTTTATATAATATGCTACCGTGGCTGTTTGTTTTGTCAGTCTAGGATTTTAAATCACCTGTCGCTCGCAAACCGTTTGAAATATTGACCTGATATTTGGTACACATATACTACGTGACGTCTACTGTCCGCTTTTCGGGCCGATGATTGACCTCAAAGGTTATTCCTCGTTTTATTTTATTGTAGCATCGACTCTCGGCAGCAGCCAGCAGGACGGCCATGTGGTGCATGTGTACAGGCGCCGTTCTCATTCCCTCCCACCTTCGCCGTCGCCTCCCTTACCTCTTCATATCTTAAATCATTCTTGAGGCAGTTTGAAGACTTGAGTGCCAACTTAAGTGAAAAATTTAGAAAAACGTACTAAGTAATTGCAACACAAACACTGACTTAATCAGTTTAAACACGAAAAGCTGCCGACAAAAGAAGAGAAGAAGCAGGCCACTAGGGTGGAGAAAAGAGGAGGTGCTCAGAAAGCAGCAAGTGCATCAACCTCTGAGCAAACGAATGCTAAACGTACAGAGAAAGAGGAAGAAAACTATAAGTCAAGTGTATGTGCAGTGTGCTGTTACTGGTATGGAAATATGAAACGGGAGATGCAAATGTGGTAATTTTGAGTTTTCCAGGAATGTAGTTAGTACTGAGTATAACGGAGAGGAAACATGTTTGTGTCTATCAAACGCTGAAATTTTTATTCAGCTCCTAAGTTAAAATTACTAAAAAGGAGCAAGGAGTTATAACAATTTAACAACACATTGCTTTATTTTAAAGTTATTTTTTTGTCTAGACTGCACTCCAGGGCTACAGTATAATTGCAGGACTGAGATTCCATATCTAATCTAACCTGTTTGGTTTCTTTCCTCAGATCCAGTGCAATGGACAGCAGATCAGGTGATTCACTGGGCAGTGTGGGTGATAAAAGAGTTCAACATGGTGGAGGTGGATGTAGGTCGGATTCACATCCCGGGTAGAGAACTGTGCAGCTTCACCCAGGATGAGTTTCTGCAGCGTGTTCCTCACGGCGAGATCCTATGGAGTCACCTGGAGCTTCTGCGTAAATGTGAGTAGGCCAGGACTGCTGGGTACAGCAGAGTGAACGGCAAAAGAAGTCAGTGGGTTTTGTATGTTTTCTGCATCTCTGTTGCACATACACGATATTTCCAAAAGTATTGGGATGCCTGCCTTTACACACACATGATCTCTAATAACATCCCATGGGCTTTAATATGGAGTCGGCCCACCCTATGTAGCTCTAACAGCTTCAACTCTTCTGGGAAAGCTTTCCACAAGGTGTAGGAGTGTGTTTATGGGACTCTGTGACCAGGAGAACATTTGTGAGGTTGGACTAGAAGGCCTGGCTCGCTCGCAGTCTCTGCTCGAATTCATCCCAAACGTGTTCTGTCAGGTTGAGGTCAGGGCTCTCTCTGTACAGCCCCACCAAACTCGCTCCTCCATTTCTTTATAATCCTTGCTTTGTGCACTGGAGCGTGTGCAGTCGTGTTGCCATCCTTAAACTGTATCCACAACTGTTCACTATTGAGCTTTTTTAGTTAGTCTGTACAGTAGCTATTGACTCTGCAGAAAGTTGGCGACTTCTGTCCACCTGAGCATGTGCTGTCCCCGCTCTGTGATTTGATGTGGCCTACCACTTGGTGGCTGAGTTGTTGTTGTTCCCAGTTGCTTCCATTTTATTATAATACCACTAACAGTTGACCTTGGAATATTTAGTAGCGAGGAAATGTCACGAATGGACTTAATGCGCAGGTGACATCCTATCACCGTACCAGGCTTGAATTCACTGAGCTCCTGGGAGCGTCCCATTCTTTCACAAATGTTTGTAGAAACCGTCTTCCATGCCGAGGTGCTCGATGTTATCCATCTGTGGCCATGGACGTGATTGGAATACCTGAATCCAATGATTTGGAGGAGGGTCCCACTACCTTTGGCAATATACAGTCAAAGTAAAAAGTATGTGAACCCTTTAGAATTATCTGGTTTACTGCATGAATTGGTCATAAAATGTGATCTGATCTTCATCTAAGTCACAGGTACTGATGTACACAATGAGCTTCTGCCAATGACACACAAACAGTTCTACTATTTCATGTCTTTATTTTACAAACGCATTCAACGTTCACAGTGGTAGTGGAAAAAGTACGTGAACCTTGGGATTTAATAACTGGTTGACCCTCCTTTGGCAGCAATGACCTCAACCAGGCACTTCCTGTAACTGCAGATCAGGCCTGCACGTCGTGCGGGGGGGGAATCTGAGCCCATTCTTCCCTGCAGAACTGCCTTAACTCTTCCATATTCTTTGGTTGTCTTCTGTGTATGGCGTTTTCTCTTCAAGTCATTTAATAAGATTGATTTCTGGTCTCTGGCTGGGCCACTCCAAAAGGAGCAGTTTGTTCTTCTGAAGCCATTGTGCTGTGGATTTGCTGCGATGTTTTGGGGGACATTGTCCTGTCGCATCACCCAGCCTCTTCTGAGCTTAAGTTGACAGACAGACACCCTTACATTATCCTGGAGAATTTGTTGATAAACTTGTGAATTCATTTTCCCCTCAATGATGGCACGCTGTTGAGGTCTTGATGCAGCAAATTATGATGTTTCCTCCACCATACTTTACTGTAGGGATTTTGTTTTGATGTTGATATGCACTGCCCTTTTTACGCTAAATGGAGTTCTGCTTGTTCCTCCCAAACAGTTCAATTTTGGTTTCAGTCAGTCAGTCAGTCATTCTCCAACCCGCTATTTCCTAATACAGGGTCACAGGGCTCTGCTGGAGCCAATCCCAGCCAGCACAGAGTGCAAGGCAGAAACCAATCCTGGGCAGGGTGCCAGCCCATGACAGGACACACACACACACCCACACACCAAACACACACACTAGGAACAATTGAGGATCACCAATACACCTAACCTGCATGTCTTTGGACTGTGGGAGGAAACCCATGCAGACACGGGGAGAACATGCAAACTCCACGCAGGGAGGACCGGGGAAGCGAACCCGGGTCTCCTTACTGCGAGGCAGCAGCGCTACCACTGCGCCACCGTGCGGCCGTAATTTGGTTTCTTCACAAAACATTTTCCCAGTACCGTTGTGGAGTGTCCAAGTGCTCTTTCACAAACTTCAGCCATTCAGCAATGTTCTTTTTTGATAGCAGTGGCTTCCTTCTTGGTGTCCTGCCATGGACTCCTTTCTTATTCAATGTTTTGCGTATAGTTGACTCATGAACAGAGATGTTAGCCAGTTCTAATGATTTCTTCAAGTGCTTTGCGGTCACTCTAGGGTTCTTCTTTACCTCATTGCTGACTTTGCGTTGTGCTCTTGGGGTCATCTTGGCAGGGCGCTCACTTCTAGGCAGAGTAGCCACAATACCAGATTGTCTCCGTTTATAGACAACTTACCTAACGGTAGACTGATGAAGATCTCAGATCTTTTGAGATGACTTTTGTAACCCTTTCCAGCCTTATGTAGATGAACAATTCTCCATTGTAGCTCTTCAGACAGCTCTTTTGTGCTAGGCATGATTCCCATCTGGATATGTGTCTTGTCAAAAACTCAAACTTCATAGTGTTTTCTTATCAATCAAAGTCACTCTGGCCACCTCACCTCTGAACTCGTTTCATTAATCGGACTCCAGGTGTGCTAAATTCGGACTGCAGTGAGCTTTTTAAAAAGTCATTAGCTGAGGGTTCACTTATATGTCCATCCTTCAGTTTCACGGTTTGAATGATTTATTCAATATGGTCAAAAATTCTCTGAAAATCTGTGTATCTTTAGTTATAGGAGACTGTGTTCATTATTGTGACTGACATGAAGATACGGCCATGTTTTACGAGAATTAGACATAAATATAGAGAATTCCTAGGGGTTCACATACTTTTTTACTTTGACTGTATTGTATGTTAGTGTAAATGACGGCTGGCCTCGGTGTGGCAGGCTGGTACAGGAAATGCGGGTGAGATAAAGTCCGAAAGGCAGTAGACACGATCAGATGTCTGGCTGCCGGAGTTGCTGCTATTAACTCTACAGCTGCACAATATTACTGTTGTAAACTCCCCCTTCCAGGTGGTACAGAAGTAAGAAATCCCTCTAAACACTGGCTGAACTCAGAAAGGACTTTAATTCCTGTTGCTGTGGTCTGTAAGCAAAGTTAAATACATACGGTAACTCGCAATGTGCCAAACAAGTACACATTTTAACTGTTCTGCTTGTCTAAGTTTAACAAACATTTGAAACTCTTTAAAACATATTATCTAGAATAAACTTGCATTTCTGCAAGGACACACGGCATTAATGGCTCAGGTCATATGGGAAAAGGACAAGCTGATCTCGCATCACGCAGCAAGCAAATAAAGGAAAAAGTAACAAAGCATGAACTTTCACCTGGAAGTATGTAAGAAAAAAGTCTGACAAGTGGTTTCCAGTGTTCTGCTATTAGAGGTTGCCATTTCTTTCTGACATTTGGATTTCATCCCAGTAGAAGCAGACTGGGGAGTCGAGGGTTTTTTTCTTTATATAAAAGGATTTTGAAATTAGATACTTTATTAATCCCAAGGGGAAATTCCCATACTCCAGCAGCAGCATACTGATAAATAAAAACAATACTAAATTAAAGAGTGATAACAATGCAGGTATAATAGTCAATAACTTTGTATAATGTTAACGTTTACCTCCCCGGGTAGAATTGAACAGTCGCATAGTGTGGGGTCTCCTCAGTCTGTCAGTGGAGCAGGACGGTGACAGCAGTCTGTCGCTGAAGCTGCTCCTCTGTCTGGAGATGATTCTGTTCAGTGGATGCAGTGGATTCTCCATGATTGACAGGAGTCTGCTCAGCGCCCGTCGCTCTGCCATGGATGTCAAACTGTCCAGCTCTGTGCCTACAATAGAGCCTGTCTTCCTCACCAGCTTGTCCAGGCGTGAGGCGTCCTCCTTCTTTATGCTGCCTCCCCAGCACACCTCCGCATAGAAGAGGGCGCTCGCCACAACCGTCTGATAGAACATCTGCAGCATCTTATTGCAGATGTTGAAGGACGCCAGCCTTCTAAGGAAGTATAATCGGCTCTGACCTTTCTTACACAGAGCATAAGTATTGGCATTCCAGTCCAGTTTATCATCCAGCTGCACTCCCAGATATTTATAGGTCTGCACCCTCTGCACAGTCACCTCTGATGATCACGGGGTCCATGAGGGGCCTGGGCCTCCTAAAATCCACCACCAGCTCCTTGGTTTTGCTGGTGTTCAGGTGTAGGTGGATTGAGTCACACCATTTAACAAAGTCCTTGATTAGCTTCCTATACTCCTCCTCCTGCCCACTCCTGATGCTGCCCACGATAGCAGTGTCGTCAGTGAACTTTTGCACGTGGCAGTCTCAGAGTTGTTTTGGAAGTCTGATGTATGTTGGCTGAACAGGACCAGAGAAAGTACAGTCCCCTGTGGCGCTCCTGTGCTGCTGACCGCAATGTCAGACCTGCAGTTCCCAAGACACACATACTGAGGTCTGTCTGTAAGTCAGTCCACGATCCATGCTACCAGGTGTGGATCTACTCCCATCTCTGTCAGCTTGTCCCTAAGGAGCAGAGGTTGGATGGTGTTGAAGGTGCTAGAGAAGAATTATTAAAAAAAAAAAAAGTAAAAATTATTAGAATCTACACACACATTCAGTAACCCGTGAGACATGTAAATCACAAATACCTTAAATAGTTGTTACCTTTACAGTCTTAAATGAAAACACACACACCAATATTTTTCCATCTTTACTTACTCAATGCAATCTATAACATCTAAGTGAAAGATATCACAGCTACAGTTCAGAAGAATGATTAAAAATAAAAAAATAAGACATACTAAGATTAATAAAGGATCTCTCCCACCCCACCCCCCTAAACTCAATCGGTTTCCATTGCGGTTACTGGTTTCCTTCCACCATTGATCAATTGTAATGAGTGTGATTAGTGAAGCTGTTCCTGGTCCATTCATTCCCTTGCTTGGTAGTGCAACTGACTAGGGTGGCAAGCCACTTTCAGGAGATCTCAGGAATAGAGTTGTGGACTGACATAAGGCAGGAGATGGATGCAAAAACATCTCAAAGGCTTTATCAATCCCATAATAAACAAGTGGCAAGTGTTTGGTACTACTAGGACCCTCCCAAACTGGATGGAAGAGCAAGGAGGAAACTGGTAAGGGAGGCTACCCAGAGGCCAATGGCCACTTTGAAGGAGTTGCAGGATTTGATGGTAAAGAGTGGTCATTAATGGTGTGCATGTGACAACAATTTGACAAGCGCTCCACAATTGTGACTTGCTCGGGAGGGTCGCAAGGAAAAAGCCACTTCTCAAGAAAGGCCACATTAAGGCTCATTTGAGCTTTGCCAGAATGCACCTTGAAGATTCTAATGCCAAGTGGAAAAATCAAACTATTTGGCCTCAGTAACAAAATGAGAATATTTCGGGGGGGGGGGGGGGGCTTTCTTTTCTATACCCACTGTATGTACATTTTGAGTGCCGACACCTCAGGTGACTTACATAATGTTGCCCTGAAGATGTCTAATCATGTAACTAGGAATCACAGGGGATGACAAATTGCACTTAATTGCATTATACTTTCATGTGAGAGAATCCTTGGGGAATCTGCTCTTGAATACATACAAGTCCATCTCTATGACTTAAGACATATTTGTTGGGGAAGGTCAAAGACCAGTCTGACTGACGGAGTTGCTAGAGATGTCAAAATACACAACCAGCTGTCATGTGGAAATGTGCTGTGACTGCTTTGGATGTACTAAGGTTATGTAAATGAACTGTACAACTGAGAATTATTAAAGACTTGTAGTGCAAGGGGGCTTTAGTCACTAGACCTATCTGAAATTTTAAAGCGTTTTATAGAAGACCTGAGGCCTCATGTATAACGTTATGCGTAGAACTCCCACTATAACATGGCGTAAGCACAAAAGTGGAAATGTGCGTACGCACAGATAAATCAAAAAACAAAAGTTCGGCAACTTCCACGTTCTTTCACTACATAACTCCTGATCAGCATGAAAAGTAATGCACGTGCACGCGCCTGCTGTTCCACCTCAACTCCTCCCAGAATTACACCTCTTTGAATATGCAAGTCAATATAAATAGCCCTGAAGCTTGGCCTTCTGTGAAAAGGCAATGGCAAAAGCAAGAGGGAAAATAGAAGAATTTCAGCGAATACCAAGTGGAGGCAAAGAAAAATATACTATTTGTTGGTTTAAACAGTGGTATAAACAACAAAAGGAAGCTGATCGAGTGACATAACGTATCGGAGAAACTCGAAAGCTCAACTTCACATAGTCGCACAGTGCCAAAATAAAAAAAGTTGTCAGATATCAAAGTCACCGTGAAAAGGCGAGTTGTAGCCCACCGTCTGAGTGTCATATGAAAGCTTATTAGGGTACAGAGAAAAAAAAATTAGGCACACGGTTTGAAAAAAGCACGAAATGTCAACTTTAATCTTGAAATTTCCACTTTAATCATGTAGTTTATTTTGTCATTAAAGTAGAACATCATAAACTTAATCTTAAATTGTTTAATTTACTAGTTTCTCAATCCCATCGTAACTAAAGTAGCACGTTAAATGCTTTGTTTTGTATTTAATCTTCAATGTGCTGTATGTGTGTCAATCACTACGTGCTTCCGGGCTTTCTCTTCCTCCAACAGGACACAGAATCCATTACATTCTTGATCTGAGATGTATACGTGATATAATTTTCACAACGATAGGAGTTAAAGCATGTTATTAAACATGGGAACACTGTGGCGCAGTGATTGTTCATGTCTCACACAAGAGGCTTGCTGCGCCGTGCGCTACCTTCGATGAAATACTTTATTGTAGCAGTACTGTCTCTTTCAAACGTACTAACCTCCAATTCCTGTCCTTACTTTTCTTTCTTCAAATACCCAATCAGCTCTGTAATAGACGTTAAGCCATCTGTAAGCTGAGAATGCCGATTCTTCAAAAATTTTAAGGAACATCGGAATATCTTTGTAGTACGTGTTTAATTATTCTATCCATCTATCCTTCCAGTGTCACGTCAGCACCAGCAAGAATACAGTACAAGGCAGGAACAATCCGTGAACGACGCGCCAGCGGCTCGGTAATGCTGTGGCACCTTGTAGTTAAAGTTTTACCTGTATAATAAACATGTTTTGCTGCATTTCATCTTATAAATGATATCGTCATCATATGTAAATACACGCTTTATAAAATGGCTCAGATTGTGCAATACCGTATATGCTCCAATAGTGGCCCCCGGCGTTTATTTGCAACACTAGCCTCGGCTCCCAGCGCTTAATAGAGACCGTCTGCTATTAGAGACTGGCCATTATTTAAAAAAAAAAAAAAAAAACCTTCAGAACGCAATCTTTTTTTTGCGCGTGTCGGTACATGTAGGTACACAAAAATATTGGCTAATATTACAAACAGCTACTTTATTTGAATTTCACATGCTGCATAAGACTGTTAAAGATAAATGGCAATGTCTTTCTGTACCTTTCGCTGCTATTCGTCGTCCGAATCTGCAATGACGGCTTCGTTGTTGTCCAGTTCACTGTCGTCTTCCTCTTCTTCCAGGTTTGTCCGTATTTTGGTCAACCCGGCACGAAAATGAAGCAGTTTTAGAAACCGGTATATCCGTATTTCTTATATATGCAACGTGCTGACGTGCACGTGTATTACACATGCAAAGATACAGACGCTTACAATGTACGCTAGTAGGCAAATATCAAAGACCCGGCTACTATTTGGCCACGTCCCCTCTGAAGCCCGGCGCTTATTAGAGACCGGCGACAATAAGAGACTCGGCGTTTATTGGAGCATATACGGTATTATAACTGTAGTGCAAGTTTACAGTGAGGCGATTGTACTAATAAGTACAAACAGTTCTACTTGGAGCACTTGATGGACTGATTGAGTGCGTTTAGAGTTCTTGGGATGAAACTGTTTCTGAACTGCGAGGTCAGTACAGGAAAGGCTCTGAAGTGTTTGTCATATGAGAGCAGTTCAAATAGACAATATAGCTGAGGCACTGTGTGCTTGATGCTGTATACCGATAATTCTCTTTCCGATCAGCTATTGTAGAGCTGTGATTCGCACTCGGATACAGTGATATAAATACTCCGAGTGGTGCAGTGAGAGTAATATAGAAAAAGATGATCCGCTGTGGCAACCCCTAACTGGAGCAGCTGAAAGAAGAAGGTGCAGTGAGAGTAACGATGCTAAAGCAGCTATGGTATTAAGAATAGTTTGACCATTCTGTGGACCATTACATTGTTACTGGTTAATTACAATCTGATGCATTAAACTAATAAATAATATGCGGTTAATTTCAGTGTATTTATAAAGCCGCGTCAGGGATGTGGATCTGAAAAAGAAAGGGTAACCAAACAGGAATAGTAGCACTGCTTTGATTCTGGCTGCCGCCAGTCTGCAAAACTGAGCGGTGAACTTGCGTACGCCAGAGTATGAGCTACCGTGGACATGTGCATAGCTTTACTCCAGGTTTAGGTTTTATACATCGCGATTTGAGAGTGGAAACGTTCGTACGCAACATTTTTGTGTGTATGCACTGTTTATACATGAGGCCCCTCATGTTTTGGTACAACTGAGTATTTCTTATGAACCATTTTCTTGTAGAACCTACTGTATATCCACAAGGTCACATTACATTCCTGTAGATGTACCTTGTGCTTGGTCTTAGGAAAGCAAGCAAACACACGGTGCATATTGTAAGATATAGTTTATAAACCTGCTGTAATGCCTTCTTAAGAAAAGGCAGATGCTTTTTTATTAAGAGAGAGATTTGTAAATGAAACGTCAACTTACCAAAATGAGCTAATAATTCCAAGACATAGAACATAACAAGGCCTGCTTCCTGTTCTTGGAGTCTCTGAGCAGCTCCTTAATTTTTCTGACAGATTTTCTGTGGTTATTTACAGTAGGCTGGTACGGAGTGACTTAGTGGAAGCCCCGTTTCCAGCCACATTGAGTTGGATGCACATTTTGGATTTTTGATTACATTTCCTCCCACTGTTTAGTATGAGGCTTTATCTTTCTTGGGCTGTAGACAGGCTGTGTTGTATTTGGGGAAAATTGATGAACGTAAAAGTGAAAAACATTACAATACAATAAAGTAGACACTATCACAGCTGTTGTGAAATGTTTGGATTGGCCATGGCTGAATTGTTTCTGGCATAATATGTACTTACTAGTTGTGTAAGCCCATGCTGTTTAAAAAAAAAAAAAAAAAAAAACTCTGGGTCTTAGAAACTATCGTCAGAAAAAACAAAATGAAATGTAGAGATGTTGGGTAATTGAAAGGAACTACTCGGGAAGTCTCTCTCCTAGGAGGATTCGATTTGTCGACATGCTCGCCGCGCTTGTGCATTAGCCATGGGAGGAAAAGTAAAAAGGATATTGTTTTGCCGATGTTAGCGGCTAAGCAACTTTGTCTTTCTTCATAGGTTTTGTTTTGCTGACGTGCTGGCTTGTGTTATTAGCGGCTAAGCGAGTTTTCTGTTTCCTCGGAGGTGGAGCCCTTACCCTGACTCCACCTCTCACTTCCGGGGCAGACAGACAGACACCCATGCTTCCACGCGTAGACGTTTATATCTATACTAATAAAAGGCAAAGCCCTCACTCACTCACTCACTCACTCACTCACTGACTGACTGACTGACTGACTCATCACTAATTCTCCAACTTCCCATGTAGGTAGAAGGCTGAAATTTGGCAGGCTCATTCCTTACAGCTTACTTACAAAAGTTAAGCAGGTTTCATTTCGAAATCTTACACGTAACGGTCATAATGGTCGATAAAGTTCGACAACGTCCGCCATGTTGAACTTTCTTATTTATGGCCCCATCTTCACGAAATTTGGTAGGCGGCTTCCCTGTGCTAACCGAAACCGATGTACTTACTTATTTCGATGGTATGACGCCACTGTCGGCCGCCATATTGAACTTTCCAACGTCACCAATTTTCCAACTTCCCGTGTAGGTAGAAGAATGACCCCGTCTTCACGAAATTTGGTAGGTGGCTTCCCTGCGCTAACCAAAACCGATGTACGTACTTATTTCGGTGGTATGACGCCACTGTCGGCCGCCATATTGAATTTTCCAAACGTCACAAAATCTGCAACTTCCCGTGTAGGTAGAAGGCTGAAATTTGGAAGGCCCATTCCTTACAGCTTACTTACAAAAGTTAAGCAGGTTTCATTTCGAAATTCTACGCGTAATGGTCATAACGGTCAACGACGTCCGCCATATTGAACTTTCTTATTCATGGCCCCATCTCCACGAAATTTGGTAGGCGGCTTCCCTGCGCTAACCGAAACCAATGTACATACTTATTTTGGTGGTATGACGCCACTGTCAGCCGCCATATTGAACTTTCCAACGTCACTAATTCTCCAACTTCCCGTGTAGGTAGAAGGCTGAAATTTGGTACATATTTCGGTGGTATGATGCCACTGTCGGCCGCCATAATAAACTTTTAACGGAAACCGATGTACGTACTTATTTCATTGGTATGACACCACTGTTGGCCGCCATATTGAACTTTCCAGCGTCACTAATTCTCAAAGTTCCCATGCAGGTAGAAGGCTGAAATTTGGCAGGCTCATTCCTTACAGCTTACTTACAAAAGTTTAGCAGGTTTCATTTAGAAATTCTACGCGTAACGGTCATAACGGCCAACAACGTCCGCCATGTTGAACTTTCTTATTTACGGCCCCATCTTCACGAAATTTGGTAGGTGGCTTCCCTGAGCTAACCGAAACCAATGTACGTACTTATTTCGGTGGTATGATGCCACTGTCGGCCACCATATTGAACTTTTCAACAGTCTTTGTTACTTATGGGCCCATCTTCAAGAAATTTGGTACATGGGTTCCCAACGCTAACTGAATCCTACTTACGTACATATATACGTCCATAGCCTGCAGCTCAGTCACTGTGTGAGGTGGCGTTGGGTCCCCCATCCCAACGCCTCCCACGTTGTTGGCTGCCTGCCTATATAAGGCCGTCCGTCGCTCCAGTGTCTACATTCCCTTCCTTCACGTCTCCCTACTGATAACTACAGCCTTTTTGTTTAATCCACGGCTTCTCCGCTGTTTTATTGTTCATTTATTACAATTATAGTTATTGTATAGGTATTTTAGACTTACTTTACATTGCTCAGGTACCCATTTCATTTATCATTCCAACCCCCATTACCATGTCTATCGAGGTGATCACTACCGATCAAAAAAACTGTCACTTACCAAGTGGTTTTCATGCCCGGAGTTGGCACCTACCTTTTCCATTCGCTTTGTTACATATTGCACAGCCATATCAGGCTCACTCTTGATATCCGGAGGAACATTGTGTCTTATGTATTGAATGACTGGGACAGGTTCAAGGTGTGGACTGATGACGGTACAGGAGATAATTATACTACACAGGAGCACTATAAGAGTGAAATGCTTAAGCCCTTCACCTATGGTTCTGCATGTGAGTTGATGGCTGCCGCTGAATTGTTCGGTTGTCGCTTTCAAGTGTTCCGAAATGGCCAAATATTTTACACCTTTCGACAACCGCCAATGCCTCTTAAACATCTTAGATTCACAGGTGACGATTTCAGTAGTGGACACTTTGATGTTTATGAATGTTTAAACTCTCAAAAGCTGGATGTGATTTTATTGATGAAACCGGTTGTGTGCTTACAATGCTTGACAGATGCCGAATGTCACTTAAACACAACAAATCCTGCAAATACTATCGTAATTGAAACAAACCATGAAACTCAAACCGATTATGACAGCAGTAATCCAAGCTGTGAGATTTGAGACAAGATTACTGTTCACATGGCCAACTGTAAGTTACATGCTCAAGAGTAAGCTCAGCTCACAGCTTGGTCATATTACAACCGGAGGGCCGAAATGACAACATGGTATACAAAGAGATCCTTAACAAATAATTATTGGCATATTTTCCCTCAGTTCAAAAAGGTTAAATTTTCTTCTTAATAAAAATTTTAAGGCACTACTTCGCCGCTGCGAAGCGCGGGTATTTTGCTAGTACAGTATAAGATAAGGAAGTAATTGTCTCCAACAGATGGAGCCAAGCATGGTCGTGCCTTCCGTGTTTCCCGATCCATGTTTGTGACAACAAATGAGATCTGGGAATAATCATTTTATCACATAATCCTAGTACTGTTTTTCTCGTGGTAAGAATACGTTTTCATTTCACTTGTGTGAAGCCATAAATAAATACAGACGGAAGATCAATACTTGTATGTGGTCTTATTTTGAAGATACAAAAAAATCCGCTCCTGTTTTGTAACTCTGCAAACAAAATCCAAAAAAATAATCAATTTAAAATCTTGCAGAGCAAATCTGGTAAAGAAGCCATCCTGTCTTACTGCACTCATTTTTACAGAGTTCACCTCCGAGCTGTTACAGTCGTTAAAGTCATTAATGACTTCCCTGAAATTCACTTGACGCCCATGCTCCCATTTGGGCAAGATTGCAGTTCTGCTCAGTCGTTCTTGGTACATCGTTGTACGTAAGTACAGTGATCCCTCCTCGATCGCGGGGGTTGCGTTCCAGAACCCCCCGCGAAAGGTGAAAATCCGCAAAGTAAAAACCATATGTTTATATGGTTATTTTTTATATATTTTAAGCCCTTATAAACTCTCCCACACTCTTATAAACATTTCCCGCACAGTTATACAGCATAACCCCTTTATATTCTCTTAGATATTAGGTAAGATTCGTTGAAATTATGTATGTACAACACTGTTTATATACAGTAAAACCTAAATGTTATTTTAAAGATACTGAGTGTCTCCGATATCACATATGTTACAGCCATTACAATAAACAGGCCACCAGCAATAAATACGTAAAATGAAAGAAAAATGATATACAGTAAAATATGTGTACAGTTACACTAAATGTACGTATATGTACTAAGTACGTAGAAAATTAGTTATGGGTACTCGCCAACAATGACACGACAACTTGTCCGATAACGAGGAGTTTAATTTTAACAAACGAGAGCATTACAGCTCTTCTAAAGGAGCCTCTTCAGGTGACTGTGTAGCACCGCCGTTGTCGTCTGGAGTTTCTTCTTGCACTGAAGGCGTACTAGGCGGTGTTTTGCGGATAAGGAACATCGTGATGGGCAGTTGGTGGCACTGCCTTTTCATTTGTGTAAGGAGTTTTTTATACACTTCCGTGGCTTCGTCAAGAGCATTTCTAAATTGCAAAGAACGAATCATTTGCGGGTCCCATTGTTCAACCGATGTCGAGAGATCTTTTGCCATTCGTAGAATGGTCGCGAGATGCTTGAGAGTTAGGACGCTGTCTTCTTCCTGTGCTGGGACCTCTTGTTCCTTATCTTCCTTGGTCATCTCGGCCAAATCTTCATCGCTCAGTGTCTCAGAGTGGGCACCGAGCAGCTTATTGACGAAAGTTAACTCTTTACACAGCGAAATACGTTGATGCTGAATGAGCGGGATGAGACTTCCTGGTTAACGCAAAGTGGAATTAAATTCTTATGCATGCGCGTGCTCTGATTGGGTAGCTTCTCAGCCATCCGCCAATAGCGTCCCTTGTTTGAAATCAACTGAGCAAACCAACTGAGGAAGCATGTAGCAGAAGTAAAAAGACCCATTGTCCACAGAAACCCGTGACCCAGCAAAAAATCCACGATATATATTTAAATATGCTTACATATAAAATCTGCGATGGAGTGAAGCCGCGAAAGTCGAAGCGCGATATAGCGAGGGATTACTGTAATCTCTCCTGACTATCTCGATATGCTAATGTAGAGTACATGAAATCTGGAGGAGGTGGGAGGCTGCTTTTGTTCTGTGGCGGCACTTTAAAGCAGAGATCTCATTTGCCTAATGGCCCACTTGGTTCAAGTCATTATGCACTTCCACCTTCTATAGATCCATGCAGTTGCTGCCGCCACTGCTCTCGGCAAGACGTATCGTTACTGTTGGTGCCGATACAAAAACAGTGCCTTTTCTGCATAGGCCATCCTGGGAGGCTGCACAAGCCCCAGGGGCCAGGTGTTACGATTTAATTACCTTTTTATTTTTTTGGGCTTGCCTGAAGCTATAAAAAATCATCTTGTTGTCATTTTGGGGCTTTTAACATCCAAGGAATCTTAAATTCTACAGGCAGGCTTTTTTATTTAGAGCTCACATTTAAAATGTGATTACTTTTACAGCCTTTCCCAATGTTGTGTTTTTTTTTTTTTGTTTTGATTATAGGCATTGCCATTTTGTGGCTTTTGTGTTGCCCATTTCCTTGGACCCTTTTCCACCATGATGTATCGGGGCTGCACCGTTTGATGTGATCACCCCAGTATCCGTGTACTCTTGATTGCCAGTTATTTGAGACAAAGCCCTGTTTTTGGCCTACAGTTTGGCCTTGACGGTTATCTTTTGATTTTTGGTTTGCTCTTGACTTCATTCTTTCTCCTGTTCCTCACTCTTTATTTTTAAAGTGACAGTCCCTCCCCACTGTCGGAACCCTGGTAGACAGACAGAGAAAGATCAGAAGAAAATCAGCAAATTGTAACAATTTTTAGGTTGTGTATCATTTTTGTGTGGTTCCATTACTTACTGTTGAGGCAAATAGCGATATTAAGCATGAGACCAAATTTTGTTGCATCAGATGTCAAGATATAAATAAAAATGTCATTTATCAAAAACAGTGAATTTTGAAAATCTAAAATATAACATCACAATCTGACTGCACTTACTGTATATACTTGCATATAAGTTGGGTCTTGAAACCTGAAAAATCGATCATAAAATCATACCCCGACTTATATGCCCGTTCAAAAATACGACACTTTTTTTTTTTTTTATTTTCTTAACATCTTCTTGTCTCCTTTCAGTCACACACCAGTTTCTCAGACACGTCGAATTTTGTTGCAGCAGCGCAGTTACCAATTTCTTTCGCCACTTCAACAACTTCATTTAAAATCAGCTTCATATTTTCTTCTGATCGAATGCTCCATCGTAGATAAGGATTGCTCTAACGATAAAGGTGTATGAGGGTGCGACATACACAAAACAGTGCAAATGTCGCTTTGGAATAGTTTAGGTATTACTGTGTAGTCACGCAGACACAATACATAGAAAGAAAAAAAAAGGCCGTGTGCTCTGTGGTTACTCTCTCAGGTGGGCGTTAGCATATCGTAATCTCTTATACCAATAGTGCGAGTTCTCCGCATTCAACGTAGATGACCGACATTATAAAATACCAGAAATTATACGGTAAAATCAAACCCCTACTTATTCGCGGGAGAATGTAAACACGAGTATATACGGTAACTGTCAACCGCCTCTCTATATAATGATGTGAAGGTGAACGTTTTCGCTTGCACGTCAAGTATTTCGCACACAGATTAGTGAGGCCGTGTACAAATACAGCACATTAGAAAATTGCTTTTTCCACTGTTAGGTTTGCGCAGTATACCAGTACTGGAAAAGTACTAAAAAAAATCCAAATTTCAAATCAGTAGAATACCAGAGTTTCAGGATTTTCTGAAGGAGTACTGGAAATAAAAATCCTCACATCAAAACTTTCATCCATCCATCCATTATCCAACCTGCTACATCCTAACTACAGGGCCACGGGGGTCTGCTGGAACCAATCCCAGCCAACACAGGGCACAAGGCAGGCAATACACCCCAGGCAGGGCGCCAGCCCACCACAGGGCACACACACCTACACACCAAGCACACACTAGGGGCAATTTAGGGTCGCCAATGAACCTAACCTGCATGTCTTTGGACTATGGGAGGAAACCCACACAGACACGGGAAGAACATGCAAACTCCACGCAGGGAGGACCCAGGAAGCAAACCCGGGTCACCTAACTGTGAGGCAGCAGCGCTACCACTGCACCACCGTGCCGCCCACATCAAAACTTGATAGTGTAAATGTGGAAAATCCTCCATTTTTAGACTTTGGAAAAAGAAACCTCAGACTTGGACGTTTTCGAGACTTAATGGGGAAGCAACAGCCACTGCTATGACGCGATCACAACTTTATGGGGCTAGAAAGACGAAATTGATGCATAGATCGGCGGGGTGAGGGGGAATTGGGATGGGTCTTTGAGTTATTGTTATTTGAGTCTGAACCATTCCAGTTCTGAAAGCTGGTATCCGTACCCAAGTCAGAATTTTTGTATTGATCCAATACTAGACCACAGGCTTATTTTCAAACTGATTGTGACAAACCACAGGCTTATTGTATTGGACCAGTTCTCAAGTCGCCGATGTGAAAATAAGTGCTCAAGTCATCGACACCTGCCACTGATAGCAGTTCAGAAATTGGGGTAAATTTTACAACCTGGAGGAATTCTGCAGTACCGGATCTTGCCTTGCTCTCAACTGCAGTCCTCCTGCATTGTGGAGAAAGAGTGCAGCCAGTTTCCCAATGCTGCAGTTTCTGGTTAAATCGTAAATCTGTCTCCATTGGGTCTGTGCCTAGTGTGTGTTTCACCTACAGGAGATATCAACACGACAGAGAGGTCTCAGCTTCATGCAGATATCATTAGTCTCATTGTTCTTTAAAGGATATAACACTAAGTTCTTCATAGATTGAGTTAGGACCCTAAGCTAATGGGTCAGTAGGATGTTTAGGGGGAAATTAAAATTACTGCCATTGTTGAAGCAAAGTTTGAGGTTAACTCAGAAAACAAAAAAAATGCTTTTAAATTTTAATGGCCGTGCACTGCAATAACGTGTTATGTTTTTATGGTACTTCTTGCCAGGTGTGCAGAGTACAGGGAAATTCTTACTTTTATGTACTAATGCAATATGTCTTATGTTACTGTAGTGCAAACCATTTATGATAATGTTTATGATTATTTTGGTGAAAAAGATTGCAAAGCCTTATGTTGTGTGTCGGTGTACTGATTTGAATATATCTGAATATGAATGTCTCATAATAAGTAACACCAAACCTACAGTACTTTGATGAACATTTCACATTGTCGGAATGTCTTATCATGAAACCTGAATCACAATATGAATTGTTTTGTGGAATAAATTAATCGTCTCAGGCCAAGTAAATGTATTAAATATATTTGTCATTCTTGGGCTGTTCTCAGTTTAAATAGAAAGATAGAACTTTATTTGCCCTCAGGGCAGGGGAGATTTGGCTTTTTACGGAATCTATACTAATAAAAGGCAAAGCCCTCACTGACTCACTCACTGACTGACTGACTGACTCATCACTAATTCTCCAACTTCCCGTGTAGGTAGAAGGCTGAAATTTGGCAGGCTTTTTCCTTACAGCTCACTTACAAAAGTTAAGCAGGTTTCATTTCGAAATTCTACGCGTAACGGTCATAACGGTCAACAATGTCCGCCATGTTGAACTTTCTTATTCATGGCGCCATCTTCACGAAATTTGGTAGGCGGCTTCCCTGCGCTAACCAAAACTGATGTATGTACTTATTTCGATGGTATGACGCCATTGTCGGCCGCCATATTGAACTTTCCAACGTCACTAATTTTCCAACTTCCCGTGTAGGTAGAAGGCTGACCCCATCTTCACGAAATTTGGTAGGTGGCTTCCCTGCGCTAACCAAAATCGATGTACATACTTATTTCGGTGGTATGACGCCACTGTCGGCCGCCATATTGAACTTTCCAACGTCACTAATTCTCCAACTTCCCGTGTAGGTAGAAGGCTGAAATTTGGCAGGCTTTTTCCTTACAGCTCACTTACAAAAGTTAAGCAGGTTTCATTTCGAAATTCTACGCGTAACGGTCATAACAGTCAACAATGTCCGCCATGTTAAACTTTCTTATTCATGGCGCCATCTTCACGAAATTTGGTAGGCGGCTTCCCTGCGCTAACCGAAACCAATGTACATACTTATTTCGGTGGTATGACACCACTGTCAGCCGCCATATTGAACTTTCCAACGTCACTAATTCTCCAACTTCCCGTGTAGGTAGAAGGCTGAAATTTGGCAGGCTCATTCCTGACAGCTTACTTACAAAAGTTAAGCAGGTTTCATTTCGAAATTCTACACGTAACGGTCATAACGGTCGATAACGGTCGATAACGTCTGCCATGTTGAATTTTCTTATTTATGGTCCCATCTTCACGAAATTTGTTAGGCGGATTCCCTGCGCTAACCGAAACCGATGTATGTACTTATTTCGATGGTATGACGCCACTGTCGGCCGCCATATTGAACTTTCCAACGTCACTAATTTTCCAACTTCCCGTGTAGGTAGATGGCTGACGCCATCTTCACGAAATTTGGTAGGTGGCTTCCCTACGCTAACCAAAACCGATGTATGTACTTATTTTGGTGGTATGACGCCACTGTCGGCCACCATATTGAATTTTCCAAACATCACTAATTCTCCAACTTCCCGTGTAGGTAGAAGGCTGAAATTTGGCAGGCTCATTCCTTACCGCTTACTTACAAAAGTTAAGCAGGTTTCATTTCGAAATTCTATGTGTAACGGTCATAACAGTCAACAATGTCCGCCATCTTGAACTTTCTTATTCATGGCCCCATCTTCACGAAATTTGGTAGGCGGCTTCCCTGCGCTAACCGAAACCAATGTACATACTTATTTTGGTGGTATGACGCCACTGTCAGCCGCCATATTGAACTTTCCAACGTCACTAATTCTCCAACTTCCCGTGTAGGTAAAAGGATGAAATTTGGCAGGCTCATTCCTTACAGCTTACTTACAAAAGTTAAGCAGGTTTCATTTCGAAATTCTACGCGTAACGGTCATAACGGTTGACAATGTTCGCCATGTTTAACTTTCTTATTTATGGCCCCATCTTCACGAAATTTGGTAGGTGGCTTCCCTGCGCTAACCAAAACCGATGTACGTACTTATTTCAGTGGTATGATGCCACTGTCGGCCGCCATATTGAAGTTTCCAATGTCACTAATTCTCCAACTTCCCGTGTAGGTAGAAGGCTGAAATTTGGCAGGCTAATTCCTTACAGCTTACTTACGGTCAACAACGTCCGCCATGTTGAACTTTCTTATTCATAGGTAGAAGACTGAAATTTGGTACTTATTTCGGTGATATGATGCCACTGTCGGCTGCCATATTGAACTTTTCAACGGTCTTTGTTACTTATGGGCCCATCTTCAAGAAATTTGGTACGCGGGTTCCCAACGCTAACTGAATCCTACTTACGTACATATATACGTCCATAGCCTGCAGCTCGGTCACCGTGTGAGGCGGCGTTGGGTCCCCCATCCCAACGCCTCCCACGTTGTTGGCTGCCTGCCTATATAAGGCCGTCTGTCGCTCCAGTCTGTACATTCCCTTCCTTGCTTCGCCACGGTATTCACGTCTCCCTGCTGATAACTATGGCCTTTTTATTTAATCCACGGCTTCTCCGCTGTTTTATTGTTCATTTATTACGATTATAGTTATTGTGTAGGTATTTTAGACTTACTTTACATTGTTCAGGTACCCATTTCCTTTATCATTCCAACCGTACCCCCATTAACATGTCTATCGAGGTAATCACCATCGATCAAAGAACTGTCACTTACCAAGTGGTTTCCATGCCCGGAGATGGCACCTACCTTTTCCATTCTCTTTGTTACATATTGCACGGCCATATCAGGCTCACTCTTGATATCCGGAGGAACATTGTGTCTTATGTATTGAATGACTGGAACAGGTTCAAGGTGTGGACTGATGACGGTACAGGAGATAATTATACTACACAGGAGCACTAGAAGAGTGAAATGCTTAAGTGTACCGAAATGGCCAAATATTTTACACCTTTGGACAACCGCCAATGCCTCTTAAACATCTTAGATTCACAGGTGACGATTTCAGTAGTGGACACTTTGATGTTTAGAAATGTTTAAACTCTCAAAAGCTGGATGTGAAGTTATCAATGAAACTGGTTGTATACTTACAACGCTTGACAGATGCCGAATGTCTCTTCAACACAAGTCCTACAAATACTGTCGTAACTGAAACAAACCATGAAACTCAAACCGATTATGACAGCAGCAATCGAAGCTGTGAGATTTGAAACAAGATTACTGTTCACATGGCCAACTGTACGTTGCATGCTCAAGAGTAAGCTCAGCGCACAGCTACAGCTTGGTCATATTACAACTGGAGGGCCGAACTGACAACGTGGCATACAAAGAGATCCTTAACAAAT
>JANRMT010028174.1:5936276-5964989 GCA_026402145.1 Polypterus bichir lapradei
TGTGTGTGTGTGTGTGTGTGTGTATGTATATATATATATATATATATATATATATATATATATATATATATAAAATCCAATCTCTGTCCGTCTGTATGTCTGTCTGTCCGCTTTTCACGAAAGAACTACTTAACAGATTTGGTTCAGGTTTTTTCTATAATTTCCTTGAACATTCTGGTTGATTTTGCGACTTCTCTCATCGCGCTACGTATTATAGTTCGCTTGCGGTACCAATTTATTTGCACAAATCCGAGAGAGACGCAGCGGGCAGACAGGAGTGAGACGGGGCTCTCCTCAATCACGCTGCAGCCTTTGGGACGTGTACCTTTCCCCCGCATACCTAGCGAACGAGAGAACTACTTAACTGATTTAGATCGGGGTTTTTTTCTATAATTTGCTTGAACATTCCGGTTGATTTTGCAACTTCTCTCATTTTGCTATGTATCATAGTTCGCTTGCGGTACTGATTTATTTGCATGAATACAAGAAACACGCGGCTGGCCGACAGGAGGGGCCTTGCTTCCTCACTCACCAGCTTTGGGGCATGTTCCTTAACTCTGCTTAGCTAGCAAAGGAAAGAACAATTGAATTCAACTTTGTTTGATATTTAAAGTGTTACTTAGGTCTTGATGAGTTTGAGTCCGGATATTCTCTTTAAGTGTCTGCCACATTGAAAAGATAGATTGCAGTTCAGATTGTGGATCGTGATTTTGTGTTAAAAGGATCGTGATATGATTTTTCTGGAAAGATCTCCCACCCCCTAATTTGACTAATCAAGTTTTTTAAATTTATGTATGATTCATTAACCCTTTGGCGAGCTTCTTGGAAAGGGGTTGCGAGCGACGTGTTGGGATCCCCTGATGTAATGACTTCCAGAATTGAGAAAGTTTGCAGCCAGAGACAAGCGTGTCCATCTGACTAATTTACCAGGCACAGAATCATTAAAGGTTTATGCAAAAATGTGTTGTTGTGCTGCCCTAATCTAAACAATCTAAAAAGACATTTTACTTTCAAGGGTTCTATGCATTCTAAGGGGTCACTCGTCTGAAAAAGTTTGAGAACCCCTGATTTAGAGAACTGCAGACCCCCTTTGCTGCATCTCAGGTGACTATGCATCTTTTAAAATTTAAAACACTGAATTAAAAAGTCCTTCATGAGAAAATGGCCAGGAAGGCCTCTGCTCTCACAAAAGATCTAAACTGCCCATCTTAAAGTCTGACAGGCCTGATGGTTTTGGTCCAATCTATGGACCACATGCCTGCCTGGGGGGTTGCCTACCAGGATCCCGAGCTGTTATGTCATGTGGTAGGTGCAGCAACATGTTATACCAGTGCAGGCTCCCCAACTTGACCTGACATGATGGTGGCGGTTATGTCTGCTGCAGAGCTAAAGTGTTACCTTAAATTCCTCCCCCTTTTAACCCTTTTGTGTTCAACCCTTGAAGAGGTGGGTTTTCCCCTCTCATGCAACTATAACAGTGTATCTAGATAAATGGATGGGTATAAATTGAAATGATGGGTACTATCCTACAGGTATGTTATTTACTTTGTATTTACTACCCCTTGGGTCCATATTTCGCAAATATGGTATTTCATTTCATTTCTACGCTGATGATACTCTGATTTATTTACCTAAGACTAAGGAGTCCTTAAAGTCACTAAATTAATGTTATGATGAGGTCAAACATTGGATGGCCGTAAATTTTTTGAATATGAGTAAGACTGAGGTTATTGTATTTGGACCATTGGCTTCTGATGGGGCTGTCGGGGATCAGCTTGGCTCATTAGCTGGGTTTTACAAACCCCACGTCAAAAATCTTGGGGTTATCCTTGATTCCAATCTTTATTTTAAATAAACAGATTTCGTCCATTGTTAAGAGCTGCTTTTTTTCAGCTTAGACTGCTTGCTAGAGTCAAACCGTTTCGGGGCACTGTGATTTGAAGAAGGTATGCCATGCTTTTATTCTATCGCGCCTCGATTATTTGTAATTCACTTTATTCTGGAATCAGTAAATTTGATCTTTCTCAGCTACAGATGGTTCAGAATAATGCTGCTGCTCGTTTTCTTACTGGGTCTCAGAAAGTTGTGTCCATTACTCAATTTCTGGCCTCGCTTCATTGACTTCCAGTTGAATTTAGGATTCATTTTAAAATTTTACTTTTGGTTCAAAAATCTCTAAATGGTGTTGCCCCCATCCTATCTGGCCGAGTTGCTGGTTCCGTATACACCAGTCTGCTCTTTACGTTCCTCTCAACAGCAATTGTTGGTTGTGCCAAAGTCTAAGATGAAGACCAGGGGTGATTGGTGCTAGAACTACAAAGGCACAAAGTTATGGAATGCTCTGCCAATTGAAATTAGGTCAGCACCATCAACTATCCATCCATTATCCAACTCGCTATATCCTAACTACAGGGTCACGGGTGGTCTGCTGGAGCCAATCCCAGCCAGCACAGGGCACAAGGCAGGAAACAAACCCCGGGCAGGGCGCCAGCCCACCGCAGGGCACACACCCACATACACCAAGCACACACTAGAGACAATTTAGAATCGCCAATGCACCTAACCTGCATGTCTTTGGACTGTGGGAGGAAACCCACGCAGACACGGGGAGAACATGCAAACTCCACGCAGGGAGGACCCGGGAAGCAAACCCAGGTCTCCTTACTGCGCCACCGTGCCGCCTGCACCATCAACCCAAATATTTAAATCAAGACTTAAAACACACTTGTTTTCGATTGCTTTTAATTGTATATGAGTAACTCTGGTATGCATTTTATTAACAATTTATCAAGTTTTTCATATCCATTGTTTTTCTGTCAATTGTTTATCTTCTAATCGGTTCTTTTAACTTATTTGTTTTAATATTTATGTAATTTTTGTCCTTTGTTTACTGATTTATTAGTGATATTTTTTGATTTTATTGTATTGGTTTACACTTATGGTGTTATAAAATTGTTCTTTATAAATAAATTTTGATTTGAGGTATTTTTTTTTTTACTATGTGAGACTTAATGACTTTTTTTTAACCTGCTGTGCCTTGGCAACACAATACCAACCAATGTTCTGTTGAAATTAGCTGTCATGTATTGCATCTTTTATTTTAAATGCCTCCTGTCAGTCGGGCGCTGACCTCTACTCTATCTTTATCTTTCCTCTACAGCTGTTCAGATCATACCAGCTACCATCCAGCAGACGGCACCCACAACAATCAAGGTGCTGAACAACAGTGTGAAGCAGAACAAGGTGCAGCGAGCGCCCCGCATTTCAGGCAGCGAGGACCGGAGTTCTCCAGGAAACAGGACTGGTATGAATGTTAACTACAACCTTTCAGATGTGAGGCCACATAGGTGAGCCAGCTAGTATGAGTTGAGCACACAGACCCACGTCCTGCACACGGACACTGTACAACAGCATTTCTTCCAGGGAGCCGTGGAGAAGAGTATGACTGACATGTAAATAAAAGCCGTCGAAAGTGTGTTGAGAAATGGTTGGAAATGTATGACGCTTGTATAGTGCCTTTAATCATGACGACATTCACAAGTAGTGCTTTGTATGCTTCACAAAGATGCTTAAGTTTATATTAAAGTTTTGTTGCTGCAAAAGGTGGGGACACCTGACCCTTTTGTAAAAAGGTTCATACATTTATTGCTGTGAGTAGCAGCAGATGTGCTATTCTGCAAAAGCCCAATGGGTTCCTTGTAATTAAGCAAGTAATTAAGTAGCCTCCTTTGTTATGTCTCTGTCTCCAGGTAATAATGGACAAATCCAGCTTTGGCAGTTTTTGCTGGAGCTGCTAACAGACAAAGACTCCCGGGACTGTATCTCATGGGTGGGAGATGATGGCGAGTTCAAGCTAAACCAGCCTGAGCTCGTGGCACACAAGTGGGGCCAGCGGAAGAACAAGCCAACCATGAACTATGAAAAGCTGAGCCGAGCACTCAGGTAAGGAGATATGACACTAGATCTACTACTTGTATGAGGGCCATTGCTGAGCTTGGACATATTGGCACCTGTGCACTGTTTCAAATAATACACTAATTCTTTCAAATAATGTCACTGAAATTAGGAATGCTTTGGTAACTATATAATATAAGCTGATTTTGCTACATTAAGTATTCTCTGTTTTAGGTATATTCAACATTAATGTTCCTGATGCACCGTCTGTTGGAATGTATTTCTTAGAGAATTAGAACAATCTACAGTATACGAGAACTGAGCATTCAGCCCAATAAAGCTTACCAGTCCTGACCATTTAATTCTTGTAAAATATCATCAAATCGAGTTTTGAAAGTCCCTAAAGTCCTCCTGTCTACCACACTATTTGGTCTCTTATTCCATGTGTCTGTGGGTCTCTCTATGACAAAAAAGTCCTAATGTTTGTATGAAATTTACCCTTAAGTTTCCAACGGTGTTCCCGTCTTCTTGATGAACTCATTTTAAAATAACAGTTTCGATCCACTGGACTGATTTCCTTCATGATTTTAAACACTTCAGTAAGGTCTCCTCTTTACCTCCTTAAGGCTCAGCTTTTTTAATCTTTCCTCATAACTCCTCCCCTGTAGCCCTGAATCAGCCTAGTTGCTCTTCTCTGGACCTTTTCTAGTGCTGTTATGTCCTTTTTGTAGCCTGGAGACCAAAACTGCACCCAGAACTCCAGATGAGGCCTCACCAGTGTGTTTTTAAAGCTTGAGCAGAACCTCCTGTGACTTATACTCCACACATAGGGGGGATTGCATAACCTAACATTCTGTTAGCCTTCTTAATGGCCTCTGAACACTGTGTGGCAGTTGATAGTCCACTATGACTCCTGAATCCTTCTCAAAAGGTGGGCTTTTGATTTTTCAGACCTCCCATTGTGTATTCAAACCTCACATTTTTACTTCCTACTTGTCATAGTTTACATTTACTGACATTAAATGTCATCTACCACAAATCTGCCCAAGACTGTCTGCTGTCCAAGTCCCTCTGTGATGATTCAATGGATTCTTTATTATCTGCCAGTCCACCTATCTTGGTATCATCTGCAGATTTAACCAGCTTGTTACTTTTATTCCTGTTCAGATCATTTATATGTATTAAAAATAGCAGCAGCCTCCCACACCGCCCCCTGCTGGTCACCCCTCGTAATGTTGGTCAATTCTGATAAGGTTCTTCACACCATCATCCTCTGCTTTCTGTGTCTGAGCCAATTTTGCATCCATCTACCCACCACACCCTGAACTCCCACCACTTTTAATTTGATTCCCAACCTCTCATTTTGTAATACAGTTAAGTAATAAACATACATTGCACTTTTCATTTTAACATATGCCACGCTGCAAACAGTAACACAGCTGTTGAGAATTCTGTACCAAATGCTAAAGAAATGAAGCAACAAACTGATACTATAGCTTAATAAAGAAAAATGTAAATTGGGGGGAGGAAAATTCAAAAAAATAAAAAAATGATAGGTGGAGTACTGATCTCATTTGAGGTCATTAAACATTCTGGTAATCTCCCCTGATTAATGTAACCAAATGAGAGCAGGAATAAATTGTATAAATAAACAACACATCTCTTTAATATATGTAAAGATGGCACACTGGCCTGCCTTTACCAGAGCTTGTGACTCCCCCAGTTAGACCATCAGTTAGTTTCCTCTGTGTGATTGTCAATGAATCCAGTAGGGTTAGTACTTCCTCTGCTAACCTTCCATTTAAAATGTAATTATATTACTAGCTGTGTAGGCCTATGCTGTAAAAACCCCAGGCTCTTAGAAACCATGGATCCTGGCACTTCAATCAATCAATCGCATCGGTTGTGCATTAGCGGCTAAGTGAGGTTCTCTTTCCTCGGCAGCTTCGTTTTGCCGACCTGCTTTGCTCCGTTGTCCAACAGCTAAATGAGCTTCTCTTTCCTTGGAGGTTTCAGTTTGCTAAAGTGCTCGCCTCGCTTGTGTATTAGCGGCTAAGCAAGTTTCTCTATCGTCGGAGGTTTCGTTTTGCCAATGTGGCTGCCTCCTTTATCAGTGGCTAAGTGAGATTTTCTATCCTTGGAAGTTTCATTTTGCCGACGTGCTCACCTCACTTATGTATTAGCAGCTAAGCGAGTTTCTCTCTCCTCGGAGGTTTCATTTTGCCGACATGCTCACCTCACTTATGTATTAGCGGCTAAGCGAGTTTCTCTCTCCTTGGAGGTTTTGTTTTGCCGATGTGCTCACCTTGCTTGTGTATTAGCGGCTAAGCGAGTTTCTCTCTCTTTGGAGGTTTCGCTTTGCCGATGTGCTTACCCCGCTTGTGTATTAGCGGCTAAGCTAGTTTCTCTCTCGTCGGAGGTTTCATTTTGCCGATGTGGTTGCCTCCTTTATCAGTGGCTAAGTGAGCTTTTCTATCCTCGGCGGTTTCATTTTGCTGATGTGCTCACCTCACTTATGTATTAGCGGCTTAGCGAGTTTCTCTCTCTCCTCGGAGATTTCATTTTGCCGACTTGCTCACCTTGCTTGTGTATTAGCGGCTAAGCGAGTTTCTTTCTCCTCGGAGGTTTCGTTTTGCCGATGTGCTCGCCTCGATTGTGTATTAGCGACTAAACGACTTTCTCTTTCGTCTGAGGTTTCGTTTTGCCAATGTGCTCGCCTCACTTGTGTATCAGCAGCTAAGTGAATTTCTGTTTTGTCGCCGGTTTCACTTTGGCAACAGAGTTGCTTTCTTTGAGCGTTATGCTGTAGCCTTGCACTTCCGGGGTGGACAGAGAGACACACACATTTCCACACGTAGACGTTTATATATAGAATGAAAAATGCAATGCATTACATTGGTACACGTAACTGTGTCTTACATGATGACTTGGGGATTGTGCACTGCCGTTCAAATTTGTTTCAATTATGTGAGGCTTCTGCACTTGAATCCAGGTGCCAGACCAGCCTGTTCACATATTCAGTTCTTTTGTTTCCAGTAAAATGACACACAAAGCTGGGAAAAAAAATTTATACACCTTACCTGGTTACACACAGATTTTAAAATGGACTGGACAAAATTACTGTTACTTTTTAAAAGATGTAAGAAATCTTTTTGTATTTCAGGCAAGATGCCTGTTGTTTAATTTGAAAGTAAAGTCGTCTTTGGTTTGCCGGTGCATGCAGTATTTATAGCACACATTTAAACAGTTTGAGATAAGAAAGGTTACGTCTCATTGTTCTGTTTTGTATCTGTGTGTGCCATACTGAACATGGAGAGAAGAATGGAAAACCGAATTACCTGAGCAGGTGAGACAGAAAACTGTAACAAAGCATAGCCAATGTCAAAGCTCTAAGTCCATCATCTCCTGAGACCTTCCTGTGTCCACCGTACACAGTCAGACCCCACAGCATTGTAGCCAGTTGATTCAAGATTGAGAGGATTGTTTGATTTGTGTTTAAAAGAACTGGCAAACAGATCCAAGCTGACCTTCAAATGCAAGGCAGGACAGTTTCAACTGGCCCAAGACATTAGCAGCTCGGTTAACGGAGGCTCCATGATAAGACAGAGAAAAGAGACGATATCTCATCGTTAACAGAAAACAAAAAGCCTTCGAAGAGAACATGGGTGTGGTCAAACATGGTTCATTTGTGGCTCATTGATGCTTTGCGGTTTCTTTTCCTCTTTATTGACATGGATATTCTGAGGCAGGGCAAAAACAAAAGCAGGGGTCATAACTGGGGAGCCTAAAGATCTGACACCGGCCTCTACTCGCAAGACATTCTCATAGTTTAACTGCTGCTAAATTCAAAACCTAAAATAATAAAATAAAAAATAATTCAAATAAAAAAAAATAAAATATAATAATAATAAAAAATAATTATAATAATTATAATTATAATAATTATAATAGTACAAGGAAACAGCAAGAATATAGCACAAAATAAAAATGAACACAATTGTGATGGCTACAGTAGCAAAGAAAAGTAAGGGAACCCCGTGGAATCCCCTGGATTTCTGCATTAACTACTTCATCAAAGTTATAACTCTAGACATACACAATCGAACTAAGCTAGTTATGCACACAATTTTGCACTTTACATGTCTTTATCAAGTATTTTGAGTATTCCCGCACAGTGCTGGCTGGAGAAAGTATGTGAACCCTTTTTCTTAATGACTTTTCCAAAAGCTATCTGGACAAAGACGTTTCAGTTTAAGGAGACGAGATTAGAGGGGTGTGTTGCACAAGAGCGAGGCACACACGACCCGGCTACTTAACAAATGTGTCGTCTTCTAGAAAGATTGATTGGTGTGAACCATGCCATGATCCAGACAGGACCATAGAAGAGGCATGAAGCTAGAAAAGGCTCCCAAAACGTTGCTAATTAATTATAATTATCTATCTATTAATGTTATTAAAGAGCTCCTGTAAAAAGCCACATTTCTACCCTGGTGGACAAATAAACTTATAGGCAGAAATCTATCACTTCAAAGTAAGTCAAATTGTCACCAAATGAAGTAAATTCAAGATTGTAGCTAGGAGTGGGTGTCCTGTTTGAGCACAAAGGGCAAAAAGACTTCCAGAAAAGTCTACAAACTACCATGATGGCGTTAGAGTCTATTTGAATAACCCCGCCCTGTTATTACAATTTGACAGGGTCTTTTTAATGCTCTCCTACCAATCATTACAATATAACAGGTTCTATTAAAATAGACCCCCATGCTCCCATCACTACAGCCTAAGAGTATATATTTGAATAACTCTGCCCGATAATATATCAGGACCTCTTTAAGTACACCCACCCTATCATAGTAGTCAAACAAAGTCTATTTGAATAAACCCACCCTAACATTACTGTATAATAGGTTGTATCTTATTAGCAAAGCCCAATCATTACAGTATAGGAGGTTCTCTTCTAATAGACCCCTCATTATAATCTAAGAGCATCTTTTTGAATAGCCCACCCTATCATTACAGTATAACAGGATCTGTTTAAATATACCCGGCCTATCATAACAGTGTATGTAGAGCCTATTTAATTAGCCACGCCCATCCTGTTGATATTAAACCATCGCTTCACTCTGACACAGTATATCTGACTAGCCCTGTCCTATCACTACAGTATCACAGGGGTCTATTTAAATAGACACGCCTCATCATGATGGCATTAGTCTATTTGAATAACCCCACCCTGTTATTACAATTTGGCAGGATCTTTTTAATGCTCTCCTCCCAATCATTACGTTCTATTAAAAAAAAGTCCCCCATGCTCCCATCACTACAGCCTAAGAGTATATATTTTAATAGCTCTGCCCGATAATTATAATATAACAGGGGCCTCTTTAAATACACCCACCCTATCATAGTAGTCAAACAAAGAAGAGCCTATTTAATTAGCCACGCCCATCCCACTGATATTAAACCCATCACTTCACTCTAACTCCGCTCATGTGTTTATTATCAGAAAAAACATTCAACAAAAGCAGTGGTCATGGAAAGACACCATAAAGGATACTACTGCTGTCCAAAAAAAAAAAGATCATTGCAGCATATTTCACGTTTGTCCAATTCCACTCCCATGTTTCATGTGGCTTTTTCAAAAAAGTTCTGTGGGCATATGAGACAAAAGTTGAACTTTCTGGTACAAAAGCAAGATATTGCATTTTCAAGGAAAAAGGGTGCTGAATACCAACGGCAGAACCTCATCCCAGCAGAGAAGCATATGGTGGAGAGAGCATCACAGCTTTAGGCCCGCTTTGCTACCTTCGGGCTAGGAAGCGTTGCAGTCATTGAGGGAGCAATGAATTCAAGGGTGCTATCAGTACATTTTACTGGAGACTGTAAGGACCGCAGTCCATGACCTCAAACTTAAGAAATGTTGGGTGAGGCAAAGCGCACATAAGTCAACTAACTAAAAAATGGGCTGATAATGAAGTTTGACCGAGTCAGAGTTCTGACCTGACCTGGACCTGATTGAGGTGCTTTAGCCTGACCTGAAGAGGGCTGTGCAGTCAAGACAACCAAGAAATAACGATGATTTAGCACAGACGTTCGTGAGGAAAGGTCCAACATTCATCCTCAACATTGTGCAAGCCCTATAAATGGCTACAGAAAATGTATGGTGGAGGTTGTTGCTGCTACTGGAGGATCTACAGGTTATTAAAATCAAGGGTTGGTTTGCTTTTTCCAGCCTGAACTGTGAATGACTACATGAAAAGTAAAACAGACTTTGGGGTTGGTTAGTTAGACATGAAAGTACAAGCCTAATAAAACACTCGCATTACAATTGGTATGTCTGGCTTACAGATAAGGTAGCAGAGTTAAAGATGTTAAGATTTGCATTGGGTGTGACGAGGATGGACAGGATTAGAAATGAGGCCATTAGAGGGTCGGCTCAGGTTGGGAGACAAAGTCAGAGAGGTGAGATTGCATTGGTTTGGACTTGTGCAGCGGAGAGATGCATGTATACTGAGAGAAAGGTGCTAAGGATGGAGCTGCCAGGCAAGAGGGGAAGAGGAAGGCCTAAGAGAAGGTTTATGAATGTGGTGAGAGAAGACATGCTGGTAATGGGGGTAACAGAACAAGATGACGAGGACAGAAAGGTATGGAAGAAGATGATCCGCTGTGGCAACCACGAACAGGAGCAGCCGAAAGAAGATGATACAAAAGATCAGTCCACTCTTTCAAGGAATTTTGAAGTAGAAGTGTTCAAAATCAATGTCAAAGACTGGTGGGCATTTATTCAAAATGCCAACAAGCAATCATTTCTGCTAAACGGGGCAATAAAGGCATGAAAAGTAAAACAGTTTGTGTGTTATTAGTTCAGTCAGATTGTTTTTGTCTAGAATTATGACTTCAAATCTTCATCTTTCAGTACCTGGGGGTTTTGCCCCCTGCTCACTTCGCTTGCCAACCCCCGGGCTGCGCTACGCGGTAGTCTGTTTGTGGCTCTGCAACTCGCGTATGGGGATGCAGATGTACAATTTAAACAGATTGTTATTTTCAAGGGAATTGTGAGATATGCCTAATAAAACTAACTATTTTACATTACAGTGAGTAATTAACTGTATTCAAAAACAGTAACACGTCATAATTTGAAAGTAAATTATGTTTCATGTTGCATTATACGTTTTCGTTCTGTTTGGCTTTGAAATTAACACGCAAATACTTTTTAAACTTTTACTGTAAAACGTCAGTAAGAACAATTTTCTGAATTAAATTTTCATCAATATCGCATTGAATTTTGATTCTGTGTTTGGACGTTCATCGTGACATATAACTGCCCGTGAGTGAATTTCGTTTCTCTCTCTGTATATTAAATTAAACAACTTTTTCAAATGTTTGTCTCTGAGATTGCCATCTAGAAATCGTTTCTGCTAAAGGGGGCAATGCCAGCCTCTGAAGCTGAGGGTAGATTCACTTTTTCCCCCCAGTAGACCCGTACAAATAATTGAAAAGGCAAATTTTCCTTCAAACGTGTCGCTTTTATCCGTAAGCACGGTATACATGAAGGTCAACCGTGTGCTTGTTCAAATATGTTGAAAAAGTCGACCGTTTCCATGGGTATACTTACTTTTTCACATGCCTGGTGACGCTGCACTGTTTTGTCTCTTCAGATTATTTCTCTCTCTTTCATGTTTATCAAGGAAACCGAAGAGCTTCCTCGGAGCCTCCCTCGCCTGTTTTTTCTTGCTAACTCCTCTCCACTCCAGTAAAGTGCAGCTCCTGACGCTCTCTCTCTCTCGTCTCTTTTTGTCCTCCCCCAGGTATTACTACGATGGCGATATGATCTGTAAAGTCCAAGGCAAACGTTTTGTCTACAAGTTTGTGTGCGACCTGAAGACCCTCATCGGCTACAGCGCAGCAGAGCTCAATCATCTGGTGACAGAGTGCGAGCAGAAGAAGCTGGCACGCATGCAACTGCACAGCCTGGGCCAGCCAATGACGACTGTAACTCTGGCCGCTGCCTCCCTGCAGGGCGATAAGGACAGCAGCTGAGGAGAAAGGGGGGCACTGCAGGGCAAGTCGGGGTCAGGGTTAGCCGTATAGAGGGCAGAAGGTGTGAAGGAGAGGCCTCATTCCTGCACTGCTGAAGCCCATTCCCATTTGTAGAGATGTTAAAGCCACTCAATGCACTACCAGAGGCAGCAACCAAACCCAGAATTCTCTCCCTGATAATGTTACATGCGTGTGCTTTCTCTCTACTTCTCTTGGACACCACTCTTCCTCTTCCTCCTCCTCCTCTTTTTTTTGATGTAGGCATGTTCTGTAATGCTGAAAAAAAAGCCTTAAACCAAAAAAAAAAAAAAAAGAAAACTCTGCACTCTTCTTATCTGACTCTGGAAGTCTCCTGAAGTAGGAGTTGTGCTGGACTGGCCTGATGGGGGTGCCTTGGAGTAACGTCCTTGTGCTCATGTGTGTTTCTGGTCAGCTGCTGGCCATGTAGCAATATATATAACTGTCAAGCTGCTGGCCTCCATTTGTTGGCCCAAATGTAGGTAGGACATTTACTAACATGGACGTCATCAGTGAAAAGCTGGGGCGCTAGGACAGTTGCTGGTCAGGACGTGGTAGACTAACCTGTTCCAGCTGACCGCTCCTGAGTAGGATATTACTACTGCTTGTGACCTGTCCTTGAAAACCAGGCAGTGAAATGTACTGGTTGACCACAGTTTGGTGTCCGTGACCGATTGAGCAGTGGTGGAACTCATTAGCTCGTAGTGCCTGACCACCGGTAATGTTAAATCAGTATTGACAGGTTGCTTGGTTCTGGTCTCCCATCTATGGTCAGAGTGTCCATTTCTCTACATGCAACATTCTGTTAGAAATTTCTCACAGATGCCAGCTGCACATGTTGTTGCTTGGTTGAAGTTTTCAAATTGTTTATATATATATAAAAAAAAAAAAAAAAAATCTTTAACCCGATGGCAGCTGCAGCAGTCTGGATTGCTGTGACACGACTTGCTCTGAGATCTGACAAGCTTGCAGGAGGTCATGGGACACCAAGTAGCATTGTTAGTACCAGCAGGGATGGTCACACACGGGCTCTGTAATGCTTTCGGACAAAAAAAATGTCCCATGTCTTTTACGTGGAATGTGTGCGTGTGTGTGTTAGTGGACAGCAGCTGTTACTCTCCAGGAGCTGCTAATGAACTCGGACACCAAGTCCTGCCACGTGTGCAGTGACCCACAACCGCTGGCTTTTCCTTCTTGCTGTGTCCTTCACTTGGGACGGTGCTCTCTCTCTCTCTCTCTCTCTCTTTTAGGCTCCTCCCCTTCTGACAGTCTCTCTCTTTTAGGCTCCTCCCCCTCTGACAGTCTCTCTCTGTCTCTCTCCCCCTCCCTTTTAGGCTCCTCCCCCTCTGACAGTCTCTTTCTCTCTCTTTTTGTTTATTTTTTTCCACACTTGACATTTCCTTTGTATATAATTCAGTTTTAATACTTTTTTTTTTTTTTTCTTCATGTATTCCCATTAGTTTGCGCTTTTTATACCGGTATAAGAATGTTTGCTTTTGATTTCCTTGTGTCGAAATCGGACATTTAATCATGATATAAAAAGATTATAATAAAATAGACATTTTGCATTTGCACATGTTGACCAATGACTGGGCTCTCTTCTCTACCTCCTCCAGCCCCCCTTGGATACATGGGGGTGTCGGACTACATTCTGAGGTATCAGGCACTTAACAGGTCCTGGAGAACCACCCCTTTTCTAACCTTTTTTTTTTTTTTTTTTATGAGTGCCCTTTTTGTGCTGCTTATTAACTTCTTGTGAATTCATTTTAATTTAATTTCTTGTTTTTTAAGATTTGTTCCCCAGAATTTCTTCATTGCTCCTCTAAATTGCTTCATTTCTTTCCTTAAACAGAAATGAAATGTGAAGTGAGTGAGCCAAACAGAAGACCAACTAAGTTAGGGCCTCAAACTCCAAACAATTTCACTCCAACCAGCTGCTTAATGAGGTGCCGGTTCTTGTTCATTAAACCCGTTCTTTAATTCCATGGCTTGTCGCTGCTCTCGTGATGCATTAGCGCAGTGTTTCCCTACCTCGGTCCTAGGGACCCCCTGTGGCTGCAGGTTTTTGTTCTGACCAGATTCCTAATCATTGACAAAACCTGATAGCACTGAGCTCATTTAATTAGCTGGTGTTTTTTTCTTTTATTTGACATTCACCTAAAGCATAGCAGCATGATTTTTACATTTATAAGACACTAGCAAAATACCTGTGCTTTGCAGCAGAGAAGTAGTCTGTTAAAGAAGTTATGAAAAAGAAAACGAAACATTTTAACCCAGCAGGTCTGAAAGGCCGAGAAAAATACAGGAGCGGCATATGCAGAGGCAGGATTGTGAGAATGGTTACAGACAACCCACAGATCACCTCCAAAGACCTGCAAGAACATCTCGCTGCAGATGGTGTATCTGTACATCGTTCTACAATTCAGTGCATCTGTATGGCAGGGTGATGAGAAAGAAGCCCTTTCTGCACTCATGCCACAAACAGAGTCGCTTGTTGTATGCTAATGTCATTTAGACAAGCCAGATTCATTTTGGAACAAAGTGCTTTGGACTGATGAGACACAAATGGAGTTATTTGGTCAGAACAAAAAGCGCTTTGCATGGTGGAAGAAGAACACGGCATTCCAAGGTAAACACCTGCTACCTACTGTCAAATTTGGTGGAGGTTCCATCATGCTGTGGGGCTGTGTGGCCAGTTCAGGGACTGGGGCCCTTGTTAAAGTCGAGGGTCGCATGAATTCAACACAATATCAACATATTCTTCAGGATAATGTTCAAGCATCAGTCACAAAGCTGAAGTTATTCAGGGGTTGGATATTCCAACAAAACAATGACCCAAAACACAGTTCGAAATCTACAAAGGCATTCCTGCAGAGGGAGAAGTACAATGATCTGGAATGGCCGTCGCAGTCCCCTGACTTGAAGATCATCGATAATCTATGGGATGATTTGAAGCAGGCTGTCCATCAAATTGAACTGAACTGGAGAGATTTTTTTATGAAGAATGGTCAACAGTACCTCCATCCAGAATCCAGACACTCATCAAAGGCTACAGGAGGACAGCGTCTAAAGGCTCAAAGGAGCAAAAGGAGGCTCAACTAAGTATTGATGTCATATCTCTGTTGGGGTGCCCACATTTATGCACCTGTCTAATTTTGTTATGATGCATATTGCATATTTTCTGTTAATCCAATAAACTTAATGTCACTGCTGAAATCCTACTCTTTCCATAAGGCATGTCGTATATTAAAAGGAAGTTACTACTTTGAAAGCTCAGCCAATGAGGAACAAAAATCCAGAGAATTCAGAGGGGTTCCCAAACGTTTTCATATGACTGTATTTATAAGGTGGTACCCAAAAATAATGGGAATCTGTACCTGGTTCACAATCTCGACTTGGTTATGGATTACGCCGATCGGTGTAGCACACTTAAAGTATTCTGTGCCAGTCTGCCCAGTGGCGTTGCTCTGTATTGTTCGTATGCCATTCCGTGTCAGATTTTTCTTGGTGCTTATTAAATGTGTTCTACGATTTTTGTGATGGGTAGTCATAAGGGACAGCGAGTCTGCATTGAATTTTGTTTTCTCTTAGGGAAAACAGCTCCTGAAACTGTAGTGATGCTTGAAACTGCTTTTAAAGAGGGAGCTTGAAGTAAAACGCAGGTCTGTGAGTGGTTTTCACATTTCAAATGAAGGGAAATGTCACTTGAAGACCAACCAAGTTCTGGCCGACCTTCCGCGATTAGGAAAGGCGAAAATCGCAAAAAAAAGTTTGCAATGCAATTTACGGAGATAGTCATCAGACTAAAGAGATTTCGGAATTGACTTGTGTGTCTTGGGAGTTCTTGACACCTTCCCTACTCGCCTGATCTTTGCTTCGTGCGGCGTTTTCTTGTCCCCGCGTATGAGAAAGTGTTTTTTTTTATATATATATATATATATATATATATACATACAGTGGTGTGAAAAACTATTTGCCCCCTTCCTGATTTCTTATTCTTTTGCATGTTTGTCACACAAAATGTTTCTGATCATCAAACACATGTAACCATTAGTCAAATATAACACAAGTAAACACAAAATGCAGTTTTTAAATGATGGTTTTTATTATTTAGGGAGAAAAAAAAATCCAAACCTACATGGCCCTGTGTGAAAAAGTAATTGCCCCCTTGTTAAAAAATAACCTAACTGTGGTGTATCACACCTGAGTTCAATTTCCGTAGCCACCCCCAGGCCTGATTACTGCCACACCTGTTTCAATCAAGAAATCACTTAAATAGGAGCTGCCTGACACAGAGAAGTAGAACAAAAGCACCTCAAAAGCTAGACATCATGCCAAGATCCAAAGAAATTCAGGAACAAATGAGAACAGAAGTAATTGAGATCTATCAGTCTGGTAAAGGTTATAAAGCCATTTCTAAAGCTTTGGGACTCCAGCGAACCACAGTGAGAGCCGTTATCCACAAATGGTAAAAACATGGAACAGTGGTGAACCTTCCCAGGAGTGGCTGGCCGAACAAAATTACCCCAAGAGCGCAGAGACGACTCATCCGAGAGGTCACAAAAGACCCCAGGACAACGTCTAAAGAACTGCAGGCCTCACTTGCCTCAATTAAGGTCAGTGTTTACGACTCCACCATAAGAAAGAGACTGGGCAAAAACGGCCTGCATGGCAGATTTCCAAGACGCAAACCACTGTTAAGCAAAAAGAACATTAGGGCTCGTCTCAATTTTGCTAAGAAACATCTCAATGATTGCCAAGACTTTTGGGAAAATACCTTGTGGACTGATGAGACAAAAGTTGAACTTTTTGGAAGGCAAATGTCCCGTTACATCTGGCGTAAAAGGAACACAGCATTTCAGAAAAAGAACATCATACCAACAGTAAAATATGGTGGTGGTAGTGTGATGGTCTGGGGTTGTTTTGCTGCTTCAGGACCTGGAAGGCTTGCTGTGATAGATGGAACCATGAATTCTACTGTCTACCAAAAAATCTGTTCGTCAACTCAAGCTGAAGCGATCTTGGGTGCTGCAACAGGACAATGACCCAAAACACACCAGCAAATCCACCTCTGAATGGCTGAAGAAAAACAAAATGAAGACTTTGGAGTGGCCTAGTCAAAGTCCTGACCTGAATCCAATTGAGATGCTATGGCATGACCTTAAAAAGGCGGTTCATGCTAGAAAACCCTCAAATAAAGCTGAATTACAACAATTCTGCAAAGATGAGTGGGCCAAAATTCCTCCAGAGCGCTGTAAAAGACTCATTGCAAGTTATCGCAAACGCTTGATTGCAGTTATTGCTGCTAAGGGTGGCCCAACCAGTTATTAGGTTCAGGGGGCAATTACTTTTCACACAGGGCCATGTAGGTTTGGATTTTTTTTTTCTCTGATATAATAAAATCAATCATTTAAAAACTGCATTTTGTGTTTACTTGTGTTATATTTGACTAATGGTTACATGTGTTTGATGATCAGAAACATTTTGTGTGACAAACATGCAAAAGAATAAGAAATCAGGAAGGGGGCAAATAGTTTTTCACACCACTGTATATAGATATGTGTGTATATATATATATATATATATAATGTGTGTATATATTATATATAATAATTATGTCTGTGGTGGGATGGCGTCCTTCCCGGGGTTTGTCTCCTGCCTTGCGCCCTGTGCTGGCTGGGATTGGCTCTAGCAGACCCCCCGTGACCCTGTAGTTAGGATATAGCAGGCTGGATAATGGATGGATGGATATAATTATGTAGTGCATTTCACTTTTGTATATTATGTAAAACTACCTTATACAGTATAGTGCCTTTTCCTAGTCTTCTGGTGTAAACATCTTAAACGTACGCCCCAACACATTTTGTGATTCTATGTAAAGAGCAGAGTGTGGTCATTTTGGGAGGATCAAGTGACTTTTATGTTGATCTGTAATACAGTGCATCTGGAAAGTATTCACAGCGCATCACTTTTTCCACATTTTGTTATGTTACAGCCTTATTCCAAAATGGATTAAATTCATTTTTTTCCTCAAAGTTCTACACACAACACCCCATAATGACAACGTGAAAAAGTTTACTTGAGATTTTTGCAAATTTATTAAAAATAAAAAAACTGAGACAGCACATGTCCATAAGTATTCACAGCTTTTGCCACGAAGCTCCAAATTGAGCTCAGGTGCATCCTGTTTCCCTGATCATCCTTGAGATGTTTCTGCAGCTTAATTGGAGTCCACCTGTGGTAAATTCAGTTGACTGGACATGATTTGGAAAGGCACACACCTGTCTATAGAAGGTCCCACAGTTGACAGTTCATGTCAGAGCACAAACCAAGCATAAAGTCAAAGGAATTGTTTGTAGACCTCCGAGACAGGATTGTCTCGAGGCACAAATCTGGGGAAGGTTTCAGAAAAATTTCTGCTGCTTTGAAGGTCCCAATGAGCACAGTGGCCTCCATCATCCGTAAGTGGAAGAAGTTCGAAACTACCAGGACTCTTCCTAGAGCTGGCCAGCCATCTAAACTGAGCGATCAGGGGGAAAAGGGCCTTAGTCAGGGAGGTGACCAAGAACCCGATGGTCACTCTGTCAGAGCTCCAGAGGTCCTCTGTGGAGAGAGGAGAACCTTCCAGAAGGACAACCATCTCTGCAGCAATCCATCCACCAATTAGGCCTGTATGGTAGAGTGGCCAGACGGAAGCCACTCCTTAGTAAAAGGCACATGGCAGCCCGCCTGGAGTTTGCCAAAAGGCACCTGAAGGACTCTCAGACCATGAGAAACAAAATTCCCTGGTCTGATGAAACAAAGATTGAACTCTTTGGTGTGAATGCCAGGCGTCAAGTTTGGAGGAAACCAGGCACCGCTCATCACCAGGCCAATACCATCCCTACAGTGAAGCATGGTGGTGGCAGCATCATGCTGTGGGGGGCAGGAACTGGGAGACTAGTCAGGATAAAGGGAAAGATGACTGCAGCAATGTACAGAGACATCCTGGATGAAAACCTGCTCCAGAGCGCTCTTGACCTCAGACTGGGGCGACGGTTCATCTTTCAGCAGGACAACGACCCTAAGCACACAGCCAAGATATCAGAGGAGAGGATTCAGGACAACTCTGTGAATGTCCTTGAGTGGCCCAGCCAGAGCCCAGACTTGAACATCTCTGGAGAGATCTTCAAATGGCTGTGCACCGATGCTTCCCATCCAACCTGATGGAGCTTGAGAGGTGCTGCAAAGAGGAATGGGCGAAACTGGCCAAGGATAGGTGTGCCAAGCTTGTGGCATCATATTCAAAAACACTTGAGGCTGGAATTGCTGCCAAAGGTGCATCGACAAAGTATTGAGCAAAGGCTGTGAATACTTATGTACATGGGACTTCTCAGTTTTTTTTATTTTTAATAAATTTGCAAAAATCTCAAGTAAACTTTTTTCACGTTGTCATTATGGGGTGTTGTGTGTAGAATTCTGAGGAAAAAAATGAATTTAATCCATTTTGGAATAAGGCTGTAACATAACAAAATGTGGAAAAAGTGATGCGCTGAGAATACTTTCCGGATGCACTGTATATTGCCTTTGCTGTTTAATATATATATTATTTGTCCATCTAACCTTTATAAAACACACTATACAGACTGATATTAATTTTAGAGTGAGGTTTTATGTAGTGCCTCTAGTAATACGTTCACAGGTCCAGCTGTATAAATAAATGTCTTACACGCATATCTCCCCCTAAGCTGAGCCGTTGAAAGTCGTCATTTAATTTTTAAACTTTTGGGTGTTTTGGAATGATACAGCAAATTTCATAACTTTTATGGACTATGTTGATTTTTGTGAAAGGTGCTACATAATGTGCAGACGAAAGGGGTTTTTAAAGCAACAATATTTCAAGTTTTCAAAAAGTGCAGCTACACCAGTGGTTCTCAACCTGTGGGGCGGGTACCCATCGGGAGGCGTGAAGTACCAAAAAGGGGGGCGAGAAGATGTGAAAAAAAAAAAAGAAAACAAGAATCAAAATATGAAAAAAAACATCTGTTGAAACCAAAACAAATTAACTTAAACTACATTCTGATACTAGAACAATAAATATAGAGTTAGATAAATGTCGATAAAAGTTAAGCAGGTATAATAAAATATGCATCTACATTTCAAAAAAATGTTAGGGGGGCGCGATTAAAATTGTTATGAAAACTCGGGTCGCAAATACATAAAGGTTGAGAAACGCCGAGGTATACAGTAATATCGTCTTTTGACAATTGTAGTTTCCAGCTTGACCAGCAGAGGGCAGCATTATCTCTTTTTTTATTTTTTGATTTTCCGCACAGCCTGCTGGTCTTTTCTTTGAAGCTGAGCTAAGAAAAGACAGATGGGCGTGTAACGTGTCTGCCATCCGTGTGTCCCTTTCTTATGCATAGTGCCTTAGAATTGACACAATTTAAAGTAAAGGGTCGACAACATTTTGAGAAAGCTATGCTGGTTGATGAGATCCAGCTGAAGAGAAGACCCTGCCCTTTTTGATTGGCCCTAAATTGTAGTCATCCCCTCCCTCTTTATTCGTTGCCATATCATTTTCAAAGGCCACTTAATCCTGAGCAGAGTCACGGAGGGCTGGAGCCATAACCTGCTTGTCTTTGAGCTGAGACACGGAGAGAACATCTTTAGTTGATTTGAATCCTTTCTTCTCCGTCTTAACCACGCGGCCACCTCAGGGCAGTGCTGGCCTCAAACCCTTCAGCCACTCGCTCTGTCTCTGTCTCTCTCTGACCTTCCTGGGCCTTACCGTGGATGTCCAAGTTCACTGTGACAGTTGGATTGACGGGATGGTCAACAAGCCCAGTGGTTACTGCCTTTCTTCATGTGGATTTTTTTCCAACATCTCAGCCCTGCCATTGTGTGATGGGGTGTGGGGGACTTATTAAGGTAATGACCACCGTGGGAGGCGGGCACACTTTTAACACCCACTCCCTCATTTTGCTTATTTCCTTCCTTCACCCATTCTGCCATTAACTAGTCAGGGCATTGATAAGTGACAGATCTACCCCGCCGCCACCACCACCAATCTGTGCCGTGTCTCTTCCTTGTGCATTTACAATGCTTGATATAGCGCCTTTCACAGCAAGTGATCTTGCTGTATTCAAGCCGATGTGAAGGACGCTGCATGTGTTGTCATCTTGTGCACTTTGCAAAGTATACTGAACTCTGAAAGGCACTATATAAAAACTTATTAATACAGCAGTACAATTCAAGATACTTTTGAGGAGCAACCAGGAATGTGTCTTAGTAAAAATAAAGATTTAGCTCATTTTGGCATTTAGTTGCCCTCCGAAAACATCCAAATGCCCAGGTGGCATCCAAGTGACATCACTGGGACCAACAGTGGCTTTGGCTCAAAGTGAATAGTATTGAGAAGATGACCACTCCAAGATCTGAGCCTTGTACTCTGGGGTTGTGAGGCAGAAGCACTAACCCCTACAGCCCAGCAATGCATTTTAAAGTGTGTGCCCGCCCAGTCAGACGGTCAGTCAGTCATTATCAAACTTGCTATATCCTAACACAGGGTCACGGGGGTCTGCTGGAGCCAATCCGAGCCAACACAGGGCACAAGGTAGGAAACAAACCCGGGCAGGGCACCAGCCCACTGCAGTCTATCTATCTATCTAGTCACTTAGACATTTTCCATTTTCCGCATGGGGGTCTGCTGGAGCCAATCCGAGCCAACACAGGGCACAAGGCAGGAAACAAACCCTGGGCAGGGCACCAGCCCACTGCAGTCTATCTATCTATCTATCTATCTATCTATCTATCTAGTCACTTAGACATTTTCCAACATTTTCCATTTTCCGCATGGGTGTCTGCTGGAGCCAATCTGAGCCAACACAGGGCACAAGGCAGGAAACAAACCCCGGGCAGGGCACCAGCCCACTGCAGTCTATCTATCTATCTAGTCACTTAGACATTTTCCAACATTTTCCATTTTCCTCATGGGGGTCTGCTGGAGCCAATCTGAGCCAACACAGGGCACAAGGCAGGAAACAAACCCCGGGCAGGGCACCAGCCCACTGCAGTCTATCTATCTATCTAGTCACTTAGACATTTTCCATTTTCCGCATGGGGGTCTGCTGGAGCCAATCCCAGCCAACACAGTTCTCCAGCATGTTCTCTTTAGATCAGACACTCTCTGGGTCTTCCATGGTGTAACAGTGCTAGAAGATTTTATCTTTTCTGGTGCGACTATGTCAGCAGCAGCTCTCAAGTTAGTATTAAAATACACACACCAGGCACTAGGGACAATTTAGGATCGCCAATGCACCGAACCTACATGTCTTTGGACTGTGGGAGGAAACCCACTCAGACACGGGGAGAACCCGGGAAGCGAACCATTGTGCCACCGTGCTGCCCCTGTGTGCCCTCCCAAGGTGCTCAATTACAGCTTTCCTTTCTATGGCGCCTTTATCAGGGCGACGAACGAAGCGATCCCGTGGTAGTTAGACGGCATTTTTATACAACAGTATTTTGTTAGCATTATGAAATAATGATATATAAACACGACATTTACAGAAAGTATGAACAGTAAAAGTGACTCACATGTCAAGTGCGTTCTGTGCAGACAAGTAAGCGAGAAGTGTCCAACCGCAGTCAGGACCAGCGGTCAGGGGAGGCAGGTGAGGGTCATCATAAACAGTAAAAAAACGAATAATGATAACATAAAGTAACGGTGTCCACTGGTCTGTGCTATAAATTTGTTTTCTGTATAATTGTGATCATTTTTACGTTCAAAATCGCTGAATTGGCGCATTTCCTGTTCAAATTCAGGGGAGAAGCACGAGGTGCGGCAGCGACGAGACAAGCCAAGCCTCGGACTGCGCTCTCCTCACACGCAGGGTCGATTGGCACGTGCCTGTCGCTGTCATTCTGTATGTCGCCAATATAAGGTTTGCACGCACGTTTATCATACACCCTGACTTTCCACAGTCTGGCTAATATATTTAATGAATGTGTGTGACATATTTAGTCTTGTTGATCGGACATAAAACCGCAGTGAGAAGGCACAAGTTAAGGCAGACAGTACCGTGCCGCCCTGAAGGGGGCGCATGTGAGCCCAACAGGTGCTGCTGTTCTTCGCAGAGGCGCCAATAATATTATTAGAAAGTCAGGTGCACTGCAGCGGTCCGTTTATTTTTATTTTTTGATCCGGCTGACTGTAACAATGGAAGATTATATATCTAAGCTTAAAAATTTCTCAAAACAGGAAATGGTAAATCATGGAAGACCAGCGCCGGGGCTAAAAGGTTTTGCTTCAAAGTAAGGAACAAAAGACAACTCGCTCTTTTCAGAGTGGTACACCCGAAAAGACGGGCTGGGTGGCTGTCCTACAAGAAACCGCCTTTACTGCTTTCCGCACCTTTTGTTCTTAACTTGTGACAATGTCTGGACTAACAAGGGATAGTGTGACATGAAGCCTGCAGTCAGTGAATAAGCTACTCGATTGGCTTCATGTATTTGTGAATCAGACAATCAGCCACGAACCTCACCGCATGTCACTGGTCAGGACAGTTTTAGGCCTCTGACAGATCCAAGCACTTCAGACACTATGAAGCGTATTCAGCTGAGCAACACGACAATGTTTGTTTTTATCTTTTGTATAATTGTACAATGAAATAATATTCTAATTGGATTCAGTAGACACTTTTAGAAAATTGATTCATTTTATTTTTTCACAGACAAAAACCTACGTTGACTTCTGAAAACATACAAAGTATATTTATATATATACATATATATGTGTGTGTGTGTGTATATATGTATGTATATGTGTGTGGAAGAGAAGGTCTGTGATACGGTTTGCATATTAGCAGCTGGAGATCCACAAAGGGAGAAAATGAATCACGTATCATAAAGTAGTTTTTATTCCTGAGCTTTCAACCCCTACCAGGGGTCTTCATCAGAGGATAATGCTTAGACTTACAAGAATCAAAGGCAAATATATAGCAATAAATTACGTGAAGGGGGTGGGAGGTGGGGAGGGGTGGCTAAGTCCGTGTGGTGGTGGTGGTGGGTATTCGTGTAAAGTCTTGTTTATTATGAATAAGTTCTTCTTAAGTTTGCATATGCTGGATTTACGTCCAAGTGTCTGTTGATGGCGTTCTCAATTGATAACCAGGATTCAGCCAGCTCTCTAGCACGTTTAGTATTGGCTTTAAATTTTACTTGTACATCGTCCCAATTGAATGTATGTCCTGTTGATTTCGTATGCGTATAGATCAATGATAGTGAATTTAAATATATATAATATATTAATAAATATGTATATTGTCGCATGCGGCTGGGGGTGGAGCCCAGCCAGGATGCCCAAGGGGACCGGAGGAGGGTTGGTGCCTCCTCCCGACCACGAGGGGGCGACCGCCCTGGTTTTGTTGGTGGCCTCGGGTAGGGGGCTTGGAAGCCCATCCCTGTAGAACCCTGGAGCCCAGCACTTCCGCCACACCAGGAAGTGCTGGGGGAAAGAAGAATGGGGACACCCGGAGGGCTTCCGGGGGCGCAGCCGGCACTTCCGCCACACGGGGGCGTGTCCAAGGAGGAGTGCCGGGAAACAGCTGGAGCCCATCCGGGGTGGTATAAAAGGGGCCGCCTCCCTGCATTCGAGAGCGGAAGTCGGGTGGAAGAGGACGGAGCTGGAGAGAGGACTGGAGGCGGCCAGAAGAAGGGCAAGAAAGACTGTGGGAGGCCCGGACTTTGGGGGGATCGGTGCTGGAGGCACTGGGACGTGCACTACACTTGTAAATATTGTACATAGTGGTGGTGGAAATAAAAGTGTGCAGGGTGAACAAACGATGTCCGTCTGTGTCCAGGTCCCGTTCCACAATATATACAGTGGGTACGGAAAGTATTCAGACCCCCTTCAGTTTTTCACTCTTTGTTATATTGCAGCCATTTGCTAAAATCATTTAAATTAATTTTTTTCCTCATTAATGTACACACAGCACCCCATATTGACAGACAAATAAAAAGAATTTTTGAAATTGTTGTAGATTTATTAAAAAAGAAAAACTGAAATATCACATGGTCCTAAGTATTCAGACCCTTTGCTCAGTATTTAGTAGAAGCACCCTTTTGAGCTAATACAGCCATGAGTCTTCTTGGGAAAGATGCAACAAGTTTTTCACACCTGGATTTGGGGATCCTCTGCCATTCCTCCTTGCAGATCCTCTCCAGTTCTGTCAGGTTGGATGATAAACGTTGGTGGACAGCCATTTTTAGGACTCTCCAGAGATGGTCAATTGGGTTTAAGACAGGGCTCTGGCTGGGCCATTCAAGAACAGTCACTGAGTTGTTGTGAAGCCACTCCTTTGTTATTTTAGCTGTGTGCTTAGGGTCATTGTCTTGTTGGAAGGTAAACCTTCGGCCCAGTCTGAGGTCCTTAGCACTCTGGAGAAGGTTTTTGTCCAGGATATCCCTGTATTTGGCCGCATTCATCTTTCCCTCGATTGCAACCAGTCGTCCTGTCCCTGCAGCCCCCCACAGCATGATGCTGCCACCGCCATGCTTCACTGTGGGGACTGTATTGGACAAGTGATGAGCAGTGCCTGGTTGTCTCCACACATACCGCTTAGAATTAAGGCCAAAAAGTTCTATCTTGGTCTCATCAGACCAGAGAATCTTCAGGTGTCTTTTAGCAAACTTCATGCGGGCTGTCATGTGTCTTGCACTGAGGACAGGCCACTCTGCCATAAAGCCCTGACTGGTGGAGGGCTGCAGTGATGGTTGACTTTCTACAACTTTCTCCCATCTCCTGACTGCATCTCTGGAACTCCGCCAAAGTGATCTTTGGGTTCTTCTTTACCTCTCTCACCAAGGCTCTTCTCCCCCGGTAGCTCAGCTTGGCCGGACGGCCAGCTCTAGGAAGGGTTCTGGTCGTCTCAAACGTCTTCCATTTAAGGATTATGGAGGCCACTGTGCTCTTGGGAACCTTAAGTGCAGCAGAAATTGTTTTGTAACCTTGGCCAGATCTGTGCCTTGCCACAATTCTGTCTCTGAGCTCTTCAGGCAGTTCCTTTGACCTCATGAGTCTCATTTGCTCTGACATGCATTGTGAGCTGTAAGGTCTTACGTATATAGACAGGTGTGTGGCTTTCCTAATCAAGTCCGATCAGTATAATCAAACACAGCTGGACTCAAATGAAGGTGATCTCAAGGATGATCAGAAGAAATGGAAAGCACCTGAGTGTCACAGCAAAGGGTCTGAATACTTAGGACCATGTGATATTTCAGTTTTTCTTTTTTAATAAATCTGCAACAATTTCAAAAATTCTTTTTTTTTTGTCTGTCAATATGGGGTGCTGTGTGTACATTAATGAGGAAAAAAAATAATTTAAATGATTTTAGCAATTGGCTGCAATATAACAAAGAGTGAAAAATTGAAGGGGGTCTGAATACTTTTCGTACCCACTGTGTGTGTGTGTGTGTATATATATATATATATAATATATATAATAAATGATACATATATCAATAATAAAATAAATGTCAATTCCGTGGTTTTGCTTCAGGATGTAGAACTGGGATTTCTCAAAACTACGGAGTCCACTGATTTGAAAGCAGGCGCTAAAAGGAACTGAAATCGACATGAGGGGCGTGTAATATAGGAGTCAATAAAACAACGAAACAGGGGATTGGCTCCTGGAAAGTGGGCGGAGTCAAAAGGGGTGCAGCTGACAAGGGGAATCATCTTATGTGACTCAGAATGTCTCAGGTCACTGAATCTGCCCGAGGCTTCAAACTGCCTTGCCTGCAGCTGGACTCTGTTGGGGATAAGCGGGTTAGGTACACGAATGTTAAAAAAGGCGGGCTGTCGGACTCCTGACAAAAAAAGCGCGGCACATCGCGGCCTCTCCCGGAAGTCGCTGCTCTCCAATTGTTCCCGCCTACGAGTCAACAAGCACAGCGTCTCTGGAAACAGTGAACGAAAAAACCGACGTGTTTCAAGTTTGTGTGCCTATAAAGTAAGTGATTTCACTTGAACTTATTAGCGTTAGGTGACTTGTTCTGGGTTGGTAACAAATGTTTGGGTGTTCATTCAAGGAGAATGCCGTTATAGAGAAACCCCGTTATACGTCTGAGCGAGCGGTGAACGTGTTGTTGCGGCTGCCGTTTGTGTTTAAGAGCAATGATTAAATGCTATTTATGTATGCAGTGAATTTAAAATGTTCTAACTTCATTTGAGCTAGACATCGTGATCATGCGAATTAGTTAAGAACGGCGTTTAATCATTTTGTTTTTTGTCCCGCACCCCCTGACTCACCGGTACGAGACGATCTCCACTTATAATAAACGACGCGACTCGCCTTGACGCGAAAAACTCTAATGTACTATTTAGGTGTTGGACCAAATTTTGTGCAAGGAATTGCACCCTCATGATAAAGAGTAAACCAATATGTGTCTTCAGCAATGACTTGAGGTTGTGCGTGCCACCCTAGAAGTTATTGAATATGAGGGGCCAAAGTTACTTCTTTTCACAAAAGTGTGAAAAAAAATGGGGATGGGTATTTGCGGCGCCATTTTATGCTCTTTCAAGGTTAGTAATCACAAATATGATATTTTTGATATTTAATTTTTTATCTGTTGTCCTGCCCCTGTGGTAAGGTGAGGTCCGAGGCCTATTGGCATCTTCTAAATAAATCATCGCCGCACTGGCATCTTGGTATATTCAGTAAGAAAAAAAATGTAATTATTTGTAGCAGAAACATGTAGTACCAAAACATCAACTTACAGTAAGAAATGCATGTTTAGTGTCCACTGGTGTGCCATTACAGATTTCGTATATGTGTTTCATGTGATATGTTTTGATAAAGTCACCAACGTACAACTTGACACAGCAATCAGGACAGTAGAAGGCTGTTTCTTTGTGCACTTATATTTTTTTTCCTGTTGCTTGCATGAGAGGGTAGAATGTCAGTGCGCGATCCACCGAATTGGTGTGCTCCTTGTGTCACTGTAGGCTACCACAGGGTAAGACATCGAGACTTCAACATTTCCCCTGACATGAACATTGTCAGTTGCTGCATCTATAATAATAAAAGGCAAAGCCCTCACTCACTGACTGACTGACTGACTGACTCACTCATCACTAATTCTCCAACTTCCCATGTAGGTAGAAGGCTGACCCTAACCCTAATTTGTCAGGCTCATTCCTTACAGCTTACTTACAAAAGTTAAGCAGGTTTCATTTCGAAATTCTACACGTAACGGTCATAACGGTCGATAACGTCCGCCATGTTGAACTTTCTCATTTATGGCCCCATCTTCACGAAATTTGGTAGGCGGCTTCCCTGCACTAACCGAAACCGATGTATGTACTTATTTCGATGGTATGACGCCACTGTCGGCCACCATATTGAACTTTCCAACGTCACCAATTTTCAAACTTCCCGTGTAGGTAGAAGGCTGACCCCATCTTCACGAAATTTGGTAGGTGAGTTCCCTGCGCTAACCGAAACCGATGTACGTACTTATTTCGATGGTATGACGCCACTGTTGGCCGCCATATTGAATTTTCCAAACGTCACTAATTCTCCAACTTCCCGTGTAGGTAGAAGGCTGAAATTTGGTAGGCCCATTCCTTACAGCTTCCTTACAAAAGTTAAGCAGGTTTCATTTCGAAATTCTACACGTAACGGTCATAACGATCAACAACGTCCGCCATATTGAACTTTCTTATTCATGGCCCCATCTTCACGAAATTTGGTAGGCAGCTTCCCTGCGCTAACCGAAACCAAT
>JANRMT010028174.1:5965089-5986213 GCA_026402145.1 Polypterus bichir lapradei
GCTGAAATTTGGCAGGCTCATTCCTTACAGCTTACTTACAAAAGTTAAGCAGGTTTCATTTCGAAATTCTACTCATAACGGTCATAACGGTCAACAATGTCCGCCATGTTGAACTTTCTTATTTACGGCCCCATCTTCACGAAATTTGGTAGGTGGCTTCCCTGAGCTAACCGAAACCAATGTACGTACTTATTTCGGTGGTATGATGCCACTGTCAGCCGCCATATTGAACTTTTCAACGGTTACTTTGTTACTTATGGACCCATCTTCAAGAAATTTGGTACGTGGGTTCCCAACGCTAACTGAATCCTACTTATGTACATATATACGTCCATAGCCTGCAGCTCGGTCACCGTGTGAGGCGGCGTTGGGTCCCCCATCCCAACACCTCCCACGTTGTTGGCTGCCTGCCTATATAAGGCCGTCCGTCGCTCCGGTCTCTACATTCCCTTCCTTGCTTCGCCACGGGATTCAAGTCTCCCTGCTGATAACTACAGCCTTTTTATTTAATCCACGGCTTCTCCGCTGTTTTATTGTTCATTTATTACGATTATAGTTATTGTGTAGGTATTTTACACTTACTTTACATTGCTCAGGTACTCATTTCCTTTATCATTCCAACCCCCATTACCATGTCTATCGAGGTGATCACCATCGATCAAAGAACTGTCACTTACTGAGTGGTTTCCATGCCCGGAGATGGCACCTGCCTTTTCCATTCTCTTTGTTACATATTGCACGGCCATATCAGGCTCACTCTTGATATCCGGAGGAACATTGTGTCTTATGTATTGAATGGTACAGGAGATAATTATACTACACAGGAGCACTAGAAGAGTGAAATGCTTAAGCCCTTCACCTATGGTTCTGCATGTGAGTTGATGGCTACCGCTGAATTGTTCGGTTGTCGCTTTCAAGTGTACTGAAATGGCCAAATATTTTACACCTTTTGACAACTGCCAGTGCCTCTTAAACATTTTAGACTCACAGGCGACGATTTCAGTAGTGGACACTTTGATGTTTATGAATGTTAAACTCTCAAAAGCTGGATGTGAAGTTATCGATGAAACCGGTTGTGTGCTTACAATGCTTGACAGACGCCGAATGTCACTTCAACACAACAAGTCCTGCAAATACTGTCGTAATTGAAACAAACCATGAAACTCAAACCGATTATGAAAGCAGCAATCCAAGCTGTGAGATTTGAAACAAGATTACTGTTCACATGGCCAACTGTACGTTGCATGCTCAAGAGTAAGCTCAGCGCACAGCTTGGTCATGTTACAACCGGAGGGCCGAACTGACAACGTGGCATACAAAGAGATCCTTAACAAATAATTATTGGTATATTTTCCCTCAGTTTAAAAAGGTTTAATTTTCTTCTTAATAAAAATTTTAAGTCAGTACTTCGCCGCTGCGAAGCGCGGGTATTTTGCTAGTTGTGAATGTTGCTTAGAGATCTAATGTCCCTCTTGTTCTTCTGCTTGATGACAATGGTTCTGCCTACTTGCCTCACACCTGTGTGCACAACAGTGAACCTTCAGGTGTCCAAATTCATCAGGCATATCACAGCAGTTTGGTCGTACGGTGGGTGCCATATGCATCCGTTTCATAATCCGTGTCAATGTCTGATGTCCAGTTCACACTGTCCTCACTATTGCTTGATTCAACCATTGGTTCAGTTTCAATTTGTTCTAAAACTGGCTTTACAGCTTCTCCTTTTTGTGCCATTGTGCTTTGCTCATCGCACATGAATATTGATGAGTTATCTTAGAGTGGTAAAAATGTATAGCAACATTTTTTTTTGCAGCATATTATTTTATCGATTAGATTGCAGCAGAATCCTGTTCTGAGCCTTATTTGGGCTTAACGTTGTACATTGGATTATAACATTTGTATCCAGAGAGACATGAAGGACAATCATATTTTATATAGAATTTCAAGCCCCAGAGATTCTAGAAGTTAACGTCAAAGAGAATATTTAAAATATTTTGAACAACTATTTTATTTTATTGTCTACTTTTACATCATGATGTAAATCATTATGGTGATCATCAGAGATGTTTTAACAAATGAAATATCACCACTGACAAAATGAATTTCTTTTTTTTATTACTTTACAAGAAGACAGACAAAAATAAATATTGGTATTATGTTACATTCTTTTATGAGTAAGCTCATGGCTGTACTCGGGTCCCAATCTGGGTGGTTCGTCGTGTGGTGGGTGCAGCTGTAATCGGAGCATGTTCCCAAACTACTCCTCCTCCTCCTCACATCTTGTAGCAACACTGGAGATGCACCTTCCTTTTTAAAAAGAACTAGAGAGTGAACGTTTCAAGGAAACTTAACACATTGTATGGCGATGGCTTGCACTAATTTAGACTTATTTTGGTTATGTTTAGCTATGTCAATATGGAAACCAGTTGTTAAATTTCAACCCCACACGTGGTGGATATTCAATACAAAGAAAGGGTCATCTCTTTCAAGCCCTTTCAGTAGGTTACGCTCTTGATTTATTGCTGCCATCTAGTGGATATGGAAGGCTTTTAAATTTGTAACATTTGACTTGCGATCTAATGTGATTTATACATTTTTTTTTCTAAAATATAGAAAATTAACTAACAGTTATTTTAATTTTGTAATATTTCAGATGAGATCTTTGGTGATTTATGATTTTTTTTCTAAAGTATAGGAAATTAACAATTATTTTTTGTAATATTCCAGCCAAGATCTATCGTGATTTTTTTTTTTTTTTTCTAAAAGATAGGAAATTAATGAACAATTATTTTAATTTTGTAATATTTGCCTTTCGATCTGTGGTGATTTATGAATTTTTTTCCCCTAAAACATAGGAAATTAACTAACAGTTATTTTAATTTTGTAATATTTCAGCTGAGATCTATGATGAGTTATGATTTTTTTCTAAAGTATAGAAAATTATTTTAATTTTGTAACATTTGACTTGTGATCTGTGGTGATTTATGATTTTGTTTCCCTAAAACATAGGAAATGAATGAACAATTATTTTAATTTTGTAATATTTCAGCTGAGATCGATGGTGATTTATGATTTTTTTCTAAAGTATAGGAAATTAACAATTATTTTAATTTTGTAATATTCCAGCCGAGATCTATCGTGATTTACTGTATGAATTTTTTTTCTCTAAAAGATAGGAAATTAATGAATAATTATTTTAATTATGTAATATTTCAGCTGAGATTTTTTTTTCTAAAGTATAGGAAATTACCTAACATTTTAATTTTGTAATATTTACTTGCGATCTGTGGTGATTTATGAATTTCTTTTCCCTAAAAGAAAGGAAATGAATGAACAATTATTATAATTTTGTAATATTTCAGCTGAGATCTATGGTGATCGATGATTTTTTTTTTCTTAAACAGTGGTTCCCAAACTCGGTCCTGAGGGCACACTGTGGCAGAATGAAAATTAGGCTGAAAATTTTTAAAAAGTTATTTAAAAAAAATCCCCTTATAAGTGCATTGTACATTTTAATAAACATTTACCAAACTTAGTTTTGTTATTTCTCCATTGCCTTCAAAACACAGAAACTGGGCAATAAGAGCTCACTTAATTGGGCTTGGAGTCCAAATAAAAACAGAAGTTGGTTGGAACAAAAACCTGCAGCCACAATGAGTTTGTGAAGCACTGTTTTAAAAGATAGGAAATTAACTAACGCCTATTTTATGGTTTAGATTCATATAAACAAGAAAAAGTATTCTTTATTTCAAATGTCAATTAAATGTTAAGGGTTGTAAAATAATAATTAATAATAGGTTGATCATGCACATTCAATTTTGCAATGGAAAAGTCAATAAAAATGTATATTTGGTTCAAAAAGAAGTTGGAGAATTTACACCATCCTATTGTTTTTAATACATATGTTGTGCACTTTGTTTTTTTAAGCTAATTTTTGTAATTTGTTTCACATTTTTTCCAAAAATATTTATCATCTTGCCCATTGTTCTGAGGAGGTATTATATCATGGAATATTAGTTAAGTGAATGAAGTGTATCAATTCAACGTCTAGTAATGATGTGGCAAATGTGTGCCTTACTCAAGTTAACATTATTTAATGCCAAGGGACAGAATGGCAGACTCAGTAAGGTCCAGATGTTAGCCATTGTGGACCATAGCAGACTTTCATTAGAAGCATTTGTCTGTATGTAGACAGTAGCTTCATGTGATTCCCAACACCTCAGATCACAGGTAGTTGTAACCCCAAGTGGAGAGCGTACAATCCCCAGCAGGTCAATGAGCACCACCACCATGTTGCTGTTGATGTCAGACACAAGATCCTAAATTGCAATCCAGCAAATATGAGCAAAAAGTATGGACTGTCCTGGCTTTCTATTTCTTGTTAAGTGAGTGTGTGTGTGTGTGTGGTGTTGTCTTAACAGACATAATGAACGAGCAGCACAATTGCTTATTTTTGATTGTGACATACAGTCCTCATCACCTTACAGGGCAAATGGGATTTTTGTGGCCCCACAAGCTCTCATCTACAAACACTCACTTACTCATGTAACAGGCAAAATCTGTAGAGGTGCGTCTGACATTGTGCAGGTGGCAGTGATAGTTTAGCTGGAAAATAGGCGTTGCAACTGCCCCGGTGAAACATTCATTTTCAGTCCCAAAGAAAGAGTGAACTGAGAGAATACTTTGTACAAAATGTTTCTATAATATAAAATGGCTGATTCTTTATTTAAATGTTCAGGCAAAGCATTATGAAGTTGTATCTGTGTCTTTCTATAATATTCACTTGCCTTAACAAAGAGAACTTTTGGGACAACTGGAGGTGTGGTAGTACACAGACAGGTCAGGCCAGGTCGGGGAGCATGCACTGGTACAGCGCCTTGCTAAACCCACCACATGACAAAACAGCTCAGGATCCTGGTTGGCAATCCTCCAGGCAGAGATGCGGTTCAGTCCCACCCATCTATCTGCTGCAACCAGGCGTTATGTGAGCATCCCCTTGGCCTGGTCCAGCCGCTCAGGTCCTCACCAATGGGCTGGCTCACCCTCGGGTAATTGCGCCAAATGGCTGTAGTGTCGTAACTGATGCTCCCTCACAATGCAGGTCATGTGCCATATTTGGGACTCCATGAGCAACACAAAGTCAAACCAACGGTACCCAAGGATTTTCCGGAGAGACACACATGAAGGAGTCCAGTCTTCGTCTCGGATCACTCAGGTCTCGCAACCATATAACGAGACAGGAAGCACCAGGACTCTATAGACTTGGACCTTCGTCCTTTTACAGATATCGGGAGCGCCACACACCTCTTTCCAGCGACCTCATGACCCCACCATGCTCTCCCAATCTGTCTACTGACTTCATAGGAAGAGTCACCAGAGACATGAATTATATATTTTATATATATATACATACTAGCTGTGTAAGCCCATGCTATAAAAAGCCCCGGGGTCCTAGAAACTATTGAAATTGTGAGAAAAACACCTGGGTCCTCATGTATAAATGGTGCGTACGCACAGAAATGTTGCGCAAGAACTTTTCCACGTTCAAATCGCGATGTTTAAAACCTACACTTGGCGTAAAGCCACGCACTTTTCCACGGTACCTCATACCTTGTCGTACGCAAGTTCTCCGCTCGGTTTTGCAGACTGGCGGCACCAGCGTGAAAGCAGTGCTACTGTTCCTGTGTGGTTACACCTTATTTTCCTGACGCAGCTTTATAAATACACTGAAAATAACCGCATATTGTTTATTAGTGTTATGCATCTGATTGTAATTAACTTGTAACAATATAATGGTCCAGGGAATAGCCATAGTATTCCAAATACCATAACAGCTTTAGCGTTGTCACTCTCACTGCACCACCTTCTTCTTCTTCTTTCAGCTGCTCCCGTTAGGAGTTGCCACGGCGGATCATCTTTTTCCATATTACTCTCACTGCACCACTCGGAGTATTTATATCACTGTATCTGAGTGGGGAATCACAGAAGCAGCTGATCGGAAAGAGAATTATCGGTATACAGCTTCAAGGACACGCTGCCTCAGCCACGGCAAAACATTTCAAAGCCTTTCCTGTACGGACCTCGCGGTTCAGAAACAGTTTCATCCCAAGACTTATAAATGCAGTTAATCAATTGCACCTTGTAGAACTGTTTGTACTTATAAGTACAATTACCTCACTGTAAACTTGCACTACAGTTATAATATCGCACAACCTGCGCCACTTTATAAAGCGCGTATTTACAGATGATGACGATATCATTTTTAAGATGAAATGCAGCAAAATATGATTATTATATTATACAGATAAAACTTTAACTTCATTTAAATAATCTATATTCTTCACTGGGACTGGTATGAAGGATAGAATAATTAAACATGTACTACGAAGATATTTCAATGTTCCTTAAACGTTTTAAAGAATCCATGCTCTAAGCTTACAGATGGCTTAACGTCTATTACAGAGCTGATTGTGTGGTGATCGGTTACTTGGAGAAAGAAAAGCAAGGACTGCATGGGCGGCCATGCCAATATATAATGAATATAAAACAGAAAGAAAAAATAACGACACAGCTAAAAACGCAGAGGCAAAGTTCGACAAAAGTTAAACGCTTCTGTCATAAGCACGAGGTGGCTATGCAGTGTCCGCAATGGACGTGGCCATCCACCGTGCATAAGATACCATAATGACATTGGTGGGCGAAGGGGCCACCAATTCTTTCTCTGCCCCAGGCTGCCACAAGCCTAGAGCCGCCCAGGAGTACTGCTGCAATAAATAATTTCATCGAAGGTCACGCACAATCACTGCGCTGTCAAACCCATGTAATAACGTGCTTTAACTCCTATCATCATGAAAATGATATGACGTATATAACTCAGTATTTTAGTTATTCAGAGAGCTGTAATATCACGAATGTAATGGATTCTGTGTCCAGTCGGAGGAAGAGAGCCGGTTTAAGAAGCACATAGTGATTCACACACATAGAGCACATAGAAGAACACATACAAAACAAATCATTTAACGTGCTACTTTAATTACGATGTGATTTGAGAAACTGGTTAATTAAACGATTTTAAGATGAAGTTTATGATGTTCTACTTTTATGACAAAATAAACTATGTGATTAAAGTGGAAATTTCAAGATTGAAGTTGACATTTTGTGCTTTTTCACCACTGTGTTCTAATAAGCTTTCATATGACACTCAGACGGTGGGCTACGACTCGCCTTAACATGGTGACTGATATCTGAGCTTTCAAGTTTCTCCAACACGCTATGTCATTCGATCAACTTCCTTTTGTTGATTATACCACAGTTTAATTAAACAAATAGTATGTTTTTCCTTTGCCTCCACTTGGTATTCGCTGAAATTCTTATATTTTCCCCCGTGCTTTTCCCATTGTCTTTTCACAGAAGGCTGAGCTTAAGGGCGATTTATATTGATTTGCATATTCAAAGAGGCGTAATTCTAGGAGGAGTTGGGGTGGGACAGAAGGCGCGTGCACGAGCGTTACTTTTTACGCTGACAGGGATTTATGTAGCGGAAGAACGTGGAAGTTGGAGTACGCACAGATTCCTGCATCTGGATTTTTCTGTGCATAAGCACATTTCGGCTTTTGTGCTTACGTCATGTTATAGTGCGAATTCTACGCACGGCGTTATACATGAGGCCCCTGAAATGTAGAGATGTCAGGTACTTGAAAGGAACCACTCTGGGTGTCTCACTCCTAGGAGGATTCGTTTTGCCGACGTGCTCACCTCGCTTGTGTATCAGCGGCTAAGCGATGGTCTCATTCTTCGGAGGTTTCGTTTTGTCGACGTGCGTGCCTCACTTGTGCGTTAGCAACGGTAGGAAAAGTAAAAGGGACGCCGGTTTGCCGATGTTAGCAGCTTAGCGACTTTGTCTTTCTTCTGAGGTTGTTTTGCTGATGTGCTCACCTCACTTGTGTTATTAGCGGCTAAGCGAGTTTCCTGTTTCCTCAGAGGTGGAATTCTTACCCACGACTCCACCTCTCACTTCCAGGCCGGACAGACAGCTGACACACTTCCACTCGTAGACGTTTATATCAAAGTGAACAATTAATCACCCAGAGCAAACCAAGCCATGACATTGGGGGGGTATACTGAGGTGCCCTCGTAATTAGAAGCCATTCCGCCACAGACAGAACTACTCTGCCTACTGGGACAGGCTCGGGGAGTTAAAGCAGTTTAGCGGAGAGCACAGCAGACTGCCTGGAGACCCAATCCAGGTTTTCAAAATTCATGCATTAGATTCAGCATAATTCTTTAAAATACATGTTGAATTATGTATGTGAGGACACCGGTGGAAATTAATGGGAGGAACATTTAGGACTGAAGCCAAGAAGCACTTCTTCGTGCAGAGAGTAGTAGGAATCTGGAACACAATATCAAGTCGTGGAGATGAAGCACAACCCTTGACAAACTCTTTAAAGGATGTGGATGACATTGGGATGGCTTATCTGTCAGCTAAACTAAGAAGCCTGATGGACTGAATCACCACATCTCCTCTTGCTATATTCGCTGCACCATTAAGGAGTTCTTCTTCTGCTCCATTGACTAAGAGAGCTACGCTGAAACTTCCTGCCATCTCAGGGAGAATGAGCAGCTGCAAAGGCAGGTGTAAATGTAATCGAGCAAAATGACACCTCCACACAATGCAGCTGTAAAGTGTGTGTGGTATAGCGGGTCCACAGCTCTCTCAGCAAGGGCCAGTTTTTTTTAAATAAATCGCCGCGCTCGTGGCTTAGCGAGGGGACGTGGTGGCTGTAGCGGATCTCGGGGCCATCTGCGGTGTGGGCGTTTCTCACCTAGTGCACAGGTGAGGGACTGCCCACATCCGTGATTGTTCCTGAGGCTGCTAATGTGCTGCAGCTGCTATGCCCTCTCAATATATAGAAGCGCGAGTCGGCTGGAAGGGGGGAGAGAACAAAAAAGAAAAGAGAGAGATGGAGGTTGCTGGAAGGAGGCAGGAGAAAGCCGGTGAGAGGAGAGAAGAGAGCGAGCGGGCGGCTGTGTGGAAGCCTAGGTGTTAGGCCGACACCTGGGTGTCGTAGTAGTGGTCGCTCCCGCTGAGTGAGCATGTAACGGGAGTGACCAATAAAGAAGAAAGACTGTCCACGTAAGGCCGGGACAGCAGCGGGAGTCAGAAGGCTTGGTGGAGAAGGCCTTGGTGTGAGCGTCCTGGTTACCAAGGATTCCAAGTCTCAGGACTGGGATGAGTGCTAGACCGAAGCCAGGATCGGGAGGACTCCAGACCTGTGTGAAAGAACAGACAGCTGCAGAGAGAGCGTCTCACCGGCTGCAGGGCCCAAACGGGAGAAGCATGTGAGACGCTAGTGTAGAAGAAGCACCAGGCATGTCATTGTGTTTAGAGAGGACTGCTTCCAGTGTTATTTCAACCTCGTTTTATAAAGGATTGTTTTTAACCTCCACGATTGTCTCTGTTTTAATGGATTATTTATTTGATGAAGACTTTTGAACTCGGGAATCACTGCACTTTAATTGAACACTTTGTTTTTGTTTGTTGACTATTTTAAATAAAAGCACTTTGCACTTTTTACATCATCCCCTTGTATTGTTGCCTCACTGTCTAGCTCATCTCGGTTATAATTATTGACGGTGTTGAGTTCAAGGGCTCCCAAACAGCCGATGGAAGCATGAAGCTGAACCCGCATCGTCACAAAGTGTCATGGGGATAGCAGATGTAAAGGAAGCCCAGTCTGTGGCCCCTCCCTCCAGCTCTCCTCCTTACTCTCATGCCATTGGGTGGTTACTCAGAATAAGCAGGCTATACATTGGCCAAGAAATTAGTTGTGTCCAGTGTTGTGGAATTTGATTTGTATCAAATTACATAAATAAAAAGGCAAACATGAAAATCAGATGAGATATATACACTACTGTACTGTGAGGCGCCTACAGTATCACACAAGCTGGTGACCCTCAAACTTGGCTTCTGATTGGGTGGTGACTTTGGGTCTGCCAGATCTCCTCCTATCAGAGTTTCCCCCAGTTTCCAATTGCCTTTGCATTGTGTAAGACACCACTGGACTGAGGGAGACTATTTTTGTTTTTCCAATTTCTCCAAATGAAAGGCCAACACTTTGTAAGGATAATAATGCTCTGTCTTTTTAATTTGTGTTCTTGCCATTATCACTGGACTATCCTCCACATCGTACGTCAGATAGTGTTGCAACAGTCTGTTCCAACTCTGCTTTATGACAGATAAGGTGGCTTTTTAAGTAATCGGCACAAGTTAGGACGCCTATGCAAATTGTTTGCTTCACCATGCAAGGCTTCATTTACTTGAATTGCTGCAGAATATCTAAGTCATGACCTGTTAGTTGTTCCCAGAAGGCGGCCAGTTTGTAATATTCTGAAATTTCCTCCCTTTTTTTCCCCCCCAGTTTTTGTTAACCTCAACTTTAAAATTTAAAACTGACAGTTTGCTGCTTACCTTTTCACGAGTTTAGGTCATTCCTTGGGCTTCAGCATGATTACAATTGAAGAAAAACTGAGGTGTTCTAAAACTTGTGACCGGTAACGTACACGAGTCATGATATTTAAGGGGGGGTTGGGAATGCAAGATTAAACAAAGGTCATCTAATTATCTCTCTATTATATTAAAAAAACCCTGGGATGAGACAAGACTCTTTTGAAAGAGATTTTTTTCAAGTCCCGCAAGACGAGAGTTTAGCCATGAGAGGTCCTGTCCTCCTCTCAACAGCCCACGCCCACAGTCCTCTCACCTCTCATTTGTGTGAAGGCTTTTGTCAGACACGGTTCCTGCTCTCTCAGCTCTTATGAATTTTTTCATTTTCCTCACTTTAATTTCCCAATAAAAGATGACTTATGTCCAAACCTTATTGAAGAATTTCATCCCGAAGGATTGTCAACAGAAGAAATGAGTACACGGTTAATCCTAGCTTCGAGAAACGAAGTCAAACTAATTAACGTGAAAATTGTTGATCGGTTACACGGCAAATTGGTTAAATGCGTATCAATAGACTCAGTTGAAACAGTTGGTGGTGATGGTGCAGAAGATGAAAACATCAACTTTCAATATCACGAAGAATATCTACAACCGTTAACACCATCTGGTTTTCCATCGGCCGAGTTACTGTAGAAAGAAGGATGTATTTAAAAAAAGGTAATATAGAACATCGTCAGGGGATAATATTAGACAAAGGTGATCTTGATATGCCATTCGTATTAAAATGTTTACAGTTTCCCATTAGAATAGCTTCTCAGAGAAAAACATTCGAAAAAGAAATTTTATTTATTAGAGAGAAAGAAACAAAATTCAATCACGGGCAGTTATATGTTGCATTGTCACGATGTAAGTCCAAACATGGAATCAAAATTCAATATGATATTGACGAAAATTAAATTCAAAAAATTGTTTCTACTGAAGTTTTGCAGTAAAAGTAATTTGCGTGTTAATTTCAAAGCCAAACAAAATCGTATTACGCAACGAATAACTCACACAACATGAAGCAATTTACTTTCAAATTATTACGTTTTACTATTTTTTTAATATGGTTAATTACTCACTGTAATGTAAAACAGTTCTATTATGCATATGTAACAATTCCCATGAAAATAACAATCTGTTTAAATTGTACATCTGCATCCCCATACGCGAGCGGCCGAACAGCAAAGAGGCTACCGCATAGCGCAACCCGGGGGGTTGGCGAATGAAGTGAGCAGGGCGCAAAGACCCCCAATTATGAAATAAAATCAAATGACGACAGTGTTTTAATAATGCAGTAATTACATGTAATTAATGCATGTTTTATTTTAAAACAGTCTTATTTTTAAAGATTTTCTTTTCTTATAAAAATGAGCCAGAGCTGCACATATGAACCCATGGCCAGTGCGCCAGGTAAACACCCCCAAGTGCACAAGGCTTCTACTCATGCCATTTTGAAGTCTCCTGAGAAAGAAGGTCTGCACTCCCAGGACCCTGGGGTCAACTGCTACTACTCCACTCTACTCTACTGTAGTCTACACTTCACCACACCAAGTCCAAGGCCTGAGGTTCAAGTCTTGCTACTGCCTTCTCAGGGAGGATAAGCAGCTGACGGGCACAGAGAGAAAGCGAGCTACAGACAGACCGATTTTAATGACAGGTGTAAAATTCAGCTAAATTTACTAATCTGGGCACAACACAGAAACACAGTGCATATGAGTGGCAACTCTAAAGACAGCCTAAAGCAGGGGTTGCCACCTTCAGTCCTGGAGGACCACCATGGCTGCAGGTTTTCATTCTAACCCTTTTTTTTTTTGTTTTTAATGAATGCCCTGTTTTTGCTGATAATTAACTTCTTGTGAATTAATTTCAATTGACTTGTTTTTAAAGATTTGTTCCTCTGAATTTCTTCAGATTTCTTTCTTAAATGGCACCCAAACAGAAATGAAACGTGAAGTGAGGGAGCCAACAGAAGAGCAACTAAGTCAGGATCTCAAACTCCAACCAGTTGCTTTATTAGGCGGCGATTGTTATTAATTAAACGTGTTCTTTAATTCCATGGCTTGTCGCTGCTCTCTTTGTGCAATAGCAGACATTTCTGAAATTATTGATTTTCTCTTTTCTAAGAGCAACTGGTCAAATGTTTTTTGGACCTGAGCAGACCAGCATTCCCAAGACCTTCATCTTTCTTTATGTGATGGACACAATTTGCTGGTCGTGTTTTGGCTCATTTTATATGTCATTATTGTTTGGCTGCTCATTAAAGAAAAAAAAGAAACAATTGCGGGGTCCGAGTCTTCAAGAGCAAGTCAATTAAAATGAATTCAAAAGATGTTAATTAGCAGCACAAACAGGTCACTAATTAAGAAAAGGGTAAGAATGAAAAGCTGCAGCCACTGCGGCCCTCCAGGACTGGAGTTTGAGACCACTGGCCTAAATGATGTCCTGCTATTGGGCAGCTGCTTGTCCCTCCCTCAGAATAAGCAGGCCCGGGGTTGGCCTCACTCACCCTAAAAGAATGACCCAGAGCTGTGTGTCTGATCCATAGGCCTGGGCTGCAGTTGAACCCAGATTCCCTCACACCCCCCCCAACACACACACAAAGCCTCTGCTTGTCCCTTATTGAATCACGGCCCCGGGAAACAAAGCCAAGGTGAGACACTTGTTTGTTTTTTTTTCCTTTGTAAGTTTATTTATGTAATACCAGTGTAGAAAGCTCTCCAAACAAAGCAATGTTTGTACAGTCCCACAGAAGTCACTTTGGAGTCCAATCTAATTCTTCATATCAAAGCATTTCCGCAGGGCGCTGGGGTCCCTTGTTGTGGTGTTCCGAATGGGGAAAAAAATGGTCTGAAGTCTGAAAGACACAGAGCCATGGAGTGCTCAGCTATGTATGCACTTTTAGGGGAACCCTGCACTGACCAGGCAGTTTAAAGAAAATATACATATATTGTACAAATTCACCAGGGTGGAAAAAGACTGCATGGATCACCGACAAACTGCCCCTCCTTTATGGAAGGCAGCATCCACTGGGGGGTGGCCCACCCAGTCAAGCCACCTGAGATTTGGATCTGATAACCGGAAGAAAGGAACAGAAAGGGTGTGTGAATTTTTAAAATTGTTATAAAAAAAAAAAAAAAAAAAAAACAACGGAAAGCTGTCTTCCGGCATTAATGTCACATGGTGTCCAACTCCTGACCCTGGGAAATTCACATGGCGAATTAGCAGGGACTCGCTGGAATAGAGAAATCAGCTTAGGAACACACAAGAAACCATAATGATGGATCGAGAGAACGTGAATGCCGAACATCGAAGGGAGGGAGGGGCAACGCGGCACGGAAGAAAAAATAAAAACGCAGCCAATTGTGTGTTGGGATGCCAGCGGCTATGACCTTTAACCTCTCGTCTGTACACTGGGCTTGCAGGTCCATCTCTCCCCACCCCCCCACCACACCTTAATGCACGGCACCACGGTCAATGTGAGGTTTTATGGGGTTTGAATTTTTTTTTTTTTAATTATTTTTCTAGATTTTTTTTAATATCGCAAACACAGAAGAAGTGACCATCTATACAGAAAATAATAATTAAAAAAAAGCAGGTATACAATCAATCTCAAAAAGAAAGAAAGCGATTCTTACAATGCATAGTCGTCCCCAAAGCCCTTCCCCTCACCTAAAAAAAAAAAATAAAAAAAAACTGAAAAATGCTGGCGGCCCCCCCCGTCTCACAGAAAGGGGGGTGCCCCCAGTGGACACCGACAATGAAACGTGAAGAGTCTTCATTTAAACCCCTCCCCCTGTTTCGTTTAAAATCACGTGATCACAAGATACTAACTTTACAATCTCGCTAATACACAGTTCTCTACGTGAGAAAGTACAAGTCAAAATGGCGGCACACTTTTTTTTTTTCGTTTTTTTTTTGTTTCCTCGTCTTTATCTTTTCATGCACTAAATAGTTACAGCTATCGTCTTAATATATTACACGGAAATTTAAAAAAAAACAAAAACAAAAAACATTCAGTTCGCAGTGATAAGTTTCTGTCACGGTGCCTTTTTTTTCTCCTCTCTCTCAAAGAAATGACAATTCCATTTAAAGTACAGCACAGCTGTCACCCCAGAGCAGAAAAAGAATGGGGACAGAGGTGGAGGGTCAAGTGGGGTCAAGTGGGCGTAGCCTTTAGAGCGCTTTGAAGAATTTCTGATAGGCTTGCGGGAAGATGGAGTTAAAGGCTGCAGAGTGAGCTTCCCGGCTGGGCACGCTACTGTGTGGCCTAGCAGTCAACACTGCACAAGGGCACGCCGGGCTTCCCAGCCTGGCACCTTCGTCCTTCAGTAACCCCATATTTTATATATATAGAGGTGACCTGGTAGACCACTAAACAGGGCATGCTGGGAAGCCAAAGCAGTCAGTGTGTCTGCATTAAGGGTAGGTTGTATGGCAACTGCTTCTCCAGTATCTTTGTGCGAGATGGGGAAGAGGGCACTGCAAGACGAGGGAAGAGAAGGTGGTGGTGGGGCTGAATGAGCTGGAGGTCAAGGTTTTTACGAGGGGGAAGGGGGTGGGGGGGGGGGGGGGGGGGGGGGGGGGGGGGTGTCAGTGTGATGTGGGCTTCCCACAAGATGGCAATGGGTGGCCCTAATTCTGCATCTGCTCAAAGAATTTATAGGTGGGGTTCTCATAGCCATTCTGCTGCATCTTTGAGAGGTGGCGCTCCTCAGGGGTCACTGCAGCATCCACCTGCAAGACAAGGGGAGACAAAGCGGTCAACTCTGCTGTCCCCTCACATTATGAACTGGGCATCATCCAATAAACGCCCTGACTATCATGTGCCCCTCACACAAATACACGGTTGTACCTGCAACCCTTGCCAGCCTGTTGCATTAAATTGACCCCCCCCAGTTGCCCCCCCTTTACCACAGCTCTGCCATCCCTACACTATGTAATTAGATGATTCCTTACTACCTATCACCTGCCAGTCTTCACCTTTTCTATCCAACAATACCTTACTACTCCTAATGTGTTCCCCCCTCCCATGTTATTCTTCACTTCACCACCCATCCTGTCCCTTCCTTTCCTCTTCATTCTTCACCCTTCTACAAATCGAGAGCTGCTCCTTTCAGCTCCCTGACTAGGACCTCCCACAACCCCCAATTCCTTGTTACACCTCTCAGTCCCCTGACCAGAGACCTCTACACACACACACACACACACACACACAAACACACACCTCATTCCCCCCCGTTATACATACCTCGACCACTCCGTGGTGGATGGACGTGTACTGCTTCTTTCGCAGCATCACCAGTGTGATAACAATCACCGTTGCTATGACAACACCTCCCACCATTAGCCCAATAATAGCTCCTTTATTTGAACCACTATCTTCAGCAAAGAACACCTGCAGGGACACAGAAAGAGGGTCAGTGAGCCCACCAATGCCAGAGAACCGAGAGTTACAGTAAAGCATTTAATACCGTCAAAATGGTGGGGACAGTGACTGGTTGCCAAAGGATGGGCAGTGAGATGGCAAGGAGGGAGGTGGCAAACTTACATAGATTAATCAACCATCTAAATCTTGTGCTACAAGGTCTTGCCAGTTTTTACTTCTGTGCAGGCTGACCTTTCACATTACCTGTTACTATGGCAACACGATAAAAGGCTGATGCCAGAGATTCAGAGAAACGGGCCCCGTCTTGCTGCCCCCTCAGGTGCTCAATTGGAAGCCAACAAGGCCGCTTGGGATGCTTGGTGGATTTTACTAGAATCAGACATCTCCACCTCCTTCTGCACTGTGGTGCTTAGTGTTTGCACCACTGGGCATAATGCCACTCTATCACGCTAACCACAGGCAGCCAAAGCCAGTCACCAGGGAAGCAGTAGTTTCCATGACAACGCAGAGGCACAGCACCTTCATGGAGTGCTAGATCAATTCACTTTCTAGGAAATGTCGTTAAAAGAAGAAAAGGAAAAAGGCATTGGCTGCCATGTCTCCTTATCTTCAGACAGTCACCTACCTCCTGGAAGCAGAGGTCTGCTGCTTCTTTTCAACTACTCCAGAGCAATAAGGTCACAAAGTACAGCGAGGGGCTTCACAGGAACAACTTCAAAAGGTACAGGGTTCAAAATGCAGGCACTACATCCTGTGCCAATGGTGCATACCCTGCAGAGGTCAGCATGGCACTAGTCCTCACTCCTGTTCTTATTTTAGCTAATCAGGCCAGCATCAACACACGCCAAGGTGGGCAGAAAGCACACTCATCTGGGATGTATGTGTGGGGGGTTGTATTCCTCCTGCTCTAACCTTTCACTTCCAAGGATCTGCCAGTAAAGAGACTCTTACCAGTTTTTGGTGATGCACCTCATATCCCGAGTGTCGGACTTCTGCCTCCATCCTAACTTCAGGGACGTCTTCAATCTTAATTCCTGTCAGGGCTGAGCCTACGATGAAAGAGGATGCAGAACAGGGGAAAAGACATAGGAGTTAGGAATGAGGGGGTGGGCCATCAAAATAGCATTGTGTCATGCCAGCTGAGGACATCTGAGTAGCTGACTACTTCTGCATGTGGAAAACAACAAAAGGAGGGACAGCAAGAGAAACTGGTTGGAGGTCAACATACCTGGCCTTGTGGTGAGTCCTCGGTCAGCTGCTGGGCGGGCATCCACTGGCTCAACTGTGTGACAGGACAAAAAAAAAAAAAAAAAAAAAAAGGGAGGGGAAGGGTCAGCTGAGGGTAGACAGGTATGGAGTTTGGTCAAGCAGCACCAAAACACTGGCTATTCTCTTGTCTTGTTACAACAGAATTTGGCAAGCCGGAAGGCTGAATATAAGTAATATAGGTGAGCAGAAAAATAAATGGGCAAGGCTCACAACCAAAAGTCAAAATAAAAATGAAAGGGCCAAAACATAAACCAGAATGTCTGTGTAAACCTCCTAAACTGATTTTATTACCAACTACACACTCAAGGAATTCAAAAACATGGATGCTAGAAACAGAGCACTCCTCCTATGATATCACATGGTGGTTAATAACATGGCTGGGTCCATCTTTGGAACTTCTATCCAAAAGCATTATACAAAATGTTGGCATGGAAACACTGCAACAGAATTAAATGACACCTTCTAAGATGTACGTGAAATGTAAACGTGAATTCTGAAACCACCAAACCTTACATCCTACCGACTACACCATTCACTATTAATGAACAAACTTAGAAACCAAAATGTCAGAAACCTGAGCCTTGATTGTTGCAGCAGCGCAGTTACCAATTTCTTTCACCACTTCAACAACTTTTAATTTAAAACCAGCTTCATATTTTCTTCTGATCGAACACTCCATTGTAAATAAGGGATGCTCTTACGATAAAGGTGTATGAGGGTGTTACATACACAAAACACAAAATGGTGCAAACATCACTTCGGAATAGTTTGGGTATTACTGTGTGGTCACGAAGGCACAATGCATAGAAATAAAAAGGCCGCGTGCTCCGTGGTGACTCTCTCAGGTGGGTGTTAGCATATAATAATCTCTTGGACCAACAGCGTGAGTTTTCCGCATTTGACTTATACGACCGACATTCTAAAAATACCAGAAATTATACGGTAAAATCAAGCCCCGACTTATCTTAATTTAAACACAAATATATATGGTATGCACAACCACGGAAGGATGTTCTTGCCAAAACTTAGATAATGAAGTTTTAAGGATTTGGAGCCGGAAAAGCAAAGTCAAACGATATACTAAACTTTATATAAAAAAAATAAAAAGGACCCAAAACACTAAAAACTGTTTTCCGTGATGCCGGCCTTTAACTGGCCATGCCCAACGAGTTGCTACATCATATCAAAGACTCAACAAAAGCCCATTAAAAGAAAAGAAAATAATGTTGCAGAATTTACAAAAAATAGCATTAATCAAAATAAAAAAAACTGTTTAACCAAAATATGCAAATAATTCTATAAGGAAGTCCTAACATGGAAAATTTTAGGGAATGCATTCAGTGTGGGGATAAATTATAATTGGTGCCCATTATTGCCTATGATTTTTGCAATTGCCATTGAACCACTTGCTGTTCATCTCCATAAGAAACTATCAATAAAAGGGATCATAAGGGAAGGTCTTTAAATGAAAATATTTATTGATGCCAATGAAATGTTGGTTTATATCTCAGACCCACTATCATCCACTAGCAATAAACCTACTAGGAAACGTCTCTGGATTCAAGACTAACTTTGATCATTCTTTGGCATGTCAGAGCAGGCTGCATAACATTTTGCTGATTGTATCACAATAGTTTAAATAACCGTTAGTTAATATTATAAGGAAAAATCTCCTTAAAACACGACTTTAGTAGTATGATGGGAAACATCACATATGACGTTGATAGATGATCATCCCTCCATTCTAATTCACCCTGGAGAATCAATATAATCAAAATTAAATACCCACAAAAAGCTCCTGCATCTTTTTCAAAGCATCCTAATGTACGCCATCAAATCCTTTTTTATGAAGCTAGACTGAATTGTAACCTCATTTTTTTTTTTGGGAATTAAAATCGTCCAAGCACCAAAAAGGCGACTTGACCGAGGTCTAAATTTGAGGTTGACACAGTATCATCTAACTTTCAGTTTTATCACTGGACTGCAAATATTTATATAATAAAAAAACCTGGGAACTGGCAGATATCCACAAATCTGTAGCTGCTTGGTTAGTCATGATAAGGAAATCCTGTTCTAAATCCCCTCTGGATGCTTTACTCTGTACTCAAGTCAACACTAATAAGCGTCAGTTTACCAGCAATCCAGTGCTTCACCATTGATTAAAGACGTGGAGCTAACAGAGGACACATCCGAAAGCAGAAAAGCTTGTATGCATTACCTCATACATACTGTAGATAATCAGCTCTCTCAGGCAGCTTGAGCCAATGCGGTATACAAATATGGAAGACACTCAAGGTTGTGACATTTAGAGGTCTGTGTATTGAATCACCACAACTAGGAGCTTCCAGCATAATCATATATATAAAATCCAATGTCTGACTGTCCGTATGTCTGTCCACGAGAGAACTACTTAATGTTTTTTCTATATTTTGCTTTAACATTCCAGTTGATTTGTGACTTCTCTCATTGCGCTAAGTATCATAGTTGGCTTACAGCAGTGATTTATAAGCGCAAAGTGAAGAGAGAGGCTGCGGGCCGAGGGGGAGGCATAAAATTAATCGGACATGCACTTCAATACATATAAATATCGTTTTAGAACACAACAGTTCAGTCCATTATCCTACAGAATTTTTAAATTCCATGAATCCTCCTGCCATGCCATCCTACAACTTAGAATTGAAAGTAGGAGCACCGATTATCCTTTTGAGAAACCTGAGCCCACCCAAACTTTGCAGTGGTACCCGTCTCCAGGTCTGTCAGCTTCAGAATAACATCATGGAAGCGATAATCATCACGGGATGTGGCATTGGCGAGAGGGTTTTAATCCCTCGCATTCCTCTAATCATGACAGACATGCCCTTTCAATTCAAGAGATTACAGTTCACAGTGAAGCCTTGCTTTGCAATGTCAATTAACAAGACCCTGGGACAGACACTCAAGTTGGCAGGGGTTGATCTTTGCTCACCGGGCTTCTCGCATGGCCAGCTTTATGCCGCTTTCTCCCAGGTTAGTTCCCCAAGAAGCCCATATGTCCTCACCCCTGATGGCAAAACCAAAAATATTGGATATCTAGAGGCTCTCAGATAGGAAAGCTATCAATATAAATTCTTCTCAATACAAATTACATTGTTTTTTTTATTGATTTTTAAAGTTTGTCCTGTTACTACTATGCAGGTAGAGCTCCAGGAGACAGCTAGTGTGTGTATGTATGTATATTATTATATATATATATATATATATCTCCATCCATCCATTTTCCAACCCATTGAATCTGAACACAGGGTCACGGGGGTCTGCTGAAGCCAATCCCAGCCAACACAGGGCGCAAAGCAGGAACCAATCCCGGGCAGGGCGCCAACCCACTGCAGTATATACACTCACCTAAAGGATTATTAGGAACACCATACTAATACGGTGTTTGACCCCCCTTTCGCCTTCAGAACTGCCTTAATTCTACGTGGCATTGATTCAACAAGGTGCTGAAAGCATTCTTTGGAAATGTTGGCCCATATTGATAGGATAGCATCTTGCAGTTGATGGAGATTTGTGGGATGCACATCCAGGGCACGAAGCTCCCGTTTCACCACATCCCAAAGATTCTCTATTGGGTTGAGATCTGGTGACTGTGGGGGCCATTTTAGTACAGTGAACTCATTGTCATGTTCAAGAAACCAATTTGAAATGATTCGAGCTTTGTGACATGGTGCATTATCCTGCTGGAAGTAGCCAGCAGAGGATGGGTACATGGTGGTCATGAAGGGATGGACATGGTCAGAAACAATGCTCAGGTAGCCCGTGGCATTTAAACGATGCCCAATTGGCACTAAGGGGCCTAAAGTGTGCCAAGAAAACATCCCCCACACCATTACACCACCATCACCAGCCTGCACAGTGGTAACAAGGCATGATGGATCCATGTTCTCATTCTGTTTACGCCAAATTCTGACTCTACCATTTGAATGTCTCAACAGAAATCGAGACTC
>JANRMT010028174.1:5991213-6025784 GCA_026402145.1 Polypterus bichir lapradei
CATCAGGTTGGACAGAATATTGTCAGGCTCCTTTACAGCCTGCGTTTTTATGAGGATTGGTATGAAAGGTGTCCTATAAATGAAATACTAATATCGACAACTGCCTGCTGAAATCCACCAACTTCTTCACAGTGCACTATTTATCCTCTTTCTTCTCTGCACCATCATCTTCTCATGGCTTACCTTCATTCTCTGTGTTGGCGGGCATAAAGTCGATGGGGTGAACATAACCCAGACCATCCAGGCCAATGACCCCCTCCTCTGATGGAAGCAGATCGATGGGGGCAGTGCGGCTCTCTGTCAAGGAGGGCATGAGGGCGTCATTTCCGTAGCTGATCCTGGGCTCACTCTGTAGGGCAGCCAGTTGCTCCTCTGCCTCGCCCTGCTCCTTCTGTATCAAATCATCTGTCAATGACGGGAGGACAAACACACCATTATAAAGTGGACAGAAATCACTCCAATCAGCTTCTGACTCCCGCCTGTGCTCCTTGAACTCATTTTGCGCCTTCCAGTGCCCACAGTGACTGCGTCAGGGCAGGAGTACAACGGAATCTCACTTCCTTATCTGATTAACCTTTTTTTTTTTTTTTTTTTAGCCCAAATTAGATGAACACATGGATATAGTTACTTCTTATAAAGGTTTTTCTCAGGAAAACAGTATTCCAACAAAGTCAATCACCCATCAAATGAACACAAACCAGGGGTTTGTAAAAGTCTAGAAAAAAAGTTACAAAAAACTAAAGAGGAAACTTACAAAAGTGTAGATAGGGCTGATTACAAAGGAGCAAAATATCAACTGCAAGTACCCAAGGCCATTAAGGGTGTCAAAAGCAGATAAGCATGTCAAGCAGGAACCAAATGTCTGCACCAGTAATTACTCCTCTGCTTTACAAACAATTCCTGGTTACAAATGCTAGCCATTAAACCCAAAACACCCACAGGCCCCCAAAACTCTCAAGTAACCCATGTCAAAGAACAATTAAATGCTTGCAAGCTACTGAGGGTTATTATCTGACAAAGGCGTTCTGCTCTAATGGCAGGTTCTTCATCTAGGCGCCTGTCATAAGCTGACCGAGGATGATTTCCACTTTCTTTAGAAACGCCTCGTCTATTTGACACAGGAAAGATGACCTTCCCTTCTTTAGGGTCTATCTGACAAGTGGGAAAAAAAAAAAAAAAAAAGAACAGATGGCCCATTAGCGTGATAAAATAAAATACTTAATTCTAAATAAGGGGAAGGAAGAAGAAATTATAACAAGCCAATAGAAAAAAAAATTAACTTTGCTCTTCTGCCTTGCAACATAGAATCCACGTACTCATCTGTGACTGAATAAAAATCTAATCGATTGAACTTGTCCTGTCTTCCTCGGGGGGAGTTTTCTTCCACAACCCACCTAATCTGAACACAGACTATCCTCTTTTCTACCCGATCAGCTTAACAGTTTTTATTGACAATTTTTAACGTTCCCGTCCACCACCTTAACCCCTCGTCTCTTTCTTACAATCCAAACACACACCTCCCTGAGCATCTAGTCCAGTGTGACAGAATTGTCCTAAAGCTCCTGGTCTGGGGACAACATGACTCCGTCCACACTAAGACATTATGCTGATCAGTTATCTCCTGTATTCCTATTTAGGAAAAGCTTGTGTTGCTGCTGGGAGAGGTGTCAGTGAGGCCTTGGGGGTCTGGGGATGCTTACCCGGTGGTCCGAATGTGGATCCTAATGCCCCAGTGTAGTGACAGGAGAACTATACATTTCTTATTTTTAATTCCAGTTAAGGAAGACCTCACACTTAAAACTCAGAATTATGGGTAAGGGGTTAAGGAGAACTTAAAAATGCAACACAAACAACTGAAACCAAGGAATCGGTGGAAAAGAACAAAACCTCCAAAAAAAAAAAAAAAATTCCTAAGATAATCTTGGAATGGCATTTAGTGCATAATGGACCCTGCAAGGTTAAGATTGCATTGTCAATGAGCTTGTTCTTCAGCTTGGCTGGGCCTGCTCAGCCTTGTGAGAAGCAGATCCTCTTCCCTTGTCCACCCTTTTCTTCACCATATTGTGCGGCTCCTGACAAGATGACCAATGACAAGTTCCAGAATGACAGCCTGGAATGCGGTCGACAATCTCCACTGCCATTCAAGCGTGTAGCAGCAAGATCACGAATGGCTGGGAGGCAAGATCAGACATGCGCATGGGCTTGACGGGCAAGACGATGCCTGTCATTTTTTTTTTTTTTTTTTTTTTGGTCAGACGATGGCATCGATGATCACCGCTAAGTGCTGCGGCAGCCATCAGTGCAGTCACACACACCTCCAGGGCTTCTAACAAATTGCCACACATGAGCTGCTCGGGCTGCAGCCGCCACCGCCCAACAACGCACAAGCTGTGCAATAAGAAGAGGGTGGAATCGTGTCGTAATTATCTTCTGCCACATGGCCCACCCTAACCGTCTTCATTTCTCACTCTGCTCGTTCACACACTCACCAACTTGGTCCTGGATCTCCTCGGCAATGCCAGGAACCTTGTAGAGCAGCCCCAGACTCTGGTTCATTCGCTCCTCGATCACTCGCAGGTGAGTCAGCACCTGAGGGAAGAGAACAGGCAAAGTGAATAGGAGGAGTAAAACGGCAAGCAGAATAACCTGCACCGCCATGACACACGGCTGGGCTGAAGAGTCTGTCTGCACAGTGTAACCTCCAGCATTTTAATTTTTTGCTCAAAAATTGAAATGAACACTTTGAAAACTCATCAGAAATCAATGGGGACAAACTCCTGCTGGCTCTCTACTGCTCTGGACTGATATGGTGATGTGTGAGGAACGAAAGGATGGAAATGAAAATGATCAACTGATGGAGTGAGGGCTGAACTCAAACACCCCAAAATCAAATAGAACAAAATGAGGCGGCCGGCAGGCAGGCAAGTGAGTCCCTTTTGCCGAGATGTCATTGCAGCAACTCACAATCGTACTCAATAGTTTGTGTGCCAACCCGTGGCCTGACAAAATCCCAATGAGACAACTGATGGTGTCCTGGGGGATCTCCTCCCAGAAGTGGACCAGGGCATCACTGAGCTCCTGGACAGGCTGAGGCGTCAGATGGTCCCAAACATAATGTCCTACCTAGAGAAGTTCTATTGGATTGAAGTCAGGCAAGTGAGCTTGGGGTGGAGGGGAGCAGTCAATGGTATCAATTCCTTCATCCTCTTGTCATATGAGGCCAGCTAGGCATTGTCGTGCACCAGGAGGAACCCAGGAGCCACTGCACCAGCATAGGGTCTGACAATGGGTCCAAGGATTTCATCCCGATACAAATGGCAGTCAAGATGCCCACCTTTGTCTAGCCTGTAGAGGTCTGTGCGTCCCTCCATGGATATGCCTCACTCCCCAGACTGGTCTGGCTTCTCCAGACCTTTTCACATCTGTCACATGTGCTCAGGGTGAACCTGCTCTCATCTGTGAAAAGTACAGGGCAGGGTGCCTGCCAGTGGTGGACCTGCCAATTCTGGTATTCTATGGCAAATGCCAATCGAGCTCCATGGTGCCCACTAGAGGATTTTGGGCTCTCAGGCCACCCTCATGAAGTCTGTTTCTGATTGTTTGGTCAGAGACACTCACACCAGTGCCCTGCTGGAGGTCATTTCGTAGGCTCTGGCAGTGCCCTTCCTGTTCCTCCGGTCCTGCTGATGGGTTAAGGACCGTCCAAGAGGGGCCCTGTTCAGCTCTCCTAGAGTAACTGCCTGTCTGTCTACTGGAATCTCCTCCATGCCCTTGAGACTGTGCTGGGAGACGTATTGATATGCCTGCCAGGGGGTAGAAGGGTCCGAGAGATCCAAGAGGCAGATCGGAGCAGCATCTGCAGTTATGCTGATGCTGTAGAGGTCAGCAGTGGCGAAGAGAGAGCCGTGTCCAAAGGCATAGCTCTCGATTTACTGGTCAACCTACAGTACATCCCTGCCCTCGCCTATGGTCATGAGCTACGAGTACTGACTGGAAGTACACAAGGGTACAAGTGGCAGAAATTAGTCTTCTTTGCAGGGTGTCCAGGCTCAGCCTCAAGAGATACGGTGACAAGCAGAGGCATACAGAAGGACGTCATAGTAGAGCCACTGTTCTGCTGCATCAAAATTGGGTCTTGGGGGGCCGCTTTCTAGGTGCACTCAAGGGGTGAGCCCACTGAGGTGTTTCAGGCCTGGTCAACTGGGAAGAGACATCAGGGCTGAGCCAGGAGATGTTGGACAGACTACTGGCCTGGAAACACACCTTGGAGCTGGAACTAGCCAAGGAGGAAAGGGACGTCTGGGAGTTTTTTTTGTACTAAGACTGTTGTCCTTGGTGAGTGACAGAAGACAGATGGATGGATGTGAAATAGCATACACTTGAACTTTCTAGTAAAACCTGGTGAAGCAAATCTGCCTTCTCCTCATCCTCCTCACCCTTCTCCTCATCCCTCTTCCTCCTCACCCTTCTCCTCGTCCTCCTTTTCCTCACCCTTCTTCTCTCCCTCATCCTCCTCACTCTTCTCCTCCTCCTCACCCTTCGCATTCTCTTCCTCCTTCTCACCTTTCTTCTATGAGCCTGCTGTGGGTGTCCTCAGGTCTTCTCCGTCAGGGTATGTTGCTGATCCCTTTACAGTTTTTTAGCTCTGTATTTACTTATACTGTTTTTTTCCGTACTTTATTAAGCATTATATATTAATAAGAATGTGATACAAAAACACACACACACATTTCTTCTACCAGTCCCTGGTGAAGTTCCCTGGCTGCAGACTAGCATGCTGGCAGTCCACCAAGCAATGCCATCTGTCTGACAGACCTGGCTAAGCCCACTGTCATGTGGGCATGGCCAGCCTACCCCAGCACTTTTGTCATTTCTAAAGGCAATGGAGGAATAAAAGTGAGCCGCAGCTGCTGTTCCCAAAAAGCAATGTCTCTGCTCTCGCTGATATCCCATGAGGCATCTGAGGCAGCCAATTAAGATGAGGCGGGCGGGAAGTGGCTGGCTGACGAGTCCCAGGGGTCCGCTTGACTGCCGCTGCCGCCGTCGTCGAAGACACCAGCCGTTTATTAGCTCAGACCTCACACCTCTTGCTGGTAGTATTGCTGTTACGTGTACAATGTGGCAGCGCACAGTGGAGGGCGCTATATAAAATACATAGTAGGCTAATGGGCCCAGTCTGACGCCCTGGCGCAAATGGGATGCTGCATTTGAGAAGGTAAAGAGAAACTTTCACCAGCATCAGCCACCCAAAAATGGAAAATCCAAGGGCTTCAAAAGTCAAATAGTGACGTCCAATAGCCCTCATTGTTTCATTGCAGAGGCCACCTTGAATTGAAAGGCACACAGCGAGACGGCGGCAGAAGGGCACAAAGGCTAACCAGTGCCAGCGAGTCTGCTTGCCATTCATTTACGATATTACTATTACATTTGTCCGCCGATTAATTCATCTATCGTCTCCACTGTCTTTAGTCCGTCACAAAATAGCGAGGAGCTACTGGGTCAAGACGAGAGTCAGAATGGGGTGGGAACAGAAGACATCCAGACTGGTACGGTCACATTCTGCCAACTCGATGCCACCTGGAGAAGGGCAGTACTGGGCAGTGAGATTAATGAACACGGGCAAATCAGGAGGACCCTATGGACTAATACAACTATAAAAGACATGAAAGGCACTATATAACAGATACTCAATAGACGTGAAAGGCACTATATAAAAAGAGACCGCTAGAGAGAGAGAGAGCGAGCTAAGTGGCATTAAAATATCTGTTACTGTGAGCAGTTCAGAGAGCAGAAGATGACCTGATCATTAAAAAGCATCAAGTCAAGACTTAATTTGTATTTGCATCATTCAAAAGCACAAAATACCAAAAAAAATGAAAAGGGCCTGAAGCAAACGTTTGGGCTCATTACTTAGCAAGACCCCCTTTAGCGAGTATCACAGCTTGTAAACGCTTTCTGTAGCCAGCGTAGAGTCTTTCAGTTCTTACTTGGGGGTCTTTTCACCCATTCGTCCTCCAAGAGGCTCCTAATTCTGCGAGAGGCTTAGTCTGCCTGGCATGCCCTGCTCTGTACTGCGAGATCTCTCCACAGATTGTCATTGAGGTCGGGGGACTGTGAGGGTCTTGGCAAAACCGTCAGCTTTCACCATTTGAGGTGTTCCATTGGAGATTTGGAGGGGTCTTTCAGATCATTATCTTGTTGTTAAACGTCAACTTTCTAGCAGATGGTGCAATGTTTGCTTCCAGAATGTTCTGGTATTTATTTGACTCCACTCTTCCAGCTCCTATTGACGTGTTCCCTGTGCCTGTGGGCTGCAACACAAGCCCAAAGCCCGATATATCCACCCATCCATCCTTAATAGTTGAGGACGTGGTCTTTTCCTGGAATTCGGCCCCCTTCTGTCTCCAAACATATCTTTGCACATTGTGGCCACAAAGTTCTGTTTTGACTTCATTGCTCCATAGCACTTGTACCCAGAATGCATCAGGCTTCTTGAGATGTTCATTTGCAGATGGCAGGTGCTGAGTTTTGTGGCTGGGATGCTTGAGAGGTTTTCCTCTGCTGACTGTACCATGAAGGTCACATTTGTAGAACAGTGGACCACCACTGCCGGGTCTGCTAAATCTTCATGAAGGTCTCTTACAGTCAAACTGCCTTTCTGGCAATCCAACGAGCAGTACTGTCAGAACTTTTTCTTTGTCTCCACTGTTCCTGTTAACTTATACTATACTATATATACTGTTAACTGACGTTAACTTAATATCATTAATTTCTTAATGACGTTATGAACTGAGGAAATGGCCACCTGGAAACGCTTTGCTGTCTTATTGTCGCCTTCCTTCTCCTACTTGCCGAGCTTCAATTCTTTTATTGTTTCAGAGTGCCAGGCAGCTGCTTAGAGCCCATGGCTGCTGATTGTTGGTTGACAAGGTCGGAGGAGTCTGAGAATTTCTACAAGCTTTGCACTTTGCATCACCGGGGGTTTCCTAACAATGACTGAGAGCAAAACCAGAGTCCTGGTGAGCTAATGAAGGTCTGAGACCACCTTGGGAAAGGTTATCTCAGACCTCAAATATCTTGGGGTGCTCAAACTTTTGCACGGTGCCCTTTCCTTTTTTTTCCCCACTGCACAAAACAAAAACAATACACTCATCAAGCATAAAATAGCAAAAAAAAAATAAAATAAAGCGTCATCTGGAACCCGAGGCCGTTTGGTGATTAGCTCACCTTCTGCTCACTTAACTATTCGCAGGAACAGACATTTTAAGCAAAGGGATCACAAACGCCTCTGCAGATGGGTTTCAAGAAAGACGATAGAGACAGAGAGACATGAAAGGCGCTATATAACAGATAGATAGATAGTAAGAAAGGCGCTATAACACAGAGAGAGAGATATTAAGAAAAGCACTATATAACAGATAGATAGTAAGAAAGGCGCTATATAACAGAGATAGATATTAAGAAAGGCGCTATAACACAGATAGACATATAGCGCCTTTCTTAACAGGGAGATAGATAGTAAGAAATGCTCTAGATATTAAGGTGCTGTAACACAGATAGATATTAAGAAAGGTGCTATATAACAGAGAGACAGTTAGAAAGGCGCTATAACACAGAGAGAGAGAGATATTAAGGTGCTATAACACAGATAGATATTAAGACGCTATATAACCGAAAGTAGATATTAAGAAAAGCACTATATAACAGAGATAGATAGTAAGAAAGGCGCTATATAACAGATAGATATTAAGAAAGGCGCTATATAACAGAGAGATAGATATTTAGAAAAGATAGATGGATGTGAAAGGAACCATACAATAGATGGATGGACACGAAAGGCACTATACAAGAGAGAGACAGATAAGCGTAAAAGAAACCATAAGCAAATATTTACGAGGTGAAAGGCACTATAAAAAGAGACAACTATATAGCTGTGAAAGGCACTATAAACAGATAGATATAAGAGGCAGATGTGATGGTCATCAAAGAGACAGATACACTAATATGAAAAGCAAATGAAAAATGTATAAAAGGTACTGCATAACAGATAGGTATAAAAAGCACCATATTAAAGAAAAATAATATGAAAGGCAGTATAAACAGGCAGATACAAAAGACACTTTGGAAAGACTGATATGAAAGTCACTATAAAGAGATAGATGGATGCACAGATATGAAAAACACCATGAACAGATAGACACAGTGTATGTAGATATGAAAGGAGAGAGCAATATGAAATACACCCAACAGACAGATACCCACATGCTCTGTATATGACAGGCAGTATAAGCCGATACACACTGTACACACTGTACACATACAGTAAAGGCACCAGAGGCAGCTAGAATGATGAGCACTAGCAGTAGTCGTATCGCCCTGAGCTCAGAGTTCAGTCAGATTCTTACCTGGCTATCTGATCAACACACCACACATCTTCACAATTGACAAAAGTGGCTTCAAACACAGAACTTTCTTTGTATTATTAATAAAGTGGACAGCTTTAAGGTGCAATGAGTCCTTTAAGCAGACAAACAGGCCGTCACCATCCACCTGATGTCCGAGTCTCGTTTTCCCTTTCAGGGTCGTGTGCCTGGACGCGCGCGCACACAGAGGTCCGCTTTAGAGTTGCTGTCCTTATATGAAGTTGGTAAACCCGAGAACATGCAAACTCCACACTAAGGGGGTGACACCTTGGAGCTGTAGGGCCACAGTGCTAACCACTGAGCCACCATGTTACCCCCTCTTATCTTTATGGTCAGGCTGCTTTCATTTTGTACGGTAACTGGGGCAGCAACTATAGAAAACTGTATTGTTAAAATTGGTAATTTGCATGTATTAGAAAAGTACTGAGACAAGTAGATATTATATTCCACCAAGCATTAAGATATAGGAGTTAGAATTATAGAAATATAAAGGCTTATGCTACATATATTATTATTATTATTATTTTGTATAAGCCTGAAACCACCCAACAGTTCATATGCCGAAGAATGGGCCCCTCGTTTAGAGAAGGGAATGTGAACTCTTTGGTTGTAAATCACTGTAGGGGGAGAGAATAGCCCCTTATTAAACAGATAAGATGGACGGGGGGGAGGGGGGGGGTTTGATACCCCCTCAGTGCTGTGAATTATTGGTGGACTAAATTAGAGGCAGGACTGGAGCAATGTAATGTTAGGAGTCAGATGAGGAAGAATAATGGCTGAAATGATAAGAATTGTAATAAATGTAAAAGGTGCCCATTGCTGGGGGGCTCATTATTCCATCTGAGTTGAGTCTGTATGTGCACCATACAATAAAGCCCGATTCTGCCGCCTGTACTGAGACTCGGAGTGCCTTCACTGGGGCTGAGGGCGCCCCTGCCATGTCTGCCTGCTTCAACACAACCTTCATCACCGAAAGCAACACAAGAATGTGATCCAAAGAAAGAACACACCATAATGTGCAATAACCACCAATGGGGGTGACGGGACTGGACTGGGCTAACCTGACCAGCAGTGAGTGCTGATCTCAACCTGGACTGCAAACCTCTGGGGAAAAAAAAAAGGGGAAATCACCTATGGGTTTTTTTTTTTTTTTTTTAACCCCAGACATCTTATTCAGTACCATGAGGATTAAAAGTTGGCCCATCTCTGATTATTATTTCTGAAGAGTACACTTAAGTGTAAGGATGACAATATTACTGACCAATAGAGCTGCAGACCTCCACAGCTTTGCTCTGTGGACAAGCCAATTAAATTGCAGCGATCTGATAAAACTCAGCTGCCACTGCAGGAAATGTCTGTCATGTGATGTGACACGCCCCTTTGTCTCTAACAAACACACACACAATGCACACTCTTCTCATAAAATATTTGTGGAGAAGGGTAGGGCTGTGGGAGGAGTAACGACTAATTGGGGAGGTGTGTGCTATAGTGGGCGTGGCTCGTGTTGGAGGGGTTTATGTAGACATAGTACTGAAGAATTAAATATTTAAAGTGATACCGAAAATACAAATATTAAATTTATTGTAAATACAATTCTCACACTACTGCACTTTACTAAAGGCAATAATAATAAAAAATATATATATTAATATAATATATAAATTGATTTATTGTTTATTAACAATAATAATAATAATAATAATAATAATAATAATAATAATAATAAATAAATATATAATCATATATAAATAAAAAATAAATTGCTAAAAATAAATACAAATATAAACAAAAAACAAATTATAGAAATAATTATTGCTTATTAATAATTAATAGTAAATTGTATTTTATTGCTTATTATTAACAATATATAATAATTTATGTATTGTTTATTAACAATAATAATAATAATCAATAATATTAATAAACAATAAATAATAATTATTAATTGTTAATAATAAATAATGATTATTATTATTTAATAATAATATTACATTTAAACAATAAAACCAATTTAAGGTAAAAAGATTTGCTTATTGTGAAAGTGGTTGACACTAAAACCCGCAGCACTAGGGGGCGCCACTCTTGAACCTGAGAAGCAGGGATGTGAAGTGACAAAAAAAAAAAAAAAAACACACAACACAAAGTGCTGCAGACCGAAGATCCTGATTGGTTGTAACTCGTGAGTGAGGCTGAAATGAAAAGCTCCTGCCACTGGGACAGAACTAACTAAAAAAAAAAAAAAAAAAAAAAAAGCCCCAGAAGCACACACACTGGATGACTAAACAAATTAAAAACTAAAAGTAACACTAGAGAACCAAGAGGCTTGCTTTCACACTACTTTCTAGGCAGCAGAGGTTCGCTCATCTAGCAGAGCCAACACCCACCACCCACCACCAGATGCTTTCCATAGCCATGCATATGTTTTTGCGCCGCCTATTGGTGGAAAGCGGCATGAGCCCCCACTGCCTTTACGCCCAATGGAGCTCTAAAGAGGAGGACCTTATGGCTGTTAAGACAAATATGGCTTTGAGGCTGGGACACATTCAAGCTGTTAGCGCCTACCTGTGGTCGGATCTGGGCAGCCTTCTTGGGATCGACCATGTGCACGTGCTCAAAGTGTTTCAGTGTGTGCTGCCGGTCCTTCTGCTCTGCACGCACATACTTCTTCAGAAGGTTAAACACATGGCGAGGCTGTGGAGAGGAGGACAGTCACTAGCTGGGCACAGTGGTGGCAAAGCACTCTTTAGACAGAAGATGGAAGGATGAAGACGAGGGATAACATACAGAAAGGAGGAGCACAGGGACACCACCTGCCAATGAGAGTCTGGCACAGAGTACACAGAGGAAAAGAGCACACTATGTCTGATCATGTGGAGGAGGACGTGGACAAACACAACAGCAATGGGCACACAAGAGGCCAGGCACTACTGTACATCTGTGGAACACGCAGAACACATAATGGCAAGTTAACACCACCAAAAAAAATACAGGGAGGTCTAAGGTGGAGTTGTACAGAGGACTGAGAGATGCCACCTCTGCAGCTGGTATGATGGGAACAAACAGGCCTGACTGGACAGGACAGCCTCACTACCTCAGGGGAAAGGAGCATGACAGAAAAAAAACGGGTGACGACATTGAGAGAACAAGTACTAGCCACCTGAGGGCCACTCTGAAAAAGGAAAGAGAAACACCAGCAGCCCCCCTGAGCCTTACAAAGAGGAATGGGCTGAAGACAGAAAATGAGCTCCAAGTGGAGAAGCACAGACGATGGACCATTCAGAAAGAGATAAAAGAGACACAGAGGAGAATTAGTGCAAGGGAGACGGGCACCACACGGACGAGAGGAACTGACCATGCGCCAAATAGTAGAAGGAGTAGATGAAGTGCAACGAGATCAGACATACCACCAGCCTACTGAGTGTTAAAACGATACAGAGAGAGAGAGAGAGAGGCGGGATGAAGACAAAGAACAGGCAGGGGATGGACCACACGCAAAATGAGCGCAGAGTGGACAGGAACAGCCAGAAATATGAATGAACACACGCCTCAAAGAGACGGACACCATTTGGATACAAGGAGCTGACCGTGTGCCAAGCACTGAAAGAAAAGGAATGACTGGGAGTTGAAGTACAAAGAGTTAATACGAAAGAGAGAGAAAAAGTGACGTACTGAAGACAAAGACCACAAGTGGAAATGACCTCAAAGTGGACACACAGAGCTGACAGACCAATCAGATATGAGGAAAACCAAGTCTACCTGGGCACAAGGAGCTGATTGTAAGCCAATCACTTAAAGGAGAGGAGTACTTGGCATAGATGAAGTACAAAAGAGAGACCACCGGCCCGCAGAGTGTTAATAAGTTAGAGACAGACCAGACACACCACACGTGGAAATGACCTCAAAGTGGACACACAAAGCTGACGGACCAATCACAGATAAGACGACGACTAAGTAGAGAGCTAGTAAATGGGAGATGAGTAGGACCCGGGGATGATGAGCTGAACTAGAAACAGGAGCCCACTGTGTGCCAGGCACCTAAAGGAAGAGAAGACTTGAAGTAGAAGAAGTACAAAGAGAGAAGAGACACCTGCAACCTACTGATCGTCTAAAACCAAACACAGAGATGGATTGAAGACAAAGACCAGACACACCACACGTGGAAATGAGCTCAAAGTGGACACACAAAGCTGACGGACCAATCAGATACGAGGAAAACCAAGTCTACCTGGGCACGAGGAGCTGACTGTAAGCCAATCGTTTAAAGGAGAGGAGTACTTGGAATAGATGAAGTACAAAAAAGAGACCACCGGCCAACAGAGTATTCAGAAGAATGACACAGAGACAGGCTGAAGACGAAGACCAGACACACCACTAGCAGAATGAGTGGCCAGGGCACAGCTAATGGACCAATCAGATACAAAGACAAGTACAAACAAGGAGATTAGGTGACTTTGTGCCAATTACTTGACACTAGAAGCCCTGAAGCCTACGAAAAAAGTCGTAATCCCGTAAATTCCTTTGCACCTCGCGCCTACATTTACCCAAATCATTGTAGACATGCAACACACATGAAATGTATGTGTTTCAGATAATAAGATATTATTTACACTCTACAGCTCCCGGTACCTCACACCCAGATAAACAGATCTGAGCTGCGTCGGTGGTAATGGGACAGCAGGCTGCTTGTGCTGATCGACACATTTGCTAAACAAAAGACGGTGACGAAGAGGTGCGAAGGAATTTATGGTGGGCCGGGATTACAAGTTTTTTCGTAGGCTTCAGGGGTTCTAGTGGTAAAGGAGCAGAACAGTTGGAATAGATGAAGTACAAAGGGAGACCACCAGCCTACTGAATGTTAAGATGCATAGAGAGACGGGCTGAAGTCAAATAACAGACAAACCATCAGGTGGAATAAGTTCAAAGTGGACACACACACACGCACACAGCTGATGTCACCTTCATAGTCAAGAAAATGACTCAATAGAGAATAAGTAAAAAGGAGACAAGCACCACCAGGAGATGATGAGCTGAAAGAGAAAGAAGAGTGCACTGCGAGCCAAGTACAGAAAGGATGAGAAGACAATGATGGAAGTTCAAGGAGATGAGAGAGACCACTAACCTACTAACTCTTAAAAACATACACAGAGATGGGCTGAAGATAAAGAACAGATGCACCACAAGTGCAATGAGCTCAAAATGGACAGGGCACAGCTGACGGCCCAATCAGATATGCTCAAAGTAGAGACACACAGCTGACCGGCCAATCAGATACGCTTAAAGTGGAGACACACAGCTGATGGGCCAATCAGGTACACTCAAAGTGGACAAACACAGCTGACGGGCCAATCAGATACGCTCAAAGTGGATAAACACAGCTAATGGACTAATAAGATACGTTCAAAATGGACATACACACACAGGTAATGGACCTATCAGATATGCTCAAAGTGGACACACACAGCTGACCGGCCAATCAGGTACACTCAAAGTGGACAAACACAGCTGACAGGCCAATCAGATTCAAGGAGAAAGACTCAAAGAATTAATATAAAGGATATGAGGAGCTAAAAAAGAGAAAGAGCAGCAGACTGTGTGCCAATTAAAGTACAACGACCAGCCAACACAGTGTTGTTAAGAGAGACAGACGGGCTGAAGACAAAGAACAGACACACCACAAATGGCATGAGCTTAGAATGGATGGCACAACCTGTGGATTTGAGGAGGCACAACCTGCACATTAGGCAGAAGCAAGAAACCCACTAGACACAGAATTACTATGGCACAGATGAGAATCTCTAGGTGCTGAAAAAGGAAAGCGCTAACCATGTACTAAAAGGAGATAAATGAGCAGCAAGGAATCCAAACTGGACAAGACAACAAATGTCATCCATTAAAGATGAACAACAGATACAGAGAGAGGGAAACGGCTTGAGGACACGGGACAGACCAGAGACACGCTGCGTGCAGAATGACTATGGAGACTCCATAAGAGGAAAGGCGCCAACTGTGGGCCGGCCAGTCAGAAGCAAGAGATCTGATATATGTACAATTTGGCTCAGGTGGGTACAACCTGCACATTAGGAAAGGGAAGTAGGAAGAGGAACAGTGACTGTGTGCCAAATATTGAAAAAAAGAACACCACTTAATAGATGAAGTACAAAGAGTGAGGAGACATCGCCAGCCTACCGAGTATTAAAAACAGAGAGAGACATCGAGACGGCCTGAACAAAAAGAATAGAGAAGAGATACACTGCATGTGGAATGAGCTCAAAGTGGACGGTGACATCCTGAGGATCAGTCAGAAATAAAGACTCGGAGTAAAGGAGACGAGTACCACCAAGGCATAAGGACGTAAAGACAAAAACAAAACTACCAGTGGGCCAAACGGTAAAAGGACACGTGGGAGAGGACAAACTGCAAAAAAGATGAGAGAAACCAGCAGCCTACCAAGCGTTCAAATGGTACATGGAGAAAAATGAGTGGATGAAGAACAACAGTCAGGAGACAACACCCCATGTAGAATGAGCTTAAAGTGAAGACCAACAGACCAATCAGAGACAAAGAGGAAGACACCGTAGAGAATTAGTTAGAAGGAGGTGAGCACCGCACCACCTGGACAAGCAGAGCTGAAAGAGAAAGAGGAGTAGACTACTGTGTGCCAAGCACTAAATGAAAAGGAACACTCGGAGAAGATGAAGTACCAAGAGTAGGGAGACAAGAACCAGCCTATGGTGTGTTAAAGAGATACACAGTGAGAGAGAGAGAGAGAGAGACGGGACAAAGACAAAGAACGGGAAGGAGATGAACCACATGCAAAATGGACAGAGACAGTCGACGGACCAGCTGGAAGTAAGAAAAAGATTAAAACAGGTAGACACCACTTGGACAAGAGGAGCTCAAACAGAAAGTACTCAAAGGAAAGGGACACCTGGTGTTGATGAAATACAAAGAGATGAGAGACCCCATCAGCCCACAGAGTGTTGCAAAATAAAGGGGATGAAGACAAAGAACAGAGAGGAGGACACACCACATGTGTAATGCACTCCAACTGGATGGGCCCAGTTGGCAGATCAGTCAAGAGAGAAGATGACGACTCAAAAGAATTAGTATGAAGGAGAACGAGATGACCTGGACATATGGAGATGAAAGATAAAGAGCAGCCGACTGAGTGCCACTTACTAAAAGGGAAGAAACACCTGGAATAGGTGAAGAACAAAGAAAGACCACCAGCCTACTGAGTATTCGTAAGAACACTGAGAGATGAGCTGAAGACAAAGAACAGACGCACCACATGTGGAATGATCTCGGCTGATGGACCAATCAGATACAAGGAGACCTGGGGGTGGGCTGACTATATGCCAATTACTTAAAGGAGAGGAAGACTTGGGATAGACAAAGTGCAAAGAGATACCACCAGCCTACTGAGTATTCGTAAGAACACATTGAGAGATGAGCTGAAGACAAAGAGCAGACACACCACAAGTGGGATGAGCTCAAAGCTGACATCAGAAACGAGAGATGCTACCTGAAGTACGAGTGGACAAAAGAGACACACAACATGCAAACTTGGGTCAGAGTGAAGAGACACGGCCTGCAGCTGTAGAACATGGAGAGGAGTCGCACAGAGATGCCAGCTGAGATGAAATCTGAAGATCACAGCTCCATGTCCAACGAAGAAGTGTACAGAAGCAAAAGAGCGGAGAGGACTGAGGGTTTTGTCGGCTAACAGACTACACCGATTGGGTTATGGTTACCAGAGACACACATAACATTAGAAAGGGAACAGTGGAGAGATGTGGCCTGGTGGGAGCAAACAGAAGAGACACACTGAAAAACAAATCAGTAAAAAAGTGTGGCCTACAGATAAAGTCCCCAGAAATGAGAGACGCTACCTGAAGTTCAAACAAACGGAAGACACGCAGACACACCATGAAGACCCAGCTCAGCCTTCAGGCTTAGAAAATGGAGAAGACTCACACCGAGAAACTAGCAGAGACAAAATCTGGAGCGCACAGGCCTGTGGCCCCACACTGAGCATATGAAGTAGACAAGCTGAAGGAGGGGAGACCACGCATAGTCTTCTACCTCAAGTCATACAGCATCAGGGAGAGAAAAAATGCAGGGGCTCGGCCTGGAAAGCAGTAGACCATGAGAATGAAACACACAGAGGATAGACAGAAACAGAAACAGAACCCCCCCGTACACTGCTGACCAGAGATGCAGGGTCTCCTCTGTGTACCACACAACAGACTGAAGCCGTGCGGTGATTGCGATTCTCAGATAGTGTAATAACGGCCCCCCTGGTCCTGCATTACGCTCTTTCCAGTGAGACGTCCAAAGGTCCACTCAAGACGTGCTTGTTTAGAGGAGCCTTTGGTCGTATTGTTGTATTGTTCTGTTGCTTGTCGATTGTTGTATTGTTCTATTGTTTGTTGGAATGGATGTTTTTAATTGTTTATATAACTGTAGGGTGCTTCCTGGCCTTGACTTTACTTACTCACATGTGACCGAAGCCATTTGCAAACTAAGCACAGAGATTAAAGACACCCTCTGATCCACACACAAGAAAGGAAGGCCGGACTTGCTCCAATGTGCTCCGGGAGAGCAGACACAAGCATCGGGTTCTTCACAAACGAGAGGCGCCATCGTGATAAGAAGCAGCCGCTTGACCAAAACCTGGTGTCTCGATACTCTGTGGAGACCAAGACCAGAGAGGCGCAGGCACGACTCACTAGCCAGAGAGAACGGAGGAGTGAAGGAGGCGCACAAGGAGACGACACAACAGCCAACGTCAGACATTCGCATCTCATGTTTTCAAGTTCCGTAATGTGACCTCGTTTTTTTCTCATTATGTTTGATCTCCCCTATAATGTGCATCCATACATCTGTTTTAATAAGCTGCTCCTCTCTCTGCATTTCAATTTACTGTAACGTTCCTCCACCCCCGGTGTCAGAGCTGACTAAAGGCCCACAACTCAACTCCCCTTTTTTCTTTTGTTTTATTAATTTGGTTGCACCCCCCCCCCCCCCCCATTTCCCGCCTGGTAATGTTGATAGCGCGGCAGAATTGATCGCCTCCATTTCGCTGAGCTTGCTTACTTTCCGAAGGGATGGGTCCATTAATGTCAAATCCTGGCTGAATTATACTGCTGTTAAGATTACTGTATAGATTTTATTTCAATTTAGGGTCATAATGTTTTCTAAGCCCTCCCTAAAACTCATTTAACGTGTAATCACCTGACGGGATTTCTACATTTATTTTTCTGAATTACAACTCTCCCCCAAAACTCCTCAAAATCCGAAATCACACAAAAAAAAGGGTACATTTTATGTAACGAGTCCTGAAAATACTCAAGATCGGGCCACAAAGGACAGCACAATGTCATTTAAGTAAGGTCCTGCTATGATAATACTGGTCAAAATTAATTACTTAAGTTCAATACATTAAATAAATTAAGTTTGTTAAAGAAACGGTTTATTAAACCTTATAAGCCAATCGGAGTACACTAATGGTTAGCCGTTTACCTTACTGAACAATATTCCAAATTTCCCCATGGGATTAATGAAATTTATCTAATGAAAAAAACAAAATTCGCCTAAGAGACAGCAATACTGAAGTTGTCCACCAGAGGGGGTAGGATATAAGAAACTGTTGTGGCGATTTTGTCCTTTAACTGTGAACAGTTCAAACTCGGAAAATGTGGCTGGAAATGGAGTGGCACTGAAGAAGGATTTTATTTCGATTTGAAACTCGTGGAGTTTACGCTCACTTAGGTTTCAAATCAAACAACCAAGGAGAGCCTGAAAATGTAAAAAAAAAAAATAAAAAAAAAAAAGGTGTAAGATGTCAACACGGTTTCAAAAACTCAAAAACAAATGGTTTGCGACTTGTTTTCTTTTGTTACTTTTTGTTAATAATGTTCCACTTTTAAGTTAAGAAATTTGTTAATTCCCATCGTTTGGAATTTTCACAAAACATACTTTGGCCTTCTAATGATTGTAATGTCTTTTCATTCTGTTAGTCATAGGGTGAGCCCGAGGGGGCGGGGCCCCCCAACACTGCAGCTGGGGTCACCAAGGGCCTACATAATCCACGAGGAGGGCCTCACTTTGCTTTTCGCTCCTGCTTGTTTGGTGGTCTTGTATTTGGAGTTTTAGATTACCGTAGGCCCCCCGTTTTTGAAATTCGGGGTTCAGAGTAAAAAAAAGCACAGCCATCGCACTTAGGACATGGAGACAATTCACAAAAGAGCTGTCAGATGAGATGAAATCTGCAGATTATAGGTCCACGTCTGAAGATTAAGAGTAGAGGAGCAGAACCAGCGGAGAGGGCCGAGGTCGACTTGTAGACGGAGACTCTACAGATGGAGTTATGGCAAAGGAGACACACAGGATGTTAGCAAGGGAAATTTGAGGAGATGCAGCCTGGACAAAGCGCCTACAGTATTAGCAACCATCCCGACGTGGCTCAGAGTAAAGAGACGCGACCTGCAGGCTTAGAATATGGTGGAGAGTCACATGGACTCGCCAGCAGAGATGAAATATGGGGAGTACAGGCCCATCTCCGAAGGGTAAGAATGGAAAGCAGAAAGAGTCGAGAGGATGGGGGTGTACTTTGGGTGAGAGACTCTACTGACGGGGTTATGGCACAGGACACACGCATGATGTTAGCAAGGGTACAGTGGAGAGACGCAGCCTGGAGAGCAACAGGCAACCACCAGTGGAGAGAGGAGATGCGCTGAAGGTCAACTGAGTAAGGAAACGCCACCTCCAGAAAATAAGAGATGCTACTTGAAGACTGAAGAGATTTGCACAACATAGACCAGGCTCAGGGTAAATGGACACAGCCTGATGACTTGCAACATGGAGGAGAGCCACGCACAGACATAAATTATGGAGGGTAGAGACCAACGTCTGAAGAGTCAGGGTAGAAAGAAGAAAGAGTGCAGAGGAACTGAGGCCTACTTGTGGATCGAGGACAGAGAGAGTCCACATACAGGAAAAAACAACCTGGAGACCAACAAACAACCACTTGAACAGAAGAGACTTACAACCAGGCAGACCTGGCTCAGCCTGTAAGCTCAGAACATGGAGAAGACTCACACAGACATGCCAAAAGAGGTGAAACATGGCCCAAATCGAGAGCCTAGGAGTAGAACGCAGAAAGAGCAGAGAGGACTGAGGTCAACTTGTCGAAGGAGACTCTACCGATGGGGTTCTGCTATCAGAGACACGCCGGGCATTAGCAAGGAAAATGTGGGGAGAGACAGCCTGGAGAGTAACAAGTGGCCACCAGGCGAAGAGAGGAGATGTATTGAAGGTCGAATGAGTAAGGAAATGCCACCTTCAGAAAACAAGAGATGCTACCTGAAGAAGTGCAAAGAGAAGAGAGACCACTTGCACAACGTAGTCCAGGCTCAGGGTAACTGGACACAACCTGATGACTCAGAACATGGAGAAGATTCACACAGACATGCCAACTGAGGTGAAATGCAGTCCAAATCCAAACCCAGGAGTAGAACACAGAAAGAGCAGAGAGGAGTGAGATCGATTTGTAGATGGAGACTCTACCGATGGGGTTATTCTACAGGAGACACACCGAACGTTAGCAAGGGTAATGTGGGGAGACACAGCCTGGAGACCAGCAGACGACCCCTGATCCCGAGCCATGAATAAAGAATGGGACCCAAACATCCTCTGAGAGCAATTTCTGCCAACCATCAAGAACATTTTGGTGACCAACAATTAACAATCCAGCATGACGGAGCACCAGGCCATAAGGCCAAGGTGACAACTAAGTGGTTCGGGGAACAAAACATTGACATTTGGGGCCCACGGCCAGGAGACTCCCCGGACTGTACGAGCAGGTAGAAGAGATGCACCAAAGGCTGAATGAGTAAAGACAGGGGGACTGCAGACAAAGAACAAAGTCATGGCAGTCACTGCCTGAACGACAGATGGACAGAAGAGTTGCACGCCATGCAGACCAGGCTCAGAGTAAAGAGACACCGCCTGATGACTTCCGACATGAAGAGTCACAGAGACAACATGTAGAGATTACAGGCTCATGTCTGAAGAGTAAGAGCAGAGAAGATGGTAAAGGACTGAGGCAGACGTGTGGTTCAAGGATGCTGGCCAAGTATCAAGATGAGATGGGTGGTGGGAAACACAGAATGAAGTCAAGACAGCATGGTGGCCTGCCAGATGTATTGTTCTGAATGAAATGACAAAAAAAAAGTCCAAGTCTGGCCGATGACACACACACATCCACGCTGGTACAGCCGCCTTACCTTGGGGGGCTCAGCCTGCAGTGCGGTCAGGTAGTTCTCGAGGGCAATCCGTCGGCGGTCGTTCAGCATCGCTTCCACGCGGGCCATGTGGGTTTCCACCAGCTGCTGCCGTTCGCTGGCGGCCTCCTGCTCCAGTGTCTCGACCTTTTCTTGGAAGTGCTGCCATGGTAAAGGGAACACACACAACAACAAAAAAAAAAAATCGGTAAATGAGGCCCAGTGTGCCCATGAGACTGGCATCCTACTGTTTGTTATTCAAGTAGATTTCTGCATCCGGCCAGCAAGCTTGTGATTGATGCCATCTGTGCCCTTTCCTGAAATAGGACAAAGGATACCTTATTGGCTTTATGATGACCTCAACTACTACTTCTTTCGGCTGCTCCCGTCAGGGATTTTCCATCTTATGACGACCTCAACAATACTGTTTCCATGTGATGACTGGCACCACAAAACAAAGTAAGGGGCATATGGACCTGGATATTCACTCACTATCTGCCTGTACACATGTGGGTCACTTTGGCCTCATGCCCAGGTGGCCACTATGCCCACCAGAAGACAGATACGAGCCCTGGGTCTGCACCCCCTATACTCACCCTGACTTGCTTGGTATCCACTGGCAACTCTCAATCTCAAGAGGACACACTTCAACATGGAGGCCCTTAACCTGTCAAAGGCCATGAGGTCCACAGCCTGAATTGTAACCTCATTCTGGACACTTGAACCCCTGGGGACGTTCTTTTGGCTGATCACACATGACCACCTTACTCTGGATAAGCACATTCAGTTGTTCGGCTGAATGATGATCAATGAATCAAGCCCTCTGCTTCCAGCTGACTGACCAGTGCCCTCCATTTACTTGAACTCCTCCACTAGGGGGTGCTACAAGAGGACCATGACCTGGAAATTAGAGGTGCCAATACTCCTCCCAACTCTGGGAGCATGCATGCTGGGGCCTGATGTGAGCAAACTGCACCGATCACCCCCAATGGGTCCAACAAAAATGTCAACCTGGTAAAGCAGGTGCCAGCTGGCTTGCAGCAGCGCACCCTACTGGACACTATGGGATGCACAGCAGAGTCAGAGCCTCCAGAAGGCCTCAAGTGTTCTTGGGTCACCTGTCATGCTCAGTGGGGGGATTCATGAGCCGCAGCCCGCGTGCAGCTTGTTTGAATAGCCCATGGAGGATGTGCCCACCACTCGGTCACTCAAAAGTCCGGGACAGGCTAGCGGCCATGAACTGATAAACTGGTCACTTTACTTTGGTCTTCAATCCGATTCTCCTTCATGGCAAAGCAGTCTCATTACACAGAGAGGGTCACTTTAAAGCCAACACATCCCATTGTCTGCCGAAGTTCCACCTTCGCTTTTCATACTTGCAATATTAACAGATTTCATTATCAGCACGTCAACACGCAGTTTCAAGCTGGATTTTTGTCGTCTTCTTTGCTCCTGGCGTTGCCCGTCACTCCTGAACTCACCTGGATGACGGCCTTCTTGTCGGCACGTGGCAGGTTCTTGGCCTGTCGCTCTGCCTCTTCCCACTCCCTCATCACCTGGAGGAACAAGAAGATGGAGATGGCACAGTAAGATTAAAAAAATAAATATTATTTATATATATTATATTATACTTTTTATATATATATTTCTATATATTATATATATGCATGCAATTCCATGCCAGACCAGGGGGTGGCAGACTGTGCTAATTCTTTCTCTCACTTCTCTGCAGACGTGTTACGGGAAATTCTGCCTGCCCTGATGACATCACTTCCGGTTCTGGCCCTGTTAGTGATGTCTCTTCTTCTGCTCTCTTTTAAAGCTGCCATCTTTTTTATAAGCAAATCAGTTCTGTGTTGGACTCGAACCTTTGCACATCTGTACAACCAATTTATCCTTTTGCATGCATTAAATATTATATGGGTGGGTGGCTGCCCCAAACCTTTTTTGGCTCATTATTTGTCTATCCTTGACTAATTTATATATATATATATATATATATATATATATATATATATATATATGAGATAGACAAATAAAGGCATGTCTGTAGTGGGAAGAGGCATGTGTGTATATAAACACATACATATACACACACACTGTCCCCTGGTGGACAAATGAGATGTACTCAAATCAAGAGGAAGAAACAGCAATGACCAGCAAAAATGAGACCCCTCATGGTCTCCCTTCTGTTAGAAAAAGCAGAAAATAACCAGAGGATTCAAGCCAAAGTGTTAGCACTCGCACTGTCAGGACACTTCTTACAATGCGGGACGGAGGTCCGCCGTCCCCTGTGGCGGACTCTGGCAGTGACATCAGGGTGGAGTAGACTGTGCCAATCGCTGGGTTTGAAATTAGTAAACTTCAGCATGAAGATGTGCAAAGCAAGAGCGGCGACCGTTTGCGTCTTTCTAATTGCTGGCCCCGCGAAAAAGTCAGGGAGGGAGAAGCACAGGGAGGAACCAGTGAAAGATGCCTTAGCTGCACACTACCAGCACCACAAAACAACACTACCGCCTAGTGGCTGTTAAATAAAATAACATGGGTCAGAATTCTACTTGACTCTGTAAATAAAGTGCCAGGCTGCCAGTTCAGAGCCCACTATGGCCCCTCGTTATCCGCTTCTGTTGCTTAGTAATGATTCAGAGTCTATGTCTTTATTATTAAACTTAATAATGTGATGCATACGTACAACTGTGAGAGGTGGTCATTCAGCTCGTTTGGTCAGCTGGCGTCTCATCAACACATAAAACTTTTTTCCGAACATTCCTTCATTTCCAGATTGTATCAAGAGCCCCAGTGCCCACCATCAAATCCATTCCTACCCCACTTGCCCACCTGGGACATCTTCTCCCGATGCTTGGCCTCCAGGCTCTCCTTGGCCTTCTGGAAGTGGGCATGCTCGTTCTCATCGCCGGGCGTCTCCAGGTACTTGTCCACTGCATCAGGGGTGCTAGCAGCTGTGGTGGGCACTGGGTACAGAGAAAAGGACAGATCAGGCCTGCAGCAGACAACAGGGACCACCTCCCACCATCATCTTCATCATTTTCAGAGACCGCCCCCAACCCAACACCATCACCACTACTCCATTTTACCAGCCTCTGCCCTTCTGTTTACCACTCCTGCCAGATGGAGAGCCAGAAAATTCTGGATGTGTTAGAAAGCAGGCAGACAGAAAGCAGAAAACCAGCGGCCCCCCAGAGACTGCCACTCAGAGGAATGCTGGAAACGGCACTCTCAACAACAAGGGGCATAATGAGTGGGCATTAGGGAGTCCGTCCAAGATGTCACCCCCTAACTATTATAGATTTGTATCGGCAGAAGGTTAGAGTTTGGCATGCTGGGGGCATCTGGGTGGATCCCATACCCAGGGTCCTCACCGGACGTCACCCTCTATATACCCACTTGTTCAGCCCCGAGAGGTTGTGATGCACCAATTTGAATCCCCCAAAAAAATAAATAGCTGAAAAAGTGGGGCATCTCCACACAGAGTGGTGGAGCGACGGACAGACAGACAGACCCCCCCCCTGTGAGAGAGCAGCGCAGAAGAGGCGAGTCAGGTGTTAGTGACCAGTCAGTGAGGAAGGTAGGAAGGAGTGGACAGACAGGCCTTCCAGTAAGTGAAGACGGTGACAAGCATGGGACAGACAGGCCCGTTAGTGAGGACAGTGCAGAAGAGTGGACAGACAGGCGTCTCAGTAGTGACCCAGCGCCCCCAGTTAGTGAGGTCAGTGATGCCACGTGGACGGGGCTCCCACTTACGCACACCGCCGCACACCGACATGCAGTACTCCTCGGTCCCAAAGTTGTTGCGGTTGCCTCCACAGCCACCGTAGATGAACTGGAAGCACTGGCCTTTGGACAGGTCGAAGAACCAGCGGGGCAGCATGGCACGGCAAGGACCGGTCAGGGCCTCTTCTGAGCACACCTCTGAGAGGAGGAGGAGGAGAGTGAGGGCACAGCGGGTAACACTGCGACTAGGGGACAAGCCTTACATGTTACCTGAGGTCCCCTTTAGCAACAGGGCCCGTCTGGAGGAGGAAAACCACACAGACAGACAGAAAGACAGACCAACCAACTGACGGACAGAAGGACACAATGAGTCCCCAATGGCATAGGGACATGGCCTAAATTCACCTGGATGGCATTCTCAATTCGAGCCAGTAGCGAGAATAGGGACCTGACGATGGGAGGGGAGGATTTATGGAATGAAGACACAAAGACATGGAGGACGAGACCTGTCTACCTCAGACCTGTAAGCTGCACCTAAACTTCAACTTCAAAAAAAAAACAATAGGGCATCGCTGGGGGGACAGCTGGCAGAGGTCCTCTGTGACAGTGGAGGGATGGGGCAGGGCATCTCACCTACATAGGACAAGGACCTGCCTCACCGATGGGGTCAAACGTCACGACTCTTAACCATACAAGGTAAGGACACCACTGGGAGACGAGGGATGGGGTGGGATCTGATGTGGGTTGAGTCAGATGTCAGACTCGACCATATAAGGCAAGGACACCACTGGGAGACAAGGGATTGGGCGGGGTCTGATGTGGGTGGAGTCAGATGTCAGACTCTTAACCATATAAGACAAGGACCTGCCTCACTGATGGGGAGGGGTCAAATGTCAGACTCTTAACCATGCAAGACAAGGACACCACTGGGAGACGAGGGATGGGATGGAGTCAGAAGTCAGACTCTTAACCGTATAAGTCTAGGGCCAAACGTAAGACTTACCCATATAAAGACAAGGACCTCTAGGACAAGACGGGGATGGGATGGGGTGAGATTCCTAAACATACAAGAGGAGGACACCTCTGACAGATGATGAATGGGGTCGGGGTCCGATGTGAAACTCTTAACCAAGACAAGGTCCAGGGATGGAGCGCTTGGTCAGATGGCTCAAATGTTAGACTCCAAGATATGCAGAACAAGTACCTGCCTCACTGGTTCATATATAATGAAGAAATACAGTACATATTCATTATATAGTGCCTTTCACCTTTTAATCTAATTTCTTCTCTATCTGTGCATTTATTTATTTTTGATATAGTGCCTTTCACACACTTATTTTTTAATACTACACGTCTTTGTTATATAGCACCTTTCTTCTCTATGACAGAGTGCATTCATGTATTTTCAAACAGCCCCTTTTCTCAAACAGCGCCCTTCATCGCTCATATCACAGCACTTTTCTCCTCTGTGCTATAGGGCCTTTGCCCTCTATGTAGTGCCTTTTACATCCCCCTCTGTAAAACCTAAATGGGCTCATGTCTGTCTGTAAAATGGACTTGTACACTTCCGGCTGATTAGACATCCCTAGATATCACACACACACAGTGCCTGCCTGACAAATGTTTCCTTCAGACAGGCCCTCAGGGTAACCGAAGACGCAACCCTGACTTGATATAGCGCCTTTTTGACGACTGCCCCCCCCCCACTAGCTAGCCAGGCGGCCCACTCAAGATGACATGACGACTGAACCACCCAATTCACTTCAAAGCCAGACGTCCATCCTAAACATCCTGCGGGTGAAAGTCCACTCAGCAGGTCCGGCAGACCACCTCGCCAATAATCTTTACTTCATGCAGCCCCCCTCCCTCGACACCGCATCCTAATGACGGCCCAGAAAGGCCCTCCCATCTGCAGTGCGTTTTATGCACTGACTCCTACCTAAAGACTCGAGTCCTGGTGTTGGCCTTATAGCTCCTTGCATGGCGCACACTGTGGCGCATCACATATTTAAACCACAGCCCTCAATAACACATTTTAGCTGCCCTCTGCTGGTGGGCGGCCCACAGCGCAGCAGGCTAAAGTCAACTGTCACACCCCACCATTAGGGGGCTGCGGTTTAAATATGTGATGAAGCTCATACCACACCTGTAGGGGTGTGGTGGTCAAAACAGGTCCGTTCAAATTGGTGCCCTGTGACTGGCACCATGAGGGCAAATTCAAGTCTTAGATGCCAAGCTGCATTTCCTCCAGTCCACAAAGGAGTGGCACACGGTGGAGGCTTACCTCGGACAACCTCCTCAACGGACTCGGTGGTGGTGGTAGTCGTGGTGGTCATGGCCACGATGGTGGTGCGCTCGCTGGCCTCTCCTTCGGGCTCCTCGTCAACCTCATCCTCATCATCTTCATCATCCTCACCCATGGCGGGCTGCAGATCCTCAGTATCTTCTACTTGCACCTCACGGGGCTCCCTGAGAGAAGACGGGAAGAACAGAGATGGTGAGCACGGGGGTTCAATGACTGCATGCCAGTCGTATGTGATGCCAACATAGAAATTGATGAAGAAGAAAGCAGCCCCAGCATGGAGGGATGATCATATGGAGACGAGGTGCCAATCACTGGGCACAAGGAGTGCTGCTCTCGACAGAGTAATTCACATGAGATTTCATTAAAAGGGTGGTGGGCATACATTTGGGGGGGGGGGGGGCACAGCACTTTAGAAATTCGTCATACCCGCCCTCCACATAGTCGGTGTCCGCACCGCCCCACCACACATCCGAGTCGTCTTCTTCTAACTCTGTTGAGTCCAGCTGGCTGGCATCAGATGGGCAGCAGACAAATTCCACACCACGGAAACGGTCGATGCCACAGGGCAGCAGCATGCCATAGTCGTGCAGGTTCATTGAGCGGTCGCCACAAGACTGGGCAGGAGAGAAACATACAGCACAGTAAATAAGGAGATTGGCAATGCCAGCAAACTGTTAAAACCAGCCCGCCGATGCCCATTAGATGATATCAGCACTCACCTCTTTGGCCACCGTGTGCCAGTGCAGGTGGCTCTCACACATGTCCATGCGCTCCTGGTGGAGGAACTTGCACTTGTCAGGAACTAGCAGGGCATCGCTGACAAATTCGCCAACTGCACAGAGAGAGAGAGAGAGAGAGAGAGAGAGAGAGAGAGAGAAAAGTAGAGTTACAGGTGGGCAGCCAAAAATCATCACCATATACATCCGCCTCGGACATGGCATCACTGTTTACCCGTTGGCTGTGACTTACCCAGGCAGCGGTAGGGCACCACGATGTGCGGGTGGCTGCGGCAGTTTTTGCGCCCTTTCTTGCACCAGTTCAGGATGGTGGCAGGCTGGTTGGCCTCCACTACATTAGTGATCTGCAGTTCAGGGTAGACCTGTCAAAGACGATACCAGTTAGTAGGAAATGCCAACGGGTGCCCACCGAGTCTGTAATGCTAACAAAGTGACCTGGTGAGTAAAGTTACACACAAAAGGCAGGTTGATCAAGTGGAGCAGGGGGCGATGCCAGTTCTGCCAGGTGGCACTGGTGTCTTTCCCACCAGACAGAAGCCTACAGCCCCAAGGGGTGGTCATCAAGTGGGCTGCAGGCACACAAACGGAACCCTCGAGTCACTGAGCTGCAATGAGGCCTGCAGTGAAAGGCGCTATAAAGTAGTAGCAGACGTACCACTAGGTGAATGGAGCCTAAAGAAACTGATGGACTGTTTTTACATGACAGTATGTATGATAGGTGGAAAGGCGCTATATAATAAGACCAATTGGGAGGGAAGGTCCTATAGAAGACGGGCATAGTGACGCTCTAGTCCTTCATATAGGACAGACAGAAGTGAAACGTCACAGAATGGCAGACGTGTGAAGGCGCTATATAGCTGGCAGACTGACAGACGTCAAGGGCACTACTCTTGTATATAATAGAAAAAAAAGACAAATGTGAAAGGCACGATATAAGACAAATGTGAAAGGTACGATATAAGACAAATGTGAAAGCTCAATGCAACAGTTCGACATGAAAGGCGCTATATAACAGATGGAATTCTGACTACATAACAGATATATAGCGCCTTTCAAGTCTGTGCAACAAATGGAAAAGACACAACGCAACAGAAACACACGAAAGGCTCTGCCTAATAGAGAGCTGTAGAAAGGCGCAGACACGAGAAGTGCACAGCGTAAAATAAAACAGATGTAAGGCACTATATACAACAGACACACAAACTGTAGACGTGAAAGGCGCTATATCACACATGGAAATGACACTACATAAAAATGGACTGGTGGGCAGTATGAGAGACACGTAGACAAGACGTGTGTGATACGTAACAAATAGATGCAAGGCACTCGAGGCGAAAGGTGCTATATAAAGCTGACATGTGACATACACGGTAATGGAGAGATGTCACAGATAGTAGGTAGGTGACGGACTGACAGACAGTGAATCAGTGCTACGTGATAGATAGGCAGGCGTGAAAGGCGCTATATAACGGATAGAAAGGACACCACATAAAAACTGAGGGGGACACGCTATGTACCAGACACACACCTGTGAAGTGCACAACGTAACAAACAGACGTGTAAAGAGTGGCCGGCAGATATGAAAGGCACTATAACACACAGATAAATAGGAAGTGAACTTTAAGGGAGAGACGGGTAGACATGAAAGGCGCTATATAAACTAAAGGAGGTGGCACTACACAACAGAAACACATGGAAGGGTGCCGAGTCATCGAGAGACGTAGGAGTGACTGGTAGACAAATGAAAGGCGCTATATAACAGACTAGGAGACAGAGGAGAACTAAATTAAAATAGAGAGATGTTAAAGAGAAGAGATGGACTGGTAGACATGAAAGGTGCTATATAGCGTACAGAAGCACAGACAGGCACAGGTGAGAGGCACTGGGATCACATACACCGGGATCAAATATAAAAAAAAAAAAATAAAAACTAACTGCACCCGTGTACTCGGGCAAGACTGCGTCTCTGGCGGGCACACCTGGCACCGTATTCATAGAGGTGCCAGTGACTCGAGAGTCATTTCACAGCACTTCTGTGCCTCGTCATCACACTCACCATAACTGCCACCCACCTTTGCTAGCTTTTGCTCCATATGCCCCAAAGTGGGCACCCTTCACTGTCACATCCTGCACGTCTTCTCCTGGATGCCCACTAAGGGGGAGTTTGTTTTATTGACCAGCTCTTCCCTTTACTTTTTCCTTCCCTCCCTCTGACCCTCAAATGAATGACCAGCGTGGCACCGGATTTGGCTGCGGGTTTAATCTCGCCCTAACTCGCCACGGGATGCTCAGGCTCCAAGTGTTCTCTCCATCTGGAGGTCACGTCTACGATTGAAATGCGCTATATTTAAAATTAAGGGGTGGGTGGGTCATTTGTGCCAAGCTATGCGACATGACAAAGCATTAGCTAAGCTGTCACCATTTGGCCAGTTGCCCAAGAGAAAAATGACAGGATGCTTTCACTATACTCCTCCCTCCTTAGGTATATTTGATGCCCCAATATGATAAACCTTCATGCCTAGTTAAGATTCCCACAACAGCCTGAAAAGCTGGCAGTGCCAAACAATTCTTATTTTAGGTAACCGTAGGTTTCTGTAGCATCAACAAACTCCCAGATGACCTCCCTTCATCACTGCCCCCTGCTGATGATGCCCCTTCTTGGTCACTTCTTATCTTCTTGATAATTTTAAAGAGGACTAATGCCACTGCAGTGCCCAAATAAATTACCCAATCTGCAGTGGTGCAGTTATGGTATTTATTTATTCATCAAGCAAGAAATATAGTCAGCACCACCTACTTGTGAGCGGGCACCAAACTGTCTGAAGCAGGTGGGCAAGCCCTACCAATCAGAAATGACTAAACAGTCCATCGCACCGTGGGCACAGCAATAGACAGTTGGGCACAATGCCATTTAAAACTAACTAGCGTCATGATACTTAAACCCACACTTACCTCTTGGCAGTACTGTAAGATGCCTTCTTTGGTGCCAATGCAGCTCTTGGTGCCACTAGGGTCTGACTCCCACTTGCCTGTCTGCACATTAATATGCATGTTGAGTTTGCCACAGAACATGGCAACCTGGGGCTCAGCCAGCAGGCCGACTGCTCCATCGGTGGGCACCTAGAAAAGAATAAAAGGATACCAGCTTACAAACAGGATGGCAATCAGACAGAAGGGCTCTCGAAATTAGCGCTTATTGGAAGGTAACTGGCACCTATACGGGTACGGTGGAGCACATCACTTCAGCGGGTGGCACAGCAGGACTCTGCTATAGTATAGCGCCTTTTATTAAGTGCTACGACCAAAACAACCCATGGGTAAGAAATGTTAGTGAATGACCACAAGGTGGCGCTGACTTACTTACAATGCAACGAATACCAATGACCTGTGTGGGCACCTCAGTTCAACAATAGTGAAAAATACAAAGAAAAATGTGAGGGGTGGTGCCAGAGTGGGTACCAGTGGGTGAGCACAGAGGGTAGCCTGACCTGCCAGAAGATCACACTTGTCTTCATTGTTTCCTGGAGGTGGGCTGTATTTTCTGAACTGCCTTTCATGGCAGCAAATGTCAGAAGAGACCACGGGTGCAGGGTGCCAGAAAGTGGCATTAGCTATACGCCACCTCCCCAGGGTGCTGGCCGTCAGTCTGGTGGGATTTAATCTCGTCTTTCTGTTCGCGGACACAAACTCTAGCAAGGGCGCTATATAGCATACAGAATATGGCAGAACCAGTTTAAACTAGTTTAAACACACTCCTCAGGTTTATGGGTTTCCTTTTCAAGCCCAGTGGTGTAAGAAAATGCCCCAGCCTGTGCCAACTGCTGGTGTTTGGCCCGTACCCAAACCTGCCACGTTACAAAGTGAGCTAATGGATGAAAGGTGCCATGTTTCACCATCTGCCATTATGAGACTGGGTGGCACCATGTCTCGCTATACACGGTAATTGTATAAATAAATCGGATAACGGGATGGCGCTGGCGCTCTGTGACATCACCTTTAATGGTAAGGTCTCCTCGACTCTGCGGATTCTTGGGTAATTCTGCCCATCCCATGTGGCACACACCCTCCTGCCCAAAGTCACCCCCAATCTTCCAAGATGAGGCCTCACCCTGCCCTGTTCATCATTTTGAATTCCAACCCTACACACACACACACAGGATACACTCAGAGACTGGCGCCCCCTTCTGGTGCACCCGCAGGTTACAAGACAGACTCGCACTCATTTCAATTAAACAGAAGGCACCCAGACGCATATTCGGGCCGTTCATGACATTGGGCCTGAACGTGGAACCCTTTCATGCCTGGCGACGTGCAGCACTGCCCGCTCGGAGACCACCCCCTCCCAGACGCTGCAAGCACTGGGGGCAGCCACCCCGTCTCTCTGGACAGTGTCACTGGCCAGTCCGAATGGGTACTGTGGAACTGAAAGGCGCTATATACGAACATTACGCTGGCCAGCCTGCACTCCAGCAAATGGTATCCCCTATTATAAGTTACTCGGGAGATGAAAGGCGCTATATATGAACGAAAAGCAACAGGCCAGGTAAATGGGGTCTTTCATTTTAGAGAACACTGAAAACTGAAAGGCGCTATACACGTACTGTACATTACGCTGACCACCTTGCACTTGAGCAAATGGGGTCTTTCAGTTTAGAATACTGTGGGCCTGAATGGCGCTATATAAATTAAATAATATTAGCAAGCTTCTACGAGGGGAAATTTATTTTTCCTGTTTAAAGCACTTTTGGAAATGAAAGGCGCTATAGAAATCAAATCCTACCAATCAGCTGGCACCAAGCAAATACTGTCTTTCATTTTAAGGTACTCTGGAAAGGAAAGGCGCTATATAAATGAACTTCTAACAGCTAGACTACACTCGCAGAGGTGGTCTTTTATTGTCAAGTATGTGGGACCTGAAAGGCACTATATACACGAAATAACTCTTGCCTGATTGCACTGGCCAAATGGCATCTTTCAAGCAAAAGGATTTTTAACCTGAAAGGCGCTATATAACTTAAATAATATTAGCAAGCTTCTACAAGGGGAAATTGTTTTTCCAATTTAAAGCACTTTGGAAGTGGAAGGCGCTATATAAACCAAATTCTACCAATCAGTTAGCACCAAGCAAATACTTTCTTTTATTTTAAGGTACTCTGGAACTGAAAGGCGCTATATAACTTAACATTAATGGGCACAATGTCTTTCATTGCCAAGCACTTTAGAATGGAAAGGCGCAATATAAACCAAATTCTACCAATCAGCTGGCACTGAGCAAATATTGTCTGAAAGGCGCTATAAAGAAACCAAATGCTATTGGACACCTGCCGCTTTTCATTTTAGAGTACCCTTGAACTGAAAGGCGCTATATAAATTCAGTTCCGCTGGCCAGCTTGCTTTCAGTATGGCGGTCTTTCATTTTTAGTTACTTTTCATCTGAAATGTGCTATATAAATGAAATTATAACAGCTAGACTGTACTCGCAGAGGTGGTCTTTCATTGTCAAGTACATGGGACCTGAAAGGCGCTATATACATTAAAAACTTCTTGCCTGATTGCATTGGACAAATGACATCTTTCAAGCAAAGGGGTTTTTGACCTGAAAGGCGCTATATCTATCTATTATATAGTGCCTTTCACTCTATCATACAGTGCCTTTCACTCTATTATATAGTGCCTTTCACTCTATCATACAGTGCCTTTCATTTCTATCTATCTATCTATTATATAGTGCCTTTCACTCTATCTATTAAATGCTATTAAACAGCCTTTACTTTCATTTTAAGGTACTCTGGACCTGAAAGGCGCTATATAAATAAAACAGTTCCGAGTGTACAGGGTCATACGTTTAGGTCACACGTGGTGGGCACCCGCACCACTTGAACTTCTGAGTGGTGCCACAAAGGGCCCAGCTCTCCACTGTCAAGAGAAACCGTATGGAAAGAAAAAGAAAAAAAAGCTGCAGCTCACATGCCCGCCTCTGCCCGCCAAAGCACCAAGGGCACAATGCAGCCTTTTTATCTTCTGTAGGGCAAAAAGAAAAACAAAACAAACAAAGAAAACAAAGGCTTGCCATGCCACGTGCCACCACCTGCCCCCTCACACAGAAATGTGCGCCTCGCTCAGCAGAAACGCCTTTATCAGCTAATCCGAGCTGCACCAGCAAAACATCGAGATGCGGGCACACAGCAGCCGCTGGCACTGCACTTTCCATGGGGTCACAACCCCACTTCTCAATCTAGTGGGACTCGAGGAGAGAGCTCCAGAGTTGGGGATAAAGGGCAGCGCCAACAGCATCTCCTTGGCACTCACCCACTATGAAACTGGGCTGTGGCAATCACAAAGTGCCACTCTCACCTCAGCATTAAGAGTGGATGATAACCTGCCATTACCAGCAAACATAGCATCTTGACCAGCCTGGCATTAATAGCAATTTATAAAGTCAATGGACGACAAATGACCAAAAAAGGAGAGATGGCACTCCATACTGGTGGCATTATGAATTAAAACACAAAGGAAAACGTGCCACCTCTACCCTCACAGTAATGAACCCGGCTCCACAAAGTGGTGAAGCAGCTGCACTATAATTGTGCCACTTTGTCGCCAAGTTTGAAAGAAAAGCCAACTGGCATCCCACCCAGTGTTTGCTCCTGCCTTGCACCCGATGTACTGGAACTGGTAAGCATGAAGAGTGGCTGACAGACGCCCTGGTCAAGGGGGACATCGAGAAAGGGTGGAGTCTGGGGCAGTGAGACTGATAGGCCTCCTCCAATAAGGGGCGGAGACTTCAGCAGACAAGCCTTGTGCTAAAGGGGGAGGAGTCTTGAGCAGTAAGATTGACAGACAGGCCTCCTTCTAGAGTAGGCGGAGTCTGAGGCAGTCAATCTGACAGAAAGGGGCGCAGTAAGATTGATGGGTGGTAAAACTGACAAGCCTCCTCGTAAAGGGGGCAGAGTCTTGAGCAGTTAGACTGACTGACAGGCCTCCTCCTACAGGGGGGGGAATCTTGGCCCATTTGATAGACACAAAGGCCACCTCCTAAACGGGGTGGAATCTTGAGCAGTCAGAATGACAGGCCTCCTCCTACAGG
>JANRMT010028174.1:6037420-6059469 GCA_026402145.1 Polypterus bichir lapradei
CTCATCAGGCTGGAAAAGGTTACAAAACCATCTCTAAAGAGTTTGGACTCCACCAATCCACAGTCAGACAGATTGTGTACAAATGGAGGAAATTCAAGACCATTCTTACCCTCCCCAAGAGTGGTCGACCAACAAAGATCACTGCAAGAGCAAGGCACACGTGTAATAGTCGGCGAGGTCACAAAGGACCCCAGGGTAACTTCTAAGCAACTGAAGGCCTCTCTCACATTGGCTAATGTTCATGTTCATGAGTCCACCATCAGGAGAACACTGAACAACAATGGTGTTCATGGCAGGGTTGCAAGGAGAAAGCCACTGCTCTCCAAAAAAACATTGCTGCTCGTCTGCAGTTTGCTAAAGATCACGTGGACAAACCAGAAGGCTATTGGAAGAATGTTTTGTGGACGGATGAGACCAAAATAGAACTTTTTGGTTTAAATGAAAAGCGTTATGTTTGGAGAAAGGAAAACACTGCATTCCAGCATAAGAACCTTATCCCATCTGTCAAACATGCTGGTGGTAGTATCATGGTTTGGGCCTGTTTTGCTGCATCTGGGCCAGGACGGCTTGCCTTCATTGATGGAAAAATGAATTCTGAATTATATCAGAGAATTCTAAAGGAAAATGTCAGGACATCTGTCCATGAACTGAGTCTCAAGAGAAGGTTGGTCATGCAGCAAGACAACGACCCTAAGCACACAAGTCGTTCTACCAAAGAATGGTTAAAGAAGAATAAAGCGAATGTTCTGGAATGGCCAAGTCAAAGTCCTGACCTTAATCCAATCGAAATGTTGTGGAAGGACCTGAAGTGAGCAGTTCATGTGAGGAAACCCACCAACATCCCAGAGTTGAAGCTGTTCTGTACGGAGGAATGGCGGTGTGCAGGAATGAGCAAAAGTTACCGGAAACGTTTAGTTGCAGTTATTGGTGCAAAGGGGGGACACACCAGATACTGAAAGCAAAGGTTCACATACATACAGCCACTCACAAATATGTAATATTCAATCATTTTCCTTAATAAATAAATGACCAAGTATAATATTTTTGTCTCATTTGTTTAACTGGTTTCTCTTTGTCTACTTTTAGGACTTGAGTGAAAATCTGATGATGTTTTAGGTCATATTTATGTAGAAATATAGAAAATTCAAAAGGGTTCACAAACTTTCAAGCACAACTGTATATACACTATAATATATATATATATATATATATATATATATATATATATACTAAAAAAAAAATAAATCTTACAATGATATGAGACTTTTTTCCAGCGACAAGACATCGTGATCTTTTGAAGAGAGACAGAGGGACACTTTCACGTCCCACGAGACAGACAAGTCACATCATACTTACACATACAGAGCAGGTTAAAGATAATGGAAGTAGGAAAATTCAAAAGATTTAAAAAAAAAAAAATGAGAGTAAAGATTGCAAACAATCAGAAAATATTACTCGGTGGAATAACGAAACAGCGAAGAGAGATCGAATATTCAGCTGCTGTCCAGGCTTTTAAACGTTCAAAGCGCTGCTCGAGATGCAGATCACGCGGCACGGCGGCGAGCACAGAGGAGGTGAAATGCTGGGCGTTTGTTTCCCATTTTTCCCCGTTTAAGAGGGGGTGTTAGAGGAGTAACTACATCTCCTTGGGGTGCGTTCACAATGGTGCATAGTGCCGGCATTGGGGGGCAATGCCCCCTAGTGTGTGTGAGTGTGTTATATATACACATCTCTACAGTATATATACGGTGGTCCAGATCTAATTATGCAACTTTTAAAGCAATGCAGTTAAACAATACAAGACAAAAGAATTGTTTGAAATATCTTGGACTTGCATTGAATTCATTCAGCGATTTTCCTTGTGATGTCCCACTTGTCCCTCATTCAGTTGGTTACAGGCTCAGAGTAATAAACTTAATAAGTTATAGCATAATGAAAATTGCATAATTAGATCTGGACCACCCTGGGTGCCAATTCAGTGCCCACCCCAATGACGTGTGTGATCTTCTTGAGGCTGCTTGTCCCTAATTTCTTGTACGCCCCAAGTGGAGGCGCAGTCAGCTTATCGTCTTCAAACGCACAGACAGAACTCCACAAAATGGTGTCGTCAGACTCAGGGAGGTCTAAAAAGGTGGAGATTTTTCTGGAGAATTCCAGTCCTTTCCCTCCACTTCATAAGCGAGACACTCAGGGAGGTCTACGACATCGAGAGATTCATTAAAATCTCGACATCGATTCCAATCCTCCTTCCTACACTTCAAGTGTGTCTTTTTAATGTTCTCGTATATGAAGAAGCAAGCAAACAGCCGAGTGAATAAACCCTCCAAGTAAAACAAAGAAAACAAGCAGCAACCCCCAGAAGACCACCGAGACCAAACGGGACACCAAAGAGAGTAACAGAGAAACGGCCACGCGAGCAAAGAGCCAAACGAACAACAAGATCGGCGCCAAGAGGCGACTCAACAAGACAGACGACGACAGATGAAATGAAACACACAGCAGGAAGAACAAACTGAACAATGGAGTGAGTGAACAAAACAAATGAAGATCAAAGCAAAGCAAACAACAGACGAGCAACTGAGCGCAGCCCTCAACAATCAAAGGCGACTGAAGAAAAGGAGCAAACAGCCAATGAAACGAAAGAGTGATGGGATAAACACCCAAAAGAAGGGAAAAAAGAGCAAACAAACAAACAAAAACAAACATACAAACACAAACAAAAAACAAACACAAACATACAAACACAAACAAAAAACAAACACACACAAAAACACACAAAAACACACAAACATACATACACAAAACAAAAACAAACAAACAAACAAAAACAAACAAACACACAAACATACATACACAAACAAACACAAACAAACAGGTCCTGATGACGTAAAGACCAAGGAGGCCGACTGTGTGACCACCAAACGAGAGGAGCAAATGAACAACCAAGACTGAAAAGAGTGAAATCCAAAACAAAGAGCCAATCAAATGAGGATGATGATGATGATGATGATGATATTAACACATGTGATTTATGTAGCGCCTTTCAAACAAACAAAGAATGAAGAGGCGCCTGAAGAGAGCCAGCAGGCAGGGCCGCTCATGACGCTCGAGTGACAGAGCCAATCAGCCAAACAAAATGAACAACTGAACAAGCAAACAAATGAAGGAACGAATGTAAGAAAGAACAAAAAGGAAGACAAAGCGCAAGCCAACAAAGAAAAACAAAAGGGAATTCAAAGAAAAAAATCCAAAGGATTAGCAAATGTCAGGAAGGAGAAACAAAAGAAAACAAAGGAGGAATGAAAGAAAGCGACGTGCAGAGCGCAGTCTCCATGAAAGGCGCTATATGCGCTAGACGTGTTGAACTGAAAGCCGGGCGTGCAGCACTCCTCCTAACCAGACAGAGAGACAGACAGGACCACCATAAGGCACACGGTGGTCCCCTCAGCACAGAAGGCCATCATGAAGTCAGCGTGGCGGACGCTCGCTCAGAAGTGTTCAATGGCCAGCGCTTATTGAGAACTCGCAGCGTCTCCAAGGTGTGTTACTAATATCTGGAAGGGGATGTGAAAAACGAAGAAGAGGAGGAGGAAGAGGAGGAGCGAGACCACTGAAGTGCAGACTGACCGGACGGTGCCGTATCGTCAAGTTTAAAGCTTTCACTCCATCACCATGTCAGACAGCCATGGCCTTCACAACACCACGAGGTGGGCAGGCGGCCCCCCCCTGCAGACTCCCAACTTCAAGCCAAGGTGGGGCTGAGAAACGGGTGAAGGGCAGCCATCGTGCCACTGGGCTCACTGAGGGAGATGGCACTTCAGGGCAGCTTCTATCACACTCCTCATTTAACCTAAAATCCCTCGTGCTTCCATCACGCTAGGGGGACTCAGCGGCCGCTCGACCAAAGCAGACCACCTGCCGAGGACACCACAAGGCCAGGACGACGGCACGAGCTCCGTGACACAAGTGTGGAGACTCAGTCTGTGCTCGTTTAAAAAGAAAGACGCACGGCCCCGGGTTCAAACCAAGCATGGCCAGCATCTCACTGCTGCCCCCTGCAGGGACCGCTCTGACACACGACACGCTCACGGGGTCCAGCTGTTTCCTGGAAAAAGTAAATAAAAAAAAAAAAAACGAGAGCCTGAAGTATTGAAAACTGAAAGTGGCACAGGAAGTCTGGCACCTCCACTGGGTGAGCTCACAGGGTGCCCACATATGGCAGAGCTTTAATGCCATCTGAAGTTTCCACACTGATGAAGTCGCTCTGGTGCCGTCTACTGTGTCGTTAAACCCGTGGCAGGAACACAACGGGCATTCACTGGAATGAACTCTCACGGGCGGGTCACCAATGGGGTTCAGTATTGGGAAATGAGGAGCTCGGCGGGAAGATGGCACACGTCACTGCAGTGGGCACTCAGACGGGGAGAGGGGTCAGCAAGCACCAAGGCAGCAGCACATCACATGCTAGCATACAATATAAAGAGAGTGTGTGTGTACATATGTAACACGTTTATTACACACACACACACACACACACACAAGAGTGACATAGTGCAGGTACTACTATATATACACACACTCTACACACACTGTAGCACTGCAGTCAAGACCCTGAGGTTGTGGGTTCAAATCCCACTGCTGACCCAACAGGACCCTCAGATAGTCACCTCACCTGCCAGGACTTCAAATGGAAGGACAACAGAATTGTAGCCAACTGTGCCAACCGTGTTCTTAAGTTGCCTCATCATTTAATGTCTGCTAATAATAATAATAATAATACCACCACTATAGTGCCTTTCACATTCATCTACTCGGTCTGTGCCTCTTTACTGTGATTTTCTCATCCACCGACTACAGAATGACTTTCATGGCCATCTGTTTAGTGCTTTCTCTATCTTTTTATTTATATAGCGCCTTTCATTTCCATCTACCAACCAACCAACTAGGACAGACATTGTGGTGGAGTACTTAAGGATTTTGATTTCAAGCCATGTGGGATTCTGGGTTCAAATCCTACTGCTGACACCATGGGACCCTCAGAGAGTCACCTCACCTGCCTGAGCTGAAACTGGACAAAGTAAAGAAAAGGAACCAGCAGGACCTGAAATACGCTTGATGTCAGCCAAACAGTAACACGACTGGGCCTTTAGATCGCGCTCTCTATATGGCGCCTTTCACACTTACCTTCTCTGTACCTCTTTACTATTCAGTGCTTTTCATAGCCATCTGTGCACTTCCTGTAGGTTTGTTGTGTATTTGGGTCAGCTGACCAGAAGTGGTCATTCGATAAACAGACAGATGTGAAAGGCACTATATAATAGATAGATATGTGTAAGTCACTATAAAATATACAGATAGATAAGACAGACAGACAGAATGAAATGTACTATATAATAGATAGATAGATAGATAGATAGATATGTGAAAGGCACTATATGATAGATAGATATGTGTAAGTCACTATATAATATACAGATAGATAAGACAGATAGACAGACAGACAGAATGAAATGCACTATATAATAGATAGAGTGAAAGGCACTATATAATAGATAGATAGATAGATAGACATACATACATACATACATAGTGGTGTAGTTGGCAGGATTACATAGAGAGATAGACTGATAATGAAAAGCACTATATGATAGAGAGATAGATATGAAAGGCACTATTTAATGATAGATAGATATATAGATATGAAAGGCACTATATAATAGATAGGCAGATATAAAAGGTGCTATATAATAGATTGAGTGAGTGAGTGAAAGGCACTATATAACAGAGAGATATGAAAGGTGCTATATATATGTATATATAGACAGACAGACATTGTAGTGTAGTTGGCAGGATTACATAGAGAGAAAGACAGATAATGAAAGGCACCAAATGATAGACAGATAGATGTCAAAGGCACTACAGTATATAAATTGAAAAGGTAGGGAATGACACTTTATAATAGACAGATAGGTTAATAGATAATGAAAGGCACTATATTAAAGACACATCAATTTGTATCCAGGGGAAAATTAAATTATTTATGATCAAATTATTTGTTTGAGATTTCCTTCCCCCGTGTCCCAGTGGGATTCCTCCTTTTTTTTTTTCTTCTTCTTCAGTCCCACTGCCCTCATTTCACATTGAGACTGACTGACTGGCAGCCCCTTAAAACACCCCTGCGTTTGCCACTCATCCAGCTGCGACCCCACGTTGAATGACAGAAACAAAGGGGTTACGAAGCACTTTAGTGCCCCCGACTGGAGAGCCCACCAGGTCACGTGCCCCCCCAAAGACAGAGCGGTTTAGCCAGATGATTTCCAAGTGATTTGATGCGCCAGTGCAGGTGAAATGCGGATCGAGATTAACAGCTACCCTCCCCCACCACGGTCTCTCCCGTGACCCACCCGCACGTCTCATTCCCAGCTGGCTGCCGGCTAAGAGCTTCACTTGGTTTGTGATCAGGCGGCCGACGCGATTTACTGGACGCCGATTTAAAAATCCGAACGTGAAAGCCTACTGGACATTCACTTAATAAAGTGACAAGAAAACGAGTCCAGGAATGCAACACACGAGTGTGCAATGAACAAAAAAAGGGGGGTCACGTCAGAATGGAGCAAAATCCCCGAGGAATGTTTCCTCCAGGCACCTTGGTGAATCCACGGCATGAAGAATTAGGGGCACTTCGAAGGCCAAAGGGGGTCCCCACCCGGTACTAGTAAGGTGCACCTAATAAAGTGGCCGGTGGGTGCACATGTCCAAATACAGAAGTTAATTTCTTCCACTAATTGGATCGGTCAGTCGATTCTTCATTATCTGCCACGGTGACAAGTGGCCCGTGTGTCCCCGACGCCCTGGTACAAAGCAGGCTGCCATTTCAGTCTCCCTCACTTGAATGTATTTTGCTCCTGGAAATTGCCGTTGGCACGCAGAGCACTCCATCCTCTTGGCTGGCAGTCAGCCTGTTTGATTAATCCCAAACTCTGCCAGCCCATCAAACTCGCAAAGACATTCCACCATTCGCCACTGAAGTGAATTCCCAATCGTGACACGGACTCCACTAACACTCCAACGGCCGACGTCCAATCAGTCCACAGATCAGCTGACGCATGAACTTGGCGGGCTGACCAGTTACGTGAACTCTAGGGTTTGGTTTCCGTTATTTTTTTTCTCTACTTCAGATCATCCACTCGAGTAACGAATTTGCCGATTTGCTTATGAATCGATTCTCATATCCAGCGGCCGGCTAACAAACACAGGAACGGCAGGAATTAGGGAAGCCCCATCGACCAATCAACTCTTCCATGCGTGAATTCCTTCATAACAGCAACTGACCAATCAATTAGTTACAGGCATGAATGGCACCATTTAGTCGCTCGGTTACCTCATCAACAAGCCAATTGCTGGCGATCGATGAATGAAACAAGCCAATGAACGCGCTGGTCCAGCTCTGCCTCTACAAGCTAATTAATCAACTCATTCATTCATAAATGAACAGGTCAAGCAAGCCAACTTGGACATTCACTCGATTAATAAGCAAAACAATTACACCGCCATGGGGGTCAGGGGTCAGGGCTAGCCCCCCGTCACTGCCTGTGTGACATTTCCACGCCTTCCTCGAGGCCACCAAACACAAGCAGGTCAGAATGACAATGGCAATGCCGAAACTGTCAGGCAAATCAAGCAGAAACCTTTCAAGCGTAGTCGGCAGGAAAACCGAGAGAAAGCTGCAACTCGGCCTTGTGGGAAAATGAAATGCAATCTGCCACGCCAACTGCAATACTCACGCAAACTGGCGAGGTTATTCTGGCCCGGCATTGTCGTCTCATAATGACAAACATATCAAACCAACAATCGATTGGCACACAACTTAATCGCCCGCTCAACATGCAATACAAAGTCGGACCGCAGTTCAATTCATTGTTGTAACTAACAGCACAGCGGATGTATTGCATGTGGCTTAGCAACACTTCTGTGCGCACGGAATTTCGATTCAAGAGGAGCTTTAATCGTCCTTAATCGGAAAATAATCAAATGACCAATCAAAGGGTGTGGAAAGGGGTGCGGTCCACTCCTAAACATTTCTGTATTCTGGTGGTGAACACAAAACTTTCGTCGGCATGGACTGTGGGGGTGGCACAACGGAAATAGCGAAAAGTATGTGTTGGGCCGCGTCAAAGACGTTTACGCTCGCGTTCGTCATCGAAAGCCGCACGACAGATTAAGCAGCGCAGTTACATTTTCAAGGTGTGGTTCGTTAGCGATTGGAATATAAATACTCAGTAACACCGTGAAACGTCTGCTAGCTTCGCCTAGCTTGGTTTCGTCAAAGTCGTCTCTTCACACCCTCAGTTTCTTTCGACACAAGAGAGTGAAATCACCGTGTAGATCACCCGCTTCCACCCATCCAATCACACGCCGGATCCCCTCCCCATTTCACAACCCCCCAAATACAACATGCTTGGGATTGAACCGCCTCTTTCCCCAACTGTCGACGCCCCCCGCCCCTCCCTTTGATGCCGATTGGTCATTTGATCTCATTTAACTAAAGTGTGGACTCGAATCGAAATGCAGCGGCCACGGAGCTGCCGCTAAGCGAATCGGAAACGTCTGCTTTCAGTTACGACATGCGATCAATGGACGTGAAATTAAAAATGTGACGCGTTTCTAACGGACACGAAAATTGTTTGCCGTAGTGAAAAAGCACTCGATTGTTGGGCGGATACGTTTAGAATTCAAATGCGATAAAAACGCCGCACCAAAATGAAAACTCACACTTGTACATGCTGTGCACCTCGACGTAGGAAACACGTTGGCCTGCAATTAATATCAGCGCCTCCGGGATTGGACGCGGTCCGCTTTATACACACACACAACCACATATATATATATATATATATATATATATCTATATACACACACACACACACAATCTATTATATATCTATATACACACATATATACACTCATATTATATATCTATACTAGCAAAATACCCGCGCTTCACAGCGGCGAAGTACTGCCTTAAAATTTTTATTAAGAAGACAATTTAATTTTTTTAAACTGAGGGGAAAATATGCCAATAATTATTTGTTAAGGATCTCTTTGTATGCCACGTTGTCAGTTCAGCCCTCCAGTTGCAATATGACCAAGCTGTAGCTGTGCGCTGAGCTTACTCTTGAGCATGCAACGTACAGTTGGCCATGTGAACAGTAATCTTGTTTCAAATCTCACAGCTTGGATTGCTGCTGTCATAATCGGTTTGAGTTTCATGGTTTGTTTCAGTTACGACAGTATTTGTAGGACTTGTGTTGAAGAGACATTCGGCATCTGTCAAGCGTTGTAAGTATACAACCGGTTTCATCGATAACTTCACATCCAGCTTTTGAGAGTTTAAACACTCATAAACATCAAAGTGTCCACTAATGAAATTGTCACCTGTGAATCTAAGATGTTTAAGAGGCATTGGCGGTTGTCCAAAGGTGTAAAATATTTGACCATTTCGGTACACTTAAGCATTTCACTCTTCTAGTGCTCCTGTGTAGTATAATTATCTCCTGTACCGTCATCAGTCCACACCTTGAACCTGTCCCAGTCATTCAATACATAAGACACAATGTTCCTCTGGATATCAAGAGTGAGCCTGATATGGCCGTGCAATATGTAACACAGAGAATGGAAAAGGCAGGTGCCATCTCCGGGCATGGAAACCACTTGGTAAGTGACAGTTCTTTGATCGATGGTGATCACCTCGATAGACATGTTAATGGGGGTACGGTTGGAATGATAAAGGAAATGGGTACCTGAACAATGTAAAGTAAGTCTAAAATACCTACACAATAACTATAATCGTAATAAACAAACAATAAAACAGCGGAGAAGCCGTGGATTAAACAAAAAGGCTGTAGTTATCAGCAGGGAGACGTGAATCCCGTGGCGAAGCAAGGAAGGGAATGTAGAGACCGGAGCGACGGACGGTCTTATATAGGCAGGCAGCCAACAACGTGGGAGGCGTTGGGATGGGGGACCCAACACCGCCTCACACGGTGACTGAGCTGCAGGCTATGGACGTATATATGTACGTAAGTAGGATTCAGTTAGCGTTGGGAACCCGCGTACCAAATTTCTTGAAGATGGGCCCATAAGTAACGAAGACTGTTGAAAAGTTCAATATGGCGGCCGACAGTGGCATCATACCACCGAAATAAGTACGTACATTGGTTTCGGTTAGCGCAGGGAAGCCGCCAATAAAATTTCGAGAATATCGGGCCATAAATAAGAAAGTTCAACATGGTGGACGTTGTCGACCGTTATCGACCGTTATGACCGTTACGCGTAGAATTTCTAAATGAAACCTGCTTAACTTTTGTAAGTAAGCTGTAAGGAATGAGCCTGCCAAATTAGGGTTAGGGTCAGCCTTCTACCTACATGGGAAGTTGGAGAATTAGTGATGAGTGAGTCAGTCAGTCAGTGAGTGAGGGCTTTCTTTGCCTTTTATTAGTATAGATTATATATCTATATACACTCTCTATATACATTTTATATATATATATTTTATATTGATTTTGTGCATTTCTTGTCACATTTTTTTAGTCACACTTTAATTAAATTGGGCTTATTTTATAACCTACATATATATTTTTGTATCATTCTTATCAGAATTTATTGAACTTTACTGTGATGTGGTTCGATTTTCAGATTCTTATTCCACTTTTAAATTAACTAAAAAAATATCAAGAACTCGCGTCCCGCGAGACGAGACTTTGTGCCAAGAGATTTAACCACGGAAATAAAAGACAACGAGTAGGACAGCGGCTGTACAGGCTTTGAAATGTTCAAAGTGCCATACGAGATGAAGATCACATGGCACGGCAGCAGCAGATGATCGAGCAAAGAGGAGGTCAAAACCACACACACACACACACACACACATACACATGCATACAATCATGGAGGCCCATTTGTGAGTTTTTATTTACATCCATAACAGACTTCATAAATCGATAAAAAAATTTTTAACTAGTAACATAAAAATAAAAAAAGTTTTCTTTTTTAAATTGTAATAAACCTGCAGAAATGTCTGCCGTCTCGTTCTCTGGTGTTGAGTGTTTGATTAAAAAAAAAAAAAAACCCAACCGAATTTAAAAGAGATTGCAGCACACAAAATGTGTAAGGAGTGCAGGACCTTCTGGGTCGACTGGACTGATTTTCGTTTGTGTGGACCGTCCGCCCGTACCAAAGGGACTTTATGATACAAGCGTGCTGCAGAAAACGCATTCCGACCACTAGGGGGCACCACTGGCACCCCAGAACACGAGGGTATCACTCATTCATTCATTCTGCTGACTGCTACATATCCCTGGCACGGCATGGCGCTCTGGCCCTCCTTGGCACTGCCCTGCCCCTGTGTGTGTGTGTGTGTGGCCTGAGGGGTCAGACTGCGCAGACTTGACCTTCTGGAAAGGAGACCCCCGTTGAGCAGAGCATTGAGCCCCCACCCCACCCTTTAACACCTCAGCGGGCACTGCCCCGGCTATCAATCCCCCTCTTTAAAGTGAGACATCATTTTTAAAATGTCCGTCCCATCTCAGCTAAACACCGCCCCCCCCCCCTCACCTTAGCCCCCCTGTGTGCCAGTCTGCCCTCACCCCGACAGGACGAGCTGTGTGCGACTCAAGAGGCAATGAAACCAAATCTCAGTGATGAGGCAGAGCGGAAATAGTTTTGACAGCGCGGATTAATTCTCCCCTAATTAGGTATCTACTCCCGGGGGTGGGGGGGTTTGACTGGAGGCCAGAGGGTCTTTAAAGGTCGCATGCAGTGGTGACTTGGCAGCCCCTCGGGTCAAACGTGGCCCCTCTGACGGTGAGGAGCCCCGACGGGCTGCAGATGAAATGGCGACGGCGGGCACCGAGTGTTCAGGCAGATCGAGAGTGCCAGCTGAGCGGCGACTTCCCACTGCAGCTCTTCACGGCGGCCGTCTGGATGTAATCGGCACTTGAGCCCCCCCCACCCACCTGCCGGCCCCCCCTCAAAGCTCTCTGCTAAACCGAGTGTGAACTGCACTTTCCATTCGAGCGTCCAATAAGGTCAGCGCACCGCATCAAATGTGCGCCAGATTGCCAGGCTGACCCGCCGACCCCCCATCTGTAATGGGGGGGGGGGGGGGAAAGAGAAGGCGAGAAGGGCACACCTGACGTGGCACTCCAGCTGATGTCAAATTGGCAGGCAAAACTCGAGGCGAGCGACCGGCAAACGAGAAGAATACAAAATGAAGAAGAATAGCAACCACAACGACGGGGGGCACAAAGAGGGCAAACTGGCAGACAGTGGGCGGGTCTAAAACACGGATGGGACATTACACACACATCAGGGCATAGTGGGCATCTACACTCACTAGGCTCTGGATGGGCAAGACAGACACTGGCATCAGAGCAGACAAAGTCAGCATATAAATCCAAGGGGTATCTGGACTGGCAAACCTGCATCTTGGCAGATTAACCAAAGGGCAGCCAGGTAAACACACTGGCATTAGGGCAGGCAAAGGCAGCATATAAACCCAAGGGGCATCTGGACTGGCAAACCACTGCACCAAGGTGAAAAGAGCGAGCTTGGCAGATAAACCAGATGGACAGTCACCTGCGCCTGAACAAAATGGGCATAAAAAATGCCAGCTTTTCAAGTGGTAAACCGCTGAGCAAAACACACTGGCATCTTGGATGGGAAAGCAGATGGGCAGTCGCCGTGTGGGCGAAATGGACGGGCAAACTTCATGGCAGTGGCATGGCAAACAGCGGAAGTAGGGCAAAATGGGCAAAACACATCGTGCTTCTCGGGGGGGAAAAAAATGGGCAGGGCAAGTCAGACTGGCAAACATCTGATCATCTCAGTGGGCAAAATCTCTGTGTATCTGTGTTAAATGGCCAGGGGGCAAACAGCTGATCCTGGACAAAATGGACAGGCAAACACACTGGCATCAGGGCATTTGAAACAAGGCCTAAAAACTCAGAGAGGTTTTTGGACTGGCAAACAGCACCACTTGGGTGACAACAGCAGGCACACCAGCCGGGCAGTCGTGTGGACAAAATTGGCATGTAAACTGAATATGTGTACGAGCAAACCACCCAGGCGAAAAGAGCGGGCAATCACCTGGAAATGAACAAAATGGGCATAAAAAATGTCACCAGCTCCTGAAGTGGCAAACAGCTGCTCCTGGGCAAAAAGAGCAGACGACAAACTCACACACTTGCATCTTGGCTGGCAAATACCATGGGCAGTCAGTCTGCAGCTGGGCAAAATGGGCAGGTCAACTCTACCAGCACCTACATTGGCACTAGTAGCCAGGCAAACAGTTTAACCTGGGCAAAACATACCAGAACCTTGGCATGGAATTGTGTGTCATGGAAAAAAATGGGCAGGCAAAGCAGAAGGGCAAACACATACTCATGGGCAAAGTGGGCAGGAAAAGATGAACTGGGCATCTGAGCAGGCAAACCAGCTGGGTAATCCTGTATGGCTCTGCAAAACGGGCAAAGTGGACAAGCGGCACACTTTCATTTCAGTGGGCACACCAGCTGGGGAATCGTGTTTAACTGGGCACCAAGGGCATGCAAACACACCAGCAATCAGACTGGCAAATGAGTGATGCATCTGGGCAAATACAGAAGGCAACACTCAAGCATCTTGGCAGGCAAACCAGCTGGGCAATTATCTGCATCTTGGCAAAACTGGCATGTAAACTCAACTAGCACCCAGATATCTGGCACTGTGGTGGGCAGACCGGATGGGTGGCCATCAGCACTTGGCCAAAACTGAAAGGAAAACCAGCTGGAAAATCATTTGTCACTTTGGGCAAAATACAAAGGCAACTCACCCAGATTGAAGCTGACAAAACTGCTGGGCAATATGGGCATGGCAAACTACTGCACCTGGACTGGCAGCCGGTCAGAACACAGCAGGGCACACACCTGCACCCAAGGCAGGCAAACCAGATAGGCAGGTGTTTGCCAACCTAATTTGCTCAAATGCATAGGGCTGGGCAAGCCGTAGTTGGATAATCAAATTGGCAGGGCATGCCCCTGCAGCCTGGCAGGAAAGCAAGCCAAAATGGGCATGTGGAATGTGATTTATGCCAATCCGTAGAAGCAGGTATGATGTTTGGTGGCTCCGATCAGCAGGCTGGAGCCCAATTACCAAGAAATGAAGAGCAACTTGGGGAGCTGGTGACAGCAGTGGGCAACATGTACTGGCATCAGGGACCACCAGACAATTAAGTGAGCACCTCAGGTGCCAAGGCAAACCAATGGTCCATCACCTGCTGCACCAGAACCAAATGGCTGGGGAAATCTGGGCAGAGAGAGAGAGTATGGCACCTGTGGAAACTGCCAGCAGGGCAAAGTACAGAGCTGGGAAAACACAATCAATCATCAGGGCACAGCAGGCAAACACGGGCAGCGGAGTCAATCGACGAAACTTCTGTAAAACACGATCAGCAGAGCCGTCTGGACAAACACCTCAATGTCAGAAGTGCACACCTGAATAAACAGACCAAGGGAAGGGAGGGAGGGAGGGAGGGCGGGCAGACGGATGGCCAAAACATGAGCAGCCTGGCACAGAGGCGCGCCAGCCAACGAAGGGACCCACAGAAATCCCCATCACGAAGAATCAAATACAAGCGGAACAAATCAAAGAGCAGGGGAGCCTGACATCCCGTTATGGCAGAGGCGGCGCGTGACGAGCTCATCTCACTTGGCACAAAGAGCAAGCTGAAAAGACGGAGGCAGCGGAGCCCCCCGGGCAAAGCGAATTGATTCTGTTTGGTCGTCGGAGAGGAGAGGTGCCCAAAGAGCGGGGGCAAGAAAGACACGACAGGCTTGTGTGTGTGTGTGTGTGTGTGTGTATACATACATACAGGCGACTAGCGACCAAGGAAACGCACGCTTCTGTCTGAGGGGACAAAAAAAAAAAACTGGGTGTGTGCCCACTGCTGGTGACGGACCACTGGCAAGGGGCATTTCAGACAAAATTAAAAAGTAAATGTGTTGTGAAATGTGATAATAAAAGAGAAGCCCAATGACTTGTGAGCAGAAGCTGGATGCCCACATCACGTTGCCTGAACTATTCCACTGAAGGGGTCATCTCGTTGGCTCTTCATGGGGTCCCGTCCCTTCTAGACGTCTTCATTGACTTTTGTGAAACCACCGACATCCTCATCCTCATCTCTCAGAAGCTCATAGGGTCAGCTTAATATTCAACCGGACAGAGACACCCCCCCGACAGTCTGCAGCGGTAACACCAGCTACTCTTCATCTGGTCAAAGGAGACACTTCACATAGACATCCAACAGCCATCATCATCATCCTCCTCCTCCTCAACCCTCAGAAGCTCATAGGGCAGATGAGTCTGCTTGGTACATATTGTGACAGAGAGACCCCCCCCCCCCCCCCCCGACAGTCTGCATCTATAACGCCATCTACTCTTCATCTGGACCAAGGGGACACTTCAGATGGAGGTCTTCATTGACTTTGTGAAACTGTTGACATCGACATCATCATCATCCTCCCTCAGAAGAGTCTGCTTGGTATGTAACCAGCCCCTGGACTTCCTGACAGATAGACCCCCTGACTGTCTGCATTGGTAATGCCAGCTACTTTTCACCTGGTCAAAGGAGACACTCACATGGACAAAGTCAATGAAGACGTCTAACATCCATCATCATCATCCTCCTCCTCCCTCAGAAGTTCATAGGGCAGATGAGTCTGCTTGGTATGTAACTGGACCCTGGACTTTGTGAGAGAGAGACCCCCGACAGTCTGCATCAGTAATGCCATCTACTCTTCATCGGGTTCTGTCCCATCTGGACCACTTCAGATGGACGTCTTCATAGAGTTTGTGAAACCTCAGACATCATCCTCCTCCCTCAGAAGCTCATGGGGTAGTTGAGTCTCCTTAATATTCAACCGGACCCTGAACTTCCTGACAGAGACCCCCCACTCCACATCGGTAACGCCATCTACTCTTCACTTTCATCTGGACCAAGGGGACACTTCAGCTATATGTCTTCATAGACTTCATAGGCCAACAGCCAACATCATCGTCATCATCTTTACTCCCCTTGCACTTGTCTTATGTAAATGTGGCACTACGGTGGTCCCGTTATTTCATGTCACTGTATGGTGCAACAAGCTGTAGGGACAGCATGACATTAAAGTCACCTGACTTGACTGAGGCGGTGGGCTTCAAGTCACACTTACTCCACTACCACTGGGTGACCCTCGCTCAGCGAGTCACTTCACTGGTTTGCACTGCAACTGGAAAAGCACGAGAAAATAAAACCACTGGGATCTGAAATGAAGAAAGCGAGTTGACAAAAAATAAATAAATAAATAAATAAACACCACGTAATAATAATAATAATAATAATAATAATAATAATAATTATTATTAAGAAATGTGGGGACTGTACAGAGGGACTTCCACAAACAAGAAAGGCAACCACAAGGCCGCCTACAAAGAATAAAACAACTCAAGGCAGACCTACAGATCAGCACAGTATGCCAGCGTGCCCTTCCAATGACACGCAAATACAAACACGAGCTCAGGGGCATCCCTGTCTGCCCCCCACCCCACTTCACACACGTCAGGCCACACTCGAGACGCGGCAGGCTGCTTGCCATCCGTTCACTAAATTCTCACAACTGGCCATCTATGCTCGCTCTGGAATAGATGTTTACACGGGCATAAGGAGCCCACTAAGTGCCATTAGTAGCATTTATCTGTCAGTTCATCTAAGTAATGGCTACAAAAAAATATAAAAGGACTGTACTGTGAAAAGTGGCTGAGTGTATGTGTGTGTGCGAGCGCTCACAGTGGCCACGCCCCCAAACACCCCGTGGGCCTGTAAATTCATCCTTGACTCCTCCTATTAAGGTTTGTTGCCAGGCAACAGTAAGCAGATGGCAGATGCCTGGTGGGAGGGGCAAGAGACTTGGAGGAGGAGACTTGACCGACACACTCAGCTCTGACATCATGCGGTCAGCCTGCCTAGGCTCTCTACACACACACACACAGAGTAATATACGTGTGTATATACATACACAGAGGAAGAGAGAGAGACACACACACACAGATATGTATATATACACATATCTATCTTATATATATCTATGTGTATATACAGTATCTATGTACACACACACAGACACAAACAGTAATATACGTGTGTGTACACAGACAGACAGAGAGAGAGAGAGAGAAAGAGAGACACACACACACACACAGATATGTATATACACATATCAATATATGTCTATCTTATATATATCTATCTATCTCTCTAGGACCCCCATATTGTCTCTACACACTCAGAGCTTCACTTAGGACTAGGGCTGCAACGATTAGTCGACGTAATCATTGACGCAGATTTTTTTATTGTCGACGCGTCACGAACAGAACCTTCAGTAGAGGCTCCAGTCACAAAGAGCCACATTGGTTTTTGTAACTGCAATGCACTACATGAACATCGGGGGGCAGTATCGCTTGTTACTGTTTGTCAAGACTGCACACAGTCCTACCAACGAAGAAGAACGTCTGAGGAGGAGAAGAAGAATGAAGAGGAAAATAAACGTGGTTGCAATGGCGAGTCGGATAGAGGAGGGGGAAGGAGATAAATAAACGGAGACAGAAACTTTCTAAAGTGAGGGGGCACTTCACCGAAAAAGAAAAAAAAGATGAATGCGGATTATGTAAAGCGGAGTTTTCTTTTCACGGCAGAACCACCGCAATGCACAAGCATCTGAAACGCAAGCATCCTGGAGCTGTGATGCCGCCGTCTCTTGAGAACGTATGCTGGCGCTGTCAGTTAGTTAGTTAGGGTCAGATCAGGAGGGGAGGGAGAGCGTGAACGAGACTGAGAAAATAAAAGTAAAAAAAGCGATTTTTTTTACAAGTAACAAACCCGATCTGTTCGTTTTCAAATATTGCATTTGTGCGATGATGTTTTCTGATTGGTATTATTCAGGTCACACAATGATTTTGAAGAAATGTCCCATATATTTGTCTCTTTCTTCTCCCCCCCCCCGGTGCTGAGCGCTAACACCAGAAGGCGTGAGCTTATTCAGTGCGAGCAGCAGCACGCAGGCGGCCGGTTGCTTGTGCTATAACACAGTGGTTCTCAACCTGTGGGGCGGGCCCCCCTAGGGGGGCGCGAAGATGTGGAAAAAAAAAAAAGAAAAATCAAAAATATGAAAAAAAAAAATCTGTTGAAACCAAAACAAATTAACTTAAACTACATTCTGATACTAGAACAATAAATATAGAGTTAGATAAATGTCGATAAAAGTTAAGTAGGTATAATAAAATATGCATCTACATTTCAAAAAAAAAAATGTGTGCGATTAAAACTGTTATGAAAACTCGGGTCGCAAATACTTAAAGGTTGACAAACGCCGCTGTAACAAGCCTGACATGGCGGCGATCAAAGCACATGTGCTGTGCCAGGCGTGTACGCGGTCCACTGAGAGAAGAAGAGCGTTCAGGGCACACCTTGCACAGCAGTGAAAGGCAACCTTTTTCGAGTTGCGGCGCACTAAGTCCAAAAAAAATTCTTTCGCGGCGCTCCTGAGGGACTGCCCATAAATAAAGTCGTGACGACACAATCTATGGACAATTGCCAACAAAAACCGTTCATTTTACAAGTTTGAAAGACATTTTATTAATAAAGGAATCAAAGGATAAATCTTAAATGTAATTAATGTGAACGTTGCGATTGTTTTTCAGCACATATGAGATTGATGCGAGGATCAATTTTCGAAAGACAGACGCGCATTTCCTTCTCGATCATTTGAGGTCTCTCGCGTTTCTTAGACTTCATTTCGGTAAGTGTACCGTTATCTGTTATTCCAACATAATTTTTTTTTTTAAACATTATCTTTTTAATCAACCAAAAGTTCAAACACACTAGCAATCTTAAATATTTTACAAATGTTTTCGCGGCGCCCCTAGAAAATTCGCACCGGTTGCCCGGCAATGTTGCAGAGGAACAACGTTACTGGAGTCCTGTGCAGACTGGGCAAGATCGGGGTGGGGGAAAAAAAAAACAAAAAAAAAAAAACACGGTCACCGATTACAACCACAAGAAGGTACGCGAATGAATATGAATAATGTCGCACCCGTTCCACAATGTTTTCCGAAATGTACTATAAGGTCGTAAAATGAATAATTCCAAATATCATATATACATACCTATGTCTCTTTTTTTATGACATCACGGGCCTTAAGGTGCATACTAATTCAGTGTAAGCAGGAACACTTAATAAAATTGAATAAAACAAAATCAAGTGACAATGAGATACCAAGGCGGCAGATTCGCCAGTGTTTGTGTGTCAGCTGTTACCCATCCAGACCAGAGAATTTCCAGTTTGATTGTCTCAAAACACCACTGACATCTCCAGTTATTCCCAGTTTCAGATAAAAAGTAACAGCGTCAGATCCCTGAGTGGGGCGGGTGACAGTATGCATCGTGACTGAAAGAATAAAAGGGAAAATAAAACACTAACTTTTACAAATCCTATTACAGACGCAAATCAAGTGTATGTGTTTACTGTATAATATTAACAATAAGGTATCAAAACGGTAAATATACGAGGCAGTCAGGATCGAACCGGGGGACTCTCGATTATAAGTCAGCAATTCCTACCGCTGCACCACAGAAGCTGTCGTATCGTCCTTGAACCTTTTTTGAAAGGGTTTATTTCATCTTTACACTTCAGGCTTCACACATTCTATACTTTATGTCTACATTTTGTCATTTCTCTCTATTCTAAAAAAAAAAAGAGTCCTGGTGAGAAGCAGTAGGGCGACGAGATGTGATCTTCACGTTAAGATCACGGAAGACACTTAAAAGACCCGCGAGACTAGAGAGATTGGCCACGGAGCGTCAAGCGGGGACCTTAAACACGAGACTTTGTGCCAAGAGATCGACCCTGCAGGACCGTCTCGCGATGACGTCGAACTTGAGATTCGTGCAAGACACGCCCGACTTACAACCGAATAAGAGCACCGGCAGCAACACACTGAGCCGTGTTTTGGCTTCGAGCACACGCAGGCTCTCAGCGCATTTAAGGACAGACAATACGTTATAAATGAAACGTAGACAACTAAGCAAAGACGACAGAGCAGCGCGGAGAAAAGAGACAAAAAAGAACAAGTGGAACGGAATCAAAAAGCAGGTCCAATCCGGTCGTTGGCGCGATACACATGCAGAGCAGGTTAGAGATTATGAGATCAGTGGAATTTGAAAGGCAAAAAAAAAAAAAATGTGCAGAAAGTTAAATATAATAAAAGCAGGAAAATTAGAACGTATCAAAAAAAAGAAAGTAAAGATCGCAGGAGCGCAAACGGAGATTACTCGAAAAAGGGAAAAAATAATCACCACGGACCAGGTGTCATTGGGGAAAAAAGAGCAGGATATAAAAGACAAATAGTAGAAAACAAAGTAAGGGGGGCCAAAACACATGCAGAGCACGTTAGAGATAATGAACAGTGGAATTCAAAAGACCCCAAAAAAAAAAAATGTAGGCGAGAAACAAGTGCAGAGCAAGATAGAGAATATGAAAGGAGAAAAAAAAAACGACAGGGTCAAAAAAAAAAAAAAAAACAAAGAAAGTAAAGATCGTATTAGCGCAAAGAAAGAGAAATTATTATTAGATAGATACTTTATTAATCCCAAGGGGAAATTACTCGGAGAAATAACGAAAAGGCGAATAGATGAAATATATGGACAGAGGCGATATGTCAGAAGTATTGAAATATTGTCTGCTGCCTCGCAGTTAGGAGACCCGTCTGGGTTCGCTTCCCGGGTCCTCCCTGCGTTGAGTTTGCATGTTCTCCTCCCACAGTCCAAGACATGCAGGTTAGGTGGATTGGTGATCATAAATTGTCCTCTGTGTGTGCCCTGCGGTGGGCTGGCGCCCTGCCCGGGGTTTGTTTTCTGCCTTGCGCCCTGCCCTCCAACAGACACCCGTGACCCTGTAGTTAGGATATAGCGGGTTGGACGATGGATCGATGTAGATATTGTAAGGCTTTGAAGATGAAGTCAGAGAATTTCAAAAATGGAGTTTACCTCACACGCATTTATTGGTTACTTTGCAAATAAAATGATTAACTGCTGCTGCTGATGATGATGAAGATCGTTGTGTCTGTGCTGAAACTCCAAACAGAGAAGCCTATCCTGAATTGGGGTACAAAGTCCTTACACACACGTCTCAATGACCTCATTAAAAACATTCAGCACGTTGGGACTCCAAAGATTCCAAATCTTGTTTTTACAGAAGTTCTGAAATAAAAGTGAAATTAATGAAATGGCAACAATTCAAAAGAAAAAAGAAAATCTTAAAAGTGTGTATCCGGAAAAAACAAACACGGGGTTAGCGAGCGAAGCCCCCCAGTATTACTAAAATATGAAGAACGCCTCCATTTTATCGACATATTTTTTTCGTTAAGTTAAATGCACTTTCTTTGTTTAAAGACTACGTGCACTTTAGTTTGTATTGTTTAATGCATTTCTTTTTTTATTGTGATGGTCACACTAATATAAAACATCTGATTATTTTCCAATTCATATATTTCCCAGGTTGTTGTTTTAATTTGATTATTATTAATTTTAAATCGTGTTCATGCAGAGCCATCGGGGTGACATGCGCAGGTGAGGTACGACGGGCACTGGAGCTCCGAACAGGATGTGAACCACAGGGCGCAGGCGTGAAATAATGATGAGTAATCGACTAACAAATGGAGAAATTAGTCGACCACCAGAATCCTCATTGGCTGCAGCCCTACTTAGGACCCCCAAAACCCCCTGTTATTTCAACCTGATCAGAGCTTCACCTCACCAGGCAGGCTGCACTGAGACCCTTTGGGATTTGGAGGTCTCCGTTATTTGCTTCAGGCCAGTTAGAGATTCCGGTACGGAGGTCCAAACGCTGCTGTCGATACTGCAGTCCGGGGGGTGCACAGGTATGCATGTGTCTGTACTGTGCAGCCCCCACCCCCCA
>JANRMT010028174.1:6059569-6078107 GCA_026402145.1 Polypterus bichir lapradei
TGGCGCCCCCCCCCCCCCCCCCGTAACCCTCTGCATGTGTCCTGGGCGGAGCAGTAAACTTGAATTTTGTTTCTCCTTTCGAAGCCCCCCTTGGTCTGCCTGTCTTCTTTCAGGTCAGGTTGGCTCATTTTTTTTTATTTTTAAATTGGCTCATGGTGGCACCCTCACTCCTGATTTATGGTGCCACTCATGCCATACAGGTTGGCACCCAGGCTACTGGTGGGCATTTTCTACTCAGAATCCAATGCCAAGGGGCTGCATGCTGTATGCACCAGTTCTCTGTGTGTGTATCTGATTCGGTGCCACACACAGACCCAGTACCCTGTGCCCAGCTCTCTGAATGGCATGTAGGGGGGGGTTTGGGTTTCCCAGTGACAGCCCCCCTACCCCTCCAATCCTGCTCTATGCTAAGGGGCTTCAGGGATGTTAGTGGAGCTGAGCAGGCAGACGAGGAGATGGGGTGGCATGCGGGGTCTTCAACGTGGAGCACCATAAAAATCTGACGTCTGACCATGCATAATAGCGGGGGTCCGCATTTCATGATGTGCAACGAGCAGGAGAATTACACAAAATGGACCTCCTCCTCGGGCGCACATCGTTATCTCCGTCAAGCCATTTTCCTCAAAATCAATAAGGCTTCTGGCAACTTCCAAGGATGAGAATGGAGCGCACAAACTCACACACACTCGCAATCGCACACACACACACACAAGCGGACACCCACTGAGGTGGCCATGAGGTGTAAATCCACTGAAAGCTCATAAGTTCCTTCCATGTCCGCCGGGTCACAATGCTGCCACAATCCCCACACCTCCCCCCCCCGACCCCGTGTTTTCTTTCCAGGCTCCACTGGGACTGATGGATTTTCGTCGCACGGCCAGACGCGTCGCTCTAATCAAACACCCACAAGACCCCCAGCTCGCTGCTGCCTGCCATCCTGTATTTATAAAGCAGCCTCCAGACTTTCTGGGTTTATTCTTAGCGTTGTTTTTCTTGTCCACACGTCACGCCGGGGGACGGCCTCAACTCCCACCCGAGACAAAAATAGACGCCACTGTCATCCTGATCCACTTGGGGCCCCGAGCTTCAAAGCACAGAGGAGGTGGAGGTGCTGCGCTGCCGGTGGCCCAGGGCTTTTTGTTTTTTAATTGTCATTTTCCTGAAGGTGACCCCACCCCACCCCCCCCCCCACCCTACCAGATAGGCAGCACTTGAAGATTTACGCCCCCATGACAAACCTCGGGAGGGGCAGTTAAAGGAGGCACCCCTCAAAAGTGGTTTTTTGCCCCCCCCCCCCCACGCCCTGAGCAGCTTCACCGCGTCGCATGGCAACGGCTCGGCCCACCTCTGCGGGATACGCCACCATAAAGGAAACAATGGCTCTTCCCTGAGCCCCCCCCCCCAAAACAAGAGCACAGAGTGGTACAAATCAGGCTGAAGAACAAAGGTAATGGTGGCTCTGCTGTGGCGTTGAGGACCTTTAACGTGTGTCACCGGACGGAAATTCCACAAAGTCCTCACTAAGAACTTCAGAGCCAAAAGACAAACAAACAGCAAAACACTCGGGTCCAACGGCGACCTCATCATTCATCCACCGGAGTCACAACAGCAGCAAGCGGCAATGACCGAGGGGGTTGACTGGTGTTGGGATGAGCGATCGGTGCCTGGGGGGCTTCAGGTCTCGCCTCTCTCTTTGTAACCCTACAGCATATCTGACAAGCGTACGGGGGGGCACAATAGACACGCGTGAAAGGCGCTATAAAGAAAACCTGGTGACGGTGAAAGGCACTGACATGAAACGCACAACGAGAGGGACAGAGCTGCCATCTCTAACAGATAGATGTGAAAGGCGCTATACAAAGAGGCACTGTGACAGGGACAAATAGTAGCAGTCACCATATTGTCACATGCACAGAGTCCAGGGGGATCCTAACTGGCACTGGCAAGAGCCATGCTGTCTGGTGCCACGTTGAACTGTTTTTACATTTTATAAGACAGACAGAATTAAAAGGCACTATAGGATAGATAGAGAGATAGATAGATAGATAGGGAGAGAGAGAGAGAGAAAGGTGCTATATAATGAATGAATAGATAGATAGGAAAGGCACTATATAATTAATAGAAGTGAAAGGCACTATAATAGATAGACAGATAGATATGTGAAAGGCACTATATAATACTAAATGATAGATATGAAAGACACTATATAATTAATAGATGTGAAAGGCGTTATATAATAGCAAGACAGACATGAAAGGCACTATAAAATTAACAGACATATGTGAAAGGCGCTATATAACTGACAGGTACCTATAAAGGGGTCTCTCTTTGAACCGTCTTTCCCAAGGTTTCTTCCATTTTTTCCCTACAAGGTTTTTTTGGGAGTTTTTCTTGTCTTCTCAGAGCGTCAAGGCTGGGGGGCTGTCAAGAGGAAGGGCCTGTTAGAGCCCATTGCGGCACTTCTGGTGTGATTTTGGGCTATACAACAAATAAACTGTATTGTATTGTATAAACAATACCACAGATGTAAAAGGTGCCATAAGAGAGAGATAAACTGATAAGACAGAAATGAAAGGCACTATATAAGAGACAGACAGAGTGAGACTGTGACAGACAGGCAGGGTAGCAGTGGCTGTGTCACCACCTGTGAAGAGTTTGGGGACATTCTCACTTGTGCAACTGACCAACATGTAACACGTCACTATTCTCCGATGCCATTTTTCCATTTAATTAGGCAGACACGGTAGGTGTGAACTGCACAATATAACAGACAGATAATAAATGCCACTATAAAAAGAAATATATATGAAAAGTATTATATTATAAATAGACAAGGAGATATTAAGAGCACTACAAAATACACAGAAAATATGAAAGGCGCTATATAAAGACAGATGTCAGATTGATGGCGAGATGTGAAAGACGCAGATCATCAAGCAGTGCCCCGATCGACAGACAGATCAATGGAGAAGGGTTTAGACACCGAGAGGAGTGACAGATGGCCATAAGAGAGAGAGAGAGAGAGACGGACGTGTGAAGTGCATCACATGACGCTGACCCTGCCCTCTGACCTCCAAAGGTCAAGCGGGGGAAAAAAAAAAAAAAAAAAAAAAAAGGTCAATTATTCCTCAGGAATTAACCAAGAACATCAAATCAAAAACGCTAAGATAGAAGAAGAATGAAAGACACGACGCAACACAAGGACTGACAGAGAAATGAGAAGAGACGACGTAAGAGAAAATTAGAAGAGCACTGCGGTGAGCCTGCTGATCAGCGGACAGAGTCCAGTTAGATTCTTGGCTGACTGATTCTAACTGACGTGTAACACTGAAAATAGTTTAACATTTCATAAGGAAGGATGCAAAACACACCACACGATAAAGACATGTGATGAGGGACGGCACTGTACATCTAGTTAGATATACGAGAAGCTAAATGAGAGAGCGAGAGAGAGAGCAGCGAAAGGCACTATATGATAGATAGATAGATAGAGTGAAAGGCATTATATGATAGATAGATAGATAGATAGAGTGAAAGGCACTACATGATAGATAGAGAGTGAAAGGCACTATATGATAGATAGATAGATAGAGTGAAAGGCACTATATGATAGATAGATAATAAATCAAAACTGGTTGTCAATGAGGTCCACTTAAGTTGCTGAGGTCCAAATAAAGATTAATAAAAACCCCAACAATAACAGTTAATGATGATAAATTCACATCAGTAATAAAAAAAAATAAGATGATGATGATGATAAGAACACCCATAATAATACCAATAGTTAATAATCAAAATTGGATGTAAATAAGTAAATAAGGTCCAATTAAAGATGAATAATAATAATAATAATAATAATAATACCCACAATACCCCCCAAAATAGTAGTACTAATCATCAAAACCAGACACCACAGTCAATGAGGTCCAATGAAGTCACGGAGGTTCAAATTATGACGCTAGTAACACTGTTAATAATGATGTGCCCGTACTGCTAATAACACAATAATAATGATGACGACATTTAGAACAATACAGTATACAATAACACAGTAATTTACCTTTCCAGGTACTTCTTTGTCTGACACTTTTATCCAAGGCCAGCTCATGTGACTTGCCTGGCGAGGGTCACCCCGTGGGGTCAGTGGTGGTCACCGCTACACCACACCACACTGCCCGCACATAATTAGAATTAAAGTAATAACGGCAGCCTAAACTGGACATCATGGTTGCCAAGGTCCGAACAGATCAGATTACATGAACTTTATTAATCCCACGGGGTGAGAAGTCCAGTAAAATGACCCCTTTGATTGGCTAAATAAAAAGATGAAATGACGTAAGCTTTTGAGGCGTCTCAGGCCTCTTCTTGCATAGTGTCACCTTTTTAGTTGGTCACTTTGCTGGACTTCTCACTACATTCATAATGGCTAACACGGTACAACACCCTAGTACTACTTAATCTCAAGGGGAAATTCAAATAAATGTGAATAATAATAATGATACTAATAATATAAAAATAAAAAAACAATGATGATAACCAGAACACCAACAATAATACTAATAAAAAAAATGTAAACTGCACATTGCAGGCGCTGAGGCCCAAATAATGATGAATGACAATAGACCTATAATAAAAAGTACAAAATAATAATACAACAACAACAACAATAATGGTAATAAAAAGTCCTAAATATGACCAGATATGTGGACTAACAGACTGAGTGACCAGCGGAGTACATCAGAGGCCTGTCTTACTGACAATGCACTAGTGCTGCTTATCTTATCTCTACTTTGTATTACTTCATTGTTCTCTTCTTTCAGGGTTAATTCATCTCAGGTTTATTAATTTTGCTAACCTTTGAACAAAAAAAGTTGTAAAGATGAAAAAAAAAAAAAATCACTTTGCTGCCCCGACATAAGCGAGAGGATTTTTCAGTTTCTTTGAGGGGGCCTTAGCCGCCTCATTACATTACATTTGTAATCTATTTAGTTAGCCAATCAAAGGGGTCACTTCACCCAACGTCCTCCTGTATCAGTCATTGGCTAACACGGTCCAACACTCTACTGCTAATAATAATAATAATAATAATAATAAGTACTACTACTAGTATTACTAATAATCAATCAACAATAACAACAACGGTGATGTCAGGGCAGCCACACTGATATAAAGCAGGAGGTCACATGACTAACACCCCCCCCCCCCCTTGTCGGTTTAGGCTTTGGACTTTAACCCTCGAGGCTGTGGGTTCAAATCCCACCGCCGTGTGACCCCGAGTGTGCCACTTCACCAGCCTGCATTACACCTGGAAAAGGAAAAAAAAGGGAAAACACCAATCGTGTCTCAAATATCAGTCACCTGGGACAAAAGTGTAGCCAGATAATAATAAGCGGCACACGATTAATAAAAGTGTGATAAGAACCACCACAATACTCCATGAGTCACAACGCCAGCAATGCCAACGCCTCACTTCACACTCTACAGTCTTCCTCTCGTATGCACTGCTAACTTTACTGGTAGCCAGCAAATGCAGAAATGGGAAATTTGGCCTTCCTAGAAATGACAAAAACCAGGCAACAAAAAAATAAAAATAAAATAAAATAAAAGAGAAAGTAGATGTGGCAGGAAAACACCCAGCGGACAAACTTCTGAAGTACGCGCTTTACAAGAAATGAGAGAAAAAAAATTCCACGTACAAATAGAAAAAGGAGCAGACACGGAGTGGTAGGGAAAATACAAAAATGACAGAGGGGTCCCAAATGGACGAGTGGTCCGAGACTTTCATTCCTTACTGTTGATGCCACTGAGATTTCGAAGATAGTTTTTTGTTTTAGAAAGGCGCACTCAGTGTGCACCAAAAAACACACAAAGCAATTTAAATCAACTGGCACAACGACAAAAAGTTAAAAAGCATAAACACACACACACACCCACACACACACTGTGGGGACTTGGCACTGATGAATATGGAGTTACAAATCTCACACCCTCCAACAACTCTGTATGTGCCATGACAAATGAGCCAACACACACACATTGTGGGGACTTGACAAACACTCGAGCACTCATGTATTTTGAATTACAAATCTCACACTCTCGTCCAACAAGTCCACATGTGCCATGACAAGTGAGCCAACACACACACACTGTGGGGACTTAAATACTCACGGATTTTGAGTTACAAATCTCACACTCTCCTCCAACAGCTCTGTTTACTACGACAAGTGAGCCAACACACACACCCACACACACACTGTGGGGACTTGAGAAACACTCGAGCACTCATGTATTTTGAATTACAAATCTCATACTCTCGTCCAACAAGTCCACGTGTGCCATGCCAAGTGAGCCAACACACACACACACTGTGGGGACTTGACAAACACTCGAGCACTCGCAGCTGTGGAGTTACAAATCTCATACTCTCGTCCAACAAGTCCACATGTGCCATGACAAGTGAGCCAACACACACACTGTGGGGACTTGGCACTCACAGCTATGGAGTTACAAATCTCACACTCTCCTCCAACAAGTCCATGTGTGCCATGACAAGTGAGCCAACACACACACACACTGTGGGGACTTGACAAACATTCGAGCACTCAATGCTATGGAGTTACAAATCTTGCACGCTCATCCAATAAGTCCACATGTGCCATGACAAGTGAGCCAACACACACACACACTGTGGGGACTTAAACACTCATGGATTTTGAGTTACAACTCTCACACTCTCCTCCAACAGCTCTGTATACTACGACAAATGAGCCAACACACACACACGCACTGTGGGGACTTGGCACTCATGCCTATGGAGTTACAAATCTCACACTCTCCTCCAACAAGTCCACGTGTGCCGTGCCAAGTGAGCCAACACACACACACACACACAGACACACACAGATTCCTTCTGGTTTTCCTGTACAAAGTGACACAGAACTCTTCAAAAGAAGCTAAAGAAACAAAAGGGAGGACGACTAACCCGTCTTAAATTGCCCGACCTTTTGTTTCCACCGCTGACCTCAAACCATCTCAAGTATAAAAACCAGACAGGTTGGGCGGGCGCTTCAGTCCTGGTGTCAGCATGCCAGCTTTCACATGCCACTCCTATCCAAAGATCAGTCTGTCGACGTGCCAACTTCAAGCCCACAAACCGCAGTCAAACGTCTCGAGGCAAACCGAGGGGACACAATGAAGTTGGCAGCACTTCACCTGCCGGCCAGAGAGCTTCCATCATATTGTCATGATTATGGGGGGCAGCAAAGCTTCACACTAGATGGTGCCACTCAGGGAGGCGGGTAAGGGTGGATCTGCTTAAGCTGTGCCTTCAATTTTAAAAAAACGGCCTGACTGTGCCACTTGGCTTAAGGTGGCAGCAGCAGGACCTCAACTCACAGAGCCTGACAAGGGCAGTCGATGGCATGTGGATGTCAGACGACACGACCAGGGAGCACAGGGGGTGACATCACCCATACCAGACTCGCCCGAGAGTTCTCAAGGAGGCCAGTGAATGCCAATAGAAACCCTGGACACGTATTTATAGGAAGTCGCTGGGTACTGGGGACATTCTGAAGGACTGGAAAATGGCAAATATCATCCTGTTATATAAAAAGGGGGTCCGGGCAGATCTGTACGCCAGTAAGCTTAACGGGCATCACAGGAAAATGAATGGCAGGAATTAAGATTGAGCAACACCTGGCAAGGGCGGGAGTTTTACTGAACAGTCAGGTTGCGGTGAGAAGACTAACAGGCTGGAACTCTATGAGGAGGAAACAAAGTGGAGCAGATGAGGTTATTAATCTGGGCATTCAGAAAGCATTTGATGAGGTGCCACACGACAGGGTGGGCATCAAACTAAAAGAAGTGGGGGTTCAGGTGTGGGGTGGAGAAGAATTGGCTCAGACATAGGAAGCAGAGGGTGATGGTGAGAGGAACCTCATCAGAATTGGGTGACGTGAAGAGGGGTGACCAGCAGGGGGCAGTGCTGCTATTTTTAATATATATATATATATATATATATATATAAAAATATTTTTTTGTTCTTTATTTCGCCTTTGTTAGTTTGTTTTGTTAGTTTTCGCATAGCCCTTGGGGTCAGAGCGCAGGGTCAGCCATTGTCTTGCTCAAGGGCCCAGCAGAGTAGGATCTCTTTTGGCAGTGACGGGGATTTGAACTGGCAACCTTCGGGATACCAGCGCAGATCCTTCACCTCAGAGCCACCACTCCTGCATATAGAAATGATTGAGATAGGAATAGAAGGATCAAGCTGGCGAAGTTTGCAGATGATACCAAGATACCGTACCTCATAAAAGTCAGTACACCCCTGACGTTTTTGGAAATATTTGATTCGGTCTTTTCATGGGACAACACTGAAGATGACACTTTGGCACAATGTTTATTAGGTAACAACGTACCCTCAAAATAACTCGACGCACAGCCATTAATGTCTAGCGAGTCCACCCCTAAGTCACCAATGTCCACATTGTGCCCAATTAGCCGCTTTCCCTCCCCGGTGTCATGTGACTCGCTCGTGTCACAAGGTCTCGGGTGTGTTAAATTTGCTGTTCTCGCTCTCACACTCTCTCATACTGGGTGGGCATTGGAAGTCCAACATGGCACCTCATGGCAAAGAACTCTCGGAGGATCTGAAACAAAAGAATTGTTGCTCTCCATAAAGATGGCCTCGGCTATAAGAAGATTGGCAATGCCCTAAAACGGAGCTGCAGCACGGTGGCCAAGACCACACGGCGGCAGGTTTAACAGGACAGGCCTTGCCATGGTCGACCCAAGAAGAGGAGTGCCACGTGCTCAGCGTCATATCCAGTGGTTGTCTTTTGAAGATAGATGTACGAGTGCTGCCAGCATTGCTGCCGAGGTCAGCCTGGCAGTGCTCAGACCACACGCCCGCCACACACGACATCAAGCTGGTCAGCATGGCTGTCGTCCCAGAAGAAAGCTTCTTCTAAAGATGATGTACATGAAACACAGGCAGACTAAGGACATGGATTACTGGAACTGAGGAGAACGAGATCAAATTATTTGGTTCAGATGGTGGCAAGCGTGTGTGGCGGCAACCAGGCGAGGAGCACAAAGACAAGCGTGTCTCGCCTACAGTCAAGCATGGTGGTGGGAGTGTCATGATCTTGGGCTGCATTGAGTTCATTGAGGGCACCATGAATGCCAACATGCACTGTGACATACTGAAGAAGAGTGTGATCCCCTCCCTTTGGAAACTGAACATGATAAACGACTCCAAACAGACCTCCAAGACGACCACCGAGGGTGAAGGTGTCGGACTGGCCAAGCAAGTCTCCAGACCTAAACCCTATTGAGCAGCTGTGGGGCAGGTGGAGGAGCGCAAGGTCTCGGACAGCCACCAGCACCGTGACGTCGTCACCCAGTGGCAACCTGCGAAGCTCGTGTGAACTCCATGCCCAGGAGAGTTAAAGCAGTGCTGGAAAATAATGGTGGGCGGCCACACAAGATATGGACACTTTGGGTACAAGGTGGACATTTCTCACTTCGGGGTGGACTCACTTTTGTTGGTAGACATTAATGGCTGTGTGTCGAGTTATTTTGAGGGGACACTGTGATACAAGCTGTATACGGACTACTTTACTTTGTGTCAAAGTGTCACATCTTTAGTGTTGTCCCATGAAAAGATAGAATCAAATACTTCCAGAAATATCAGGGGTCTACTCACTTTAGGTGGACTGGCAGATAATTTGGAATCCGTTAAATCATCACAGAAGGACTTGGGCAGCAGATTGGCTTGGGCAGATTTGTGACAGCAGATGACATTTAATGTCAGTAAATGTAAAGAATTACACTTAGGAAGTAAAAAATGTGAGGTTTGAATATACAATGTAGGGGGGAGGTCTGAAAATCGAGAGCCCACCTTGTGAGAAGAATTTAGGAGTCATGGTGGACTTCCAGACAGTGTTCAGAAGCCATTAAGAAGGCTCACAGAATGTCAGGTTATATAGCGCCTTGATGTGTGGAGTACAAGTCACAGGAGCTTTATAACACACTGGTGAGGCCTCATCTGGGGGTCCTGGGTGCAGTTTGAGTCTCCAGGCTTCATAAAGGACATGACAGCACTAGAAAAGGTCCAGAGAAGAGCGACCAGGCTGATTCCAGGGCTACAGGGGATGAACAAAGAGGAATGACAGAAGGAGCTGAGCCTTAAGGAGATGAAGAGGAGACCTGGTGTTTAAAATGATGAAGGGAATCAGTCCAGTGGATCGAGACGGTGACTTTAAAATGAGGTCATCAAGAACACAGGGGGCACCATTGGAAACTTGTGAAGGGGAAATTTCATACAAACATCAGGAAGTTTTCCTTCACATAGAGAACCACAGACCCCCTGGAGTAAGTGACCGATCAGTGTGGTGGACAGGAGGACTTCAGGGACCCTCAGAACTTGACTTGATGTTTGTTACTTTAGAAGAATTAAGTGGACAGGACTGGTGAACTTTGCTGGGCTGAATGGCTTGTTCTCGTCTAAATCTTTCTAAGGTTCTAATAAATCCAGACAGTGTTCAGAAGCCATTAAGAAGGCTAACAGGCTAATGTCAGGTCATATAGCGCCTTGATGTGTGGAGTACAAGTCACAGGAGGCTCTGCTCAGGTCTTTATAACACACTGGTGAGGCCTCATCTCGGGTAAAGTGTGCAGTTTGGGTCTCCAAAGAGGACATAGCAGCACTAGAGAAGGTCCAGAGAAGAGCGACTAAGCTGAGTCCAGGGGATGAACAAAGAGGAATGACAGAAGGAGCTGAGCCTTAAGGAGATAAAGAGGAGACCTGACTGAGGTGTTTAAAATGACGTGAATCAGTCCAGTGGATCGAGACGGTGACTTTAAAATGAGCTCATCAAGAACACGGGGGGCACAGTTGGAAACTTGTGAAGGGGAAATTTCATACAAACATCAGGAAGTTTTTCTTCACACAGAGAACCACAGACACCTGGAGTAAGTGACCGATCAGTGTGGTGGACAGAAGGACTTCAGGGACCCTCAGAACTTGACTTGACAGGACTGGTGAGCTCTGGTGGGCCACATGGCCCGGCCTCGTCTTGGTGGTCCCGACGATGACCGCCCCTCTTAGTCCGTACCTTCCGACTCCCCATTACTGTGCTCTCTGAACTCACTGATCGTTGTACGGGTTTTCTTCAGGTCTGTTAATTTCAGATGCGGACACTCGGGCTCCTGGCTGCCATGTCTGGCGTCATCCTGGCATTCAATGAATTAAAAACTGAACGTAGCCCGAGACAACACAAGGAAATTCCAAAACTTGACAACATCCGTCTGCTCCCGAGTGACAAACTAAAAACGAAAGCAATTTAAAGGGTAATGAAAGCTGACCCCCCCCCCATCACACCACACCACACCAACGTAACATCAGCGAGTTTCAGTCTCCACTTCTCGTATTCTGGCCGCTCCTTCACGGGTTCCTCTCAGTCGTCAGCTAAATTTCCAGAAAAGCTGCTCAAAATGGGAAATGTGTGAAACAGGGGAGGCATCCCGGCATTTCTGGTCTCCCTGTCATGCCATCTGGACCGGACCACTCACTGGCGGACCCCCACCATGCATTGATTACATTCCATTCTGCATCTACAAGACCTTTTTTGGTGGCCAGATCATCTCTTTCATGTCATAACTGGGCTGCACGGGTTTATTGTATCATTAGGCCGAGTCTAAGTGGCCACTGGTGCCAGTCAGAGAGGCCTTAACGCTGGCCCAGGGTCATCTGGTAGTGATGAAGCACCAGGCACTTGCCCACAATCCAACTCGGGAGTGTATGTAATCACACCTCTGGACTGGCACACTCAGCCAGGCCCAGCTCAGGTGGCACTCGATCTCTCACACTTTTTGCCACACTTATGGATGGCAAGAAGCCCAGCGCTCACAGTCCCACCACACACAGGCTCACCAGCCACTCAGGGTGGTATCCCAATGCCAGGCACTCCAACTGGTCTTCTACCTTCTACTCCTGAAGGTCTAAGAGAATCACATAGACAGGAACTAAAGAACATCTCGGGACTTCAAGTCATGTCATAAAACTAAGAATCGCAGGGGGTGACAAATTACACAACTCCATCATACGTTTTCATGAGGGCACCATTAATGGGCTGCCAGGTGACACCAGTGCCCCGCTAAGCCTTCCCAGGTTGCGGAGAATTCGCCACAATATCTGCCCTTTCACTTTACCATTTTCTACTCTGTCAGGGCATGGCAAACGCAAGATCTCTCTACCATTTCTGAGGTTCAAGTCACCCGCATGCATGTGTTTCTTCTCTCCTTGCAGCTGAGCGCTCACTGGCTGTCAGTACTTGCACACCCTTGAGACCCCCCCCCAAGCCCATTGGATTTTGTCAGGTCAGGGGGGGTCTGACTGAATGGCTAGGGATGTCACACTACATGGCTGCTGGCATGGCTGCCCCCTGCCCCCCCCCCCCCCCCAACAACTCTCGGAGATCACGTAAATGAAGCCTGCAAGTGAAACTTATGGAGAAGAGGCGAGTAACGTGCCAGGGTTGGGGGGACGGGGGGCGATAGGGGGTTGGTTGATGGGTGAAATTTACTTGTTCTGCTTGTCTGTTAAGCTTATTTTTAGTGTTGGCTGTTCCCTTTTTTTTTGCTGCCAGTGCTATAAAATTGTTAACATTTGCATCTCAGGAAGGCCACTTTTGAAAACATGGCAGACCCCCAATTCTGTTTTTTTTATTAAAGAATTCCTCGCATCGGCTTGTGTCTGGACAACAGACTGAGGAAAAACTGGCCTGGATATTCCGGTGTGAATTTACAGGCGGCTCTCCTCACAAATCACGACGTGTGGCAAGTCGATTAGCACAGGCATGTAGGAGCTGCACTGGACTCTAGAAATGAGATGATAATGAGCCCCTAATTCTAATTTATGACGCTTTCATATCCCTATTATATAGCGCCTTTCATGCCCCGCTTATTATGGTGTCGGGGGTGGAGACATATTGCATGTTGATTAGCATATGCAAGTATGAATGTTACTGGACCCTGCAGGCAGGACAATAAGGACCCTAAGCCTATTATTATATAGCGCCTTTCACATCTAGCCCCCCTCTATTATGTAAGGACTTTCATGTCTCTCTCATCCTGGCACTCTAGAGAGTGCTAATGTGGTTCATGATGTTGATTAGCATATGCAAGTATGAATGTCACCGGACCCTGCAGACAGGACAATAATGACCCTATAAGCCTATTATATAGCGCCTTTCACATCTAACCCCCTCTATTTACTAAGGACTTCCATGTCTCGCTCATCCTGGCACTCTACAGAGTGCTAATGTGGTACATGATATCGATTGTCTTACATGCATATGCTAATCACTGGACTCTGGACAGTAAACCAACTATATAGCGCCTTTCAGATTATTCTGGCTTGTTTGAATGGTTAACTGAGGGGGCTCAGGTGAGACAGGCGGCTCCTGCTCACCCACCATACCACATGTTGATTAACACACTGCCCCCTGTGAACAGGACATTACTGACCCTGCCGCCTCCCACAGGCCTATTATATAGCGCCTTTCACCTCACACTTTCTATTAATGTCGCGACTTTCACATCTCCCTCAGCGTGCAGCTACCAAGTGTTGATGTGGCACGTGTGGATAATCAGCACACAAAGACAGACCTCGGCACACGCCACAATGAGAGCCCCCCCCGTGTCACTACTGATGCCCCCCGACTCGCCGACACTCTCGACCCCTCAAACAGCACTCGGGCGAAGTCCTTAATCCTAATGACGCACCTGTGAGCGAGGTGTGCACTCTCCATCTATCAAGTAGTGACAGTGAAGTGTACGCCCGATCCACAACACAGTGGCATTCTAATGACAGACAGACACACACACACACGAGCGAGCGAGCGAGCGAGGTGCACTCTCAGTCCACCTCGCCTCCCACTGCACACTCAGCCGCAGGCTCCCCGTGACTCACACCTACAAATGACACTCACTGGTGGTCTTGGCTGCTTGTGACACACACACGGGCACCTTCCCAAGCCCCCCACGGGTGTGACACTCCCACCACCGCATATCCAGTACCTGAACGTCACTCACACGGATATCCTCGCGTAACTATTGTCACCAATTTGCACTCTCATTCCCTACAAACATGGCCATATGTGCACTGTACAGAAGGTCCCCGTAATGCTCACTTTGACTTCACACTCGACTCCAAAGCCTGCACACCAATGGAGGCTGCAAGTCACTCCCCGACATTCACACAGGGCTGTGCTCAACTGCTTTACTTTGAACCCACAGGACACCTGCTGCTCACACTTGGCTTCACTCTTCATCATTTACACTGACTCGCACTCTCAATACACGGCACTTCACACTCAGTTGCTGCTGCTGCTGCCCCAGCACTCTCATTCACTCCTGACAGAGTTACACTACAGTGTGGCACTATGAACGCTCACAACTCTTCTGGCACTCTCACTCAAGATGTGCTGTCCTAGCCTACTCTCACACACACTCGAGCTCACACCTGCTTGCACTCTCATTCAATACAGAACAGGGCGTCAAGTGAAGTGTACATTACACCCCCACACACACACACACAGAGTAGGACTCGCACTCTTACACTAAATGCTGAATCCCCTTGTGCACACGCCTTTTCACAGTCACTACGCTACACTGAGCCATAGTGTGGTGTCGTGGTTAAGGCTTTCGAGGTTGGGGGCTCAAATCCCACTACTGACACCATTGGGTGCCCACAAGTGAGTCACCTGAGCTGCAATTGGACAACCAAAAGGAAAAAAAAAAAAAAAAAAACTCACCAATTGTGTCCTGAATGTTGCAAACAAGTACATGTAATGTAAATGACACTCTCTCGCACACTCCTTTTCACACGCACATCAACCTGTTTCTCATAGCTCACACCCAGCGGCGCCCTCATTCACGGTAGGGGATGGTGACACTGAACTGCAAATCACCTCATGTGCACTTCTGTTCACACCCTCATACACACTGGATAGCGAGTGAGCGCCTGAGGGTGTGAGCTCAAGACAAACAAGGCGACGCTGAGCTGTGAATCACACTCCGTTTCGCACGCACAGACACACTTGAGCTCACTCCCACAGGAACTCTCTTTCAGGACAAAGAGGGCTATATAACTCACACCTGAGAGCGTCAAGGACTACACAGACCTGTAAGTCACACTCTTCTGTGCGCACACTCACGGTTACACTGAATCGTAAATCACACTCTTCTGTGCGCACGCACACACTGAGGTGTAAATCACACTCTTCTGCAGACACACACACACACACCCCTACTGACTCGAATACAATGAACTGTAAATCACACTCTCCTACTCAAACTCGCACACTCACAGCCGAGTTCACACCCGCTGGCGTTCTCGTTCACGAATGACGGTGCTGCACTAACACACCGTAAATCCCGCTTGGCTTTTCTTAGTTACACGATCTCTCCCCCCCCCTCCTCCCCAAGGCACCCGCACACCCACCCAGCCAGCCATGCCCTCCCCGCCCCATTCCCTGCGGATGCCGGCTCCCCGGCCTCGGTACAACACGGCTCCCGGCTGCTCGGATATCCGGACCCCCGAACCTGCCTCCCTCCCTCCAGACAGCCCCCTGACGTCTCGCCCGACCCCCCGAGCGGCTGTGCTCTACTCGTGTTTAGCGCTCGGCGCCGCAGTGCAGAGGCGCCATCTTCTCTCTCCCTCTCCTCCCCTGACCGTCTGCCTCCATTCTTGCGAGCGACGCTTCCCATTATAGAAAAATGAAAATGTCGAACGTCTGGGCGGGGAGGGGGGAGCTCGCAAATGCGCTACAAAGGAGACTCGCCGCGGCCGCGCGCACAGCAGGAGAGCGCGTGCACCTTTGTTCTGGGGGCACGAAGCCTTGGAAAACGATGCGCCGCGCCGTCCCCTTACATCCATCCATAAAGCTATAGAAGGGAACCCCGGCGTGCGATTTCATAGCAGCGAACAAAAGAAAGCCGACATACGTCCGCTCCCTCTGCGGTTCCCACCCCAGCAATTCCCCCCCCCGCTCGCGGCGACCCTGGTGGAAAGCGCTTACCTCCGACGCCAGAGCCGTGGAAACGGCGAGGAAAAGGAGCATCGCCATGTGTCGCGACATTCTACGTCCCGCCAGCAGTATGTCCGAAATGTCGCGCTGTGCTGCGCTTCGAATCGCTGTAATCCCCCAGCAGTGCGTGTGCACGTCGCTACTGTATCGCTATCACTGAGGATGGAGACAGAGAAGTGCTGGCTCTCCAACAGCAGCTCGGGGCTCGCGGTCACCTGATCGGAGACGAGAAGGAGGGGGCGGCTGGGCGAGCGCGAGAGAAGGAGTTGGGCGCCACCTGGCGGATACTGCCGGGATTGCAGCGGACTCAGCAAGGGCCCGCCTCCGCACAGAGAAAAAGAGAGAGAGAGAGAGGGAGGGCTAACTTGATTACCAACACGTTCCGCGCGCCTCTCGGGCTGCTCGTGCTCGGGCGGCTACACCTGGATCGTGTAGGTAAGCCGTTCGCGTCATCGCACTGAGCGCCACCCTTAATACTCTCGGATTTTAAATGAACTCAGTCGCATATTTCGGAGTTGTTAAGCGGCCCTATGAACAGTGCTTGTATTGTGTTTCGGTCATTAAACGTTTGTCTTCAGGAGGTTCTTACCTCCCACTGGACGGATCGTCTGATGGGCGGCAATAACCCCAGGGTGCGTTCGTGCGTGCGCACGAGCTTCATGATGGCGGACTGGTGTCCCGGTTATCCTTGGTTCCAACTCAGTGCCCACATACAGACACAGACTCTGCGGGAAGTGCATTCTTCAGAGAAGGAAGCTCACAAGTAAATGAGGAGCGTGAAGACCGCTGCCATTTGGTCATGTGCTGACACATTTTGTCCCCACCTTGACATTATCGTATTAAAAGTGGCTTTGGGTAACCGGACTCGGGCAGTGATGTGTACGCTAACTTTACACATTTGGCTGACACGGTTGTCCGAGGTGACTTGCAGCATTTGAGATACAATCGCTTACTTTTTTTTTTTTTTTTTTTTTTTTTACAAATGGAACACAGGTAGGGGAATTGCGTTGCTCATACCAGTAGTGGGATTTGAGCCCACAACCTTAGTGTGTGAGAGCAGATTGAAGCACCACAATGCTTCAGATATATTAATTGTAGTTTTCCTTCCATCCATCCATTTTCCAACCCGCTGAATCCGAACACAGGGGTCTGCTGGAGCCAATCCCAGCCAACACAGGGCACAAGGCAGGAACCAATCCCGGGCAGGGTGCCAACCCACCACAGGACACACACAAACACACCCACTAGGGCCAATTTAGAATTGCCTGTGGGAGGAAACCCACGCAGACACGGGGAGAACATGCAGACTCCACGCAGGGACGACCCGGGAAGTGAACCCGGGTCTCTTAACTGCGAGGCAGACAGGGGACAATTAGGGGGCCACAGTGACTCAGCCATGGTGGACAATTTAGCCAGGACATCGGGATACAGCCCATTCTTTCCGAAACATGCCCAGGGAATCAGTCTCATGATTCTCCTGAAGGCGGCACAGGTGGCCAAGAGGGCATCAGACAGCGAGTGAGGGCTGAGAGGGGCACAAAAGAAGACCCTCAGTGTGGAAAATGGCTGCTCATCTACCTCTCTATATCTACCTCTATATATTTAATAATAATAATAATACCATATTGCATTTAAGGCACATTTCATGATATTTAAGGTCACGTTATAGACCAGAAGAAAAATCCAACAACAATAAACAACAATAAACATTAAAACAACAGTGAAACTGGCATCAACTACATAATAAAATATAACAGGAAGTAGGAAAAATTGGGGAGAGTTTAATATAGCGCCTTTCATATCTCTTTGTCTATTGTGGGTCAACATTCCTGTTCATTTCAATCTGTCTTTGAATTATATCAAATATTTAACATCTGTCTGTTAAATATTGCATATCTATCTATCATATAGTGTCTTACACTCTCTATCTATGTGTGGACATGACATGATGTGCTGATTGGTGTAAATTACGATGGGGCATTTGTCTCATGCTGAAGGCAGGCACCAGTAAAACACAAACTCTGACACTAAAAACTGAAAGAGGAATTGCAGCTGGTATAATCACTCACTATGTGCCTGGTGAATGGGCATCACTTCACTGCCAGCTAAGATTAAACAAAATGTGGGGCAGAAACCCCCCCATTTACACATGTGACATTTTTGAAAGCTGGTGTCACCTGTAAATATCCAGAGAAAAGCCTGTTGACAGGGCAAAGTTGGCACAGAAACACAAACACCTCAGAAAATTTCCATGAAAAGAGTCAAATGGCACATGCCAGTTAAGCTGAGAGAACAGGGCGGAAACATGATAGACTCTGAAATCAGTTCTGCGACTTGTTCAATATATCCTTGCTGTTCCCAAAAGTGGTGCCACATTGGCAACCCTTCAAAGTCCTCAAAAAGATGTGATGGAAAAATTACATTGTGTGTGTGGTGGTGGGGGGGGC
>JANRMT010028174.1:6099918-6126734 GCA_026402145.1 Polypterus bichir lapradei
TCTATCATATAGTACCTTTCACTCTATCTATCTATCTATCTATCTATTATACAGTGCTTTTTATCTATCTGTCTATCCATCCATCCATTATCCAACCCGCTATATCCTAACTATAGGGTCATGGGGGTCTGCTGGAGCCAATTCCAGCCAACACAGGGCGCAAGGCAGGAAACAAACCCTGGGCAGGGTGCCAGCCCACCGCAGTCTATCTATTATATAGTGCCTTTCACTCTATCTATCTATCTATTATATAGTGCTTTTTATTTATCTATCCATCCATCCATCCATCCATCCATCCATCCATTATTCAACCCGCTATATCCTAACTATAGGGTCACGGGGGTCTGCTGGAGCCAATCCCAGCCAACACAGGGTGCAAGGCAGGAAACAAACCCTGAGAAGGGCGCCGGCCCACCGCAGGGCACACACACACTCACACACCAGGGACAATTTAGGATCGCCAACACACCTCACCTGCATGTCTTTGGACTGTGGGAGGAAACCCACGCAGACACGGGGAGAACATGCAAACTCCACGCTGGGAAACAAACCCGGATTTCCTAACTGCGAGGCAGCAGCGCTATCTACTGTGCCACCGTGCCGTCCAGAATTTTCATCAGTATGCAAAATACTCACAGGTAATTAGGGGGTCCCATTAACTCTCGGTGCAGGCAAGAGCCCTGAAATCTCACTCTGGTGCTGTGGAATACGCGATACATGAGCTCGTTCAAAGCCGTCCCTAGACTGGTGTGATAACATTGACCTCCTTTGTAAGTCACCTTGGATAAAAGCATCTGCTATGCAAATCAGTGTAAATGTATTGAGAATATTATTACTTTTTATATGTATATCTTAAGTGGATGAACCACGTCATTCATGGACCCACACACCGATAACAACAACCCACCAAACAAGCAGAACGTCCCCTTACCTTATCCACTGGGATGTCCGGTGAGGGTAGCGAAGGCTGACTCCCTCAAATTGCAGGCTTCCTCCCATCAACCCCTGTGCTCGCCCAGTTGACTTCTGGGAACTGAAGTCCTCTCAGTAGCTCTCAAATGGACCCAACCTTCTCGACTAAACTTTTCCACAGTCCCACCATTGCTGAGAATATCTGATTTACCGGCTCCCAGTTGCTTAACGTTGAACTTTTTGACAAGCGTCACCTTCTAAAATTGACGATGAAATTTGATGTCACCTGCTCGTTTTGTGATTGGATAAAGGTAATCTCTTTATCACCCTAACATAACGCTTTACTGCACTGCCAGCTGACAAACGAGAAGCCCATCAAGTTGGAGACACAGAAACTGTGAGCACAGGGTGGCCAATGACCTCCGTAACTCTTAAATGGACGAAATTTGGAGCAACCACAAACTCTTCCTATAGAGATGGCGGCCCAGCCATACTGAGCAATCATGGGAGATGGGCCTTGGGCAAGGGGAGGTGACCAACAACCCGACAGTCCATCTGGCTGAGCTCGAGATGGGAGAAACTTCCAGAAGGACAGCCATCACAGCAACACTCTAATAATCTGGGCTTGAAGCCATGGTGTCCAGACAGAAGCCACTCCTCGGTAAATGACACAAGGAAGCCAGCTTGGAGTGTGCAAAGAACCACCTAAAGGAGAAACAAGAATCTCCGATTCCGATGAAAGCATATTATTGCCATATCTGGAGGAAGCCAGGTGCCACTCATCACCTGTGCAATGCCATTAAAAGTGTGGCAGCATCAGCGGACTGGCAGACTAGTCAAGGTTGAGGGAAAGTACAGAGATGCCCTTAACGGAAACCTGCTCAGAGTGCCCTGCACCTCAGACTGAGCCAAAGGGACAACCCAGAAGTGGCTTAGGGACACCTCTGTGAATGTCCTTGAGTGGACCTGACCATCTCTGGAGAGACCTGAAAACAGCTGTCCACCACCGGTCTCCATCCGACCCTACAGAGCTTGTGAGGAACCGCAGAGACAAACGGCGTAAAATCCCCAAATCCAAGTGGGTGAAGCTTGTGGCATCAAACCCAAAGTAGGCTGAAACCAATAAAATGCTGAGCCAGCTCTCTCAATATGTGTTAATGGAATATTTTAATTCTTAATAAATGTACTAACATTTCTAAAATCCTCATTTTATCGTTCTTGAGTGTTGAATGATTGGGGGGGGCGCCCCCAATGAATTTAAATGATTTTAGTGCAAAGCTGCAACGTAACACAATGTGTAAAAAGTGGAGGAGTCTGAAAACTTTCAGAAGGCGCTGTAAATGTGGGATGTTTTACAAAAAAACTAACTTCTAAGAAAATGATGATCATTTATTTGATAAAAGCTAATTATTGAGTTTTAAACCAGTTTCTCGCTGATTAAAATCGACGGACGGAGTCCTAGCGCCTATGGCGCAGTAAACGCTATTTAAAAAGTTTCTCTGCCACTCCCACAAACCTCGCTATAAACTTCTGGCTTCCTTACCGTACCGTATCTCTCGAAGCACAACTTTCTCCCCGATTTCAGCTGCCATTTATACTGTCTGCCTTCTGACGTAACAATGAAAACGAGGAGACGAATGTCACTCTACGAATTTTACTACGAGTGCTCACGACTCACCTTGCTGCAATATAGCCAGACGGCCATCAGACGACGAGCGCCAAGAAACAGCGCCAAATACCACCTCCGCCCTCGGATGAAGTGCGCATGCACTTCAATAAGCCGCTGAAGGAGAAACTCAAAATCCCGAGAGTCAACGCGCTGATTTTTGGAATTTTGAGTTCTCCAGGTCAGTCTCGAACAATCACGACAGGTTATTACAAAATACGGCATTACCGTTTTGCAGCGCAATTTGTTTAACGCGCCCGCATAAAAAAGTTTTTATTTCTTTTTGCCTATGAAAAGACTGAAGAACGCGACTGCTCTTATTTAATATACAGTATCTTAATAAGCCTCATAAAATCTCAATAGTCCAACAATCGTTACCTTTCAATGTGCTTATCCTTTTTTTAAGGGGAGCTTTTCAATTTCACAAAGGGGAAAAACAAACGAGTCTTACTGCATATGTTTAAGGTAAGGGTCAATTTACGGGAGGAGCACTTTTACCCTCTCATTAAAAAAGTCGAAAAATGTTATGTTGTTTTCAGTTTACTAAGACAACATCTTTGAACCAGTACCGACTTCATCGTGTTAGACTTCATGGGAGAAAGCAGCGGGTGAACACGTCGATAGATAGATAGATAGATAGATATTTATGAAAGACACTATGAAGATAGATAAATATATAAGATAGACAGATGAGACAATATATAAAAGGCAGATAGAGAGACAGAGGGAGAGAGAAATATGAAATACACTATATAATACATAGATTGAGATGAAAGGCACTATATAATAGATAGATATGAAAGGCACCATATGATAGATAGATAGATATTTATGATAGACACTATGAAGATAGATAAATATATGATAGACAGATGAGACTATATAAAAGGCAGGTAGAGAGACAGAGAGAGAGAAATACGAAATGCACTATATAATAATAGACTGATATGAAATGCACTATATAATACATAGATAGATAGATATGAAAGGCACCATAAGATAGATATAGATAGATATATTGAAAGACACTGTATAATAGATAGATATGAAAGGCACTATATAATAGATAGATAGGTATGAAAGGCGCCATAAGATAGATAGATAGATATGAAAGGCACTATATAATAGATAGATATAGATAGAGATATTGAACGACACTGTATAATAGATAGATATGAAAGGCACCATATAATAGATAGATAGATATGAAAGGCACTATATAATAGATAGATAGATAGAGTGAAAGGCACTATATAATAGATAGATAGATATAGATAGATATATTGAACGACACTGTATAATAGATAGATATGAAAGGCACTATATAATAGATAGATAGATATATTGAAAGACACTGTATAATAGATAGATAGATGTGAAAGGCACCATATAATAGATAGATAGATATGAAAGGCACTATATAATAGAGAGATAGATAGATATTTATGATAGACACTATGAAGATAGATAAATATATGATAGACAGATGAGACAATATATAAAAGGCAGGTAGAGAGACAGAGAGAGAGAAATATGAAATGCACTAGATAATACATAGATATATATGAAAGGCACTATATAAGAGATAGATAGATATGAAAGGCACCATAAGATAGATATGAAAGGCAGTATATGATAGATAGAGATATTGAAAGACACTGTATAATAGATAGATATGAAAGGCACCATATAATAGATAGATATAGATAGATAGATAGAGTGAAAGGCACTATATGATAGATAGATAGATGTAAAAGGCACCATATAATAGATAGATAGATATGAAAGGCACTATATAATAGAGAGATAGATATTTATGATAGACACTATGAAGATAGATAAATATATGATAGACAGATGAGACAATATATAAAAGGCAGGTAGAGAGACAGAGAGAGGGAAATATGAAATGCACTATATAATACATAGATTGATATGAAAGGCACCATATAATAGATAGATAGATATAGATAGATATATTGAAAGACACTGCATAATAGATAGATAGATAGATAGATAGCATTTTTTTAGACACTCAAAGCACTTCACATAGGCATTGGGGGGCACTTCACCCACCACCAATGCGCCGTATCCACCTGGATGATGTGATGGCAGCCATTTTTGTTTCTCCAGTACGTATTTGTGTTCAGGTCGCTTCACACAGATGTCTTTAGTATAAATCACAAGTTAACATATTTGTTGCCCAGTCTGCAATACGCCCCTCAGGTCCAGTGGTTCCCAAAGTGTGGTCTGCCAGCACATGCCAGGTGGTCATGACCTGACCCAGTCATGTTTCTTAGATGAGCTTTCTTGTGTATGAGGGCACATGAAACCTCCTGAAGACACCGTCTGCAGATCACTGTGTCTGAGTTTCTTGCAGACGCTTCCGTCTTTTGTTTCTACGCCATTCCTTCCCTCTCCAATCCTGTACTCTGAGCCAGCATGGTTGCCCCTACAGAATTTGCCTGCAGTGTACAAAATGATCTTTTTTGGGCTGAAAGCTTAGCCCTGCCCCACTCCTACAATGCAGCGAGGCGCGTCCTAAATGACACCGTTGAGTACACCCAGTGATGGCCGAATGGACTTATATTATACAGACAGAATTTACATACATCACCCCCACACCTCGCGCCTCCCCACCCCACCACTGAAAATGATCTCCTCACGAAATCCTCGAAGCGGCAGCTTGTGGTGAATCACCTCAGGGTGCGATCACACGTTCAATGGGGATTCAGCCACCAAGCAGATGGCGCATGGTGGGAACTTCTGGCAAATGCGGTAGAAGTGAGTGCAATGCCAAACAGGGGTGTCCTCAGGAAAACTTAGCATGGAGAGGGGGTCGGGGGTGGTCTCAAACCCGCCGACGACTGCTCTTCGTCACCCTAGTAGGAATGACAACCCATGTAAAGCTTTAGTGTTGCAACAGTTTGCCTCATGAAATGCGCTATATTGGAGGACTGGATGACTTTCTGAGGAGAGCTCATTGAGAAGAATCGCCTGCAATTAAAACAGCGGATTGGTTAGCAGCGCTGGCACACAACTCCAGGGATTTGGGGTCCAACATGGGCAGTGGGCATTTTGCATGTTCTCCCAGTACCTTTGTGGATTAAAATGGGTCAGGTCAGGTCAGTTCAGGTTAGGTTAGGTTGAAGTGATAGGAACGTTTCAGTTTTTAGCTATGGAAGACAGAAGTGTGACGGTCAGGTTGTCGTGGTGAGGTCCTGCGTGTTGATTATCACATGCAAGTCAGAATTTCCCTAAAAAACCTACAAAGATAGATATGGAGCTTTTCTAAACTACTCAAGGGGTCTGCAGCTTCCGCACCTCCCCCTGGTGACACCCACTAAGTCCAACAGGGCTAAGCTGAGAAATTCAATTCCCATGTAGCCCTTGGGGGCTGCCAAGTAACATTTTGGGGGAGATAATGCCATTCAAATAGACAGTGGGGAGCCACATCAGCCACCACCAATGTGTACTCTCCACTGGGATCAAGTGATGCCAACCGTACTTGTGCCAGTACGTTCGCCACACATTGGCTGTCAGGCTTCAATAAATGGCCCCATGTGACCGGGTTGATGGCCTGTCACCCAGTGCCATCCTGAACACTGAAAATGGATGGATGGAGGAGTTACTCAGTCAGGCTCCCTCTCCCATGTTACAGACTCCCCTGTTAGGTCATTAGGGGGCTGAAATTTGGGACCACCGTGAATGTGAGTGTGCCACCCATGACTGCTGGGTTAAGCCTTACCCTTCAAAACCTTTTAATGGATGAAAACGACTCAGAAAATGGGTGGATGTAAGGCACTTCATAATCAAGCAGTGAGATTAGCCACGTCAGCCTGTTGGTAGAGTCCTCCCAATGGAAGGCGCTATATTTAATAAAATGAATAACACTGATGGAAAGCATGGTGCCCAACAGTCATGCCAAGTAGGATAGACATTTCATATTACAAGAAATTAAATGGACCAAGCTGTTTGGGAAGCAGGGACCACCGATAAAGGAAAAAATAAAAAGAAAAAGCACTGGTGACACTGCTCGAGATGAAGGGTGCTATATAAAAGACGGAGGTGTCTTTATGGTGACATCAAAAGCTCTATGGAGAATAAAACAATCGCAGAGGTGAAAGAAGTGACATACAACTGGTGACCTTGGAAAGGAGCGTGAAGAAGTGGATGAAGCACATCAAGACAATGGTCAGTAGAAAGGCGCTATATCAAACAACCGCAATCCATCTGTAAAGCAACTCCCGGCAGTCTTTATTATAAAAGTCCATCTGGTAGCCTGTTTATCTAGTTAAAGGTCCAATAATTGTGGGTTTGGGTGGGAAGCAACGCTGGGCAGCACATTTATGAAAATCTGTCCATTTTTATTTTCTAGCCTGCTTATCTAATAAAAGTCCCATAATGGCACCATTAGTGGGGAGCAGCCCTGGACACAGCGCTGTACAGCATTCGACAGCCATAATACACGGTACAGCACGTCATGGTGGTCTTCATTATAGTCCAGCCATTCATTTTATAACCAGCTTATCTAACTAAAGGTCCAATAATTGTGGGTTTGGGTGGGAAGCAACCCTGGACAGCACATTTATGAAAATCAATTTATTTTTATTTTCTAGCCTGCTTATCTAGTGTGCTGGATGGCTGGTTCCCATGCCCGGCCGGGACACCCCTGCTGTATATGTTCTGGGGGAGCGACCATGGACAGCTCAATACCTCCCCCGGGACGCTTGGTGGCAACCTCCCGGGCCGACTATGATTCCCCAACCTCCTGTCTGGTTCCATGGGAGATGGAGTCCTCCACAGCCAGGTTGGGAGATGGGATGGCCACTAGGGGGTGCTGCGTGGAGTCAACAGCCTGGCTGGACGAGTCTTCAGCCCCACCTGGAAGTGCCATTAGGACCAGGTGGTCAAGCACCTGGAACGCTTCTGGGTGGGCTATAAAAGGGGCCAGCCACCACCACTCAGGAGTCGGGAGGAGGAGGAAGAGGAGAAGAAGAAGAAGAAGAAGAAGAAGAAGACGCCACAGGGGGGGGGGGGGGGGGCAGGGGTTTGGTGGTGGTGGAGGAAAGAGAGTGTTTTGGGACTGTGTATTGCCTGTGGAGTTCATAGGGAAGACGTGCCCAGTCTGTGCTGGGTCGGGCGCTTATATAGTGCCTTATTACACTAGATAAACATCCAGTAATGGTACCATTAGTGGGGAGCAAACCTGGATGGGGCGCTATATCAAACAACCTTAATACCCTTATAAAGCAAGTATTATAAAAGTCCATCATTATAGTCCATCCATCCATCCATTCATTTTCTAGCCTGTGTGACCTCCAGGGGGCACACTAGCTCCTCAACACCCGACACAACAAGCACAGGCACAAGCGCGGAAACACACACACATTTATTTAGACGGGGAAAAGCTTCCCAAGTCGTTCCCCTCAGCAGCACAGGACAAACGTCCAACATACAATGCAGCACTTTTCTCTCTAGTCTGTCTGGCTGTCTGTAGCTCCGCCTCCTCCCAACTCCGGCTCCTCTCTGTGAGGCGGTCCAGGTGACTCATTAAGGAGGTGTGGTGGAAGCTCAAAGTTGGGCTCTGCAGCTCCCCCTGGTGACACCCACGGAACCCAACATGGCTAAGCTGACAAATTCAGTTCCCATATAGCCGTGTGGGAATCCGAGGCACCGTTGCAGCCCAGGGGGGGCTGCCAAGTAGCATTTTGGGGGACACAGTGCCAATCAATAGCCATCTCCCCCATTCCTATTTTAATGAGGCGTCCAAGGCAGGTAAAATATGCCTTCTGTCCCTCACAGCCGAGGTCCAGTAATGGAAGGTTCTGGACGAGAAGCAACCCTGCACAAGGCGCTATATCAGACAAGCCTAATACATTTATAAAAGTCCATCTGATCATTTTTTAAATTAACTGTAATGGTACCATTAGTGGGGAGCAAACCTGGATGGGGTGCTATATCAAACAGCCTTAATACCCTTATAAAGCAAGTATTATAAAAGTCCAGCCATTTATTTTCTAGCCTGCTTATCTAATAAAACTTCAATGATGATACCATATGTTGGGAGCAAACCTGGATGGGGTATTTCAAGCAACCCTAATATCTTTATAATGCAAGTCCCGGCGATCTTTATTATAAAAGTCCAGCCATTTATTTTCTAATCTGCTTATCTAATAAATGTCCAGTAATGGTACAATTAGTGGGGAGCAACCCTGGACACAGCGCTGTACAGCATTCGACAGCCTTAATACACGGTACAGCCCTTCATTATGGGCCAGCCATTCATTTTCAAACCTGCTTATCTAGTTAAAGGTCTAGTGATAGATGATTTGGTCAGAAGCAAACCCAGACATGGCGCTATATCAAACTACCTCTAATACGTTTATAAAGCACCTAATGGCAGTTTTCATTATAGTCCATCCATCCATTCATTTTCTAGCCTGTGTGACCTCCAGGGGGCACAGCAGCTCCTCAGCACCCGACACAACAGGCACAGGCACAAGCGCAGAAACACACACACATTTATTTAGACGGGGAAAAGCTTCCCAAGTCGTTCCCCTCAGCAGCACAGGACAAACGTCCAACATACAATGCAGCACTTTTCTCTCTAGTCTGTCTGTCTGTCTGTAGCTCCGCCTCCTCCCAACTCCGGCTCCTCTCCGTGAGGCGGTCCAGGTGACTCATTAAGGAGGTGTGGTGGAAACCCAAAGTTGGGCTCTGCAGCTCCCCCTGGTGACACCCACGGAACCCAACATGGCTAAGCTGACAAATTCAGTTCCCATATAGCCGTGTGGGAATCCGAGGCACCGTTGCAGCCCAGGGGGGGCTGCCAAGTAGCATTTTGGGGGACACAGTGCCAATCAATAGCCATCTCCCCCGTTCCTATTTTAATGAGGCGTCCCGGGCAGGTAAAATATGCCTGCTGCCCTTCACACCCGATGTCTAGTAATGGAAGGTTCTGGACGAGAAGCAACCCTGCACAAGGCGCTATATCAGACAAGCCTAATACATTTATAAAAGTCCATCTGATCATTTTTTGAATTAACTGTAATGGTACCATTAGTGGGGAGCAAACCTGGATGGGGCTCCATATGAAACAACCCTAATGCATTATAAAGCACCTCATGATAATCTTCATTATAAAAGTCCATCCATTTATTTTCTCACCTGCCTATCTAGTTAAAGGTGCTGTAATGGCACAATATGTGGAGAGCCACCCTGGATGGGATGTTCTATCAAACAACCCTAATACCTTTCTTATAAAAGTCCAGCCATTCATTATCTAGCCTGCTTATCTAATAAATGTCCAGTAATGGTACCATTAGTGGGGAGCAGCCCTGGACAGCACTGTACAGCATTTGACAGCCTTAATACACAGTACATCACTTCATGGTAGTCTTCATTATGGACCAGCCATTCATTTTCAAACCTGCTTATCTAGTTAAAGGTCCAGTAATGACAGATTTGGCTGGGGTGAAACCCTGGAACAGGGCGCTATATGAAATGACATCTCTATGGTACTTCATAACAGCCTTCATCATAGTCTGTCAATTCATTTTCTAGCCTGCTTATCTAAAGGTCCAGTAACAGTAGATTTGGTGGGACACAACCCTGGATGAGATGCCAGTCCATCGCACATCCCACCGTCACATGAAGCACCCGATTTATGACGAATTTCATTGGGATACGGGAGATGAACACGGAGTGCTTGCCAGGAAGCTCACACACACACACACACACACACGGAGGACATGCAAACTGTACTTGGGTGACAAGCAGATATGTGTGGGAGCTGCTGTGGGCGCCGATCTACATTGGCCTTCCCCTAAACACACACCCACTCAGGTGCCCCCAGTGTGGTGGGGCTGTAAGGTGCTGTGCTGAATATGAAAGTCGCTATATGAGAAAGGCAGTTTGATGCAGTAATAAGCCCAAAGGAAAGCATTTCACTGTGAAACTTTTACCAAATAGCATTTCCTTTTGTGTAAAAGGCGCTATATGGAATGACCCCAATCTGCTTATAAAGCATACGCTCCTAGTTACTGCAATATGATATGAATTGGCAGTGCCCAGCAAGATGGCAGTATAAAACCAGACGCTAATGTCCACTAATACAGGAACTACCTAAAGATTTGCAGAAGGGTCTTGTAAAGGCCGCTAACTGAAACAAACCTGAGTTCTCATTTTGTGACATCGCACACCGAGACAGGTGCTCATCTGGGTAACACATGAAACAGACGCAGACTTTTTATAATAAAAAAAAACAACTTATTGCATAGTAAATAAACATTTTCAAACGATCCCTCATAAAGAAAGTTTGCTCCAGATTCTCCCGAGCATTCCGTCCAGTAATTCCAGTCCTCCAGTTGTCAGCGCTGTAGCTCAACAGGAGAAAGCCGACCCGCTTCACCAACTCCAGAGCGCCCCCTGCTGGCTTCTCGTCGTAGTGGCCGTGCGGAGGGTTGAGGCTGCTCGTTTCTCTCTCTCTCTGTCTGCATCGAACTGGTCAGACGGTACTGGCAGGTCCACCACTACCGAAGACCCCGCTTCCAGACGGACACATCATCCACAGATGGAGACAATCAAGAGCTGCGAGTCTGCAGGAGGAAATCAGAACAGCAACGGATCGCGCAGTGCGTGGAGGCGGACGAGGCGTCTCATCAGCCGTCGCTGTCCTTGTGTCCTCGTTCCACCTCAGACTGGAGGGGGGCGATTCTGGTGTCACCGACCATTAAGAACACGTTGAACGGGAGGCGGGTCACTTCCTGGAGTATCCGGGATACGGAGGGGGAGGAGGGAACGGCACTGTCCTGGGAGGGGTGGGCGTGTAAGGAGGCGGCAGGTCAGTCTGCGAGTCCATCTCAAATTCATAGCTGTATGGAGGCGGCGCCACTAGAGGGAGACAGACAGGAGGAGAGACAGCACGGGCAGGGTCAGTTATTGGTGGTGATGATAGTAATAATAATAATGATAATAATAGTTGGGTGGGTGTTAAAACTTTACTTTCAGGATGTTGGACTAAATTATTGCATTTACATTTAGGACTGTGCTTTATTAATATTACCTTGGTTTATTTATCCAAGTCAGCTTAAAACATTTACATACAATTGCTTACATTTTCTTTTGTTTTTCCAGGTGGAGCACAGGCAGGTGAAGTGACTTGTTCAGGGTCACACAGTGTCAGCGGTGGGAATTTAAACCCATAACCTCTGAAAGTCTGAACCACCACATCACACTTCCTGTATCACTGATAGATTAATATGAAAGGCAGCATATAATGGAAAGATGGATGTGAAAGGCACTATATAAGTGATAGAGAGATGAATACATTTTCTTTTTTCTGTTGGAGCACAGGCAGGTGAGGTGCCTTGCTCAGGGTCATACATTATCAGTAGCAGGGTTTGAACTCATGCCCTCAGGGTCTTAGATCCAAAGCCTTACCCACTATGCCACACTGCCCATCATTAAAGAGTTTTCTTCTTCTATAAATAACTCATCATGATAACAAACAACCTAACATTCTCAAAGCTGCCTAATCTAATTCAAGGTTGTGGTGGGCTGAAGCCTACGGTGATGGCACAAGGTAGGGTACAGCCCATTACAGGATGCCAGTCCATAGCAGGGCACACACCCACACCCGTGCCAGTTTAGAACTGCCCATTTCTAAAAATGGACAGATTTGGAGGAGAGGGAGAAATACAAAAATAGTAACTGCAATACAATTTGCTTATATAGCGCCTTTCCCATGCTCAAAGTGCTTCCCAGATATTTAAAAGGAATAAAAGCAGAGAAAAAGTTCAAGTTAGTAACACTGAATACAAACTATTACCGAACCTTAAACACCAAAATAGAGATCTTCAATTTTTGGGATTAAACATACTAATCATCTATCCATTATCCAACCCACTATATCCTAACTACATGGTCACGGGGGTCTGCTGGAGCCAATCCCAGCCAACGCAGGGCGCAAGGCAGGAAACAAACCCTGAGCAGGGCGCCAGCCCACCGCAGACATAATCATTTTAATTAAATTCCTTTAATTTTCTTAACACATACACATACAGGGGTGTCTTGTTGATCATTTAGGTCGTTTAGTAACTCCGTCCGGCTTCTCCCTGCCAGGGCAGTAACTTCAAATGGATTGATGAAGGAGCACGAAACTTGTGGTGAAATAGCGGCACCCTGTGGCTAAATGAGAGCATTGCATTAAGGGAATATTACAATGGAAAAACGAACCACGGCACAAGCGCATTAAATGATACGGAGATAGAAACAAAGAAACATATAAAACATGGCATTCTGTGCCCATAAAGAGTTTGCACGTTCTCATTGGGCTTGTTTGGGATGTCTTCTGGGAATTCAAGTTTTCCACCATCATCATGGGAAAGGCACTAACCCAGCCACAGGGGATGCACAAACCAGTGTGTTTCTTCGTGCTGGTCCCAAGTCCAGATAAATGGGGAGGGTTACCTCAGGAAGGGCATCCGGTGTAACACTTTGCCAAATCAATATGTGGACAACAATACAAATTTCCATACCGGATTGGTCGAGCCCCAGGTTAAACAACGACCGTCACCAGTACTGCTAGCCAACAGGGTGCTGGCAGAAATTGGGCTACTATTGGCCGAAGAAGGAGAAGAAGAGGGGGGGAGACGTGTCCGGAGGCAGAAGGAGAGGAGGAAGCTAAAGAGAGCGGAACTTTGAATGTTGGGTGTATGACTGGTAAGGGGAGAGAGTTAGCAGATATGATGGAGAGAAGGAAGGCTGATATACGTATTGTGAGGCTAAAAGGAAGGGGAGTAAGGACAGGTGGATCAGAGGTGGGTTCAAATTGTTCTATCATGGTGTGGATGGGAGGAGAAATGGAGTAGGGGTTATTCTGAAGGAACAGCACGTCAAGAATGATTTAGAGGTGAAAAGAGTGTCAGACAGAGTGATGATTATGAAGCTGGAAACTGGAGGTGTGATGATGAATGTTGTTAGTGCATATGCAAGTTGGGTGTGCGATGGATGAGAAAGGAGATTTCTGGAGTGACTTTGGATGAAGTGATGAACAGAGAGTGGTGATTGGAGCGGATTTCAATGGGCATGTTGGTGAAGGGAACAGAGGAGACAAGGAGGTGATGGGTAGGTATGGTGTCATGGAGAGGAATGAAGAAGGTCAGATGACAGTGGATTTTACCAAAAGGATGGACATGGCTGTGGTGAATACGCATTTTAAGAAGAGGGAGGAACATAGGGTGACGTACAAGAGTGGAGGAAGATGCAGACTTGTAGAGTTGATCTGAAGGAGATTGAAGACTGCAAAGTGGTGGCATTGGAAAGTGTAGTTAAGCAACATAGGATGGTGGTCTGTAGGATGATGGAGATCAAGAAGAGGAAGAGAGTGAGGGCAGAGCCAAGGATCAAATGGTGGAAGATGAAAAAGGAAGACTGCAAGGTTGAGTTTAGGGAGGAGGTGAGACAGGCACTGGGTGGCAGTGAAGAATTACCAGACAGCTGGGAAACTACAGCAGATATAGTAAGGGTAACAGCAAGAAGGGTGGTTGGCGTGACATCTGGACAAAGGAAGGAGGAAAAGGAAACCTGGTGGTGGAATGAGGAAGTACAGGAGAGTATACAGAGGAAGAGGATGGCGAAGAAGAAGTGGGATAGTCAGAGAGATGCAGAAAGTAGACAAAAGTACAAGGAGATAAGGCACAAGGTGAAGAGAGGGGTGGCGAAAAGGGGTGTAATGAGTTGTATGAGAGGTTGGACACTAAGGAGGGAGAAAAGGACCAGTGGGCTACACAGAGGGGCTGAAATGGGAAAGATGAGCAGCAGGTTAGGGTGATAAAGATGGAAACATACTCACAAGCGAGGAGAGCGTGTTGAGCAGATGGAAAGAGTACTTTGAGAGGCTGATGAATGAAGAGAACGAGAGAGAGAAGAGGTAGGATGATGTGGAGATAGTGAATCAGGAAGTGCAACGGATTAGCAAGAAGGAAGTAAGGACAGCAATGAAGAGGATGAAGAATGGGAAGGCTGTTGGTCCAGATGACATACTTGTGGAAGCGTGGAGGTGTTTAGGAGAGACGGCAGTGGAGTTTTTAACGGGATTGTTTAGTGGAATCTTGGAAAGTGAGAGGATGCCTGAGGAGTGGAGAAGAAGTGTACTGGTGCCGATATTTAAGAATAAGGGGGATGTGCAGGACTGCAGTAACTACAGGGGGATGAAGCTGATGAGCCACAGCATGAAGTTATGGGAAAGAGTAGTGGAAGCTCGATTAAGAAGGGAGGTGATGATCAGTGAGCAGCAGGATGGTTTCATGGCAAGAAAGAGCACCACAGATGTGATGTTTGCTCCGAGGGTGTTGATGGAGAAGTAGAGAGAAGGCCAGAAGGAGTTGCATTGTGTCTTTGTGGGCCTGGAGAAAGAATATGAAAGGGTGACTGAGAGGAGCTGTGGTATTGTATGAGGAAGTTGGGAGTGGCAGAGAAGTACGTAAGAGTGGTACAGGATATGAACGAGGGAAGTGTGACCGTGGTGAGGTCTGCGGTAGGAGTGACGGAGGTGGGATTACATCAGGGATCGGCTCTGAGCCCTTTCTTATCTCCAATGGTGATGGACAGGCTGACAGACGAGATTAGACATGGAGAGGTGGAGATCTGCTCTAGAGAGGAGAGGAATGAAGGTCAGTAGGAAGAAGACAGAATACATGTGTGTGAATGAGAGGGAGGTCAGTGGAATGGTGAGGATGAGGGAGTAGAGTTGGTGAAGGTGGATGAGTTTAAATACTTGGGATCAACAGTACAGAGGGAGTGTGGAAGAGAAGTGAAAAAGAGAGTGCAGGCAGGGTGGAGTAGGTGGAGGAGAGTGTCAGGGGTGATTTGTGACAGACGGGTATCAGCAACAGTGAAAGGGAAGATCTACAGGACGGTAGTGAGACCAGCTACGTTATATGGGTTGGAGACGGGGGCACAGGAGACGGAGCTGGAGGTGGCAGAGTTAAAGATGGTAAGATCCGCATTGGGTGTGACGAGGATGGATAGGATTAGAAATGAGGACATCAAAGGGTCAGCTCAGGTTGGATGGTTGGGAGACAAAGTCAGAGAGGTGAGATTGCGTTGGTTTGGACGTGCAGAGGAGAGATGCTGGGTATATTGGGAGAAGGATGATAAGGACAGAGCTGCCAGGCAAAAGAAAAAGAGGAAGGCCTAAGAGAAGGTTTATGGATGTGGTGAGAGAGGACATGAAGGTGATGGGTGTGACAGAGCAAGATGATGAGGACAGGAAGAGATAGAAGAAGATGATCTGCTGTGGCAACACCTAACGTGAGCAGCAGAAAGAAGAAGATGATGATCATGGGAAAGGCACTATATAAATAAAATGTATTATTATTATTATTCATAAAGATGTTTAAGGTTTGGGTCCTGCCATCTGCCATGTACCTTATGCTATGCTGCTGGGGAAGGCTTGAGCTTCTTATGACCCCAAAATGGATTAAGCAGGTTTGAGAATATCATGTTATTTAGTACAATTCTGTGTAAATGTGATTTTTTTATTCATTAATGTATTTTAAAATTTTCCACCACAAACGCTTCGACAACACAGAGTTTTCCTAGTAGATTACTTAACCTTAGGGTGAGCCTCCATAATAAAAAATAAGAGTGCACCCTCACTAAATTAATGAAGAGTGCTTCACAAATATTCAGCTGAGTATGAAAAACAGCACAGAACAAAATCGAATTAGTGAGACTGCATACAACATTAAACACTAAACATTCAGGGTTTCATATTTAACAGACTGATGGTTTTTTTTATCAGTTTTCTTTATTTTTATTTTAAAATATAAGCATACTGGATGTCATGTAGATAATTTAGGAACTCCGTCCGGGTTTTCCTAGCCAGGTCAGTAACTTCAAACTGAACGATTAAAGGGCAGCAGTCAAGAAAGGAAACTTGTAGGGAAACAGCGGCGCCCAGTGGCCACATGCATGTAGTGGATGAAGGGAGCTCGGTGGAAAGCTGCTTGCCTGCTCCTCCCTGCACTGTCACTGAGACCCGCACTGTCACACGTTATTCAGGAGTGACGCTGAATAGTTGGGGTTGGCAGGGGTTCAACAACTTAACAGCACATCTGTCAACCCCAGGGTGTTTTCATTAAAACATCAGGATGGGAATTTCATTTGCAAGTCTGCATCATCTATGGTGGAACATGCCAGAAAGCCTGCAATGGTGCCAGCTTCTTTGACATGGAAGGAGCAACACTGGCACATTCTCAAAGCCCTACAAATCATTAGATTCATTTATTTTGACACCTAGCTGTGCTACCCTTCAAAGACAGGTAGAAATCCAAATGATCAACGTAGACCTCAGCACTAACATTTGCAGTGTTCCATCTATTGGAATGTGTTTTGTAAAGCACGTAGCAATAAAATGCATTGCATTTATCAATCACACAGATGGTGCATCACAACCATTTGTAGTGCATTACTACAAATGTTTGTGCAGCTCCATCTGTGTGAAATTCAATGCATATGTCTCTGTTATATGCCATTTGGTATGGGATTCATAAAATCAAAGTTAATGTTTGTGATGCACCATCTGTTGAAATAACAAATTCAATTCATATGTATCCGTTATATGCCATTTGTTATGGGATTCATAAAAGTAGTGCTGTGATGTACCATCTGTTGGAGTGACAAATGCAATATGTTTTATTATTATTCATATTTGGGATACACCATCTGTTGGAATAACAAATGCAATGCATTACTATACATGTTTGGGATGCACCATCTGTTGGAATAACAAATGCAATGCATTTTAGTACTATAAATGTTTGGGCAGCTCGATCTGTGTGAAATGCAATGCATATGTCTCTGTCATATACCACTTGGTATAGGATTCATAAAAGTAGTGCTAATTTGTGTGATGTACCATCTGTTGGAATAACTAATGCAATACATTTTAGTACTACAAATGTTTGTGCAGCTCCACCTGTGTGAAATGCAATGCATACATCTCTGCTATATGCCATTTGGTATGGGACTCATAAAATCAAAGTTAATGTTTGTGATGCACCATCTGTTGGAATGACAAATGCAATACGTTTCATTACTATACATGTTTGGGATGCACCATCTGCTGGGATAACAAATGCAATGCATTTTAGTACTACAAATGTTTGTGCAGCTCCATCTGTGTGAAATGAAATGAATATGTCTCTGTTGTGTACCATCTGGTATGGGATTCATAAAAGTAGTGTTAATGTGTGTGATGCACCTTCTGTTGGAATGGAAAATGCAATGCATTTTATTATTACACACTTTTGTGATGCGCCCGCTGTCGGAATAACAAATGCAATACATTGTAGTACCACAAATGTTTGGGATGCACCATCTGTTGGAATGATAAATGCAATGCATATGTCTCTGTTGTATTCCATTTGGTATGGGATTCATAAAAGCATTGTTAATGGGTCGATGCGCCATCTGTTGGAATGACAGAGACATACCAAACACACTGGCACAAACACACAGACAGTTAACATTATATTAAGGTGGATGACACTACATGCAACATGCAGGCTCTAGTGTGTATTGCTTTTGATGTTGGCACTTTGCATGGGTTCAGAGAGTAAAACTCCAGCAATCACTAATATGATTGTTTTTCTAAGATGTTAACAAGTAAAGTAATGGTGTTATAATTTGAACAAAGCCATTAATCACTTGTAAAGTGCCAACCCCAACTCTGGTGCTTTGTAAAGTGGGAGGATCCTGTTGTACACCCACCTGGGTAGTTGCTGATGGTGCTGATATGCATAGGCCTGCCCCTGAACACGCCCACTCGGGAGCCACGCCCACTCTTCATACACATGCAGATGCAGATGGCCACACCTGCAATGACACCCATCAGGAAGACAATGCCAAAGACGATGCCAGCAATTGCGGTACCCCTGAAAAATAAAAGAAAAAAAAAAGTAGAAATCAAAAGGAGTAGACGGTGAAGCAGCTTGGGTGCGTGTCAATGAAATCTAAAGAGCCTGCTGCTTGGTTTGAAGGTGCAGTGCTTTTCAGTCAAAGGTAAGAACAGCCAGGCGCTGCTCTTGGAGGACCTTAAAAAGATTACTTTGTACTAAATTACAATACATCATCTGCTTTTTATATAGCGTCTTTAATGGAGCGCACCATTACAAAGGGCTTCACAAAGCCATCTAAAATACACTTCTGTGCCCACTTCTGGCACAGATGGCACATAGGGGAGCAACGACTGGAAATGTCACCTCCATGTCCTTCATGACTTTCATTACCATTAAAGGCGCTATATAAAATGGAGTAAGTAGCAGGGGCACAGCCCCTTTGGCTTAGTGAGAGTCAGTGTGCACACCTTCATGCCAGGGCTCATGCCCGCCTTTTTGACTAGAATAGCACAGGTTTACCTAATTAGCACGTGGTCTTCACACACACCCCAGGGCCAGCTGGCAAAGTGCCAGGCCAAGGTGGGCACATGTAAACTACTTGCTGTCTCCTCTCTCCACTCAAAGGGGTCCGGCCATCTTCTGCCAGGTTTGAGCGTCAGCCAGTGGGAGGACAATAGCCTTGAGCATCAGACACCCTGGGTGGTCTTCACTTCAGTGTGTGTGTGGCAGGCTGGGGGTTGGGGGGCAGGGTGTAATTAACATGTGGCAGGAACATAAAAGTGCTTGTTCATTCTGGGGGGTGGGGTTTGTTAGCACTGTGGGATCTCCTAGGGAACTTGAAAAGCCTTCACGAATTGGGGGCAGGGCTGGGACGAGGATGGGCTGCCATCCCTGGCAGCAGTTTGCTAACTTTCACAGTGAACACATGCAATGCACAGCACACTTCGGGGGTCACTCTGTGGGAGCTCAACTACCGAGCCTGAAGAGACACTTGGGGGACATATGGATACTGGCCTATGGGGTCCCAGCTTTTGATAGAATTTATCGTGAGATGTGACGTTGGTGGCACATTCACAGCTTCTTCAAGTGGGAATCATCACCTTTCCCCATGAATGGTATGGGGGTCTGGCCGTACTGCTCCTCTCTGCAGGGGGGATATCACAGCCCCCCCAAGCTCAACAGAATCACCGACCACCCAAAAACAAATCCTCGCTTGACTCAAACACAACTTTATATTTTGTTTCACTGCTGTGATAGTTTTATTTGTAAAGAGATTCTTGGGGGGGCATAATAAAGTATGAAGCCCACAAGCTCTGGGACACATTCTTAATGTGATATAGCGCCTTTCACAAATGAATCTTAACTTAGCTCTCTGTAAAGAGACATGCAGACCGGTGGCCCCTCGTGAGTGACGGGGTGGGTTGGCCCAGTTGTAGACTGTGGTGGGCTGGCGTCCGGTCCCCTGGGGAGTCCTGATGTTTCTATGGACGGACAGCAACTTTCACTGCCTCTTCATCATTAGAACTGATTGATACAACAACATCTTTCAGCCCTTCATCCATCGGATATCACACCCTTCCTTTCTTTATAAATGTCCATTTCTGCAGCCCCTCTGAGCAGCGCAGTTCCATTTGTATGTATGCTTACTGGGTGGCTGGGTGGTGCAGCAGTTAGTGCTGTTGATTCACCAACCCACCTGGGCTTCCCCCCCCACATCACCAATGATGGGCTACTGGTTAGGCTAACTGGTCGCAAAAGAAGGGATACCCTGCTCAGGGTGGTCTCCTGTCCTACGCCCAGTGCTTCTTTCATATACTGGATATCCCTGGAAACCCCACCAAAAGAGGGGCTGACAATGGATGTGTGCTTTACAATCAGATTTGAATGGAGCTGCAGCCATCTGTGTGCTGTACAGCAACCGTTACACCATCACTGCCTGTCTGAACTTATATAGCGCCTTTTAACACCGATTACATTAGATAGCACCGTTTATGGGGAGGGACAGACCCCCGACATGGGAAAGGCGTCACCTTGATTAATCAGTGTAGAAAATAATAATAATAATAATAATAAACAGGAATCAATAAATTCACCTTTATAATATAATAATTATAATAATAATAATAATGGAAATGCAATACAAATCTCACCTTTATTAATCACAATTAATGATAATATAAAAGAAAGATTTGTGATTTGTATTCTAATCAGCATAAAAATTAATAATACTATTATTATTATCATCTATTTTCATGATGATTAAGATGAGATTTGTGATGATAATTTTTTAATATTAATAATAATAATAAATAATAGAAATAAATTGATCACAATAATTGAAATGGATCACAAATTACACCTAGCATTGTTATAATTATTATTAAAAGACATTAATCACAAATCTGACCTTCATTAATCCTCATAAAATGAATGATAATAATAGAAAAGTGCAACAACAATAATAATTATTATGTTTATTGCTATTATTGATAATAATAATAATAATAATAATAATAAAGGTGGGATTAGTGATTCCTTTCCATTATTATTATTTTTATTATTATCATTATTACATTATTATTTATATGATTAGTAATTATGGTGCGATTAGTAATTCTTTTCCATTATTATTATTATTATTTCTATGATTATTAATAAAGGTGCTATTAGTGATTCTTTTCCATCATCATCATCATCATTCTTCTTCTTCTCAGAAGCGACTCTCCACTGTCACCTTGTATTCGTCTCAATGCCCCTCCCCAGAGCTGACCCTCATTTCTATAGCGCCTTTCACCAGTCAGTCCGCTGTGCTTCACGTCACTTTAAATCACTTTTTAATTTTTTTTTTCCCCCTCACCTTTATGACTCCTTAATGTCTCTCCTGCGCTGGCCTCCAGTTCATGTTAGGGTCCTCTTTTAGGGTCCACTTGCTTGGTTTTGCTCGGTGGCGCCCCCTAGCTGTCACTAACTCCAGCCCTTGTCTCCATTTTACCTGTCACTGATGTCTCGTCCACAGTACTAATGTCGGGTTTAAAGCACTGTTACCCAAAACAACCCCATCTACTAACTGAATATAGCGCCTTTCAATGCATATCCAGCAGTGGTCTGCAGAGTACTTACGAGAGTACGTTTCCGATGTAGGCATAGTATGAGCAGCAGAAAGGTGGCACACCGTCACAGCAGTAAGCAGAACAGTCGTCACACAAGGCCTGGCAGCGTCCTGTGGCAGAGACACACACACAAATCAGGGGGTCAGATGGGACAAAGTCGAGACAAACCAAACGGGGCAGCCATGTTTCCAGAAAAGACACAGGGCTGGCCGGACTGTATACTGAGAGAGCAATGGAGGGGGCACAGAGGCCTGAGCCATTTGTCCATCCCAAGTGACACCCACCCCCACAACAAGCAGCTGCAAACCGCAGAAGTGCAAGCAGATCAAAGAGACCACTGCCATTTGGCACATTAAAGCTCCCTTCACGGTTTGTGCTGCCACACTCATATCACCCATGACCTCCCACAATAAACACCTTGCCAGTCAAAGCTGGCACCTGAACCCACGTGACACCTGTTCCGTGAGAGCCATCTTGGCTCAAACAGTTTTATGAAGGGTCTGTCGCCAAGTAGCCACGAGGCATATTCAGACTTGGGACGGAGGCTTCGGTGAAAGGCGCCATATAAAATCAGGGAATTATAAATCCACCATATTTGCCCACTTCATACTGGACTGCTGTGTCACAGCTTATTTAGGGCAGAGAATACCCTGTGTGACCCCCGACACATTTATTTCTGTTTTTGAATCACTGTGGGTATTTATTTGTATTGCACTGTTTATTCTTTTAGAGGGACACAGTGGCTTGTGGTTAGCACTACTGCATCACCACTAGAGGGCAGTCAGGTCAGGTTGGGGTGCCTGCACTGGTACTGCACACCCACCACATGACGAAACAGCTTGACAACCCCCTGGCAGACCCGCGGTCCAGTCCCACCCATCTATCTGCCACTGCCAGGTGTTACATAGGCATCCCCTTGGAATGGTCCTCAACAATGAAAGGGATCACCCTCGGGTAATCGCGCCACATGGCTGTAGTGTTATAATAACTGACGCTCCCTCACAATGCAGGTCATGTGCCTCATTCGGGACCCCAAAGTCAAACCAGTGGTATCCTAGGATTCTCTGAAGAGACATTAAAAGAGTCCAGTCCTCATTTGAGGTCATTGGATAGCGTCCACTTGTCACAAACCGGGACTCCTTCGTCCTTTTGTGCCACACACCCCTATCCAGTGACCTCATGACCCCCACCCCCCCCATGCTCTCCCAATCCATCTACTGACTTCATAGGAAGAGTCACCAGAGTCACAGGAATGTCACTGCCGAGTTCGACACTCTCTCCGCTGACAGACACACTGCTGATGGCCGTCCCCAAGAGGTCATTAAAGGCGGAGTCAATGGAGGCTCTGATGGGGGCTCTTGAGAGACTGAGCGTCTGGGCTTGTGAGAGTCCTGATAAAAGCCAAAGATCCTGGCCACTAGATGGCACCCCTTAAATTGGCACCCGGGGTCACACATCGAAAACCTGCTTATGCTTGGCAAGCCGTTTCATATGCAAAAGTCACAATTCATGAAAACACAAACATGGCGTGGAAATCGGCTTCAAGCTACGGAACATTTCGGCCACCCGTAAGTCCTCCGCGGACTCTTTTGGTGGGTCCAAGGGGCTGGAGAGTGGAGCGAACAGAAAAGGTCAGTTCATTGCGTGTTTCAGTGAAGCGTCAGTCACACTCCGATGTCCGTCCATCCATCGATTTTCTAAACTTGCAACGGAGCAGTCATCGCGTGATTTCCACGTGGTGGTCTTTCTAACGTGGGCTCCAATTCAGCGCACAGCTCCGAGGGGACACCTTAAGGACATCTAAATGGGCGTATAAGGCAGTCAGTCGTCATCGCACACATAACATTAACAAGATTTGTGTCACTCCATGTATTTCAATTGCCACAAAATAAGCGCTTTCCTTTTTGAGGAATTTCGAAACAGTAAACCCAGCGTTTGGCCGTGACTTAGATTTGAACGTTGCAGCGTTTTCTGTTATTTATTTACTTCATAAAGAAGGCAGATCTGACATTTTTTTTTTATTTTTCATATTCTGTCAGAGTGTAACGTGTACTGATGATTTGTTCAGACCGGCAAGCCGCTGTTTGTATATTGGCAGCCATGAACCGCAGTGAGGCACACTACCGTTACTGACCACATTTGTCTGTTTTAAGGATGTGCCAGCAAGAGCTGCTTTGGGCAGGACAGATTGTAGCATCCATTGTTGTGTCCTCTAAACCCACTTACCCAGCACAGCGGGCAGCTGGAGACTATCCCAGCATGCAATGGGCACAAGTAGGAATAACCCCTGGACAGAATACCAGATCATTACTCACACATATGGGGGGCAATTCACTTAACCTGTAGGCCTTTGAACTGTGGGAGGAAATTGGAGCAAACCCACATGCAAAATCTACGCAGGGAGCACCCGGGACGAGACCCCCAGACTCATTAGTACAAGAGAGCAATGCTACCGCTGTGTCATCATGCACCTTATTATTTGATTAATGTGCCTATGCTAATTGTGGTCTTCAAAATTCAGGAAAAAATATTCTCCGAGACACGTTCAAGTAACACAATGTGTCTATTTATGGGATGGGGAAGCAGCCCCCCGGCCACTCCCTAAACTCCACCAAATGTCAGTTAATGTGTCATTTTCAAATTCACTCAAGTTTCATTTTCTGTGTTCTGTTAATTACAAGTAAAGATGTCTTTCAGAAAAATGGCCAAAATTATACAGTCATGAGGTCATGAATATTCAAAAAGGGCGTTTCTTAAGCCATACATGGTTAATGGTTAGAGGTGATGGGGCATGGCCAAAAGCAACATGGCCAAAATTATACAGTCATGAATATTCAAAAGGGGCTTTTCTTAAGCCATAAATGGTTACTGGGGGGGAGGTGATGGGGCGTGGCCAAAATCAACATGGCCAAAATTATATGGCCATGAATATTCAAAAGGGGTGTTTCTTAAGCCATACGTGGTTACTGGTTGGAGGTGATGGGGCGTGGCCAAAAGCAACATGGCCAAAATTATACAGTCATGAATATTCAAAAAGGGCGTTTCTGAAGCCATACATGGTTAATGGTTAGAGGTGATGGGGCGTGGCCAAAAGCAACATGGCCAAAATTATACAGTCATGAATATTCAAAAAGGGCGTTTCTTAAGCTATACGTGGTTACTGGTTGGAGGTGATGGGGCGTGGCCAAAAGCAACATGGCCAAAATTATACAGTCATGAATATTCAAAAGGGGCATTTCTTAAGTCATAAACGGTTACTGGGGGGAGGTGATGGGCCGTGGCCAAAAGCAACATGGCCAAAATTATACAGTCACGAATATTCAAAAGGGGCGTTTCTTAAGCCATACGTGGTTACTGGTTGGAGGTGATGGGGCGTGGCCAAAAGCAACCTGGTCAAAATTATACAGTCATGAATATTCAAAAGGGGTGTTTTTTTAAGCCATACATGGTTACTGGTGGGAGGTGATGGGGCGTGGCCAAAAGCGAGTGCACGAGCGCATAGTTTCAAGTCGATTTGAGATTTATAAAGAAGGGCCCTTAACCTGATAAAATTTGCTCCCCGGGCACTGAGCTCTGCACTCTGACCCCCAAAGAACAGTTTCCCCTCAGGGATTAACAAAATATACCAAATCAAAAAATTTTGGGTGTGAGACCTGGCGCGTGCACAATTTTATAAATGCTGCTTTAGCATTTCTAGTGTAAGCAGAATTGTAATGGGGTATCTAAGCAAGGTTTCATAGGCAAGACCCCTGGAGTCTGGACATCTAGTCAGGTATCCCGGCATAAACCAATCATGAACCCAGAAGTTGGCCAAACAGCCAATGATGGACCTTATAGAACAGAAACATCTAAAGACCAGTTCTAGCTGGTCCACGGTGGTCCTAGCCCTGCTTTTGTTTTCTTTTTGTTCTGTATATGGACGGCATTGTATCGCGGTCTTTCATTTACAATATATATACAGTTGAACCCCTGCTTATCCACACCCAAAGGTTCTGCATTATCTGACATGAACTTGTAAATGTAATACGTTAATTTTCTTATAATTCATAAAGGTTTTGCCATGAATACCGAATGAAAGTAAAGACGTCTCTCGGGAACATGACCAATTTTAGATGGTCATGAATATTCAAAAGGGGCTTTTACTAAGCCATACATGGTTACTGGTGGGAGGGGAAGTGCAAATACCACACTGCAAGTGAGTGGTCAAGGAGCTGGGGACTCTGGGAATGTGGGTGTGGCTCACTGACCGCTCCCCAGCCACACCCCTCGACTACAGTCAGTGTGTCGCCAGGGCTGATCGGGTACACCTGCTCTGCTGTTTCATTCATTCACGACATTCTTTCAAAGCACTGGGGGTGAACTGCCAGTGGGCAGAGGTGGGCACTTTGCGGCGGGAGATAAATGGAGACCTAAATATCAATTTAATCCCACTTGCAAACACGGACTGCCCACCTTTTTGATGATACGTACGACACACCGGCCCAACCCAAGTAACATCCGCTATTACGGTGACCAATGTGGCATTATAGAGCGGCACACAGTCGGATTACCATTTTGCATTCCTCATAATTTGTGCCTGCGTTTCCCGCCTCTAAATATACAAGTGAATTCTGCCCTCAATTAGGTTGTCACCAAAATGCCCAAATCACATCTTTCGATGTCCTCCATTACAGCCCCCCACTGTCACCTGTTGTGTAAATGAGTGACAAAGCTATGCGCCTTTACCATCAGGAGCAACTGGCAAACGAATCAAAGAGAAAAAAAGGTTTTAAAAAAAAAAAAAAGTACAATCTGAGGTCACGGCTCTCAAGGTAAAATTAAAACAGCAAACTAAATGCCGAGTTAAGGGGGCACGGGACGCTTCTCCATTTTAACACAGGCGAGTTCGCCAAGTCTTCTCAATGAGGGACTCGGTCATTTCCAAAATGTGTACGCCGTGATACTGCTCAGGCTCTCACGGAGAGAACGGTCCTCTCCCAACAAACATCCTTGAAGAATAAACATGGAGAGTTTCAACAAAATCGGGTGAGTGGAAGCTGAATTGTTTCATGTAGACAGACAGACAGACAGAAAGACAGACAGGCAGGGCTGTCACCGCAGGCGCTTTTCACATTGTATGAGAAGGATCACGGACTAAACAATCAGACCATTTAGCACTAAAGCTGACTCACCAGTTTATGAAACTGCTTGGAATGAAACCTGCAGCCACTGAGGTACCCC
>JANRMT010028174.1:6138738-6150526 GCA_026402145.1 Polypterus bichir lapradei
AAATGGCAACCAACAGAGAAGATCTCCCTACTTTGAGGAGCCTCCACAAGACCTGGAAGTGCTTCTCCCACCGTATTATGTCACGACATCAGAAGAACCCCAAGGTCCAACATAAAAGGAGCCATCATCTCAGCTCACTTAGAGGAGTCGGAGTCGGGAGGCAGAGAGCAAACCTCACGTGAAGAGTTTAAGGAGAGGGACTTGCAGAGCCGGGGTTGTCTTCTTTGGCCATCGTCCAGCTGTCGAGGTACGGCTATCAAGTCAATATCATTTATTTGAACCTGGGGGGGGCTGTGTGTGGTGGAGTTGTGTCTGCTGGTGGCGCCCCTGTGTGGCCACATACTGTACTTTACATCACAAATTCACCTCCTTCCTCTTTATGGTCCTCTTAGAGCCGTTTACATTGCAGAACACGGGAGGACTTGCAGTCCTCACACCACTGAATCTCCACACTTTAGGCAAATCTGGAATAGGAGAGCGGCCTGATTTGAACCCGGAGTAGTGGGCCTGCAGCCCCAGCCACCGTGCCCCCCCCCGTCTTTATTAATCTGTCACCAAGGTGCCAAACACATTCCTCAAGGTCCATATTGACCTGATAGCATCACACAATTGCTGCTGATTCGTCGGGTGCACATCTACGATGCGAATGTCCCATTCCACCAGGAGAGTGGGCATCCTGGCCGGATCAGAGGACGTACCATTAACCGGACGGGAGGCCCGAGAGGAGCAATGGACGGATTGGCCAGCTGGGCGGAAAGAGAACTCTGTGATCAGCAGGTATAAAATAATTTGGGAGTAGTTAATCCCCCCACGCTCTAGGTGGCAGTGGTCCTCATATGAGAACCCAGTCGAGGACACCTGCAGGGGTGCTATGGGAAAATGTAGTCCGGAAATCAATAGATTTGGGATCAGTAGAGGGCACTGTCGATGAGGGACCACCCAACTTTGTCTATGGCCCAGAAGTGCTTCCTCGAGGAGACAGAATGCTGGTCTGGCATAAAAGAAAGCCACCCACTGAGAGAGTCAGAGTCGGGCAGCAGCGGGCAAAACTCTACTGGTGGATGGAAGGGTGAAGATTATGGATTATTTGTGTTTTGGCTGATCGTTGGAAAGACGTCTGTAGAAAGTTAGTTTAGGGAGGAATAAAAGTCCTTTATTTAACCCAATCAACGCGTGGCGCTTTATTAAAGATGTGGTTTGGGACTCTCTGGTGCCCCCTTGTGGTTACACAGCACATCTCTACTGGATTGAGAGCTGGTGACCCTGGAGGCCATTGGAGTCCAGTGAGCTCACTGTGTGAACTTTGTGACATGGTGCATTGTCCTGCCTGAAGGAGCCATCGGAAGATGGGGACACTGTGGTCATAAAGGGTCAGCAACAACACTCAGGTGGACTGTGGCATTGAAATGATGCTCAGTTGGTACTAAGGGGCCCAATGTGTGCCAAGAAAATACCCCTCACACCATCACACCACCAGCAGCAGCCTGAACTGTCGACTCAAGGCAGGTGGGATCCATGCTGTCATGTTGGTGACCCTGCCATCTGAATGTCACAGCAGAAACTGAGACTCGTCAGAACATGTGACGTTTTTTCCAGTCTTCTGTTGTCCAGTTTTGGTGAGCCCGTGTGAAGTGTTGCCTCAGTGACCTGTTCTTAGCTGACAGGAGTGTCACCCGGTGGGGTCTCCTGCTGTTGTAGCCCACCTGCTTCAAGGTTTGATGTGTTGTGTGTTCAGAGGTGCTCTTCTGCACACCTCAGTTGTAACGAGTGCTCATTTCAGTTCCTGTGGCCTTTCTGTCAGCCATTCTCCTCTGACCGCTGGCATCAACAGGGCATTACCACTCACTGGGTATTTTCCCTTTTCCGGACCATTATCTGGTTGTGTGTGAATATTCCAGCAGATGAGCAGTTTCTGAAATACTCAGAGCAGCCCGTATGGCACCAACAGCCATGCCACGTTCACTTCGGTCCCCTTTCTTCCCCATTCTGATGTACAGCAGGTGGTCTTTTCAAGGTCTGCAGGCCAAAATGTATTGAGCTGCTGCCCTGTGATTGACTCATTAGATATTTCAGTTAACAAGCAGCTGAACAAGCGTACCTAATAAAGTGGCCAGTGAGTGTATATACAGCCCTGGCCATGACCCGACACTGCTGCCGTGACTCAAGTCTGGGAACACCCAGGTTGTCCATTTCTCCTTCCCAGGGTTTAAAGGTTGAGAGATTTGGAGGCCGAGTTGACTTGAAGGTTCACTTCCTGCAGTTCCAAACTTCTGGGCCTATCACCTCCTGATGGGGCCTTTAACAGGTCTGATTGGCCCCCTGTTGTCCTGTATTTCATGTCCTTAACCAATCAGTGACACATGAGGTCTACAGGCCGAAATGCATTGAGCTGCTGCCCTGTGATTGGCCGGTTAGTTATTTGAGTTAACAAGCAGATGAACAGGTGTACCTAATAAAGTGGCCGGTGGTTAGGACATTAGAACAGTCTGGACGAGAGCAGGCCATTCAGCTTATCCGGTCCCCTCCACTTAACTCTTCTAAAATAACATCAGGTCGAGTTCCGAGGGTCCCTAAAGTCCCCCTGTCCACCACCCTACCTGGCGTCACTTATTCCACGTGTCTGTGGCTTTATTCAGACGCCACGATGCCTCGAGTTGCGTCTTGGCCTTTCTCCATTTTCCTTGGCAGACCCTCTGTGCGAGACGCAGAGACGCCAATCCACTTCAGAGCATTGCCGAGTCCCCAACTCGCCGCCTACGTCTTTCTAGAAAACAGAAGAGCCGGCTGCCCAAAATAAACAAGGATTCATTGGAAGTGTTTTACTGGAAATGTTTGGGCTGTCCGGGGATCCCCAGGGCAGCACATGTGAACACAGCAAAGAAATGAATGAATAAAATAAAAAATAAAAATAAATAAATAAAAATACAAATCAGAAATGTGAGGGAATGATGGAGGTCTCTAGCACCACCTAGTGGTTCCTACAGTACAAGTGGAAGAGATCATGAGGTCAAAAGAGGTCAAAGAGTCACAATGGTGATGGGAGGAGTAAGGACAGGAACGACACCAAAGTGTTAATCCGTTAAGCACCAATCATCTGTCAGCTGTGTACGTTTGTCATTTTGATTGGCTCATGAAGGGTGATGGGAGGAGTAAAGACAGGAACGACACCAAAGTGTTAATCCGTCAAGCACCAATCATCTGTCAGCTGTGTACGTTTGTCATTTTGATTGGCTCATGAAGGGTGATGGGAGGAGTAAAGACAGGAATGAAGCCAAAGTGTTAATCCGTCAAGCACCAATCGTCTGTCAGCTGTGTATGTTTGTCATTTTGATTGGCTCGTGAAGGGTGATGGGAGGAGTAAAGACAGGAACGAAGCCGAAGTGTTAATCCGTCAAGCACCAATCGTCTGTCAGCTGTGTACGTTTGTCATTTTGATTGGCTCGTGAAGGGTGATGGGAGGAGTAAAGACAGGAACGACGCCAAAGTGTTAATCCGTCAAGCACCAATCGTCTGTCAGCTGTGTACGTTTGTCATTTTGATTGGCTCGTGAAGGGTGATGGGAGGAGTAAAGACAGGAACGACGCCAAAGTGTTAATCCGTCAAGCACCAATCGTCTGTCAGCCGTGTACGCTTGTCGTTTTGATTGGCTCGTGAGGGTCGTACTCTTGATGATGCTGTGTAACTGGTAAGCCGCATTCTCCAGGTCCCTGCACAGCTGTTTCTGTCGGGGGACACTCCAGGACATTCAGTGACCTGCCCTGAAGCCACACCGCCGCCGTTGTCTGGCCTGCATGTGTTGGCTCGTTGAATGGTGAGCCGCCGCCCCCACCCTCCCCATCCCACCCAGTCTGAGGTGGTCTGCACGCTGTTGTAGGTTCTCTTCAAGGATCCCTCTGTTTTGTCCCTCAATTGTGACCACTACCCCTGTCCCTGCCGATTAGAAGCACCCCCATAGGATGATGCCACCACCACCACCATCCTTCCCTGAAGAGCTGGTAATTGCAGTGCCCACTCTTTGCCAGACCGGTTGAATTTTTGTTCCATCAGACCAAAGAATCTTTTTCCTTGCACCCTCACCGTGTCTGCTCAACTGTCCTGTTCCTTTTACTCAAGGGGGTCTTCTCTCTGTTCCTCTGACTGACAGAGAGCTGCTGAGATGCTCTCCCGTCTCACCTTATGAAGGTCTCTTAGGGTGACTGGTGGGTCCCTTGTCACCTCCTTAACCAAGTTTATTCACTTTGGCCAGGTGGCCAACTCTATGACGAGTCCCGCTGGTTCCTCCATTTCACGATTATTGGGAACACTTGAAGCTTTTGGAAGCGGTTTATAAACCCCCCACCCCACACCCTGCCCCCGGTCTGCTCTATGCCTCACCACAATTTGATGGTGGTGGTCTGCAGAGAGTCCCATGGACTTCGGAGCTGGTTGATGTCTTGACATGCTTCGTAAAGGGTGGTGTGTGTGTGTGCCATCCTCAACGCAGCCTGGTCAGTCCAGTTTGGGCACACAGGTGGAGAACTCCAGTGAGAAATTAAAGCCTAATTTGGGGGGTCACAGCAAAGGGTCTGAAAACATCTAGTAAAGAGAGATCTTTGGTGTTTGATTTTCATTTAATTTGCAGATGTTTGTGACAACATGTTCTCAGTTTGACGTTACAGGTTATGGGGTGTAGATTAAAGAGCACAAATCACAAATGGATTCATTTCACAGTAAAGTATGTAGTGCAACCACAAGGGGGCGCCACCAAACTCCATACCACAGACATAATTCCGGGTTGACTTTAAAGGTTTTATTTGCCACCAGTGCTTTTCTAATTAAATACCAGCTAAAATACACAAATATAAGTGGATGCTCTTCCTCCGTTCGTCCACTTGACGAGTGTCACCACTGCCTTGTGACTGTGGGGTTCTTTAAACTGGACCAGGCATTGGCATTGGTCATGAATTACAGTTCTGGGTCCGGTAGAAAATGAGGTAGACCTCCCTCAGCAGCGCCCTCTGGTGGCACCCAAAGACCCCAACAGGGTTGTACTTCTGGACTCCGACTCCCATGCCACCCTGTGGGTGTCTCAACTGGGTTCAGTCTGGAGGAACACTGCCACCTGCTGTATGGGTGGGGAACGAACCCCTCCTGGCATTCACATTCACCCAGTCCAATCATCATATTGTGCCAGGATGAAGAATGTAAGGTGTTCTGGTTGGGTCGAGGTTCAACTCCCACCATCCTTCCACTATGCCACCCCCCCCTACCCATTCCGGGCAAGAAATCATCCTCCATCCCAACAGGGCTGCCTGTCCTTCCTTTCTGGCACTTACAGTTGAAAGTCAAGTGGTCTAAATGTTCTATACGTATGTGTTATTTGCTTGCTGGGACAGGCTGCATCCCACCCCTATATAAATATATATATATTATATAGTTTACTGTCAAATAATGCAAAGAGTACGCGACACGTGTTTCGCCCTTATTTGGGCTCATCAGGTGTATACACTCCACTGCACCCCTCGCGGAGATCGAACCTCGGACGTCAGCAACAGAGATGAAGCCCCTTTACGCTGCGCCACGGCGTGTGGTTCGTTTATTTGACAGCCTGTAGGTCGGAGTAATTACATTCATAGCATCCGTAGTCTGAGTCCCGACCTGATTGTATGTGTGGTTACCTACCAGGTAACGCATGTGGTTGGTTTGCCAGTTGGAAAACATATGCCATGGGTGCCCTCTCAGTTGTGAGAAGCAGATCATAGAATGTTACATAGTTAACTGTCAAATAATACAATCAGATTGGGACTCAGAGCATGGATGCTATGAATATCTATATATACACACACACACACAGTGCATCCGGAAAGTATTCACAGCGCATCACTTTCTCCACATTTTGTTATGTTACAGCCTTATTCCAAAATGGATTCAATTCATTTTTTTCCTCAGAATTCTACACACAACACCCCATAATGACAAAGTGAAAAAAGTTTACTTGATGTTTTTGCAAATTTATTAAAAATAAAAAAACTGAGACAGCACATGTCCATAAGTATTCACAGCCTTTGCCATGAAGCTCCAAATTGAGCTCAGGTCCATCCTGTTTCCCCCGATCATCCTTGAGATGTTTAATTGGAGTCCACCTGTGGTAAATTCAGTTGATGTGACATGATTTAGAAAGGCACACACCTGTCTATAGAAGGTCCCACAGTTGACAGTTCATGTCAGAGCACAAACCAAGCATGAAGTCAAAGGAATTGTCTGTAGACCTCCGAGACAGGATTGTCTTGAGGCACAAATCTGGGGAAGGTTACAGAAAAAGTTCTGCTGCTTTGAAGGTCCCAATGAGCACAGTGGCCTCCATCATCCGTAAGTGGAAGAAGTTCGAAACCACCAGGACTCTTCCTAGAGCTGACCAGCCATCTAAACTGAGCGATCGGGGGAGAAGGGCCTTAGTCAGGGAGGTGACCAAGAACCTGATGGTCACTCTGTCAGAGCTCCAGAGGTCCTCTGTGGAGAGAGGAGAATCTTCCAGAAGGACAACCATCTCTGCAGCAATCCACCAATCAGGCCTGTATGGTCGAGTGGCCAGACGGAAGCCACTCCTTAGTAAAAGGCACATGGCAGCCCACCTGGAGTTTACCAAAAGGCACCTGAAGGACTCTCAGACCATGAGAAACAAAATTCTCTGGTCTGATGAGACAAAGATTGAACTCTTTGGTGTGAATGCCAGGCGTCACGTTTGGAGGAAACCAGGCACCGCTCACCACCAGGCCAATACCATCCCTACAGTGAAGCATGGTGGTGGCAGCATCATGCTGTGGGGATGGAACTGGGAGACTAGTCAGGATAAAGGGAAAGATGACTGCAGCAATGTACAGAGACATCCTGGATGAAAACCTGCTCCAGAGCGCTCTTGACCTCAGACTGGGGCGACGGTTCATCTTTCAGCAGGACAACGACCCTAAGCACACAACCAAGATATCAAAGGAGTGGCTTCAGGACAACTCAGTGAATGTCCTTGAGTGGCCCAGACTTGAATCCGGTTGAACATCTCTGGAGAGATCTTAAAATGGCTGTGCACCGACGCTTCTCATCCAACCTGATGGAGCTTGAGAGGTGCTGCAAAGAGGAATGGGCGAGACTGGCCAAGGATAGGTGTGCCAGGCTTGTGGCATCATATTCAAAAAGACTTGAGGCTGGAATTGCTGCCAAAGGGGCATCGACAAAGTATTGAGCAAAGGCTGTGAATACTTATGTACGTGGGATTTCTCAGTTTTTTTATTTTTAATAAATTTGCAAAAACCTCAAGTAAACTTTTTTCACGTTGTCATTATGGGGTGTTGTGTGTAGAATTCTGAGGAAAAAAATTAATTTAATCCATTTTGGAATAAGGCTGTAACATAACAAAATGTGGAAAAAGTGATGCGCTGTGAATACTTTCCGGATGCACTGTATATTGTGGCGAGTGGCTGGGGGTGGTACCCAGCTGGGACGCCCAGGAGGACCGGAGGAGGGCTTACACCTCCTCCAGACCACGAGGGGGCGACCACCCTGGTGGCTTTGGGGACCACCGGGAACTGAGCTTGGACGTTCAACCCTATAGGGGCCCAGTGGTCATCACCAGGGGGCGCCCCGGTGCCTGGAGAGCCCTGGTCTTCAGCATTTCCACCACACCCGGAAGTGCTCGGGGGAAGACGACCAAGGACACCCGGAGCGCTTCTGGGTGCGCAGCCGGTACTTCCGCCACACTGGGGAGTGTCGGCGGAAGATTATCGGGAGGCACCTGGAGCACATCCGGGTAGGGATAAAAGGGGCCGCCTCCCTCCGTTCGATGGAAGTGGACAGAGTCTTGGAGGAGGACCAGAGAAAGAGAGAGGCATTTGGAAGAGGCCTGGACTTTGGGGTGATTGGTGCTGCGGCACTGGGTTGTGTGTGTTCACTGTAAATAGTAGTCTGTAAATCAACGTGTGTGGTGCTTTAAGAACCATGTCTGCCTGTCTGTGTCCGGGCTGTTCCCCACAATATGTACATGGGTGGGCAAAAGTAGGGTTACAGCTGTTTGTATGGAAAAAGACATGCAGGTTATGATTATTAAAATAGTTTTATTAACTGAATAGCTTTAAGAAGAAGATGACCAATAAGAAGACATAAGTCATTAAATAATACATGAATTAATACATGAATAATAATACAGGGGCGGCATGGTGGCGCAGTGGGTAGCGTTGCTGCCTTGCAGTTAGGAGACCAGGGTTCGCTTACTGGGTCCTCCCAGCGTGGAGTTTGCATGTTCTCCCCGTGTCCAGTAAGGATGACCTGGGTTCCCTTCCCGGGTGCTCCCTGTGTCTGCATGGGTTTCCTCCCACAGTCCAAAGACATGCAGGTGAAGTGGATTGGCGATCCTAAATTGTCCCTGGTGTGTGTGCCCTGCGGTGGGCTGGCACCCTACCTGGGGTTTGTTTCCTGCCTTGCGCCCTGTGTTGGCTGGGATTGGCTCCAGCAGACCCCCGTGATCCTGTAGTTAGGATATAGCGGGTTGGATAATGGATGGAAAATAATACAAAACTAAGCTTTGTTTCGCGTACTCACAACTGTAAACCTACTTTTGCCCCCTCGCCTGTATATGTAGTCATACATGGCTCTCTCTGCTAAGCTATGCAATACCACTCAGGGACGACAGGGGGCGCTGTCATTAACAGTCTCTTCTGTTTTTCCATCAGCACTTTGCCAAGAAGACACTCAATGACGGGGAAACCCAATCCAGGGTTCAGCACCACCCTGAGAAGCTCTGTCCCTTCCTATAAAGCCAGACATGACAGACATGACGGAGCTCCCCCCCTCCCAACCAAAACCTGACCTGCTTTAACTAAACCGCCCACTTGGTGCCTAATTTCTATTGTGTCCACTGAGTGCTTGTTTTTTTTTGGTGCTTTGCATTAAACGGGATGGTTACCCCCATCACCCCCCCCTCCCTACCCACATAACATGGAGGTCACTGCGTTAAGACAGTCTGGGGAGTTTCCTGGCCATGGACCCCAAATTTTAATGTTTTGTTCCCCGAGCCACTCAGTTGTCACTTTGGCCTTATGGCCCGGTGCTCCGTCATGCTGGATTGTTCATTGTTGGTCACAAAGCTGTCCTTGGATGGTTGGCAGAAGTTGCTCTCGGAGGAGGTTTTGGTGCCATTCTTTATTCATGGCTGTGTTCTTAGGCACAATTGTGAGTGAGCCCTGCACTGCCTTGGCTGGCATGAGTGGTCTCAGGATGCTTTATTGTTGGCATGACACAGGACTGATGGTAGCGCCGCTCACCTTTTCTTCTGAAACAATCGGAAAGGGGATTCATCTGAGACAATGACTTGACCCCAGCTGCCCTTCTTGACACCCACCAGGCCCTCCTCCCAAAGTCTTCACCTCACTCCCTCCTGCCTGCTGCCATTCCTTAGCCAACTGTGCCCTGGCGGTGCCCGTAGCTGTATCCCCTTTAGGAGACGGTCCTGGTGCTCGCTGGACTCTCTTGGGCAACCTGAAGCCTTCTTCACCTCTCTATTGTTACTCAGTCAGTGTGACAGAGTGACCTCCAGCCTCGTCATCGTCGACACTCTCACCTTTGTCACTGAAGTGACGTCAGCTCTGCAGTGGGCTGGTGCCCTGCCTGGGGTTTGTTTCCTGCCTTGCGCCCGTGTTGGCTGTGATTGGCTCCAGCAGACCCCCGTGACCCTGTAGTTAGGATATAGCGGGTTGGATAATGGATGGATGGATGGGTGACGTCAGCAGGTCCTTTGGTGGCAGGGCTGGCATGCAGTGGGTTTTTTGGGGATGAAGTTCATTTTCATAGCAAAGAGGGACTTTGCCATTCATTGCCATTCATCTGATGCCTCGTCAGAACATTCTGGAGTTGATGCAAACTGGCATCATAAAAACGGAGGCAGTAGACTTTGTGAACATTCATATTGGTGTCATTTTTCAAAACTTTTGGCCACGACTGTACACGTGGCGCTGGACCCCAGCAGTAAACTTGGTGGGTGTCCTGTCGGTTAGACCTGAGGGTCGCCTTCTGCTGCTCCCCGGGTTATCGCTGGCGATTCAAGGCAGTCCATCTTTGGATTTTTATTATGCATGACGAGGACGCTCGCTCTCTGATTACACACACACACAATGACACGCTTCATGTAAAACACACTCACATTGTGCTCCACCCTGACAGAAACACATGCTTATCAATGGACGGGCACACTAATAAATAAAAGGGTTGGTGGGGTGGGCATTCGCAGTGTAATTCACCCGCCCACGTGCACATTCTGCTGACATGTCCATCTGAAACAACACCGGACCGCTGGCAGGATGCAGCCTTCCGGCCGGAAAGCAGCCTCCCTGCCCGGCCATTTGTAACTGTTACCTGTCCAGCTGGCAATGGATTGTGGGTGATCTCTGAATGAGCGTGAAGGGTGCAGGTCACAGCCTGCCCAAAGTGGTGGAGTGAGGGGGGGAGAGAGAAAGCGCCGCTTGTGGAGTACACGTCCCGTCCGATACGACATCAAAGCCTCCTAATTCCCTCGCGTCTGCTTCTCCAGCAGAGGTGCAAACCAATTATGTCCTTTCGCCCCGTGGGAAAGTTGCCTTTTACTGAAGAGCCCAAGCAGTTTTATGAGGCGGCTCCTGACCAATGAAAGAACCAGGAGCCTGGGCCAGATGTCTCACGCGGGCCAGATGTGCGCCTGGCTTCGAGTCACACGCCTCGTCCGCAAAGACACAGGGAAAGCAAATCTTTACGTTTTACATATTGCCCCTTGAGCAGAGGAATCCATCCCTTTATCCCAGAAGTGGAGGGCCGCGTGGTGAGCCGGAGGTGGGTGGGATTTGAACCCGCCACTCTGTCCTTTCAAGCCCCGACACTTCGTTCACACGGCCGGCCGGCCAAAGGTCACAGGCAATCTTCCTCTGCTGGTGCCGGAGGTCGCAGACAGCCATTAAACAGAGGCAGGATCGCTTCAGGCTGGTGGGGTGGTTTGTTTTTTCCTTTTTCCCCCTGGGACTGGCATCTTGTATAAAGAAAGGCGAGCGAGGACGGCGAGGATTAAACTGAATTAGTCAAAATGATCAGCGGCGGCCCTGTGCTTGTCTGTGATGGACACCGTCATATCAGGGGTGGCCCAGTAGTTAGGGCTGATGCCTAGCAGTGGCACCGTCTCGGCTATGAGACAGAAGTGCAGTCCCTTTACTCCTCCACTTATTTCTGTTTGTCTCTCTGAGGCCTTTGTGTCTTTTCTCCGACATCTCAAACGCAAAATGGGTTCAATGGATGGGACATTTTAAATTGGGCCTACATGAGTGTGAGTGACTGGCGCCCCATCCTAGCTCGTGCCAAATCTACCACCAGCCTTAAATTGGATTGACTGGGTTAGAGGATGTAACATTACGTTAATTCAGTGCTGTGGCAGTAAAAATACAGAGGCAAGTGTAGTTCAGAACCTCTCAAAGTTAGGCAAGAAGTCCATAGCGGGCTTTAAAGGCTGATCAGACACCACTGAGCAATAGGGAGAAACCAAACCTGGGTGGCACAGCAAAGCAGAAAGTAAACCACAGTGGCAGGGAATCGAAAATGCACTGTAAATACGAGATAAGGCCAGTGGGCCTGAGTCTGCCACTCCGGTCATTTCGGAAAGGCAGGAATGCTAATCTTCAGTATATGAGTATGAGTATATCAGTCTGTCAGGCATTTTTTAACTTGCTTAGTCCTGAACAGGGTCACGGGGGTCTTGTGGAGCCGATCCCAGCTGCCACAGAGCTCGAGGCAGGGAACAAACTGG
>JANRMT010028174.1:6179953-6190973 GCA_026402145.1 Polypterus bichir lapradei
TCTGAATACTTTCCGTACCCACTGTACCTGTCATAACCACCCCTTTAAACTGGGGGGGAGGATCTCATATTTCAAAAGGGAAACCAATGTCATTGCTAATACCGTTCACTTTTTTGATTTTTATGCACATTGAGATGTGCCAGGGTAAGACGTGAGCAAAATGTAAATTTTTTTATTTCAAAAATGGAAAAAAGTATTGCTACTACCTCAGATTCTGTTCAGTTATACAATTTTTGTTGTTCTTTTTTTTTTTTTATTTTTGGATGTGCCTGTGTCAGATGAGACCAAATTTAAAAGGGAAACAATGAATAAAAATTACTTGTTTTTAAATACATTCATTTGTGTTGATTTAAAATGTGTCATTACCTGCAGCTTACTGGCCGCTGAAAATGTCTGGCCCAGCTAAATTTCTTGGTTTGAAAATCAAGTTGTAATTGAATAGCCCTGCTCTAGTGGCACCTAAGGACCCCGACAGCGACAGGCAGGGCTGCATTGCGTTTCCGGACTCCGATTCCCATGATGCAGGTGTCCTAATGGGGTTTAGCCCTGAGGAGCACCGCCACCTGCTGTGTGGGGGACTGCAGTGCTCCTGTTTGCCCAGTTCATTCATTGTATGTCTGTCCCAGTTTGGATGAAGATTGCCAGTTGTCCTTGCATTGTGGCCTCCTGGGCAGGCAAGTAATCATCCCCTCCATCCCGGCCCGCACTTACGGCAGGCGTGTTTTTTTCTTTTGCTTTTATTAAGATATATGTCAGTTCACTCCGTCACACACGTGCGTTTAGGAGGTGGTCGACAAGCCCCGAGGTGAGCGATCTAAAGATAAAGGGCTGATTTTGGGTACTCGTGCCTCACTCACTCGCTCCCTCGCTCTACAGAACAAAAGAAGATAAATAATCTCACTCACTCACCCACAACACTCCCGGTTTGTGACAATGGCCACTTCATGTCAATTCCACCTCTGACCCTTCAGGATGACACCACTTTCCAGGTCAATCAGTGATGATGTCATTTCCTGCTCCTGCAAACGACGTCCCTTCCAGCCCCTCAGTAATGACGTCACGTCCGGCAAATCCGGTCGCCTGTCACATCCACTCCAGGGACCTAGAAGATCAAGTCCGGGGTCTTGGTGATCCCTCGAGAATAAGAGATTAAGTGGAAACAAAGAATGAAAGCACATCAGGCTGAAACTTGAGGAACAGTGGGGGATAACAATGAAGGAAAGCACATCTTGTCACTGTCACCATCCAGTGCCCTCTGTGTGCCACATCTTGGCCTACATGGTCACCTCAGGACCTCCCAGTGGAGGAGGACACTGGAAAGTTGTAAAAGGCTGGCAGGTCTTATAATAGTAAGAGCAATGCCGTACATTTCGGGGGTCCTAAAGGGCACTGTGGGTAAAGTCTGGTCTTAGACGGACAGAAGACTCTCTGATAGCCTTAGCAGTTCAGAAGGGGCGGCCATTCAGTGCCATCAGTCGCCCATCTGGTCCCCCAGCTCTAAACAAGAACAGCTCAGGCCATTGCATGTCATCATTTCTGAGTGACAGACCTGATGTCCCCAGGAGGTCGACTTACTTTTCTCATAATGTCACCTTGGTACTTTTTTTTTTTTTAACAACAGCCTTCTTTTTCCCTGAGTGGGATTCGGGGGTCTTAAAAGATCAATCTGCCCGAGTGACAAGAACAGTAAGGAGCGGATTACTCTGCTCCAGCCTAAACCAGGCAGAAACTTGCACCTCCTCATTAAGCAGACGGCTAAATCTGCTGAGCGGCGGGGGGGGCCGAGCCACACCGAGCCCCTGCGTGCCTGGAGCCCCCAGCGAGCAAAGCTGGCGAGAGGCACGTGAGACTGAGGGGAGGACAAAGGCTCTGGTGTTACAGTGTGTGCGGTCAGAGGGTGGCGACCTACCTCAGCACCGAGGGCAGCGGGACTCGGAGGTCCCTGAGAGATGCCAGTTCAGCTCACATGAGGTCACTCACTTGTCACTTGGTCACTGACAGCTGTGGCCAAGGAAGCCAAGGAGGCCATCGTGCCGTATTTCTCATCGGTCTACTGGGAGAAAAATGATGGAAGGACGAACTAAGGGTATGAAAATGGTAACCGGGCGGCCCCTCTGGCCTCGTCTAAGTGGGTGGTGCACCAACGTCCAGTGTCGGGGTGGCTAACCCATGAGGACGTGAAGCACACCCAGCATCACCTCCAGTTCTGTCAAGTCCGGTCACCAATTTAGTGCCCACCTCCCAGCTCCAGGATCAAGTACTGACTTCATATTACAACACACTGTAGCAGTGCTACTATGAATTAAAACTACATCCCCCAGCAGTCCCTTCAGGGGCTGTTGGGGTCAAAGGTGGTCAAATGAGGTTAAAAGGTGGGCAGGTGGCCAAAAGAGAAAAAAAGTTGTTGGACGTTGTGTGTTGAATTTATCTGTCGGACTGCCTGCTGTTAATTCTGCCATATTTCATCATCGTGTCCCGGATTGTATTCGTTTCTTGGGGTCTGGATCGTCTGTCTATCTGTGTACTGAGGACTGTGTTTGGATTCATTGGCTTTCCTGCAAGAAAAGGAGGAGCGCTCCTGAGCCATCCATCCGTCTTCAGCCTTTCAGCAACTACCGGTTGGACTGTGTTTTCCCTTCCCTTTCAACATACGGATCTCTGGACTTAATCTTGTCACCTCCCATGTCATCCGGTTTGGTTTTTCCATGGACTTTGCTGTGTGGTGTTTGTGTTTATATGTTAAACTAGCAAAATACCCGCTCTTCGCAGCGGCGAAGTACTGCCTTAAAATTTTTATTGAGAAGAAAATTAAACCTTTTTAAACTGAGGGGAAATATGCCAATAATTATTTGTTAAGGATCTCTTTGTATGCCACGTTGTCAGTTCGGCCCTCCGGTTGTAATATGACCAAGCTGTGCGCTGAGCTTACTCTTGAGCATGCAACGTACAGTTGGCCATGTGAACAGTAATCTTGTCTCAAATCTCACAGCTTGGATTGCTGCTGTCATAATCGGTTTGAGTTTCATGGTTTCAATTACGACAGTATTTGTAGGACTTGTGTTGAAGTGACATTCGGCATCTGTCAAGCGTTGTAAGCTTACAACCGGTTTCATCGATAACTTCACATCCAGCTTTTGAGAGTTTAAACATTCATAAACATCAAAGTGTCCACTACTGAAATCGTCACCTGTGAATGTAAGATGTTTAAGAGGCATTGGCGGTTGTCGAAAGGTGTAAAATATTTGACCATTTCGGTACACTTGAAAGCGACAACCGAACAATTCAGCGGCAGCCATCAACTCACATGCAGAACCATAGGTGAAGGGCTTAAGCATTTCACTCTTCTAGTGCTCCTGTGTAGTATAATTATCTCCTGTACCATCATCAGTCCACACCTTGAACCTGTCCCAGTCATTCAATACATAAGACACAATGTTCCTCCGGATATCAATAGTGAGCCTGATATGGCTGTGCAATATGTAACAAAGAGAATGGAAAAGGTAGGTGCCATCTCCGGGCATGGAAACCACTTGGTAAATGACAGTTCTTTGATCGATGGTGATCACCTCGATAGACATGGTAATGGGGGTTGGAATGATGAAGGAAATGGGTACCTGAGTAATGTAAAGTAAGTCTAAAATACCTACACAATAACTATAATCGTAATAAACGAACAATAAAACAGTGGAGAAGCCATGGGTTAAATAAAAAGGCTGTAGTTATCAGTAGGGAGACGTGAATCCCGTGGCGAAGCAAGGAAGGGAATGTAGAGACTGGAGCGACAGACGGCCTTATATAGGCAGGCAGCCAACAACGTGGGAGGCGTTGGGATGGGGGACCCAACGCCACCTCACACGGTGACCGAGCTGCAGGCTATGGACGTATATATGTACGTAAGTAGGATTCAGTTAGCGTTGGGAACCCGCGTACCAAATTTCTTGAAGATGGGCCCATAAGTAACAATGACCGTTGGAAAGTTCAATATGGAGGTTGACAGTGGCATCATACCACTGAAATAAGTACATACATCGGTTTCGGTTAGCGCAGGGAAGCCGCCTACCAAATTTCGTGAAGATGGGGCCATGAATAAGAAAGTTCAAAATGGCGGACGTTGTCGACCGTTATGACCGTTATGCGTAGAATTTCGAAATGAAACCTGCTTAACTTTTGTAAGTAAGCTGTAAGGAATGAGCCTGACAAATTAGGGTTAGGGTCAGCCTTCTACCTACACGGGAAGTTGGAGAATTAGTGATGAGTCAGTCAGTGAGGGCTTTGCCTTTTTTTAGTACAGATGTAATATCGCTGAAGGGGTCAGGGGTGGTATTATTGTTTTCATTTAGTTAATTTAATTTCATTATATTCTTAATTGTTTAATGTTCCCAGGGTACTTTATTTGGTCTCTGTTGTGAGTGTGTGTGGGTCCATCCAAGGCTGGGGTTGTCCCTGGGATCTCCTTAGCGGCACTTGACCGCTACAACACAATATATACAGTAGTAGCCTGAAAATCACACAAGGAGGGCCACAATGGGCTTTAGCAGCAACCCCCCCCCCCCCCCCCCAGCCTTGACTCTCTAAGAAGACAAGGAACAACTCCCAAAAAAATGGAAGAAACCTCGGGAAAGGCAGTTCAGAGAGAGACCCCTTACCAGGTAGGTTGGGCGTGCAGTGGGTGTCAAACAGAAGGGGGGGGGGGTCAATACAACACAACACAGAAGATAATAATACAATACAATACAATATGACAGATAGATAGATATAATACAATAGAAATATGACAAGGACAGAGCAGAACTCAAAAGTAGATGATATCCCATAATAAGACTTGGATTTGTTCAGAGTCCTGGAGACCTCGGCCATCAAGCCGCCTCACCCTATTGGCCATTCCACAGCTGAGTCAGCGCTGGGCCGGCCAGTCAGATGACAGGACCCCTCTACCCCATGATTCCTGTGATCCTCCATCAGGGATGACTTTACCTTAGGCTGGCAGAACAACTTGGCAGGCGGGCCGTGGGCGCCAAGTGCCACATTTGGATACCGAGAAGAGAAACAGAGCGGATGAGGAGGGTTAATAACAAATTCTATCTATCGTATTTCTTATGTTTTAGTGCTAATGACTGGTAAGAGAGATGCAGTCTGTACAGTTAATCAGCAGCTCTAGTCAGGGTGTGCTAAACTGAAGCAGTGAGTCGTCAGCCTGAGAGTGAAGGGGCATCTCTGATAGTATTAGTGTGGTGGTACACGAGCATGTGCCAGGTGGTCATCATTCCTTAAAGAACTTTCTTGCTCATGAGAAATGAAATGGCTCGACGTATCCCCGACCTCTGCACTCTCTGTCTGCACAACATCTTTGGCTTCCTCCTCCAGCCCTGTTAGACTCCAGCGACTGCTTCCTCTCTTTCTCCTCTTCACCATTTCTTTGTCTCGCAGTCTCTCCTCCCCTTCCAGCCTAACTGCTTCATGACATGGCACTCTTGTATTAAATCCACCTCAAGTGCTCACCCCAATCCCCCCCCTATGGACATAGACCCATGCTGCTTCTGACGTGGGCACAGTGACGGCATCTCAGAGGCTTTGTCATGGGTCACCTGGGACTGGAAACGTAAACCGGCATCAGATTTCCTTTTAGTTGGGCACGGCTGAGTACCTGGTGTCACACACGTACCGCATGGGAGGCAGCTAAAGGGCTCGTGGGAAGATTCTTTCTCTCTTTCCACTGCAGACCCATTACAGGAAATTCCGGCTGGCCTCAATGGCATCCCTTTCTGGTGAGGAGAGCGATTACATCACTGTCGATCAAGAGCCTGATAACGTCACTTCTGGTCATAAGCCAGATGATGCCAATTCCGGCCACAAGACCGACAATGTCACTTCTGATCATGAGCCTGATAACATCACTTGCCACTTCTAGTCACAAGCCCGATGATGTCACATCTGGTCATGAGCCAGATGATGCCACCCCCCCCGGTCATGAGCCCGATGACATCACTTCCGGTCCAGATGATGCCACTTCTAGTAACAAGCCCTGGGCACCCCACCGCAGAGCACACACACACACACACAGCACACACTAGGGACAATTTAGGATCGCCAATGCACCTAACCTGCATGTCTTTGGACTGTGGGAGGAAACCCACGCAGACACGGGGAGAACATGCAAACTCCACACAGGGAGGACCCAGGAAGCGAACAACACACTGCGCCACCGTGCCACCCCATTGCTCATCATACTCATGCATATGCAATTACGATGAAAGGGAACGTCATTGGCTGGTAGAGCAGCCTCCCTCCTGACAAGTTGAAACCCCGCCTCCTGCATTCAGGAGTATCTGGCTGTGCTCCACCACTGAGGGTCTCAGCTCTTGCGCAGCAGTATAGCGCCTCTCCTCTGTGATCAGAGGGTCTCGGAAAAGGTGTAAGAGCAGGTAGCCACCATCACCCGGCACATGTAATGACGTGATTGCTGTCACAATGAATGCTGCAGGCCACATGAAACACTGAGCGTCCGGCCAGTTACATCACCAATAAAACAGCCATCATGTACAGCACTGTCATGCCTGCCAATGCTGCTTGGACTCAAAATAAATGAATCACAGACTGGCATGGGCTAGCAAGCCATAATGTCTGTCACTCTCATCTTGGCAAAACGGACATTTTGTGTGTGAATGGAATGTCACTACTCACGGGTTGACAAAAGCAGCGTCCTTCTCGCAATACGAGTTCAGTAAAGGGGCTCCCATTACGTCAGGAGAACTGGCTTCTCTTGTTGGCAAAAACGTGTCATGTTTAATTTACCGTCGTGGCCAAACGTTTTGAGAAGGACACCGATATGAATTTTCAGTTTTTATGACGCCAGTTTGCATCGACTCCAGAATGTTCTGACGAGGGATCAGATGAATTGTAATGAATGGCAAAGTCCCTCTTTGCCATGAAAATGAACTTCATCCCCAAAAAACCCACTGCATGCCAGCCCTGCCACCAAAGGACCTGCTGACGTCACCCATCCATCCATCCATCCATTATCCAACCCGCTATATCCTAACTACAGGGTCACGGGGGTCTGCTGGAGCCAATCCCAGCCAACACAGGGTGCAAGGTAGGAAACAAACCCTGGTCAGGGCACCAGCAACCTGCAGAGCTGACGTCACTTCAGTGACAAAGGTGAGAGTGTCGACGATGACGAGGCTGGAGGTCACTCTGTCACGCTGGCTGAGTTACAATAGAGAGGTGATGAAGGTGTCAGGGCGCCCAAGAAAGTCCAGTGAGTGCCAGAACCATCTCCTAAAGTGGATTCAGCTGCGGGCACCGCCACCAGGGCTCAGAAATGGCAGCAGGCAGGTGGGAGTGAAGTGAAGACTTTGGGAGGAGGGCCTGGTGGGTTTCAAGAAGGGCAGAAAAGAAGCCATCAGGGGCAGACTGATATTCTGGGATTGGACTGCTGGGGTGAAGTCATTGTCTCTGATGAATTCCCTTTCTGGTTGTTTGAGAAGAAAAGGTGAGCGGCGCTACCATCAGTCCTGTGTCACGCCAACAGTAAAGCATCCTGAGACCACTCATGCCAGCCAAGGCAGTGCAGGGCTCACTCACAATTTAGTCTCAGAACACAGCCATGAATAAAGAATGGGACCCAAATATCCTCCGAGAGCAACTTCTGCCAAACACCCAAGAACAGCTTGGTGACCAACAATGAACAATAGAGCATGACGGAGCACCGGGCCATAAGGCCAAAGTGACAACTGAGTGGCTCAGGGAACAGAACATCGACATTTGGGGGTCCCCAGACTGTCTTAACACATGGACACGCTGGGCCTGGGGGACACAACTGGAAACTTGTGAAGGGGAAATTCACACCAGCATGAGGATGTTTGTCTTCACTCAGAGAACCACAAACCCCTGGAGTAAGTGACCGATCAGTGTGGTGGACAGGAGGACTTCAGGGACCTTCAAAACTCATCTTGATGTTACTTTAGAAGAATTAAGTGGACAGGACTGGTGAACTTTGCTGGTCTGAATGGCTTGTTCTCGTCTAAATCTTTCTAAGGTTCTAATAAAACCAGACAGTGTTCAGAAGCCATTAAGAAGGCTCACAGAATGTCAGGTCATATAGCGCCTTGATGTGTGAAGTACAAGTCACAGGAGGTTCTGCTCAGGTCTTTATAACACACTGGTGAGGTGAGGCCTCATCTGGAGTCTTGGGTGCAGTTTGGGTCTCCAAAGAAGACATAGCAGCACTAGAGAAGGTCCAGAGAAGAGCGACTAAGCTGAGTCCAGGGGATGAACAAAGAGGAATGACAGAAGGAGCTGAGCCTTATGGAGATGAAGAGGAGGAGACCTGACTGAGGTGTTTAAAATGATGAAGGGAATCAGTCCAGTGGATCGAGACGGTGACTTTAAAATGAGGTCATCAAGAACACGATGACACAGTTGGAAGCTTGTGAAGGGGAAATTTCATACAAACATCAGGACTTTTATTTGTTACAAAGAGACCCACAGACATGTGGAATAAGTGACCAAGACATGTGGTGGACAGGAGGACTTCAGGGACCTTCAAAACTACTCGACTTGATGTTTGTTACTTTAGAAGCATTAAGTGGACAGGACTGGTGAACTTTGTTGGTCTGAATGGCTTGTTCTCGTCTAAATCTTTCTAATGTTCTAATAAATTCAGACAGTGCTCATAAACCATGAAGAAGGCTCACAGAATGTCAGGTTATATAGCGCCTTGATGTGTGGAGTACAAGTCACAGGAGGTTCTGATCAAGCTTTATAACACACTGGTGAGGCCTCATCTGGAGTCCTGGGTGCAGTTTGGGTCTCCAGGCTTCATAAAGGACATAGCAGCACTAGAGAAGGTCCAGAGAAGAGCGACTAGGCTGAGTCCAGGGGATGAACAAAGAGGAATGACAGAAGGAGTTGAGCCTTATGGAGATGAAGAGGAGGAGACCTGACTGAGGTGTTTAAAATGATGAAGGGAATCAGTCCAGTGGATCGAGATGGTGACTTTAAAATGAGGTCATCAAGAACACGGGGACACAGCTGGAAACTTGTGAAGGGAAATTTCACACCAGCATGAGGACGTTTGTCTTTATACAGAGAACCACAAGTATAAGAATAAGAGACCAAGCAGTGTGGTGGACAGGAGGACATCAGGGACTTTCAGAACTCGACTTGATGTTATTTTAGCAGAATGTAGTGGATGGACTGGTGAACGTTGGTGGTCCGTGTGGAAGTGACCTTCGAAGGAAGACAGGAATAGTTTCAGTTTCAACTCATCACCGATGAGTTCATAGGATTCATGCTTTGCAAAGCAGAAGTGCAAATGTCCCTTTTTGGTCGGCTTTTCTATATTCATGTTCCTTATCACAGCATTTCATCTTGTATTGCGCAAATCGGCCCACCATTTCTGTCTTGTCAGGGGGGCCCCAAAGAAGGTAAGGTCATCGTTCCTGTTTTCATAGCAAATGCGTTCCTAAAGAAGGAAGTTGTCCTCAGTCAGCTTACTTTACCTCATCTTACGACAGACGCCTCGATGAGTCACATTTAGTGTTTTGAACGCAGTTCCGTTTATTCTCTCACATTTTCTCGTCCTGATTGTTCTAATGTCCGAGTTCGAGTCCGAGGGCCGCCTTCTGCTTTGCACCTTGGGACGTTATGTTTCTTTTTGTTTACCTGCAGAAGAAAGAATGTGGCACTCGTAGCACAGGATTTACAGTAAATAAGGGGCTGTTGGCCTTTGGTGGTCCTCATCCCTCAATCCTTGGGCATCCTTCATAAAGAGTGGGGGTGTATCCCGATGTCCTGGCTAAACTGCCCACCATGGCCGAGTCATTCTGGCCCCCTTAATCATCCCCTGTCTGTAATTGTCTCTGTTTCTCTCTCACCACATCACCACCTAACTAACCTAATGTGTGGAGACCATACTGGCACAAAAATGGCTGCCGTCACATCATCCAGGTGGGTGCTGCACATTAGTGCTGGTTGAGGGGGCTCCGCTCTGTCTAAGTGCGTTGAGTTAGTGAGAAAAGCGCTCTATAAATGAAATAAATGAATGAATGAACGCCCACGGATCCTGGTAGTGCCACACTACTGTTTGAGATCTCAAAGTGTCCAGCCAATGATCTTCAGGAAAACCCCAACTTCCTAAGCCCACCCCAATTCATGATTTCAGGTCCCTGCTCTTCAAGAAGCTGGTGCCCAGACTTGTGCCAGGTGAAACACAGGGTTGCAGGGTCAGGTGAGCTTGGTCAGGGCTGAGGGAAGGACGAGTGCAGACAAATACGGGTGGGAGGGGGGAGTGGTGGTCCACAAAGAAATCCTGACGTGGAGGGCACACCACCTCAGACTGGAAAGACTGTTCAACTTGACCCGAAACACACAGCCAAGACAACGCCGAGGAGGCTTTGAGACGAGAGCGTGAGTGTCCTTGGGGGGCCCGGATCTGTGGAGAGACCAGAAATGTAATGGAGCTTCAGATGATCTGCCAGGAAGAGAGGAATAAACGGTTCAGGTCTGCAAAGCTTGTAGAGCCTCGCCCAAGAAGACTCACAGCTGAAACTGCTGCCAAGGAGTCGCTGGAGCCAGAATCGGGTATGAGGAGGAATAAACCACGAAACACGGAGCCAGTCCATCACTGGGCAAACACAACCCTCGACAAGCAGACTCCACACAGGGAGGACCAGGGACATTCATTCTGGTCTCCTTACTTACTGTGAGGCAGAAGTGCCACCCCGGTGCCACCCCAGCTGCCAAAAGAGACTTCTACAAAGTGCTGAATTAAAGGTCTGAACACTTCTATAGGGTGACATTTCAGCTTTTCATTTCTAATACATTTGTCAAACCTTTCTGAAAATATGTCTCTAGGGCTATTGAGTGTAGATTGATAGGCAAAAATGGCAAACGTATTCATTTAAAATTAAATCTACAGCACAATAAAGTGTGCACAGAGGGAAAGGATCCAAATAGTTTTTGAAATCTCTGTACATAGGTTATAGGTGAAAGGCACTATATAATAATAATAATAATA
>JANRMT010028174.1:6206076-6218068 GCA_026402145.1 Polypterus bichir lapradei
ATAGATAGATAGATAGATAGATAGATAGATAGATAGATAGATATGTGAAAGGCACTATATAATAGATAGATATTTTATTTTTTTTTTATTTTTAAAAATGACCTTTATTATGAACATTAACAATATACACAGTCATAAGACAAACAGTCCCAATATTCAAGATAAACAAAAAGGTATATATCAGACAACTACCACTACTCCCCCTTTACACTCCTCCTACTCCGCACATTAATAATAAAAGTTAACAATTCATTATAATACAAAAACCGCCACTCCTCCCCCTTTACACTCCTCCTACTCCGCACATAAATAATATAATCAAAAAAATTAACAATTCATTTTAATACAAATACCACCACTACTCCCCCTTTACACTCCTCCTACTCCGCACATAAATAATAAAAGTTAACAATTCATTATAATACAAAGACCGCCACTCCTCCCCCTTTACACTCCTCCTACTCCGCACATAAATATAATCAAAAAAATTAACAATTCATTTTAATACAAATACCACCACTACTCCCATTTTACACTCCTCCTACACCGCACATTAATAAGAAAATCACATGTTAATTCATTATAACACAAAGACCACCATCACTCCCCCTGTACTCGTCTCCCACTCCGTACATCGCTCTCCATTATACACACAGCACTCCTATTCTCCTATTTTCAACCATCCAGTATGAAAATATTTTGAAGGACATTTAAAGAAGTCACCACCCAGTCGCCAGCTTGCCCTTCTCAACAGAACACAAAGCCCCCCTAAGCCCCCATAAATCACAGAAGGTCTGCATGTCTCCAATGAGTTGATGGTAAGTGAATTCTAACTTCAATCGGCACTTCACCAGCACTTTAAACATCAGGAGCACATCGGTGGTCTTTGAATTTTTCTCTTTGTTCCTCCTGGTTTTGAGGATTGACAGTTTTGCCTGGCCCAGAAGATAGTTTCCCAGCACACACTTGTGTCTCTGTTTCTGAGTATACTTAATACCAAAAATAAAGCCAACAGTTGACAATGACAGTCCTATTCTATCCAAAAGTGTCTTGAGAAATGCAAAAAATGGTTCAAGCCGTTTGCAGTTAACAAAAAGATGAAAGACAGTTTCTCGCTGTTGACAAAACGGACAACAGTCAGATGTTCCCGGTGAAATAACCGATAAAAAAGAGTTGGTGGCGAGAGCCCCATGAAGAATCCTCCACTGCAGGTCGCCAATTCTTTTTTGCAGTGGTTGTTTATAAAAGGTTCTCCAAGCTGGAGTTTCATTCACTCCAACATGCAGTTCTTGTCTCCACCGTGTGTCTGGCAAGTCTCTAAGAAATTTATAAAAAGTCACCTTAACACACACCTGGTAGAGCTCATTTTTTCCCATCGTGTCAAACTGCTCGTCTACTAAGTTGCCAAATATCAGAATGGAGCCCGGATGGTCAGTGCAGTCTGTGACGTTGGGCTTGACTTGGATGACGAGCTCTGTGAGATCTGAGTTAAAAATCGGATTGTCCGGAGAGACGCTCTGGCACAGTGACCCTGCGCCTAAGTTGACCAAGGCCTCCTTAAACTGGCACAGAAAGTGGTGTACGAGACGTTCAGACCTCACGCCCAGGACCGATGTGAGGTGTGCTGCGGTGTGCCATGTGCCAGTGTGGTTATTTATAAGATGGCCAATCTTCGTGATTCCACTTTTAATAAGGATTGAGGTGAAATGACAAGAGAAGAGCAGAGGAGATTTCAGCACATTGTTCCAAATCAGAGGTTCCTCTAAAAAACAATGAAGATTGCCAAAAACAAAACGAGATCTCATAAGTTTACTATGCCAAGTAAGCAACATTGACTGATAGAATTTTGGCAGAACTGATAAAGTTAATTTAGAGACGTCTAGGAGGAGTAGCTGTTTGTCAAAGTTTAACTCGCTCACTTTGTGCAAAAGTACAAACGCCAGGTCTCTCCAAGGCAGGCCGTCTGGACCATAGAACAGCCTCTGCAGCGTCTGGAGCCTGAAGGCCTCGATTTTACTCCTGACGTCAATCAGGCCCTGCCCTCCTTCTGCTACTGGTAGGTGCAGCACACCTCTCTGAACCCAGTGTAGACTGTCCCAAAAAAAGTCAAGGATGATCGTCTGTACGGATTTGATCAGAGCAATTGGTGGATCAGCACACCTGAGCTTGTGCCAAAACATGGAGGCAATCAAATTATTCAGGATTAACACCCTGCCTCTACATGAAATGTCCCTCAGAAGCCACTTCCAACGGTTCAGCCTTGCTTGGATCAGATCTGTCCACCCCACCCAATTGTCTACAGCGGTGCCATCCGTGCCTAAATACACCCCCAGGTACTTAAACACGTTTTTATTCCATTGGAGGGTCTCAGGAAGAGCTGGAGGAGATGCGAGTCCCCAGTCACCCAGCAAGAAAGCATTGCTCTTGAGCCAATTGACTTTTGCCGACGTCAGTCTTTGAAAAACGTCTAAGCAGTTGACTAAAGTGTTTACCTCAGATGTAGAAGACACAAAGACAGTCACATCATCTGCGTAGGCAACGACCTTAAAAGAAGTAGTGGGGCAAACTGGGATGCTGAGACCAGAAAGACGACGCCTGAGCTGCTCTAGGAGGGGCTCAATTGACAAAGAGTAGAGCATCCCTGAGAGGGGGCAGCCCTGGCGAATACCCCTGGTGACAGAGAAAGGGGCTGTCAGGGCACCGTTAATCTTCAGAACGCCATATATATTTGAGTAAAGCATTCCAATGTATTTGGAGAAGGTGGACCCAAACCCAAAAGCTTGTAGGACTCTGAACAAATATTGGTGATCCACTCTGTCAAATGCTTTTTCTTGATCTAAGGAAATCATTCCTGCCTTTAAACCAAGAAGCTTTGAGGTTGTAATCAGGTCTCGCACCAGAAATATATTATCAAAGATGGAGCGGTCTGGCACACAGTAGGTCTGATCTGACCTGATGACGCACCCCATTACCCTACGCAGGCGAGTAGCCAGAGCCCTGGACAGAATCTTGTAATCCGTACATAAAAGGCTAACAGGACGCCAGTTCTTGAGGTCGGACAGATCTCCTTTTTTTGGGAGCAGAGCAATAACAGCCCGCCGACAGGATAATGGCAGTTCATTGTTCATCATGCTCTCCCTGAAGACCGCCAATAAATCCGCACCTAATAAATTCCAGAATGTCTTAAAAAACTCAACTGTCAGGCCATCTATGCCAGGTGACTTTCCCGTATTTAGTCCGCCGAGGGCCGTAGTCAAGTCCTCTAAGCTGAGGGTTGTATCCAGAAGCTCTTTTTCCGTTTTGGGGATTTGTGGCAGGTTGTCTAGGAGGCTCCTGGTCTCAGAAGTCTCTTCTGTTGTTTCGGCACAGAACAGCTTTTTATAAAAATCGTGAGCAATAGCTCTGATGGCCTCAGGCTCCTCGATGATGAGCCCATCCTCATTTTTCAGAGCGTGAATCACTTTACTCTGTGATCTTTTTTTTTCAAGTCCAAAAAAAAATTGAGAGGGAGAATCCATTTCAGCCAACTCCTGAATTCTTGAGCGCACAAGAGCACCATGCACCCGTCTGTCCAATAAGTCCAGGAGATCTTGTTTTTTTGTCTTTAGATTTTCAAAGACGCCATCGTTAAAAGAGCTGTCTAAAGACGAAGAGAGCTCTAGGATGTCCTCTTCCAACTCTGCCATTGCCTTCCTCATATTCTGAGTTGCATTCTGTGTGTATTGCTGACACAGCACTTTGATTTCAGTTTTTGAACAGTCCCACCACTGCCGCAGAGATGAAAAGGAATTTGTTGTCAACCTCCACCTCTTCCAGAAGAAATCAAAAACTTCAATGAACCGGAGATCTTTCAGTAGGCTGTTATTGAAGTGCCAGTATGACGGAAAGGAAGATTGAAATGGAGGGGAAACTTTGAGAAGGACAAGACTGTGATCAGAGAAGCCAGAAGGATGAATGGAGCAGTTCGCTATAAGATTACTGTGGTGATTCAAGCAATACACTCTATCTAGTCTCGCCATGGAGATCGAGCCCCCCGAACCCTTCACCCACGTGTACTGGCGAATTCCTGGGTGTAATGCCCTCCAGACATCAAAAAGGTCAGCCTTGCTGAGGACTGATTTCAAGTGAGCCGCGGAGCTGGGGTGAGGCTCCAGGCCATTTCTATCTAAGGTGGCATTATCAGTGCAGTTAAAATCCCCCCCCACAAAAACAAAATCTTCATCTTTGCACTGCACAAGTAAATCATGGAGCAAAGAGAAAAACTGCAAACGCTCCCTTCCTTCATTGGGTGCATAAACATTTATGAATACCCACGTTGTGCCCCCTAAGCAGGCTTCCACTTTCAGCAGTCTGCCTTTAACTACCTCTGTCACGCTAGTCGAGTCGGGTGAGAAAGAAGTAGAAAAGAGAATGGCGACCCCGGCACTAACACTCGACCTGTGACTCAAAAACACCTGTCCCTGCCAGCCTCTGTGCCAGTCTGCCTGGTTAGCAGGGTCTGTGTGAGTTTCTTGTAAAAAAATAACTCCAAGCTGTTTATTAAGTAGATATTCGAACACCGCGACCCGCTTGTTGTCATGTCGACATCCATTGATGTTAATTGTGCCAAAATTACACAAAGGCATGAAAAGGCAAAAAAGAAAAGCATTCACCAAAAACAACTTTAAAAAAGACGTGGAAGGACGTGTCCAGCAGTACATCATACTGGCTTGGGATTTAAAGATCTTTTCACCCTGCTCATCACATTTTTCAGCCACACAGCTTCAGTTCTCTTAAGGCCTAAAGCTGTAGCCTGGCGTAGGACCCCCTTAGCTGAGCTCAAAAACAGTTGAAGATCGGGGAAATGGTGACTAACATTCACACCCCTCTTGCCCTCAATAAATTTCACGAAACGGATTATGCTATCGTTACTGTAGCCACCACGGAAGCTCAGCTGAGGTGACAGATTGGACCTCACTGATGTCCCCGAGCCACCGCCTTCATCCTGACTCAAAGTACCGACGTCTGCAGGCACCTCAGGCTCATCCTGAACATTCTCAGAGTCGTCAGCTGTGGAGACTGAGCTCTCAACTTTATTGTGCTTAACTGCAACACCGCTACATGCGGACCCGTCTTTCCTTTTCCTTGTCACGGGCTTTACCCACTCTGTCTCATCCTCCATTTCTTGAACAGCACTCTCGCTGTTGTCAGCTGGGGTGCTCATCTTATCGATCACATTCTCAGCCCTAACATTCTCCTTAACCTCTTGTATCTGTTGTACAGCTTCTGTTTCTATGAGCTCAGCGCTGGGCAGAGCCCCGTTATCATGTACGGCAGCCACACTCACAGGCTGCTCAGCGCCGTCACTCGTATGTGCAGAATGAACAGTAACACCGTCCGTAGGCAGTGATCCGGCCTCGGCCGCAGCGTCCTTCTCTGGGGCGCTCTCACCACTCTGCACGTCTTTAATCGCGGGCGCGGACTCAGCCGCATCCGCCGGCTCAGCTGCACGTTCAGGTGCCGGTTGCGCCATCATAGCAGGTAAAGAACTGCTCTGATCCTGCACACTCTGACCAGGGCCCTCCATTAAGTCCTCCTCCACATCAGAAAAACTGACGGAAGACTCACTACCTTCATCATCATATAATATCGAGTAGTCCTCACGGCTACTTTTAGAAACACCAGGTACTGCTGCGTCTGCTGTTACCTCAGAGCGCTTACACTGGCTAGCCTTGTGCCCCACTTGTCCGCATTTAAAACATTTCATGGACTCTGATGATACAAATACCACGTAATCAAAACCATCCACTCTGAACTTGAGAGCCACATCGAGTTCACCCTGTAAATCATTTAAAATCATGTGAACTTGTCTCCTGAAAGAGACGACATGTTTTAAGTCAGGTGAACGACAGCCCAAGGGAATCATTGAAACTTTTGAAATGATCTGCCCATATCTTTCAAGTTCTTTGATGAGAATATCATTTTTTAGAAACGGAGGAACATTCGAAATAATCACTCTCCGTGCAGGAGTAGAAAGAGGCAAAACTGAAATTAAGGTGCCATGAATAATCACACCATTCTGAACAAGAGTATGTGCTAAACTCTCATCATTTAGAAACACGACAACAGTTTTATTCATTCTAGATGCTGAACGGACATTTTTACAGCCGATTAACTTGCCGACTTCCACTACACACGTCTCAACAGAGACCATCGGATCAACCAGCAACTTCACGCCATGCCGGCGTGTTAGGTTTTCAAAATTGCGCGGCATCAAGCCAGGCGGTGTTTGTCTCGGCGCGGCCATTGCGGCCACGCCGCAAATACAACACTGGAGTCAATAAGAAAAACAATATGTAGACAGCAAAAAAGAACCCCTACACATTAGAGAGAGCAAAAAACAAAAAATATAAAGATTAGGAAAAAAGAATAAGAAATACTCACGAGCCCACTCGGCACGCCACCACCTCCTCCTCCCGCCAGCAACCCACAGACACGCCCACGAAAGACCTACGCAATCAAACCACAGACCAACAGCGAAACAGCATAGATAGATAGATAGATAGATAGATAGAAAGGCACTATATAATAGATAGATAGATAGATAGATAGATAGATAGATAGATAGATATGTGAAAGGCACTATATAATAGATAGATAGATAGATAGATAGATAGATAGATAGATAGATAGATAGATAGATAGATAGAAAGGCACTATATAATAGATAGATAGATAGATAGATAGATAGATAGATAGATAGATTCTTTATTAATCCATCCATCCATTATTCAACCCGCTATATTCTAACTACAGCGTCATGGGGGTCTGCTGGAGCCAATCCCAGCCAATACAGGGCTCAAGGCAGGAAACAAACCCCGGGCAGGGTGCCAGCCCACCGCAGGGCACACACCCACACACACACCAAGCACACACTATGGACAATTTAGGATCGCCATGGCGCCTAACCTGCATGTCTATGGACTGTGGGAGGAAACCCACGTAGACACAGGGAGTACATGCCAACTCCACGCTGGGAGGACCCGGGAAGCAAACCCGAGTCTCCTGACTGCGAGGCAGCAACGCTACCCACTGCGCCACCATGCCACCCCCTAGCTCCATGCCTACAATAGAGCCTGCCTTCCTCACCAGTTTGTCCCTCTTCTTTATGCTGCCTCCCCAGCACACCACCACATAGAAGAGGGCGCTCGCCACAACCGTCTGATTGAACATCTGCAGCATCTTAACTGTGTTTGAGTTTGAGATGTAAGTGGATGATGTTGATGGTGGTGTCACCAGTCACTGACTGACCAGTTCAGAGTGTTTATGGGTAATGAAAACCATGAACTTCCACATAATGATTCTTTAATTCTGTATTGGGACCAATGATAGGTATGAATTTCACACAACCATTTTAGGTACCCAGTATTAATCACAGTCCAGTCTAAATGTGCAAAATGAGTGCTTCAGTGGGACTGACTGTGGTCACATGCAACCCACAGAAAGTGTCGGGTGCCAGCTGGGTCACCCCTTTTAATAATTTGGCAATAAACAACAAAACAAGCACCCGATGGTGCAAAACAGAACATGAAACAGCCTTTGTGGCTTTTTTTGGTCATGGCTGAGCGTGCATCTCAGAGCTCTATCCTTTTAACTTCACCCAGTCCGGGATTGCCAGGCTTTTATAGCTGTCCGGGTGCAAGAGTTGGGGCTGAGTGCCCTCCACGGGCATCGTCTCGCTGCTGAGGAAGAGGAAAAAAGGACAGCACATTTAGCCGAGGCTGCCCCTCTCTTCCCAGTGGGGTATTACATATCCTTGGCTGAGCTCTGAAGGTGTCCCTCAGACACACATGGGTGATGCTGCCCGATTTAGACTTTTTTAGTGTAAGTGGGTAATACCAGGCCCAGTGTAATAACTCAGTGATGCCACAGCAACTTCAGGGACACCAACAGATGTGGAGAAGATGACAATAAAGTTTTCCACCTTACTATGTGTGCAATGGCCTGGCGCCCTCCTTGTCCAGGGTTGGTTCCTGCCTTGTGCCCTGCGCCAGCTGGGATTGGCTCCAGCACCCCATCACGTCACCCTGGTGTGGATTATAATGCGCTCAAACTCACTTCGTTCAAGTTGGGGTCATGGAAATTAAAGTCTAATCTGGCAGCACTGGAGAGCGTGTGGTGGGAGGGGGTGCCAGTAAACTGCAGGGCACACCCAGAATTCTCCAATGGGATGACATGCAAGCTGGCAGTGCCCAGCCAAGGGAGTCAGACATCCGTGCTAACCACTGCTCCGTCACTTCATAACTCAAGGGTGGAGGTAAATGAAATCTGACCGAAGAATCCCGAGGGTTAATGAGATGATGCTACCATTTATAGAAAAGTCTGGGGGGGGGTGTCAAAAAAAGACCACCGTGCTTCTTGTAGGCCTAAAGGAGGTGGACGTCGGTAAGAATGCCTGCTCCGATGCCCACTTTAATGGCCGAGGAACCTGGAAAATGGCCACTAAACTGTGAGAGATGTGAGTGGGAATCCCCCCCTTCTACGTGTCCACAAATCCCCCAACTGAGTTGTTTGTCCTCCAGTTCTTTGACTTTCCCCCTTCAGCTCCATCACCTCTCTCACCGACTTCCTCCCTTGAGATTCGTGCCAACCCGTCTCCGTCGCCATCTCTCCTCTGATGTTGCGAGGATTTTCTGGATGATCCCCCACAAGTCAACAGCTGCCTGATGGGCCGCGGCCGATTAAATGGTGGCCCACACCTCCTGTCTGATCTGCTTCCAGGAATGAGGGCCTCGTTTGTGAGCCCCTCTTTGATTTACGCTGAGCCTGGCGAGCTCCTCGTGTCTGCCTGCTCAAAGTGAGGTGCTGACAGGCCATCCCACTGAAAGGTGAACATCAGGGGAACTTGAGAGACGGAGTCAGCCATGACAGGCCATCTCTTCTGACTGGCTTATGCAGTCACTTTTGAGAAGTTCAAGAAGAGTCACTAGGGGGTAAAGCAGGGACCGAGATGGTGACACCGAGTCTCACTAACACCGCTAGAGCCGCACAAGCAGGCAGGCATTTTCATGGACATACTGTTTATAAAATTCACTGTGTGATTTTCACTTGAGTATGTCGCGTCTTGTTCCTTTAAAAACGAAATCAATCAAAAAAGCTGACGTCAGCAGCGGCAGCGTCGAGCCGGGAAGGCCAAATGATGTGCGATACTTTGGTGCCACCTGCTGGTTGTGGAGTGAGGCGCACCTGAGTATTCATTCAGTGATTTGACGTTTGTCTGCGGCTGCTGAAATTGAGAGCGTTGTGGAAAAGGCCAGGAGTCAGTCAGTCAGTCAGTCAGGAAAACGCCATCCTGCAAGAAGAAACGGCACAAAACCGGGCCGGGGGATTCAGCAAGACCCTGCTGCCCGTTCCTCCAAGACCGAGCCCACGTACCCGTATTCAGCTGCGTTCTCTTGTTTTAGAAATAAGAAAGGAGCAATATAAGAAAGAAACAGAAGAAAGAAGGGTGAAAAGACAGCTTTAATTGGCTAAATAAATAGATGACAAATGCAAGCTTTCGAGGGAGCTAAGGCCCCTTCATCAGGCAAGGTATATAAGAAAGAAAGAAAGAAAGAAAGAAGGAAAGTACTGGTTCATTTATTGAATTGATTCAGTGTTTATTTTATAGTACAAATAACAACATGGACCACCACAGCTGAACACTTAAAAGACGAAGAAACATTTAAAGGTAGACACGCGCACACCGTCGTACTTCTGAGATGAGCGCAAACGGCAAAATGACGAACTGCGGCACAGCAGACGAAGATTACAGCCGTCCGACTCTGAGCAAGGCGGCGCTGCTAATATTATTAGTATTATTAGTAGTAGTAGTTATGCGACCCTGTGTTATAATAAGAGGATTTGGAAAAGGAGCTAATCGATACGTTATTATTATCATCCTTGTTACTATCATCATCTTTATCTTTATCTTTATCATCATCATCGTCATTATTATTATTATTATTATTATTATTATTATTATTATTATTATTATTATTATTATTATTATCTGCGGTGGGCTGGCGCCCTGCCCGGGGTGTGTTTTCTGCCTTGCGCCCTGTGTTGGCTGGGATTGGCTCCGGCAGGCCCCCGTGACCCTTTAGTTAGGATATAGCGGGTTGGATAATGGATGGATGGATTATTATTATTATTATTATTATTATTATTATTATTATTATTATTATTATTGATGTTGTTGTTATTGATATTTCTGTGATCCTGTGTTATGATTGGAGTTTTGGAAAATTAGTCAATAAATAAATAAATAATTATCAATAAAATATTGTTGTTGCTGGAAAATAAGTGAATAAATACATTATTATTATCATTATTATCATCATCATCAGCATCATCATCATTTTTGTAATATTACCTGTTGTTTGTTCCACTTCTGAAGTTTCTGTTGTTTTTATTATTATTATTATTATTATTATTATTAGTGTTGTTGTTAGTTCCATAATATAATTAGAATTTTGGAAAATTCGTCAATAAATAAATCATTTTTAATTATATTATTATTGTTGTTTTTATTATTCCTAGTGATTCTGTGTTAAAATAAGTGGGTTAGGAGTATAAGTGAATAAACACATTATTATTATCATCATCATCATCATTACTGTTGTTGTTACTGCTGCTTCTGTTTTTATTATTATTGCTATTAGTAAAATTTCTGTAGAGAAGAGCCAAGCAAAATGACTCCTTTTATTGGCTAACTAAAAAGATTACAATATGCAGGCTTTCGAGGGAACTCAGGCCCCTTCTTCAGGCTGTGATACTTTGTTATAATTAGAGTACTGAAGGATTAGTCATTGATTAAATTATTAGTATTGATACCGTTGTTATTCCCAATCATCTTTAAAAAGTGGGTTTGGAAAATAAATTAATCAATTAATAATAATAATAATAATAATAATAATAATAATAATAATTTCCTTCATTTTCCAGATCCACTTATCAAATAGAGTGACCCCAGAAACGATAACATTAACAAAAATATAAAAGGATCTGGAAAATGAAGGAAATTATTATTATTATTATTATTATTATTATTATTATTATTATTATTATTATTATTGTTATTATTAATGATGGTTATTATTGCAGTTATTATTCTCAATTACTCTGTATTAATAGACTTTGACTAGAGGAGGAGACACGGGGAGAGGAAGAAGAAGAAGAAGACGTCGGGAGTCCATGCGGCTCGACGGGTGTCCTGTGATCTCCCTTTTTGGATGTTGTGTCACCAGCGCCCTGCTTGCCGTCCTCCTTTCTGTTCCATGGCGCCTTTCACATCACGGAGCAGATCCACTTTCCATTTCTCCGAATGCTGGCCAAGTGACACGTCGTGCTCAGGGTCTCATCGGTGACAAGCAGCGACATATTTTCCCGTTGCTCGGACCCTCGTCCCCTTCTGCCACTCAAATCTTTTTCTTTCTTTTTTTTCTGGGAGGCTGACATCCTTTTCTGATGCGTGAGCGCCATCTGGTGGCCACTTGTGCAGTTCCCAGTTTGTCAGGTTGATTCTTTCAGCCGCTCTGTATGAACTTCAAGTGGACTTCAAGCGACAGGACCAGCAGCCCCTGTGCACTTTGACGTGGGGACGTCTGTGAGCTGGAAACCCCTTTATAACGACCAAACACGGGACTACCTGAAGTCTTATCATTGAGCGACAAGGTCAGGTTGTCCAAGTGAATGATGCAGAACGGGGCAAAAGGGGGAAGTCTGAGCAGGGTCATAGTGAAGGTGATGCCCGGTCTGTGGTCAAGCAGAAGTGAAGCTCATGCAAGGAAAGCAGACCTGCAGGGGGTGCCAGTCACACCAACGCTGATGTTGGAGAGCAACTGTGACAGTCCATGTCGATTGGGGGGGTGGGGGGGGGGTGAAGCTAATTTAGTATTTTTGGGAAAATGAGGTGACAGCAAAAGATGAAGAATGTCACTTGTATAAATTCCCAAAAGATGAACTGAGTCTT
>JANRMT010028174.1:6273369-6305869 GCA_026402145.1 Polypterus bichir lapradei
ATCTATCTATCTATCTATCTATCTATCTATTATATAGTGCCTTTCACTCTATCTATCTATCTATCTACCAGTTATTTCCATTGGAGCTCATGCTATCCACACAGCAGTACGACTCACCTAATGGTAAACTCCCTAAGATCTGTCATCAAGACTTGTCAACCCGTGTGCGTGCGGTGCCATCGAGCTGTCACACTGGGGTCAGCAGTCTAGCATGTTGCGAACTCTTTAGAGGATTTCCCCCTAGAGTACCGAGGAGTGGCGAGGTGGCACGTTGCTTTCTTTGGATTCATTTTCCTTTTCTGGGGAGGTGCTTCGAGTCCCTAGCTCAGTGGTTCTCAAACTGTGGTGTGGACCCCCTAGGGGGGTGCGAAATGACAAAAAGACGGGCGCAAAGATGTGAAAAAAAGAAAACAAGAATAGAAAATATGAAAAATACATTTATTGAAACCAAAACAAATTAACTTAAACTACATTCTGATATTAGAAAAATAAATATAGAGTTAGATAAATGTCGATAAAAGTTAAGTAGGTATAATAACATATGCATCTATGATATATCATTAATTAAAAAAGAACAAATTGGTATTAGTGGGCTCCTTTCAAAGAAACGTTAGGGGGCACGATTAAAACTGTTATGAAAACTCGGGTTGCAAATACGTAAAGGTTGAGAAACGCTGCCCTGGGGTAACCCTGGGAGGCATCGGCGGGTTCATTTTTGACTTGAATTGTTGTGTTTTTTTTTCTTTGTTTCATCGTTTTAATTCATTCCTCTGAGGTTAGGGATCTGCACCAGTAATCAGAAGGTCGCCGGCTCAAATCCCCTAAAACGACAGAAGTGACTCTACTCGTTTGGGCCCTTGAGCGAGACCCTTAGCCTGCAATTGCTCCGTCCTGGGTATGACGTTCATCAACATCCAGGTCTTCCAACTTACAGGGAAAAAATGGGGGTCCGTGGGACTCCGGCCATCATAAAAAAAATTTCCCGCTGGCTCCATTCCATCTGAACTTGGGTGGTCCTGAGGTGTCACCAATCGCAGGGCTGCACTCGGGTTCTAATCTGGGATGCTGAGGTGGTTTGTCATGTGGTGGGTGCGCCAATGTGCTGTTCCTAACCTCCTCCTCCTTTGAAGAGTGACTTTGCAAGTGTGAGTAACCAGGGGGCGTCGCAGCGCCCCACTCCCCGCCGGGCACAACTTCACAGACACAGGTTCAGATTCCAATAAAGAGTTTTATTGCCACAGATGTTTTTCCACAGCAACACGACTCTTCCCTTCTCCACTTGTTTTGTCCAACTCCTGTCCGGACCCCTCGGGGGGGAAGCAGAGCATCTTCTTTTATACCTGACCCAGGAGTAATTACTGGCACCATCACATTACATCACTTCCGGGTCAGACAGGACCTCCATGTGATAGGAGAGTCTGCCTCCAGTCAGTGCCAATGCCAGTGCCAGGCTATGTTGCACCCTACTCCAAGTTTATCAGTGTGCCAACCGACTGTTCAGTATCTAACCTGTGCAGATGGGCTGAACCGACTTATGATCTGCACCCTACTTGAATGGTGGCACCAGCCCTGCCTCCCGCAGCTCCCCCTTGTGGTACCTGAGAACCTTCCCACCAAAACTACAACTCCCATGCAGCCCTGTGTTTGGGCGTCCAATCAGGAGGCACCCTACAGGTGCTGAGGAAGCATGTGGTCCCAGGGAATGAGTCTCTCCCAGTCCATCTATTATAACGGCCTCCTGACCAGTTAAGGTACAACTTACCAACCTGGTCGTGATGCCCATTCACACATTAAAAGGGCCATGTAAGGAACCATTGATGCCAGCCAACCCATGTGGCCCCATTACACATGGTATAGGGCGGGTACAGGAACTAATGCTAGTGTGGGGGCTACTTATTGTGTGTCTGGTGGTCACTAAGCGCTATACAGCCAGACCTTAACAGCGGCTAATAAGACTTAAAAAAGATGTGGAGAAAGACAATGGAATGGGGTGGGGGGGCGGGGGGGGGGTGCATCTGTGCTGTGTCTGTCTGGTGGTCCCATACTACTACACCATAAGGCCCAAGCAAAAGCTTTATTTGGTGCCAGTGAGACTTCTAAAGGCCCAATGATGAGATGTGTGAATGTGGGCTACGTCTGGGGTGGGCTACCTGCGGTGGTAGTCACTGGTAAGGAGCAGCTGGTGCCCTCTTTCAGACGCAGCATTGTGGCCAAACACTTCAACCCTGCTTCTTCTTTCTGACAGACTGAAAATCCTTTGGCCGACCTGTTCGCAATCTCCCGGTGGGCTCTCACGTGTCGTACGGCCCCTCTACCTGATCGGCGGAGTGTTGCAGTGACGGTTATCCTTCTGGAATTTTCTTCCATCTCCACACAGGCCCATTGTCACTATCAGGTTCTTGGTCACCTCTCTTACTACGGCCCTCCTCTGCCTTTTGGGGGACCCTTCACTGCTGCAGCCCCCCCCCCCCCAACACCCCCCCATGACCTGTGGCCTGGATGAGCACCCCACTCTCGGAGCTTGAATCTCTTTGACCTCTTGGCTTGCTTTTTGCTCATCTCTGCTGCCCTCTATTGGCAGGTGGGTGCCTTTCTTAATAAGTTACAGTCCAGGTGGTGTGTGTGGGGCTCCAAACAATGGACAGGAACATCCATCCATCCATCCATTATCCAATATATCCTAACTACAGGATCATGGTGGTCTGCTGGAGCCAATCCCAACAAACATAGGGTGCAAGGCAGGAAACAAACCCCGGGCAGGGCGCCAGCCCACCGCAGAGGGGCAGAAACATCCGAACCCTAATCTGTAAACGGGGAGGTCACATGTCAAGTGTCCTACCATCCAAGTCAAGTTATGTGGCTTTATCGTCATGTGATCCATTCAGTGACACGGAAGAACGGGACCGCACTGCAGGTCACAAATACATAAAGACAGGGATGGGATAGATAATAATAACTTGAAATAGTGAGTAATAAACAAACAAACAAACAAACAAATAAATAAATAATAATAGCGATTAATAACAAAAAACAACAGTAGTGACAAGGGCAACAAATGTACTTCACATAAACAGACACTAGGGGGAGATCTGAGGGCAGGAAGAACCTGGCAGGATGCTACAGAAGCTTCTATCAGATTGACGTGGGCTGGTGGTCCTTCACAATGCTCTGGGCTTTACAAAGATGGTGGGTCGGGAGGTCCCGATGATCTTGCCCACCCTTATGGTTGGTGACGTTGCAGTTCCCAAACCAGCTCTTCAGAACATCTCAATGGTGGTGAGAAGGTGGGTTGGGGTGGTAGTCACTGAAGGAAGTGGAGATGCCGCCGCACCTCCTTGTCGGTGGTGCTGGTGTTACTTGACCGGGTAAGGTCAGCTGCCAGGGGGGCACACCAAGGAATTTTGGTGGTCCAGTTCTTCCACAGGGCTCTCGATGTGCAGTGGGGTGTGGACAGCGTGGGCCTTCCTGAAGTCACCAGTCCACATTAACAGGCAGGATCAGGGCTGGCACTCCCTATGTGACCAGACAGTAATGGACACTAAGTGACTAGCGGGCACAAAACAGCACACCCTTAAAGAATAAGGGGTCGTGGGGCGTCTAAACTAAAGTTAGAAAGTTGGATTTATCAGAAAATGGAACGAACCTTCACAAAGCTGATCATGGCATTCATTTCTCAATGGTGTTTCCACCCTTCTCAATGCACTGGTGCCACCTGCCTGGTAGTGCCTGCAGAATCAAAGGTTTTGGTTTCGTCCAGTGGCGCAATGGGTAGTGCTGCTGCCTCGCAGTAAGGAGACCTGAGTTCGCTTCCTGGGTCCTCCCTGCGTGGAGTTTGCATGTTCTCCCCATTGTTGCGTGGGTTTCCTCCTATGACATGCAAGTTAGGTGCATTGGCGGTTCTAAATTGTCTCTAGTGTGTGCTTGGTGTGTGTGTGTGTGTGCCCTGTGGTGGACTGGCACCCTGCCCGGGGTTTGTTTCCTGCCTTGTGCCCTGTGTTGGCTAGGATTGGCTCCAGCAGACCCCTGTAGTTGGGATATAACGGGATGGATGGATGGGTCTCGTCCTCACTGACACTCGTACATCGCTGTCTTCACGTCCTCATCTGACTTGAACCCATGACCACCCACATGTTTTTTTCAGTGGTTTACAAGGGTGGAAATCACACGGTGCCATATATGGCGAATAAGGAGGATGTGGCAATACCTGAAACTTCAGTTTCTAAAGACAAGCCTTGGTGTTCTTAGCAGTGTGTGTGTGTGTGTGGCCATTGACATGCAGCCCACCAAAGGACCCCTCGTGACAGCAATCCCTGCCCCTGGGATCGAATAGCAGGCTTCACGGTGGTCTCCAGCAAGTCACAGGAACTTGCACTAGTGACTGTAGTGTTTAACAATAACTCGGGGGCACTAATGGTGGCAAGGACAAGGCAAAACCTTTTATTCTGCTGCAATCCCGGCACTGCCTGGTAGGTGGCGCCAGTGCATTGAGGAGGGTGGAGACTCCATTGACAAATGAATGACGTGATCAGTTTTGTGAAGGTTCGTTCCATTTTGTGTTAAATCCCATTATTTATAACATTAGCTGGACTCCCCCTTGTAAAATAAGCAATCCTTCATGAACCCTCTTGATCCACTTTAGGTGGTTGTGGGGGGACTGGGGCCTATCCTGGTAGCATCAGGCACCAGGGACAATTTAGAGTCGCCAGTTCACAGAAGTCTTTGAGCAGGTGTAAAGAAAACCCATGCAGACAACAAGGAGAACCAGGGCCGTCTTAACAGCATTATAGAACCAAGGGGGCAAAGCAGTGCACTGGGGTCCCTACCTACACAACCACTCAGCAAGTCACAACATGCGTAGATTAGTATGGGGCCCCTATGCCCAGTGTGCCCATGTGTTAAGACGGCCCTGAGTCCAAGCATTTCTTGGCTTACTGTGTTTGTACCCCGATTTTCTAAGACAGCAGCACCCTTGACTGATTTGAGGGTCCTGAACAATGTGGCATGGACTGGTAAGGCAGTTGCTGCATTTGGTGACTTACAGACCCTTACGTCAGTGCCAGTCTTGAAAGCTCCTAACTTTTCTCTGCCTTTCATTCTCCAGATCGATGCTTTGGGCACAGGCCTGGGTGCCAGGGCCGTCTTAACAGCATTATAGACCCCCGGGGCAAAGCAGTGCACAGGGGCCCCCCTACCTACACAACCACTCAGCAAGTCACAACATACATAGATTAGCATGTGGCACCTATGCCCAGCGTGCCCATGCGTTAAGGCGACCCTGTGGAGAACATGCCAGCTCCACATAGAAATCGACATGGTGAGGGATGCTGGATCGGGAGGCCACAGTGTCCAACCATTGGACCACCACACCGCTTTGGTACAGACTGGCATGCCAACCAGGATGGAGAGTGATGTCTTACCCAGCTGGCGGTCAAAATGGATGGACTACATTAGTGCAGGTGCAGACTGGCCAGGTTGGCTCTAAGCTCCTATCCCAGTCGGGGGGGGTCATATAATGGACAGACCAGGGGGGAGACTGGTTATCAAGGAGAGTTTATCCCCCAAGGTGAAAGGTGGCAGTGCTACTCTGGTATGGTCCTAGTTTAGACCCCTGCAAGGTTCTACAGTATTCGGAAATGGCAACCAACAGAGAAGATCTCCCTACTTTGAGGAGCCTCCACATGACCTGGAAGTGCTTCTCCCACCGTATTATGTCACAACATCAGAAGAACCCCAAGGTTCAACATAAGAGGAGCCATCATCTCAGCTCACTTAGAGGAGTCGGAGTCGGGAGGCAGAGAGCAAACCTCACGTGAAGAGTTTAAGGAGAGGGACTTGCAGAGCCGGGGTTGTCTTCTTTGGCCATCGTCCAGCTGTCGAGGTACGGCTATCAAGTCAATATCATTTATTTGAACCTGGGGGGGCTGTGTGTGGTGGAGTTGTGTCTGCTGGTGGCGCCCCTGTGTGGCCACATACTGTACTTTACATCACAAATTCACCTCCTTCCTCTTTATGGTCCTCTTAGAGCCGTTTACATTGCAGAAAACGGCAGGACTTGCAGTCCTCACACCACTGAATCTCCACACTTTAGGCAAATCTGGAATAGGAGAGCGGCCTGATTTGAACCCGGAGTAGTGGGCCTGCAGCCCCAGCCACTGTGCCCCCCCCCCATCTTTATTAATCTGTTCTGAGTGGTTTGTTTTTATAGCCAATACACGTTGGAATCAACGGTCAGACATGTCGAATCGACGAACCTGCTAATGACATCAAGTCTGCCGAGCGTTAAGTGTGCTGAGTGAACTTCACAGAAGCCATTTGTTAGAAGTGACGCGTGACATCTGTGAGTGTGTGTCACCTGCACAGGGGGGCCGAGCTTGAGATTTGGAGTAATGGGATGAGAGTCTGCCCCCCACCCCCCCCCCCCCCCACTGTGCGAGTTTCACGTTTCTTTCATGTTCTCCATGTCTGCCTGCCTCAGCTATGCAAATCAAATTATCAGTCCTTGAAATTCCCCGCCCCTCGGTTTGCTCGTTTTTGGAGTTTCTCCCGGGTGGGTCACCAGTCCATTCCAGGGCCCACTTTCACTCCGTCACTCCTGGGGTTGCAAAGAAGAGCGAAGAATTATCCACGACTCCATCTTCTGGTGGAGAGTGAAAGGGATTTAAGGAGCCCAATGGTGCAATAAGGGCTATGGGGGGGCTCAGTGTCATGTTTGGTGCCAAACGCTTCCCTCAGTTATGTAACTTAGTGTTAAAATGTCTAGAAGGACCCCCAGCTTTGTGTTCATAATCCAATGGTTTTTTTTACATTGTGTCTATTTATGCCAAGTGTAATATGGTTTCTATCTGAGAGGTGGACCAATTGGCCCTGCAGTGGTCTCCAAATCCTTGGTGTTGTGGCTGTGCATGTGCAACCTGAACCGTCCATGTTAAGCGATGAGGCTTGAAGGCCACCTCCTCTCTTTAAATGAGGGGACAGTTTAGAGATGCAAATTCACAAACGTCTTTGGGCAGGTGGCAGGAACACTCATGTGGGCACAAGGAGAACATGCCAACGCCACTTAGAAATCAACAGTGTTGATGGTCGTTGGATTGGGAGGCCATAGTACCAGCCATCGGACCACCATACTGCATTTGTTTGTGTAACTGGGACCCCGACTAGGGGTGGAGAGCGATGACTTATCAGGCTGGGAGGCCATGCTGGGAGGACTACAGAAGTGGAAGGGCCATCCGGGTTTGATGGCTTGAGGCTCCTATGCCAGTCGGGACCACCTGTTGTTCTTGTTTTTATCATCTCACACATGCACTTCTGAGGCCATACAACACACACCCTGAAAAGTCCTGGACCACTCGGTGATTTAAAGGCAGCTACAGTAATTTAAAAAGAAATGTCAGGAACACATCCTTCACGCAACATTACACTGCATTCTGATTTTTCACCCGCAGCTGAGGAAGACCACCCTAAATTTGTAAAAAAAGAAGCCAACATTTTGCAACTCTTGTCCCCCGTGTTCTTGAGGAACTCATTTTAAAGTCACCGCCTCGATCCACTGCACTGATTCCCTTCATCGTTTTCACCACTTCAGTCAGGTCTCCTCCTCTTCATCTCCTTAAGGCTTAGCTCCTTCTGTCATTCCTCTTTGTTCATCCCCTATAACCCTGGAATCAGCCTAGTTGTCTTCTCTGGACCTTTTTTAGTGCTGTCATGTCCTTTATGAAGCCTGGAGACCAAAACTGCACACAGGACTCCAGATGAGGCCTCACCAGTGTGTTATAAAGCTTGAGCAGAACCTCCTGTGACTTGTACTCCACACATCAAGGCGCTATATGACCTGACATTCTGTGAGCCTTCTTAATGGCTTCCAATTTTCAGATCTCCCATTGTGTATTCAAACGTCACATTTTTAGTTCCTATGTGCAATTCTTTACATTTATTGACATTAAACTTCATTTTCCACAAATGAGCCCAAGCCGGTCTGCTGTCCAGCTCCCATTTTCTGCCCATCCACCTTGTCCAGCCTGACCAGCTGTATTTGTATTCTGGTCTAGAATGTTCCAACAGCTGCCCCCTGCTGGACACCACCAAGACCTACCTTACACTGCAGCTCTCTCCAGTTTAGACTTCTTTCAAACCCAACATCATGTGTTTGGAGAGGCTAGTGGTGGTGGTGGTCTTCTCCATTTAATTGTACCCAGTTTTTTTTTTTCCTCCATCTAGTACTGCAGACAGTGAGGCCCCCTAGTGGTTTTACTTTGCAACTTCAGTCTCCACAACAAGCCCAAGCCTTGTTAGCACTCGCTCAGAATGCACAGTGACGTAAGTCGGGGGGGTCACCTGAAGAAAACTCAAGTGGGCAAAGGGGAGAACACGAGAGCTGCACACAGATTGTGACATCCCCCCCGCCCCCCATGATGCACACACATAGGAACGTGTAAAGTGGCGCACGTGTTTGAGTTGGAATGCATGATGTGGGCTTCTGGGGTGGAGGAGGAGGAGGAGAACAAGCTCACCATTGGGTGGGCACACAGGGAGGTCCCCAGTAACCAAACCTGCTGCAAGGGGAGCCACAATCTGTGGATGAGCATCTGTGTGTGTGTCGTTACGTCTCCTTGGGCATGCGTGCGTGTGTGTGTGAATGTGTCTCTGTACCCGGGCATATCTGTGCAAGTGGGCATGAGTGTGTGCGCATTTGCATGTTCTTGTGTGTGTGCAACTGTGTAATTGAGTGTGTGTGTGTGTGAATATGTGTGTGCATGTACACATGTGCGTGTGTATACTGTAAGGTCTTTGTGAGGGCCTGTGTGTGTGTAACTGAGAGTGTATACTGTAAGGCCTTTGTTTGGGCCTGTGTGTGTGTGTAACTGTGTAAATAAGTGTGTGTGACTGAAGGCGTGTGTGCCTACATGAGAGTGTGTGTGTGTGTGTGTGTGTGTTCATGCAGTGTGTGAGTGTGAATGTGTGTGTAACCGTGTGCACATTAGTGAGATTGTGTGTGTGTGTGTCTTTATATCGAGTGTGTGAACAGGTCTTTATATGTCGGTCTGTGTGTGTGTGTGTGTGCGTCACACCCTCTGAGGAGAGTCGTCACAAACTGTAAACACTTGGCGCGTTTTTGTCAAGAACACAAAGCCATGGGCAGCATTTCTTGTTAAATAATAATAATAATAATAATAATTAGAATAATAAATAAATTCATCACATCGATTTCACATAGCAGTTGTACGAACAAACAATAAATTATTTCAGTGCTGTGTTTCACTCTTTCTCTGGCGTCCCCTCCCCTGGCGTGAAGGACTTGGGGGGCTCTGAGGCGTCGTCGAGGTGCGTGTGACGGGGGGGTTGGGCTGTGATCGGCCTCAGCGTAGGGTAGGCAGTGGGGTGTGGCCTTTTGTTATCTCCTGTGACGGACCCCCGTTCCCCCCCCCCAGACGCTTCTGTGGTTTCTTTGGACGTGGTCCGTGTCGGCTGTGAGGTGAAACTGCTAACGGCGCGAGGGAACTTTACGGAGGCACCCTGGCAAAATGACCCAACATACGTCACCTAAGGAGCGCCCCCTACTGGCACCTTCCACCCGGCTCAAAAGCGGTGAGGTATACTGGGAGAAAAAAGAACCAACCCAGGAGGGGGTGCCACACAGAGGCCAAGCTAACAGCAGTGTCCTTGGATGAACACGCCAGCTCTCTAGGGGTCTCACTACCCTTTCTGCTCCACCACAGTGCAACGATGATGGCTTGATAGGGCAGAACCGGTGGCCCACACCTCATGCGCCACACCCACACCGCTGGCACTCTTTAAGGCTCAGTGCCTTGTGGTTCACCTTGGCTGCCTGCTGGCAGTGACCACTCATACTCCACAGCGCCCTCTGTGTGGTTGAGAACTGTGGTGCAAGCTCTTCTGTGTCACCGCACTCTTTACACAATCACTGAGAAATGGGTGGTCCCATTATGAAGTGTGGGTGGGGGGGTTGTAGAATTACAAGAATTATGAGACCCTCCTGCCAGCTTAAAATCCTGAACCACAAGCTGCCTGTGTCAGTGCATGTTGGGCTTTTTCATGCCCTCTGCGTCTCGCCTTGTCGCTGCTGCACTAAAGAAGGTGGATGCCAGGGGGCGCTCTGTCGAAGTGCCCATCCTTGTGTTTGGTTGTTGGGTCACCACCTCGATATGGCGCCTACTCAAGTGACTGGCATGTGAGGGAGGTGGGCTCTGAGGGACATGTTTGATGCCCCTTTGCCCTTTCCCATCCAGCTGGCTCTAAACTTAGTGTCATTTTAGGTGACCCGTTGGTGACGAGGCCAGGCGTGAGAAGCAGACAAACAAATGAGAAACGTCCCATGGGCTCAGCTGGCCTGCATTTTCCATCAGCGTCCCTTTTGAAGTCTCCCACCTCACGCCTCGGTGTATTATGACGGGATTTGCAGGCCTGCCAGCAGGGGGCTTATGTGAAAACCAAACGTCAGGCGGGCATACAGGGAAGATGGGGGGGGAGACACGTCTGTCAAAGGCATTACTGAGATGAAAGCATGGACGTCTTTTTATCTCGTTCATCTGACAGGCGTGTCCATAAACTTTGACCCGCAACCCTCTCTGAAGTGGAGTTATGAAGCCCGCCGCCACTGCCACCCCCACCCCACCTGCAAAAGACATCAGCCTTCCAAAAGCGAGAGGGCAAGCATTGGCATCGTGGTTATGAGTGGCACGATTGGTCCTGAGAGAAAGGTTCAAGTGATTTGAATTGATATAAATGAGCAGGAGGTTGGGCATGTCAGGGAAGGGGGGGGGGTCTGCAGGTGTGTGTGGGTTATGTTCACTCCTTATGTCTGTGTGTGTGTGTTAGGGGAGGGGTGGTCCAGCCATTTTATTTCCAGATGGACTTTTTCTCAGGAGTCCATGGCACACATTGTCATAATACCCATAATGCTTGGGACTGCTGTCATAACCGCCCCCCCCCCCCCCGACCCACCCACAGTATGGTCTAAGGGGTAGAGAGACATCCGACGACAGCCCCCGTTTCCTGTTTCCAATTCAAGTCCTGGTCAGGGAGAGGGATCGCTGGGGGTCCGCACCACTGGACGACATATTGTATGTGCTCCAATCCCCCCCAAGGACACCAAGTGATGCCATTCGGGGCAAAGAAGGCTCCGATGGGCACAGGTGGAAGCCTCGGGTCAGGTTCACTTGTGCAAAAACATGTCCGCCAGACGACTCCCCATCCCACCTCCAGTAGCTCCAAAAATCCACCAGCAAGTTTGGAGGGGGGGGCACCAGAACGGACCACCGCCCCTCCTCTGCTTTAAAAATAGTTGGTCTGTATAGTAAAAATACGGACAATAATATTCCTCGTAGCGCAATACAAAAATAAAGTTCTGATCCACAGGTTTTAGCATCGCTTGATCAGGCACTGTCTGAAGGCGGAGGGTCTCTGCTGCGCCTGGCAGCCTTTCGCCAGCTTATTCTGGCTGTCATGACACTGGACAGTCCTCGTCTGCCAGCCGGTGTCGCAGGTCCGAGAGCAGGCCAGCCAGGGTCCCGTTATCCACCCCGGCGGGGCGGGCAGGAGGGCCGCGTTGCCCTTCGGTCCCTTCCCGGGGGGTGCCGCCGGCTTCTGGGGCACGAAGAAGCTGTAGCGTACATCCAGAGGGTGACGGGCATCGGTGGCCAGGATCTGCACGGTGAGGCCTTCCCGCAGCGCGCCCGGTCCCATGGTGTGCAGGAAGTCGTCGCGCTGGCTCCAGCCGCTGTAGTTCATCACCGTGCCGTTGAGGTCGATGATGGTCTCCGAGGTGGAGATCATGAACTTGCCGTTCAGCAGGTAGTCGCCGCCCTGCTTGCGCAGCGCCAGGTAGGCGGTGTAGCGCTGCTGGTCCTTGGCCTTGTATTGGCGCACCTTGATGTGTGTCGCCCCCTCGGGGATCTTCACCACGTCAGTGTAGCCTTTGCTGTGGCAGGAGGGAAACAGAAGAGAGAGAGAATGGGCAGTTAGAACAAGGTGGGGGTGGCACAGCAGATGCCAGGCAATGCAAAGAGCAAAGCTGGCATCATTTCTGTCTGTTCCACAGTGCTAAATAGGAAGGGTGGAGTCTTTGAATAATCAAGGGACACTCCCATTGGTCTGGTGATATGGGTGATGGCCCCTCCCACATGGGTGATGGCCCCGCCCACTCGTCAACTTGATATAAGTCCTCCCTGACTTAAGGAGGCGATGTGGCCTGCTCTTGGCAGCCATGCGAATGCCACATGGGTAAGGGTTGGGATGGGTAGAGCACCGAGGATGAGCTCAGCTGGACCGCCAGTAGACCCTTCGAGACCTTTGTTAGGAATGTGCCATCAGCACCGAGAACTCAGGTTGGCATACACCTTTAGACGTTTTCACAAAATATTCTCCAACCCACCCTGATCTAATTGACAGGTTAATGGAAAAGCTGGAGTCTATCCTAGCAGCGCCGGGTTCAATGCAGGAACCAACCCTGATTGAAATCGCTAATGAATGTTTGGAGGGGATGCGTAGGAAAATGGGGGCACCTGAAGGGAATGTATAAGTGAGAGAGACACGGCGAAAGTGGCAAAGCGGTTAAGGCTTTTGGACTCCAGAGCTTGAGGCTGTAGGATGAAATCCCACTGCTGACACCACCACAAAAAACAAAAGATATTGAACCAAATGCTGTAAGTCATCTTGGGTAAAAACATCAGGCCAATACGATGAAAACTCCACAATGATAGCAACCAGGTGCCCGATTTGAACCCGGACTCTAGACCCATGAGGCAGCAGGGTGAATGACAATGCTGTTCTGCAGGTGTTTACCCCTCATTGTTTAAAGTGTCACTGAAGACATTCACTCAGACACACTTTAAAGAGGGCAACGTGGCCCCCTAGTGGCTAAAACACTGCACAGCATAAACATGCCAGCCGGTGTGCCCCATGAAATATAAGCACAATAGAAAGGTGCTCTTTAATGATGCTTTTTATGTATTTATTTATTGTTTTTCTCCTTGATGGTCTCTCGACTGTTCATGATATCATACAGAACTGACCACAGGCCACGTCACATCATGCGACTGTTTCAGTGATTTTCATTTATGTAATCCTAGCAATACAGAGGCGGTCAGCTGAGCACTTGTGTGAAGTCAGTCATGAAATGTGCCATTCACGGTGACTCACGCCAGCTACTCCATGGCTTGCCCCTCTAACCGGTCTGGTTGTGCCTTTAATCACTGAGGTGGGCTTCGTGTGCATGAGAGCGGACAACCAATGAGCGCTCATCTGAAAAATTGCAATGCATGAGTCCGGCAGCACGCTATTGGCTGCCACATAAAGGGGCAAGCACGACAGCGCTGGAAAATCGTCATGCAATTGGTAAATGTGACAAGGGCAGTGACATTCAGCCGTGGGCATTGTTATGGTCTTTTGACAGGATCAGCAGCTGTAGTCGGCAAATCTGACAGAAACCTACGAGTAGAAGTTGTGCAGCGTGACTTCGGCTTGAAGTGAAGCAAGGAGCATATCGCCCCCTTGTGGCTTTTAGGCTGAAAAACACACTGTTGGCAATACTGTATGGAGAACAGAGACCCCCAACTGACTCACTTCATCTGCCCGGCTCACATTGTAGAGATATGTGTGTGAAGAGCATCTTGGGATGTTGCCTCTTACAGTAAGGCACCATATAAAATACACGATGACATTGAGGATCTGTTCGTCACACAAGCTTTACTGACACCATTATGTGTGACATTACATAACATCACAATGTCCCAGGCTAGACTGAGCCATTCAAACCACCCAGCATTCACAACGAAGAAATGCTGAAGCACCTGCCATGTGTCTGCAAAGCGCCCGGGGAAGTCATTGGCTGTCACATAAAATGACGCAAAATGAAGTCTGATGACTCCTTCCACTGGCTCGGAATTTTAAGTGGGATTTGCTTTGTAAAGTCTGCCTGTTAAGATGTGGAGAAGGACATCCTGTAGGTTACGCTCGATCTGTCTTTTATACGGCATCCTTCACATCTATCTCTTGTTATATAGCGCCTTTTATATCTCTCTGTTATAGGCAGCCATTCATATCTATAATGTAGTGCCTTTCATTTCTGTCTATCAGCTTGTTACTTTGATATTAATATCTGCCTGTTATATAGCGCCTTTCATATCTATCTATTATATAGCACCTTTCATATCTATCTATTATATAGCGCCTTTCATATCTATCTATCTATCTATTATATAGCGCCTTTCATCTCTATCTATCTTTTATATAGTGCCTTTCATATCTATCGATCTATCTATCTATCTATCTATCTATTATATAGCGCCTTTCATCTCTATCTATCTATCTATATAGTGCCTTTCATATCTATCTATCTATCTATTATATAGCGCCTTTCATCTCTATCTATCTATCTATATAGTGCCTTTCATATCTATCTATCTATCTATCTATCTATCTATTATATAGCGCCTTTCATCTCTATCTATCTATCTATCTATTATATAGCACCTTTCATATCTATCTATCTATCTATCTATATAGCGCCTTTCATCTCTATCTATCTATCTATTATATAGTGCCTTTCATCTCTATCTGTCTATCTATCTATCTATCTATCTATCTATCTATCTATCTATTATATAGTGCCTCTCACTCTATCTATCTGTCTATTATATAGTGCCTTTCATATCTATCTATCTATCTATCTATCTATTATATAGCGCCTTTCATCTCTATCTATCTATCTATTATATAGTGCCTTTCATATCTATCTATCTATCTATCTATTATATAGTGCCTTTCATCTCTATCTATCTATCTATCTATCATACGGTGCCTTTCATGTCTATCTAATATATATTGCCTTTCAATTCTATATATTTTTATTTTTATTGATAATATATATCTATTATATAGCCTATGTCATATCTTTCTCTTTGTGTATCTGTTATACAGTATAGTGCCTTTCACATCTATCTACCTGGTACAATAAAAAAAATAGTTTCCATGGCAACGGAGAGCAGTGACATGTTGGATGGGCAGGCACGCTCACTTTGCTATGGTAAGGCGCTATATAAACTAAAGCTGACCTACTTTTTGATTTTTTGAAAATTCACTTCACGTCCTCTAAAATTCTAAGCAGGATTTTTGGGATGTGGAATGAAACTCTCGGCCTTGACCTGTGTGAGATTTGAACCCGAGATCGTGTAGCTTTGAGGTAGCAGCCTTATTCAACACTGCACCGTCATTAGCCCTGTGGTGTACTGGGACCCCCGTTCAGGCTCAGGTCCCACCCTGCCCCCCAGTGCCCATGATTGGCCTAATTGGATGAGCAAGTCTGAACATTAAGATTTGGCCCCCTAGTGGCTAAGATGCTGCACAGCAAGCCAGGAGATGCCATGTTATCCCTCCACCCATACCCCAACTGTGAGTCTTTTATTCTTCTGCAGCTCCTAATGTTGGAATGCAGAATTTGCACATGTGATTTGGAAGTCGCTTTGGGTAACGACAGTGTGTAAAATAAAAAGCCGCCAATGTGTGTGCTCCATTTGATGAAGAGGGTCTTCTTTTTAACTTTGGTGCCCACTTTACATGGGGCGCTGTTCCCACTCAAGCCCCATTTTTGTAATTTTACTTAATGGCAGAAACACAGAATTGAACATCGATCTCCGACTACTTCTGATGTTTATTGAGACCCCAAAATGTCACCAGTTGGTGACTTAATGAACTCCGAACGCCTCAAAGTAAACCTTCAGGTAAGTAAAGTCAAGCTGAGCTCTCCCTGGCACAACTCGACATACAAACGCAGCCCCTTCACATGTCCACCCCTCACTTCCCTCGGCCCAAAGCTGAAAGGCCATTACCTCTTCTTGGTGAAGTTGCCCACCACTTTGATGCATCCTGAGTTGTCTCCGCCACAGATGCCACACTTGTCGAACATCAGCTTGGAGCCAATGATGCCATCACAGCCCGTGCGCACACACTTCCCTCTCACACAGACAGAGTTGCTGTAAGGTCGACACTCTGTGCCATCGGTCACCTGCCAGGATGAGAGTGGAGAGTGGTGAGTCAAAAGGGGCATCGCCACACTAAGTGTTTAGTAAACAGGAAGGGTCCTGCAAAATGCAGCAGACTGGCACATGGAAATCACTTGCCATCCGCCACCCACCGCATGACCGTGTGCCATCATCTTACCCTTGGAGAGAACACAACATAGTAGCCAGTGCCCTTGGCGCGACACGTCAGCTTGCACACATCCCCTGGCAGCACGCCAGCATACTTGGGCACCCACTCCACAAAGGTCTTCACGCCCTTGGGGTCCGTCTGAAAGCCGTTGCGGGCCTCGCACTGCTCCTGGCGGAAGCTCTTGCCTGGCAGGAGAACACAGGAGACATTTTGAAGACTTTGGCCGTGATAGGCCCGCGTCTGACCCCACCTCACCCGAACCGGACCGGACCGGACTTACTGCTCACTGGGCACGCCTCCACATTGCAGGACCGGTAGATGGACCGCTTGCCAGTGCAGAATCGCCCGTTGTTACGAGGTGGGGGATTATTACACAGCCGCTGGGCAAACTGGACCCCTCCGCCACACGTGCGGGAGCACTGACCCCAGGGACCCCAGGAGCTCCAGCTGCCATGATTGGTGATCTGAGGAACAAAGAGAGGAAGAGACTGGCATGAAAGAGGTGGACAAGACAGATGAGCTGTCAACCAGTGACCGCAACGGGGACACGCTGGACACTTCAACAATGGCCACAGTGTGGACATGCTGGACACTTCAACAATGGGCACAGTGTGGACAAGATGGACACTTCAACTTCAACAATGACCACCGTGTGGACACCTTGGACACTTCATCTTCAACAATGATCACAATGTGGACATGCTGGACACTTCAACTTCAATAATGATGACAATGGGGAAACACTGGACACTTCAACAATGGGCAAAGTGTGGACACGCTGGACACTTCAACTTCAACCATGGCCACAGTGTGGATATGCTGGGCCTACTGAAATGACCAAAATGCTGAGCCTGCATTCTAATTACAAGACAATTATCCCTTCACTGACCAGAAGGCAGGCCCTGTTCAGGTGGCCACAGAGTGGACAGGACATTCTGAACAGACACAATGTCATGAAACGCTACACAAAGTGGACATTTCCTTTGGTGGACTTGGAACTATGAAGGTAGCTCCTCACTGACCGCAAGGTAGGCCCACTCAGGAGATCACAGAGTGGACACGTCCTTCTCATCATAATGTACCTCATGAAGCTCCACTCAAAGTGGACATTTCACTTGGTGGACTCTGCTTTCTTAGAATTATGCAAATGGACATGTCATTAGGGTCATACTGTGCCAACACAAAAGTGGACCTTCCACTTGGTGGACTCAGTATTCAGAAAGCCACAGAGATAGTCCTTCATTGGCCACTGACCACCATCTTATGAGACTCTACACAAAGTGGACATTTCTGTTATTGGACTATGCACAAACAGGTAGCTCCTCGCTGACCTCAGGGTAGGCCTACTCAGGTGACCACAGAGTAGTAATCATGCCATGGCTCAAACGTGGACACTTCACTTGGTGGGGTCTCTATTCAAAGTCATATGCATAAAGCCCTTCACTGACCACTAGGTAGCTGACCACATAGTCACACTATCCATCCATCCATCCATTTTCTAACCCGCTGAATCCGAACACAGGGTCACGGGGGTCTGCTGGAGCCAATCCCAGCCAACACAGGGCACAAGGCAGGAACCAATCCCAGGCAGGGTGCCAGCCCACCGCAGGGCACACACACGGGACAATTTAGGATCGCCAATCCACCTAACCTGCATGTCTTTGGACTGTGGGAGGAAACCCACGCAGACACGGGGAGAACATGCACACTCCACAGAAGGAGGACCCAGGAAGTGAACCCGAGTCACATAGTCACGCTATCTCATGAAATTCTACACAAAGTGGACATTTCAATTGGTGGAGTCGGTGCTCAAAACGTCACTGACCACAAGAGGGACCTACTCAGGCGCCCACAGAGTGTAAATGTTGCAGAGACACCACAGGAGGGCATTAAACCACCCGCAACATGGGCATTTCACTTGGCGGACTCTGCTTTCCTAGAACTATGAGAGTAGCTCCTCACTGACCACAAAGTGGACCTTCTCAGGAAGCCCACAGAGTGGACACGTTACAGAGACAACTACAGTTAAACTGCCATTTTCCAGGGTATTGTAAATGCAAGTCGTGTCTACTCAAGTGTCCATCGAGTGGACAAACTGGACCAAACAAACACTATCCCATGAAACTGTCCACCTGGTGGACATTTACCTTGGTGGATCCCGTAAAGTGTATAAGGGAGATGACGTCCTTTAAACCAACCGAAAGGCAGACTGTTTATGAAACCCTCACTGACCACAAGGTTTTGCGTGCTGTGCTGGTCACTCAGTGGACGTACTCAACTGACCAAATGCAATCACAGTAAACTCTCCACAATGGTGGAGTCCTGTCCAGTCCCGTTCAGCGGAGTAGAGTGGACAGGCTTTAATGGCCATAAGGTTCCCTCTTGTTGGACCTGCAGATAGATAGTCCTTCAGTGACCACTGGCTACCCACTGAGTGGGCACCAGAGGACACTTTAGTGCTGAGCTAGTTAGTTTCACTTCCCTGGACACATGAGTGGACATACTGAGATGACCAAGCGAGCCCTCCCACTAACTCTACACACAAGGAGCACTCGGCTTACTGGAGTCTGACACCTTAACATAAGGCAGTTGTCCCTTCACCATCCACAAGGCCGACCACTCACTCAGATGACCACAGAGTGGACGGATGTGTTCTGCTGACCACCCTGTATGGTGTAAAGTATGCAGTTAGCCCTTCATGACCACACAGCCTGCCTCTTCTACTGACCATCAAATGGGCTGCAAATCCCATGAAGCTCTCCACACAGTTGACTGACCCTTGAGTGGTCAGCTGAGTGGACATGCTGGGCTGGAGCCTATGTCTGGTGGAATTTGTATTCTGAAAATAAGCAACATATTCTTTGAATGACCACCAGACTGACACAGCGTGACCAGCACACTGACCTCGGAAATCCTAAGAGAAGTTAACTGATTGGCAAAGAAGAAGCCAAATGGACGGTGACATCTGAAAGGACAAACTTCTAAGTGGGCAAAGCTGACTGGATGGACCAAAGATGATCCACTAAGTGACCGCAGCCTGGTGACGTCTTTGATGTTAGTGGCTGTTAGGAAAGGTGAAAGGTCAGGGTGGCTTGTATCTTAAGGCAATGCCAGCCTGGGATGGCCACCTAGAGCCTAAACGGCCAATGTCCCCCTGCTGTCCCTCCACTCCCACTCACCGAATAGTACTTCTTCCTGGTCTTGTCCACGCACTTGCCATGGAGGCAGATGCGCCCTTTACCACACGGTGTGCCCTCCACAGCGGGTAGTTTCTTGGTGAGGCAGACCATCTGTCCTTGGCGAATGACGGCACACCAGAGTCGTGCACACACGTCCATGCCGGGGCACACCGTGTACTCGGGTCCAAAAGCCAGCTTACACTGTCGGATGGCATCGTAGCTCTGGCCAGGAAGCTCCTCAGGGCCCAGCAGATGGCGCCGTGGAGGATCGAGAAGGCACTCCCCTGTGAGTAATGGAAGGAGAGAGACAGAGGAGGGTCAGTAAACATGCCCGCCATGAGCCTTACTGTACTGTACTGTATAATAGGACAATGCCAGGTCTAATGCCACTACTTCGGTCATCATGATGTCCTGTGAATCGGCAGGGTGGCCTCATGCCAACCTACTTGGTGTTAACCCCGTGCATCTCTCGGGATTGGAATTCTAGGTAAAAACGGGTAACCCCGAGTGTCTCTTGGGATAAGCTGTTAGGATCTCAATAAGGCTCGGGAGAGCACACTGCTGCCATCTAGTGGATTTACTTTTAAAAAATTATAGAAAATGTTTAACTTTAGAACACGAATAAATGCATAAATACTGTGCTTGTGAAGAAATTACTTTGACTTGGAAAAAAAAACAAACTCGCCCTTTAACTCCTTATGCAACCTGAGCAGCACATTTTGAGCCCCAGCGGGTGACGCTCATGATGTAAGTGTAATTCTTGAATTGTCTTGTGTTACACCAGGGCCTCCCCATACTGGCAAAGGAGCCATGTGATAATAATACACACATGCCAGTCTGAGACTACCATTAAATCCATGTGTAACCTGATCGACCGCCTCAGCTCAGAATGTCTAGCTGTGTACTGTGTGTGTCATGTTCATCCTGTCAAATGTCATAAGAGAGAACAGTATGGCACCCCAGTGACTAAACAGTGGTACTACATAAGGATGCCCGTTCATTGCCAACAACAGACTACTTGTATAACGTGAGTCAGTCTGATCACCTGTCCAGACTCAAATCGTATAGCTATGCATGTCATGTTCCCTGTTCAGCCTGTCATATGTTCTATGAGAGAACAGTATGGCACCCCAGCGGCTACACAGTGGTACTGCATAATATAAGGATGCCCATTTAATGCCAACCACTGACTACTTGTGTAACGTGAGTCAGTCTGATCAGCTGTCTGGACTCAAATTATAAAGCCATGTACCGCACATGTCATGTTCAGCCTGTCATATGTCTTAAGAGAGAACAGTATGGCACCCCCAGTGACTAAACAGTGGTACTGCATAATATAAGGATGCCCATTTAATGCCAACCACTGACTACTTGTGTAACGTGAGTCAGTCTGATCACCTGTCCAGACTCAAATCGTATAGCTATGCATTTCATGTGCCCTGTTCAGCCTATCATATGTCTTAAGAGAGAACAGTATGGCACCCCAGCGGCTAAACAGTGGTACTGCATAATATAAGGATGCCCATTTAATGCCAACCACTGACTACTTGTGAAACGTGAGTCAGTCTGATCGGCTGTCTGGACTCAAATTGTAAAGCCATGTACCTCAGATGTCATGTTCAGCCTGTCACATGTCTTAAGAGAGATGAGTATGGCACCCCCCAGTGGCTAAGCACTGATACTGCATAATATATGGATGCCCATTTAATGTCAACCACTGACTACTTGTATAACTTGAGTGGGTATGATCACCTGTCTGGACTCATATTGTAAAGCCATGTACCTCATGTGTCATGTTCAAACTATCCACTGTCTTTGGAAACAACAGCATGGCACCCCCAGTTGCTAAGCAGAGGTACTGCGTAATATAAGGATGCCCATTCACTGCCAACCACTGACTACTTGTGTAACTTGAGTGAGTCTGATCACCTGTCTCCACTCAGATTGTATCTCATGCGTCCTGTTCAGCCTATCCACTGTCTTAAGAGACAACAGTGTCATGCCCCCAGTGGCTAAGCAGCTGTAGTGTATAATAGAAGGATGCCAGTTCAATGCCAACTACTGACTGCGTGTGTAACTTGAACAAATATGTTCATCTATTTGGACTCAAAATTTATAACTGTGCACTGTGGGTGTCTTGTTCAATTTGTCTATTGTCTTGAGAAACAACAGTGTGGCACCCCTAGTGGCTAAGCAGCTATGCTGCACAATATAAGAATGCCAGTTTACTGCCAACCACTGACTACATGTGTAATGTGGGTCAGTCTGATCACCTGTCTGGACTCAAATTGTAAAGCGATGTACCTCACGTGTCATGTTCAATCTATCCACTGTCTTAAGAAACAATAGCATGGCACCCCCAGTTGCTCAGCAGAGGTACTGCATAATACAGTATAAGGATGCCCGTTCAATGCCAACCACTGACTCCTTGTGTAACTTGAATGAATCTGTTCATCTGTTTTGACTCAAAATATGAATATACCATGTGTGTCCTGTTCAGTCATTCCACTGTCTTGTGTGATAGTAGATTGACCACTAATGGCTAAGCAGCTTTACTGCACAATATAAGGATGCCAGTTCACTGCCAACCACTGACTCCTTCCATATCTTTGATCAGTCTGATCACCTGTCCAGACTCAAATTGTATAGCTATGCATCTCATGTGTCCTGTTCAGCCTATCCATTGTCTTAAGAGACAACAGTGTGGCACCCCCATTGGCTAAGCAGCTGTACTGCATAATATAAGGATGCCCGTTCATTGCCAGCAACTGACTAATCGTGTAACTTGAGTGAGTCTGATCACATGTCTGGACTCAAATTGTACAGCCATGTACCTCACATGTCATGTTCAGTCTGTCATATGTCTTAAGAAAGAACAGTATGGCACCTCCAGTGGATAAGCACCAGTACTGCACAATAAAAGGATGCCCATTTAATGCCAACCACTGACTACCTGTGTAACTTGAGTGAGTCTGATCACTTGTGTGGACTCAAATTGTAAAGCCATGTACCTCACGTGTCATGTTTAGCCTATCCATTATTTTAAGAGATAACAGTGTGGCACACCCAGTGGCTAAGCACCGGTGCTGCATAATATAAGGATGCCCGTTCAATACCAACCAATGACTATTTGTGTAACTTGAACAAATCTGTTCATCCATCTGGACTCAAAATGTATTACTGTGTATATACTGTGTGTGTCCTGTTCAGTCATTCCACTGTCTTGATTGATAGCAGATCAACCACTAATGGCTAAGCAGCTGTACTGCACATAATAAGGATGCCAGTTCACTGCCAACCACTGACTCCTTTCATAGCTTTGGTCAGTCTGATCGCCTGTCCAGACTCAGATTGTATAGCTATGTATCTCATGTGTCCTGTTCAGCCTATCCACTGTCTTGAGAAACAACAGTGTGGCACCCCAGTGGCTAAGCAGCAGTACTGCATATGCCAGTTCAATGCCAACTGCTGACTGCCTATGTAACTTGAACAAGTCTGTTCATCTATCTGGACTCCAAATTTATAACTGTGTGCTGTGTGTCCTGTTCAGTTTGCTTATTGTCTTGAGAAACAACAGTGTGACACCCCAGTGGCTAAGCAGTGGTACGGCATAACGATGCCAGTTCAATGCCAAACACAGACTACTTGAGTAACTTGATTGAAACTGCGCCCCGACTTTCCGTTCAAAGTCCTGTCCTACCCTCATTGGGGTGACCCTGCCTGAGTTAGTTCACCCCCTGGTGCTCATATTGCAGAAATGCAGAAACCATAAACACCACAGTCACAAAGAACCGTGGAAGGGTGCCCGTGATAAAAGGCACTATATCAAGTAAGAAAATGCAGTCTTTCGATTGGTCAACTACAATAATGGAAAAGAGGGATGCATACTGAAAGTGTGACTGAAAAGAGCCGAGTACTCACACACACATTAAGTGTGTGTGTGTGTGTGAGGAGACACTTCATAAAAACAAGACAGCTGGCACACACACTCCCTGTGTAGACACATAAGTGAGTTAGCCACAAGTTCTGGTCGCGACGCGAGGGCTGGAGAGCATGAGGCCAGGGTTCAAAGGCTAAAGGCAGAAAGCCGTGATATGTGAGTATCACATTATGGGCGAGTGAGGGCGAGCGAGTGCACTGCCGTGTACACACGAGTGTAAATATTCATGTGTGCATGTACTGTATGGATGAGCATGTGGTGTCTGCACTGTGTTTTCTATTTCTCTTTCTGGGCCCTAATTCATTGTTAGTGCATATAGCGCCTTTTGTGGCTAAACAAGGCCACCGACAGCAGCCCATGTGTCCAATGAGACTGAGTAACAGGAGTGCATGCAGCTGACTGGCCAAGAGGGTAACAGGATCATTTGGATTTGTACCCGTGGCCACTTGACCCACTCCCTACACACCCCCACCCCTCTTAGTCCTCATACCATGGCCATCGTCAAAGAAGTCCGTGATGGTGCTGGACGTGCACTTGCTCCAGGGTTTGGAGGCGTCGATGCTGGTTAGAATGGACGACATGAGCCGCTTGTCCTCCATGGAGCCAAAGTTCTCCTCACAGTACTTGGAGTCGTCATGGGATAAGCCCAATAAGTGTCCTGCAGAGGGAACAGGAGAAGAAATCAGAGATGGAGGTCACGGCAAAAAGGTCACACACAGTGGCGGCAGTGCTGGCGGCAGGGGACAAGTGTGGTAAATAAATCAAAGGAATGAGAGGAACAAATGGTGTCCGATCAGGGGGCCTGGTAGCCACTGAAAGTGCTTTACCTCATCTGTGCGCGACAGACCCGCGCGTCCCAAAGCTTTTCTCCAGACACACCGACCCCGTTTGTATCCCACTCAACTTCTTCAGCCTCCTCGTCTCATAACTCAGTAGCTTCAAGGAAGGATGGCAAACACCCACCCACTTCACTTTGTCCTCTCAGCCTGTCCATAGCAGACCCTCCAGTCTCAACGATTTTTCTCAAGATGGGCTGATCCTGTTGTGTGAGCCACCGGCCTGCACCTTGAATCTCCTGGAGAGAAGCTCCATGGACAGGGACGCTCTGTTAAGAGTTAGTGACCCGTAACTTGAGCCCCGTGGAGTCTGATTGCTCAGGCCTCCTTCAAAATGTCTGCTCATAACATGTCGACACGCGCTCAGGGCCCACTCTACTTGGTGGTCGTAGGTGGGATTTTATAAACAATACAGACAGGTCAGGTCAGGTCAGGTCGGGGAGCTTTCACTAGTAACTGCGCGTTGGCACACCCACCACATGATGAAACAGCTCGGGATCCTGGTTGGCAACCAACCCCACCTGCGGTCCAATCCCACCCATCTATCTGCCACAGCCAGGTGTTACATGGGCGTCCCCTAGTCCCCTGAACAAAGAGGCGGATCACCCTCGGGTAATGGCGCCACATGGCTGTAGTGTCGTAACTGGTGCTCCCTCACAATGCAGGTCATGTGACTCATTTGGGACCTCAAAGTCAAACCAGTGGCACCCAAGGATTCTCCAAAGAGACACCAAAGGAGTCCAATCTTCAACTCAGGTCACTGGATGGCGTCCATGTCTCGCAACCAGGAAGCACCAGGACTCTCAAATGGTGACCACACCCCCTCTGCTCGGACGATTGCCCACAATTCTCCTATGGAGACGCTCTGAAGATCATCCACGATTGTCCAAGGGTGACTCCCCCCTCCCTAGTCTAAGCAATTGTCCAACCGTAAGGATCGAACACGATTCTCCAATGGCGAACACTCGGGCAATTGGCCAGTTGGATGTTTAACGATCGAAATTGTTTTTCCGCAGTTAGGCTTGAGGTTCTAATGCAGAGCTTTTCCGTCAGCCTGATCCTGGAAGCTCCTCAGACATCTCCTAAACCCTGCCCTACCCACCTTCGGAGGTCCACATTCGTCTGTTGCTCCATCTATGAGTGCCAGCTCCCAGTTCCTCGCTAAGATTTCTGCTTTCTTGCCCTCAATGGCACAGACCTCATTTCATATTTTGGTTGGGTGGGTGACATCAACGCAGGAATTTTTCATCACAATATTTATTGCATAGCAAACACAATTATAGTCAACCATAATACCAATACCTCGATACATCAGACAGTATGATGGGGATTAGTGGAGTGGGAACGAATCCAAATTTCTAATCACAACCATATAGCAAGACAGGGGGCACCAAGACTCTAAAGACTTGGACCTTCGTCCTTTTGCGCCACACACCCCTTTCCAGCAACTTCATGAAGCCCCCCCTCAAGACCCCCTAATCCGTCTACTGACTTCATAGGAAGAGTCACCAGAGACATGAAGGTCACTGCCAAGGTAAGTAAACGTCTCCACGAGGTCGACACTCTCTCCGCAGACAGACACACTGATGTGCCCAAGAGGTCATTAAAGGTGTGGCTCTTGGTTTTTAATCAGGTCACTCGCAAGCCCGGACCCTCAGACTCCTCGCTCCGTCTCACCAGAGCCCCCATCAGAGCCTCAATTGACTCACAGTCCTCCGATCACTTGGACTAAATACGACTGTCCGATTGTATTGTTGTATAACACTTCTGCATATTAGCGATGCCTGGTGGTTATATCGGGCCATTGAACAATAACAGGAACAACAACAACAACAATAATAATAATAATAATAATAATTCACCAACTGTAGCATAGCAGACAGAGGCATGGCATCATACAATTAAAGGCTCAAAATGGCCACAGGACTCCAGCTCCCGAATGCTTTGCTAAAGGTTGAATTCAGACTTGACCCATTGCTATGTTTGGCCACATTTGTCCTCCCTTCCAGTTCTGACCAACACCCCTGTCCAAGCACCCTCTAACTCCCCCCCCACCATTGTACCCCCCCCCCCCCCCAATATTACAATGCTGCCACCACCACCAGGCTTCATATTAGGGATGGCATCAGGCTATCTGGTCTTCCCCAGACTTAGTGCTTGAAGTTCCATTTTTTGTGTCATCTTTTTCCCTCCTTCTTTCCGAGTCCTCTAATCGGTCACACGCCATTAAGTCCAGAGTGGCCACCCCACTGTGAACACCTGCTTGATGGTGTGCAGCTGAGATGGTCACGTCCTTGTGACAGGTTCACCCGTTGCAGCAGAGGAACGTTCCGAAGCTCACTGTGTTCTTGGTCATCTCCCTGACCCTGGCCCATTATGTGTGGTTACTCAGTTTGGCTGGACGGCCAACTCTAGGATGAGTCCTGCTGGTTCCAGACTTCTCCCATTTCACAATTCTGGACTCCACCGTGATCCCAGCTTGGTACTAGTCTTGCCAGGCAGTGTGATTTAGGGGTCCTTCTATACGCCGGTTCACACGTGTGCCTTTCTAATCGATGTCCAGTCACGCCAGTTTGCCTCTGGTGGACTCCACTCAAGTTCTAGGAACATCTCAAGGAGAATGGAAGCAAGCAGGAGGCACCTGAGCACAATGTGGTGTGACACTGCAAAGGGTCTGAATACGTCTAGGAAGGGGAGATGTCAGGAAATCTGCAGACCTTTCATGTTTTCATGACTTTGTCATTCTGGGTTACTGAGTGTGGATTGGTGGTCAAAAGTGGCCAAATTGAAATCTACAACCCAATAAAGTGTGCAGAAAGTTGGAGGTCTCAGCCCTTTCTGAATCCCCTGAATTTTTTAAATAAACATTAAGTACTCATTTTCAAGTAAGCTTATGATTTTTATCTTTCTTTTTCAGATAAAGCCAGCAGGGATGGACCCCCTTAGTGCCCATAGGGGACCAAATGACACTGCATTTGACAAAACAGAAGAAGAAAGTTCTGGTAGCTCTTCTATTTCTGGACGCCTCATACTCTGATACTTGTCACCTTAAGGCAGCCACCCTCTTCGATACCCAGGACTGCAGGTACGCGTTGTCCTAAACAAGGTGGCTGTCCTTTTGATGTCCTGTCACCCTGCTGCACATGTGGTTTCACTTTCAATAGCTGGATTCCTGAGGTTTCTATTCAGCCTTTAACATTCTCGTCTGCTTTTAAATTCTCTCTATCTTGATCCTAGTGTGTGTGTTTGTGTCTGTGTGTGTTCACCATGTGATAGGCTGGCATCACCCTCAGGTATTGTTCCTACTTTGTCCCCAATGCTTACTGGGATAGGCTCCAGCTTCCCCATGACCATGCTTTGGATAAGCAGGTTTGGAAGATGATGGATGGATGGATGGAGGTACTGGGATCTGCCCTTCCTTCTGGACTTGTCCACTTTATCCTCAGCCTCTTTCCACCATATGGTCTGTGGCCGGCTGAATTACCACAATTTCAGGCCCCTAATGACTCACAGCACCTTCCATTTGTTCTTTGTTAACAATCATCCCTCACAAGGTCCATCAGATCCATCTTCAGGTCCCTTCACCCTCATCTCCTGTACACGAAGAAGAATCAGATGTTAACCTGACCTACGGACCCCTAAGCAGGCCCATGACACGTTTAATTCATCTGCTCTTAAATCTTCATATCACAAGGCATCAATCAGGTCAGCCCAACCTTGACCTCACCCTTATGGACCAGACTGTGGTGTCCTTTGAGCCACTTTTAGCTTTGACCTCAGTTTCGTTACGGACACCTGATGGATTATCCGTTCACCCTAATGATGCCAGGGTCACCCATCTGGCCAATCAGCACATGGATTCCCCTCCAAGTTGTATTACTAAACGCAAATACACGGCTGTTTGACGTCATAGGAATCTGGAGATGTTCGGTTCACCTCATACCAGGCCTGATTTATTTTTCGGTTTTACGTCAATCGCCCGTGCCAGTTTCAGTTTGGGTTTTGTTGTTGAGCAGTGTGATGGAGAGGCCATTTTGGCGAGGTCGTTGTTTTTTGTTTTTTTATTTCATTTTGGCGACCATCTTTGTTGTGGCCTGAGCAGCCATTTTTTTGTTCTTGTAGTGACATCATCAGTGCCAGCATTTGAAAAGACAGTGGCACGACCTCCGGTTATCCTAGTTTGGGGATTTCCAGGAGAAATCTTTGCCGAATGTGCTTCAGTTTTTGTACACACACATATAAGGGATATATTTTAGGTTAGTTTGTTTATTGACTTCCCCTCTGATTTTTCATCTTGTTAGCTTTGCTGGTTTGGCCTTATGCCCGCTGACCTCTGTTTAGCCCTTTCTTCTTCTCATATAATTCACGATAACCCGTTCCCAACGAGACAACAGCTGAATGTCCTCATAGTCGGCCATGAGGATCCCCTTCAGTGTCACATGAGGGCGACATGGAGCCGCGCTATGCCGCCTCGCCTGTCCTAAGCCTCTGAGCCCACTGCATCCGCCTTCTGATGCCAGCGTTGGCCTTGAGCCTTCTAGAATTGCACAAAATGTTGCTCAAGTGGCCGTCCAAAGTGCTTATTTTGAAGCCGGGCTTATGAAGGAAACGTTGAGTAATAATATGTCAGCCCGCTGGCTGCCGTTCTGCCTGCGCTTTCAAAACATGACTTCAGACTCACACAGCTGGAATTCAAGCTGAAAGCCGCAGTGCAAGAATGGCACGGAGCTCCATGCCAAAAGTGTGGGATCAAACCTGCCCCCTGCTGGCTACACACGCCGGGAATCGGATCTCTCCAGCTGCTCCAGTGCTGGTTTATGCCCTTTTTTTTGTTTCTTTGACATTTCCTGATGGTTCTCGCTTATGGCGCCTGTGTGTTATCATTCCAACTAATTGACAGTCTAAGTTGGCACAGCCCTGGTCATGCAGCCCGTTAATGCCCCTCAATGTGGTGAAGCCTACATACCGATCTCATGAGCCACAGTGAAGGCTGCGTGCAGCCCGTCGTCCTCGATTACGGCACAGCTTCGCTCCGGGGAGCAGATGGTCCCCACGTCTGCCATTCCCAGGGTGTCACAGGAGTGGTGCCCACACAGGTCCTGTGAAGGAAAACAAGAGGCAGGTCAGTCCGATGCCAGCAGGGGGGCACTTCTGTCAAAGCAGTTAAGGGAACACGAGGTAGGACCAGGCAGGTCAGACTAGAAAAATGCCAGGCCGAGGGGGGCACATGTCACTCCTCTATTCAGATTGGCTACGCTGGCATCACGTGTTAAGTGTACATCCTTAATGCTCACCTACAGACTAGTCAAAGGGTCAGCACCTATAGTATGTATATGGAGACACTTGTGGGGGTCCTCTGCTCCTTCTCGTCCACTCAAGTCTGCTGATGAAGGGCATCTGGTGATGCCACTTCTTTGTGACACCAAATTTCATATGTAGCTATTAGCTGATGGAATAAGATGCCAACCTCTGTTCAAGCTACCGATGCCCTCAAGGTGTTCACAGCGCATTTGAAGGCTCTCACGTTCTTGATGTTCTCTCTAACCGATGGTGGCGTTGATAGGAATTGGAACTGGCTGGCATTTAGTTCTGAGGTGAGCGATTCTGTCACTTGTCCTGTCACACTTATTCCCAAGCAGACCCAACAGGCTGGCATGTACTCCATTATGTGACCTCTTTTGTAAGTCACATGACATGAAAGCGTCTGCTAAGCAAATACATGAAAACATTTAACGGAAATGCAAGCCGAAGCGCCAACCAGCCAAGAAGTCAAACAGGCATCGAGTTTGTTGGCGGAAGGAAATCGCAAACACCACGAAAACGAGAATTGAATCTGAAACTTGGACAACAGGGGATGCGTGATGCCCACTTTCATATTGCTGTCGTAGTGACAACAGAGGTGGTGGCCTGGTAGTAACAGGCAGAGCAACCACAAGCAACGCAGCCATAGGTGCCATCTCTGGTGGGAGTAGACATGTAGTCCCAACCCCCCCAAGACCAACCACAGAACAGAATGGGACCCAAATGTCCTCAAGAGCAACTTCTGCCAACCATCCACAAACAGTTTGGTGACCAACAACGAACAATCCAGCATGACGGAGCACCGGGCCATAAGGAAAAAGTGACAACTAAGTGGCTCTGGGAACAAAATTTGGGGTCCATGGCCAGGAAACTCCCCAGACCACCTTAACGCATGGGCACGCTGGGTAGTTGCCCCCCATGAGCCCCCATGCTAATCTATGTATGTTGTGACTTGCTGAGTGGTTGTGTAGGTAGGGGGTCCCAGTGCACTGCTTTGCCCCGGGGGGGTCTATAATGCTGTTAATGATGGCCCGTTGAGAATCCTCAAGAGACGGGTGGGCAAACAAAAACCCCAACATATTCTGATTCTGCAAGAATGGGCTGTTGGCATCAGCCCGGATTGGGTCCAGAAGTTGATTGCCAGCCTGCCAGGGCCAATTGAAAAAGAAAGAAGTGCCAACACTGCAAATATGGACTCTGGGCATCAACTTCATGTCATTGTCACTCAAAGCCTTTGAAACTTCTGAACTGCTTGTCATTCTACTTCAGTCTACCAGAGAAACATCTGACACAAAGATCTGAAAACACTGAAGACGCACAACGGGTGAACACCAACACTTGGGTCCTTCTCCAAACGTCCGGCACGAGAGGAAGATCTGTGAGAAAACACGGAGCAAGTGGGCTGCGTCGGGAGGCCTTCTGTCCTTTGTGCACTCCACGTTTCTCTAAGAAGATCTACAAAGTGATTACCTGTTCACAATGACTTAAACGGTATCTCTCCACCATCTTCACAGGTACCTTACAGTGATGGTGACAACATAATTGTAATCTTAACATGCAGCCCCCATTGGTCGTAGGAATGACACCGACTAGCCACACCGTCCAAACCACTGCCAGGTGAAGTGAATCACGAGGGATATCTCGATAAAATGGCACCACCCAAAGGGTGGGATATATTAGGCAGCAAGTGACCCGTCAAAGATGTGTTGGAAGCAGGCGATATGGGCAAGCGTGAAGGATCTGAGCGACTTTTACAAGGGCCAAATTCATTCATCATCATCATCATCATCATCATCATCTGCTCCACTTTGATCCTTTTGTTGCCTCCTCATAGAATTCCAGCATGTTAGTATAACGTGAGCCACCACAGCTATGCTGACAACACATAACTGTGTTTATCAATAGCGCCTGATGACCCCGACTCTCTCAATGTCTTACTTGTGTTTCTGAATGGATGAGTAGTCATAAGGTGAAAACAGAAATTTTAGTGATTGGCAAAAATGGATATAATGAGGTTATGAGAAATAAACTTGATACATTAGGAATAAAAGTCAAGATGGAGGTAAAGAATTTAGGGGTAACTATTGACTCTGCTGCGGTGGGCTGGCGCCCTGCCCGGGGTTTGTTCCTGCCTTGCGCCCTTGTGCTGGCTGGGATTGGCTCCAGCAGACCCAAGAACCTGTGTTAGGATGATGCGGATTGGACAATGACTGACTGACGATTGGCTCTGACCTGAATTTTATATCACATATTAATCAGATTACTAGGACAGCATTTTTTCACTTGAGAAATATAGGAAAAGTTAGACGTCTTATAACATTTCAAGATGGTAAGAAATGAGTTCACGCTTTTGTTTTCAGTCGGCTACATTACTGTAACACACTCCTCTCAGGACCATCCAAAAAAAAGACATAAATTGATTACAACGAGTGCAGAATGGAGCTGCTAGAATCTTAACTAGGAAAAGAAAATCCAAGCACATCACCCCAATCTGAGCGTCACTACACTGGTTACCAGTGCCATTCAGAATTGACTTTAAAATACTGTTGATGGTTTACAAAGCCATCCTATAGTTCAGAATGCCGGTCACCATACACTCCAAATCGTAACCTTAGATCTTCAAATGAGGGTCTGCTTAGAATTCCAAGAGCTAAACTTAAAAGATGGGGTGACATGGTGGTGTAGTGGGTAGCACTGGTGCCTCGCAGTTAGGAGACCCGGGTTCCTGCGTGGAGTTTGCATGATCTCCCCGTGTCTGCGTGGGTTTCCTCCCACAGTCCAAAGACATGCAGGTTAGGTGCATTGGAGATCCTAAATTGTCCTTGGTGTGTGTGTGCCCTGCAGTGGGCTGGCACCCTGCCCGGGGTTTGTTTCCTGCCTTGCACCCTGTGTTGGCTGGGATTGGCTCCAGCTGCCCCCTGTGACCATGTAGTTAGGATATAGCAGGTTGGATAAGGGAGGGATAGAAACTTAAAAGAAATGGTGAGGCGGCCTTCTGCTGTTAGGCACCTCAAATCTGGAAAAGCCTGCCAATAGAAATCCACCAGTCCAATACGGTGGAGAACTTTAAAAAACTGCTA
>JANRMT010028174.1:6311851-6334188 GCA_026402145.1 Polypterus bichir lapradei
TCTATCTATCTATCTATCTATCTATCTATCTATCTATCTATCTATCTTTCTGTCCTCTTATTACACAATACAGCTGCTTAGCCACTAGGGGGCCACGCGGTTCTCACACACGACAGCAGACAGTCTCAGCTGCACACCTACAATACTCTCTGAGTCCAGCCTGGTGATCAGACTCAGTCAAGACAGACAAACAGTCTAAGGTGGGCATTGAACTGGCATCCTCTTTTTTTTTTTAGTAGTGGCCACCAGAGGCGGTTTCCTGCCCTTCCAAATCACAACAGACCGAATGAACAGCACCCATACAGTATCAGTCTGTGTAGTTAGGGTCCAGCCAATCCAAATGGGTTGCTCACTTTATGCAGGACGTCCCCAGTGAGCACAGAAATGGTTTTCATCAAATCAAAGAGTAGATGTGCTGAGCTGTTGGGGGCCACACTTTTACCACCCGGCAACACAGAAAGACTGAATAGATCACATAATGTATAAAGGTAAACGTCCAGGCAGGTGATCAGACTCAGTGAAGTTACACAAATGGTGGGCATTGAATTGGCACCCTCATATTATGCTTTACAATGTTTAAGCCATTAATGGGTCACACTGTTATCACACAAGAAAGTGGACTGAGAGAGCAACACACCCACAGTGCACTGCGAGTCCAGCCAGGTGCACCCAGCTTACAATGAATCAATCAGTCCACAGAGCTTACAACAAGTGGATGAACCAACCAATCCACCCGACCAATAATGAATGAGTACATGAATCAATCAGTCTATTAATAAATGAAGGAATGAAGAAATTCATCAGTTAGTCCACCCAACTTACAACAAATGAATGACTGAATGAATGAAGGAATCAATTAATCCACCCAGCTATTAGTAAATGAATGAATGAACAAATAAATCCATCAGTTAACCCGATGTGCAATGAATGAATGAATGAATATATCAATCAATCGATCAATCAGTTCATCCAACTATGAATGAATGAATGAATGAATGAATGAATGAACGAATCCACCCAAATTACTAATACATTAAATTAAATGAACAAATTCATCAATTAGTTTGCCCAACTTTGGACAAATGAATGAATGAAACAATTAATCCATTCACCTATTAATAAATAAATGAGTGACCACCCAACTTACAATGAATGAATGAATCAAGTAATCCATCCAACATAAAATGAATGAATGAATCAATCAATCAACTATTAATGAATGAATGAATGAGCAGATTAATCAGTCAGTCCATAAACTTACAATGAATGAATGAATTCGCCCCCCCAACTTCCAGTGAATGACTGGATTCGTGAATGAGCCCACCCTCACGTCCTGAGCACCCCCTCGTACTGCAGTGAGCACGCTGATCTCTCTCTTCAGTCGACAGACTAGATCCCACCCAGACCCCCGCTCCTTCCGAATGGGCATGACTTGCCAGCCTGACTTGTGCCAGGTGATGGTATGGAGTACTAGAGGACTCCTAATCTGTGGTGGTCACTCAAACGCTGGCCCTTCTGCAGTATCTGAACCGTCCATTGGGCGCCAGTCCCACTGCCAGTTTAACTGTGAGCTGGGCACACTGGACAGGCCCCCCTCACTTCTTCTTCTTTTTTATTTCTTTAGTTGCACTCACATTCATTGCCAGGCTTCCTTTTTTTCCCACCTTCAGGAATGGACACATTCCTCGGTGTGTCGGTGCCCAGTAGGTCAGGGGTCTCAGACAGCGTTGCCTGCAGGCTGCTGCCACATCACATTCCAAGACTGAGAGGGCGGCCTGAGACGCAGGCGGGTGAGCTCACACAGACACACACACACACACACACACAGACAGACAGTCGGGTTGGTCACGCTGACCTGGAATGCTCTGGCTCGCTGGGTCAGAGTGTCAGCGACGGCCTGCGGGCACCGTCGGAGGGCCCTGATGCTCCCTTTTGTCGAGTACGGAGCAGTTGAGTTAGACACACAATGATGCACTTCATGTCTCCGGGCCGACATTTCCAACCAGAAGCTTTATGAGGGGGAACCTGGGGTGTTGTTTAGTCTCTTTGCAATCACACAAAAATTGTTAACAGATGGCGGAGGACCACCACATGGCAGGCGCGCAGGAAACGCACGCTGCCCCCGGAGACAGCCTGTCAACATTTGGTGTTGTCGCTAAATGACGGCCCCCCCCCACTATACCGTGCAGACACAGAGATGATGGGCTGCAGGCTTTCTAGCAAAGGGGGACCGCAAAGGCCACAGTCTGTCAGGCGTGCTGGACAGGTGGCATACAGCATTACTGGATATCAAAATAGACACCCTGGGGTCACCTTCTTGTCACCCACTTACCCAGCAGCATCAGGTGGTTGCAGGAACCAGCCTGGACGTGGCACCAGTTAATTGCCGGGCGCATTCCTATCGTTGAGAGTCCCTGTGTATGATCAAAGTGCTGCCAGGCTTCCCGCACAGTGGGCACAGGCAGGAGAGCCTTCAAGTCAATGATGGGGATGGAAACAGCCACCTTCTGTCTCAGAGTTTACAGTAAATAGCTTATTTTTATATAGTGCCTTTCAAGGTGCGCATTTCCCATGGTGCACTCTCTTGTTTTCATGTTCCTACAATGTAAATCCTTGGAGGGGAGCTCAGTTTACACGTCGGGGTCACTGGTTTGAAAGAACAGGGTCACGGTTTCCTATGTTGGCCACCAGGTGGCCACAAAGCGTCACTGCACTTTCTAACCTTAAGGACTGCGGGTATTTAACTGAGGTGGCATAAGGGGGCAAGGCAGAAATAAACGCTGGACAGGGCGCCAGCCCATTGCTGGGGTGAACACAGAAACACACACACACCCACACATCACCATTTCACCTCACCTGCTTGTCTTCAGGCACCAGGAGAACATGCAAAGTCCACACAGGGAAGATGCTGTCTCCTTACTGCAAGTGCGTTATTTGTGATTTCATTTCTGCTTGGAGTCTGTTTGGGCTGTTCAGCCCGTGAAATGAGCTTCCCTACATGACATAGATGTGGACAGTCACCATGTCACACTTTGCCAGGGCCGTCTTACCCCATTTGCACACTGGGCACGAGCATAGGGGCCCCATGATAATCTATGTATGTTGTGACTTGTGTAGGTAGGGGTCCCAGTGCATGGCTTTGCCTGAATGGGGGTTTTCCCTATAATACTATTACGCTGGCCCTGCACCTTGCATTAACATTTACTAACATGTCTTTAAGGCAGGGGCGCACTGGCGTATTATGCTTTTATTTTTTACAGGAGAGACTATTAGTAGGATAATGTTTTTTTTTTTTTTGTTCTTTATTTTACCATATACAATTTCTTGTATTAGGAATTTGTTAGTTTTTGTATACTCCTTAGGGTCAGCCATTGTACAGCGAGTGCCCCTGGAGCCACTGCAGGTTAAGGGTCATGCTCAAGAGCCCACCAGAGTAGGATCTCCTTTGGCAGTAACGGGGATTTAAACCAGCAACCTTCTGGATACCAGCGCAGATCCTTAGTCTCAGAGCTACCACTCCACTCTTAAATATCCGTCCATTTATCCCATATGCTATTCAAATGTAATATTTGATATTAATAGTAATAAGCCAAATTTTAATAATATTATATTATTAAGTCAACATTATATATCCATCCATTATCCAACCCACAGGTTCATGGGGGTCTGCTGGAGCAAATCCCAGCCCACCACAGGGCACACACACACACACAAAGCACACATTTGGGACAATTTAGGATCGCCAATGCACCTAACCTGCATGTCTTTGGACTGTGGGAGGAAACCCACGCAGACACGGGGAGAACATGCAAACCCCACACAGGGAGGACCCAAGAAGCGATCTATATTAATTAGTCTTCCCTAATTCAATTTTCTTATTATGTAAAGCACTTTGAGCTCCGTTATCTGTATGAAAATCCATCCATCCATTATCCAACCCGCTATATCCTAACTACAGGGTCACGGGGGTCTACTGGAGCTAATCCCAGCCAACACAGGGTGCAAGGCAGGAAACAAATCCCTGGCAGGGTGCCAGCCCCCCAAAGGGCACACACCCACACACCAAGCACACACTAGGGACAATTTAGGATTGCCAATGCACCTAACCTGCATGTCTTTGGACTGTGGGAGGAAACCGGGGAGAACATGCAAACCCCACACAGGGAGGACCCGGGAAGCGAACCTGGGTCTCCTAACTGCGAGGCAGCAGCGCTACCCACTGCGCCACCCCAACATTACATATATATATATATCCATCCATCCATTTTCCAACCCGCTGAATCCAAACACTGGGTCACGGGGGTCTGCTGGAGCCAATCCCAGCCAACAGAGGGCAGAGTGCCAACCCACTGCAGGACACACACAAACAGCACACACTACGGCCAATTTAGAATCGCCAATCCACTTAACCGGAGCGCACAGACACGGGGAAAACATGCAAACTCCACGAATGGAGGACCTGGGAAGCGAACCTGGGTCTCCTAACTGCGAGGCAGCAGCGCTACCCACTGCGCCACCGTGCCGCCCCAACATATTATATATATGTAGTATTAACAGTAGTATATATTATATATATACTATAGTATATACAGATTTGTTGGACTGAATGGCCTGTTCTCATCTAGAGTGTTTTAATGTTCTAATATATATAATATATATATATATTTGTTGTATATATGTTTGCAAAACATATACTGTATACATATGTTAATTACATATATTATGTTTGGCTTATTAATATAATAAATCAATTAATAATATAAAAATATGTGTATAAATCAATTAATAATATAAAAATATGTGTATATATATAGTGATGGGTGGCTGGAACCCTTACCCAGCCAGGACACCCTGAGTGCGGCTGGACCGAGGCGGGGTGGGGAGAGAGTATTTTCAGGACAGTTTCTCCCCCGGGCTGACAGAAGGCAGCCCCCTTGGTTTCCAGAGGAGCCACGGGTCATGTTAGGGCCCATGGCCACCACCAGGGGGGGTGCATGGATATTTCCAGGGTCTTTATTTGGCCACACCCCTGCCACACCCGGAAGTGCTGCCGGCAGAAGCTCGTTGGGCACCTGGAGTCCATCCGGGTGTCCTATAAAAAAAGGGGCCAGTTAGCACCACTCGATGACCAGAGTCGGGAGGAAGAGGACAAAGCCTGAGGAAGAGTGGAGCCTGATGGACTGGGACTGTGCACTGCCCTATTGGTGCCCTATTGGTGACTTGTGCACTGTGTGTTGGACTGTGGGGTTTGTAAATAAGTCGGGTGTAGTGTGGCAAAACGCGTCTCTGTGTCTGTCTGTGTCATGGGCTTCACAATATACATGTTTATATATACATATATATATATACTAGCAAAATACCCGCGCTTCGCAGTGGAGAAGTAGTGTGTTAAAGAAGTTATGAAAAAGAAAAGGGAACATTTTAAAAATAACGTAACCTGATTGTCAGTGTAATTGTTTTGTCACTGTTAGGAGTGTTGCTGTCATCAAGGATTTGATTATCATTATTTCTTTCAATCAGGTTTGTATTTGGTGACGTGTTGTGTTCAAGTTACATTCCGTGTTTGTCAATTGTTGTAAAGATAACAGGTTTCATTCATCGAAGTGATCACCACCCAAATCGGTACTCGTGAATCTAAGATGTTTAACAGGCATTCCCGGTATTAAGTTGTGGATTTGCCTGCGAATATTTAGCGGCAGCATGTCTATGAACGTAATTTAAACTTAAGCTTTACACCTTGCTTTCCTATTGATATGTCTACAAAGGCTTGTTCAGCGTCAGAGGGTTGTTCCTGTCCTAATGCATCAATAAACAGCTCGTCTTCCTCTTTATCTGAGACATCACACACTGCATGCACGGGTTTACCTTTCCCAGTCCTGCAAAGTCAGTTCACGTGAGCCGCTCGGAGTACATGCATCGAAGGTTCTCAGCTGTGCTTGTGCTATCTCGTGCGATCTCGCGATGTCCACGGCTTTATTTAATGTTAGCTCAGACCCGGCACTTAAAAGTTTCTCTTGCACTTTTGCTGAGTTTGTGCCAAACACTATTCTATCCCTGACCATCTCATCTTCGTTTGCATAAGCACAGTCCTTCACCAGCAATTTTAACTCCGTTACAAAGTGATCAAAAGTCTCGTTTATACCCTGCGTCTTCTCATTAAACTTGTATCTTGCGAATATCGTATTCGTCGCCAGCGGCAGCCTGTCTTTGAACTTAATTTAAACTTAAGGTTTACACCGCGCTTTGTTTCCGCAGTAGCTGCACTTATGAATATGCTCAAAGACACCTGATATCCAATATGGTGTTCCACAAGGCTCTATCCTGGGCCCGCTGCTCTTCTCAATCTACATGCTTCCGTTAGGTCAGATTATCTCAGGGCACAACGTGAGCTACCACAGCTATGCTGATGACACACAGCTGTACTTATCAATAGCACCTGATGACCCCGATTCTCTTGATTCACTAGCACAATGTCTGACTTGTATCTCAGAATGGATGAATAGTAACTTTCTCAAGTTAAATAAAGAGAAAACTGAAATCTTAGTGATTGGCAATAATAGATACAATGAGGCTATTAGAAATAAACTGGATACATTAGGATTAAAAGTGAAGACGGAGGTAAAAAGCTTAGGGGTAATTGACTGCAATCTGAATTTTAAATCGCATATTAATCAGATCACTAGGACAGAAACATAGCTAAAGTTAGACCTCTTATATCACTGAAAGATGCTGAGAAATTAGTTCACGCGTTTGTTTTCAGTCGGCTAGATTACTGTAACGCACTCCTCTCAGGACTACGAAAAAAAGACATAAATCACTTGCAACGAGTGCAGAATGCAGCTGCTAGAATCCTAACTAGAAAAAGAAAATCCGAGCACATTTCACCAGTTTTGATGTCACTACACTGGTTACCTGTGTCATTCAGGACTGACTTTAAAATTCTGCTTATGGTTTATAAAGCCTTAAATAATCTCGCCCCATCTTATATATCGGAATGTCTGACACCTTATATTCCAAATTGTAACCTTAGATCATCAAATGAGGGTCTGCTTAGAATTCCAAGAACAAAACTTAAAAGAAGTGGTGAGGCGGGCGGCCTTCTGCTGCTATGCACCTAAAATCTGGAATAGCCTGCCAATAGGAATTCGCCAAGCTAATACAGTGGAGCAGTTTAAAAAACTGCTGAAAACACACTATTTTAACATGGCCTTTTTATAACTTCACTTTAACTTAATTCTGATACTCTGTATGTTCAATTCATTATAATAACTATTCATGGTGGCTCCAAAATCCATACTAACCCCTACTCTCTCTTCTGTTTTTTTTTTCCTTTTTCTTTGTGGTGGCGGACTGTGCCACCTCCACCTACTCAAAGCATCATGATGCTCCAACAATGATGGATGGATTAAAAGGCAGAAGCCTACGTGACCATCATCATCAAGTCCTTCTGTGAGAACCCTAAATCCAAAGAGGACTGTTTCATTTATGTTAGGTTAGAATTGCCCAGAGGGTACTGGGCGGTCTCATGGTCTGAAATCCTTACAGATTTTATTTTTTTTCTCCAGCTGCCTGGGATTTTTTTTTGTTTTTTCTGTCCCCCCTGGCCATTGGACCTTACTCCTCTTCTATGTTAATTAATGTTGATTTATTTTATTTTCTTACTGTCTTTTATTTTTCTATTCTTCATTATGTAAAGCACTTTGAGCTACTTTTTGTATGAAAATGTGCTATATAAATAAATGTTGTTGTTGTTGTTGTTATATGCGTCACTTGCTTCATATTCTTTTGCAGTCTTCTCAATTGTGTAATGCATTTTTTGAACAGGTTTCATTCATCAAAGTGTTCACTACCCAAATCGGTACTCGTGAATCTAAGATGTTTAACAGGCATTCCCAGCATTCCCGGTATTAAGTCGTGGATTTGCCTGTGAATATTTAGTGGCAGCGTGTCTATTGGAGTGCTGCTGACAGATGGCCTTATATGGGCAGGCACTCAATTATGTGGGAGGCGTGATGATGGGGGACGCAACTCCGCCTCACACGGCGACCGAGCTGCAGGCTATGGCCGTATATACAGGTATGTACGTAAGTAGGTTCCAGTTATGACCGTTACGTGTAGAATTTCGAAATGAAACCTGCCTAACTTTTGTAAGTAAGCTGTAAGGAATGAGCCTGCCAAATTTCAGCCTTCTACCTACACGGGAAGTTGGAGAATTAGTGATGAGTCAGTCAGTCAGTCAGTCAGTGAGGGCTTTGCCTTTTATTATTATAGACTAGCAAAATACCTGCGCTTCGCAGCGGAGAAGTACTGCCTTCAAATTTTTATTAAGAAGAAAATTAAACCTTTTTAAACTGAGGGAAAACATGCCAATAATTATTTGTTAAGGATCTCTTTGTATGCCACGTTGTCAGTTCGGCCCTCCGGTTGTAACATGACCAAGCTGTGCGCTGAGCCTACTCTTGAGCATGTAACTTACAGTTGGCCATGTGAACAGTAATCTTGTCTCAAATCTCACAGCTTGGATTGCTGCTGTCATAATCGGTTTGAGTTTCATGGTTTGTTTCAATTACGACAGTATTTGCAGGACTTGTGTTGAAGTGACATTCGGCATCTGTCAAGCGTTGTAAGCTTACAACCGGTTTCATTGATAACTTCACATCCAGCTTTTGAGAGTTTAAACACTCATAAACATCAAAGTGTCCACTAGTGAAATCGTCACCTGTGAAGCTAAGATGTTTAAGAGGCATTGGCGGTTGTCGAAAGGTGTAAAATATTTGGCCATTTCGGTACACTTGAAAGCGACAACCGAACAATTCAGCGGCAGCCATCAACTCACATGCAGATCCATAGGTGAAGGGCTTAAGCATTTCACTCTTCTAGTGCTCCTGTGTAGTATAATTATCTCCTGTACCGTCATCAGTCCACACCTTGAACCTGTCCCAGTCATTCAATACATAAGACACAATGTTCCTCCGGATATCAAGAGTGAGCCTGATATGGCTGTGCAATATGTAACAAAAAGAATGGAAAAGGCAGGTGCCATCTCCGGGCATGGAAACCACTCGGTAAGCGACAGTTCTTTGATCGATGGTGATTACCTCGATAGACATGTTAATGGGGGTACGGTTGGAATGATAAAGGAAATGGGTACCTGAGCAATGTAAAGTAAGTCTAAAATACCTATACAATAACTATAATTGTAATAAATGAACAATAAAACAGCGGAGAAGCGGTGGATTAAATAAAAAGGCTGTAGTTATCAGCAGGGAGACGTGAATCCCGTGGTGAAGCAAAGAAGGGAATGTAGAGACTGGAGCGACAGACAGCCTTATATAGGCAGGCAGCCAACAACGTGGGAGGTGTTGGGATGGGGGACCCAACGCCGCCTCACACGGTGACCGAGCTGCAGGCTATGGACGTATATATGTACGTAAATAGGATTCAGTTAGCGTTGGGAACCCGTGTACCAAATTTCTTGAAGATGGGCCCATAAGTAACAAAGACCGTTGGAAAGTTCAATATGGCGGCCGACAGTGGCATCATATCACTGAAATAAGTACGTACATTGGTTTCAGTTAGCGCAGGGAAGCCGCCTACCAAATTTCATGAAGATGGGGCCATAAATAAGAAAGTTCAACATGGCGGACGTTGTCGACTGTTATGACCGTTACGCATTGAATTTCGAAATGAAACCTGCTTAACTTTTGTAAGGAAGCTGTAAGGAATAAGCCTGCCAAATTTCAGCCTTCTACCTACACGAGAAGTTGGAGAATTAGTGACGTTGGAAAGTCCAATATGGCGGCTGACAGTGGCGTCATACCACCGAAATAAGTACATACATCGGTTTCGGTTAGCGCAGGGAAGCCGCTTACCAAATTTCGTGAAGATGGGGCCATAAATAAGAAAGTTCAAAATGGCGGACGTTGTTGACCGTTATGACCATTACGCGTAGAATTTCAAAACGAAACCTGCTTAACTTTTGTAAGGAAGCTGTAAGGAATGAGCCTGACAAATTTCAGCCTTCTACCTACACGGGAAGTTGGAGAATTAGTGATGAGTCAGTCAGTCAGTCAGTCAGTGAGTGAGTGAGTGAGTCAGTGAGTGAGTGAGTGAGTGAGGGCTTTGCCTTTTATTATTATAGATATGTATATGTGTGTGGAAGAGCAGGTCTGTGATACGGTTTGCATATTAGCAGCTGGAGATCCACATAGGGAGAAAATGAATCACGTATCCTAAAGTAGTTTTTATTCCTGATGTGTGTGTGTGTGTGTGTGTGTGTGTGTGTCTGGAGACAGCCAAGAGTGAATTTTGCACAAATGTGGGTGTGAACAATTAGACGGCTCACTGAGTGTCACATTTCTAAACCAATCCAACGCCTCATAGAAGGCGGTGTTTAAAGTAGGGGCGGAGATTTGGATCCTGCAGAGAGCAGAGGTGCTCTCATTAACCTGGGCTGACAAACTGTCTAGAGCCGAAAAGTCTCCCAAAAAGACCCCTAGGAGACACATACATATGTAAATATGAGGAGAGGAAGCTGCACGTGTTAAAAATAAACAAACCTGATTCCAGGGAAAAAAAAAACTTTTCTAATAGCGTCAGATTACACACTGACATTGGACAACACTGATGGGCGAGCGGTAAACGTGAAGGCTGTTCAGCGTTACAACAACACGGTCGGAGTCGATGTAAGCTTCAAAGCTATAATCATGAAAATTTGAACTGCAAAATATGAATTTGAAGTAAACGGTGGGTCACATTCCATCAAAAGGACTGCCGTTAAGAGAGAGGATAACGAAGAACCCCAGGCGATGCTGATTTCAATACTCAAAACACCCGAATCAGCAAATCTGCACAGATGAGGCTGCACCCTCTGACCGCACATCTAAACCCGTGTCGCACCCTCTAAAAAAATACATTTTTCTGGATTTATTTAAGTGTGTTATGTCAACAGCTGTGCAAATTGCAAATTAAAGTATTGAGTAGTGTCAAACACGTTGTGATTTCCAGCACGTCGTCCATCAACAGACCACAACACTCGTCTAAATTCGACTTGCTGATGTTATGTCATCATGTGATGCAATCGTCCAAAAGACAGGAACCTATCATATTAGACAGAAGCCCTTCTCCAACACGTGGGGCCAAGTAACTGCGGTGGTCCACATATGTGTGGGGGTGTCTGTTGGTGCACTCTTCGGCACTCCGGACCGGCGAGTCTCCTGTTCAGTTTCGAGTCCCACTCTCCCTGTAACCCTGGCAGTTTAAAAGTGCATGGACTGGAGGAGTTTTGGGGGTTGAAGCCCTGTGGGGTGGAGCCTATTCACTATTAACATGTTCCCAGACATGTACTTAAGTGCCTCGAGCATGTGAAAGGCGCTATATAAATAAAATTCATTCTTTGAGAATCACGTCTGGCCCAGCGAGACTACCATTGCTTAAACTCGCTCTTATCAAGTCAAAATGCTTCCAGGCTTTCTGCCCGGTGGGCACAGGCAGGCGAGGCTTCAGAAAGTCAATGACGGGCATAGAAACAACCATCTTGTGTTCCTCAGTTTTTAATGTATATAGCGCCTTTCAAGGTGAGCCCCATCCCAGGGTACACTCAACTGTTTCCTTGTAGGCTAAGTTGGGGGGCCTCAGGGTACACAGGGGATCACTAACTTCAATGAACAGGCCACCTTATACTTTATAGTGTCCTCTGCTGGCCACAAAGTGCACAACATTTCCTAACACTCAGGGTCCCGGGGTGAAGCCTATCCCAGAAAGCATTGAGCGAATGGCATGGTACCAACCCTGGAGAGCGTGCCAGTCTATCACAAGGTGGTCACATCGGCATGGGGTGGGCAACCCACGAAAGGATTATGAAGGGAGGAAACTGAAGTACCTACATAGACACAGGGAAAACACGTAAAACTTCACACAGGCAGGACCCGAGATAATGATAGATGAATTAATGAAAAAAACAAAGAACACCTCACTGATTTTATAATACCAAATGTTGTCAATCATTGTTAGCTTGCAGGGGCACAGTTTCAGCTGACATGGCACAGCCCCACATATATCTTTCCCTGGCACCAGCTAGGCTCCAAACAAGATGTGCAGACCAGCTAGACCTGACCTGATATGTGAGCTTACACGGCAGTTCTAGGCATGTGTCCTCACACACACACAGGCATGGCCACGCTCTGCTGGGCCACACACACGCATACACACTCCATCTGCTCCCTTCCTACAAACCCACGCCCATCATGCTCTGGCGGCCAGAGGGACCGTGCCAGGGACCACGCAGGGCACAGAAACCACGACGCGAAGCTCAGCCCTACGGCACAGCCAATGTGGTGCGAACGTTGCTTATCCCCACCCATTTCCCATGGAGATCTGCTTTCAGGGAGCTCTGCAGACGCGGTGGCACGGCTTGTGCTTTCTGTCCTTGACGAGTTGCAAAAGATGTGGAGGTGTCTAATTATAAACTGAAAAAAAAAAAAAAATCCGGAAAATGGGTTCACTGAAGTCCCGCACAAGGGGTGAACGGGGGTCTTATGGGCCTAACGTCAGTAACGAGAGCGAGAGAAATAACAAACAAAAAGAAAAAAAAAAACAAAGCCACAAAAGAGGACACAGTGGGGACAATAGGGGACAAAAGGTCACATCACTCTGGGGACAGGCCAGTCAGCCAACATTCAGAGCGGACATGCATACATTGGCAGACCTGGTGGGGCACGAAGTGAGGGGCAGCACAATTCTGCACTACACTAAGGCCTTGAAATGCTGAGGTTGGGGGTTCCGATCCCACTGCTGACACCTGTGTGACCCTGAGCAGGTCACTTCAGCCCGCCTGTGCTCCAACTGGAAAGACAAAAGAAATGGAACCCATTGTATCTCAACTGGTGTAATAATAAATAATAAATAATAGGAGACGGGGCTCCTAATGCAACTGCGATTGAGGAGGAGCCAGCAGGGCAGTTGGTAGGTGATAACAAAAATGGGGACATGCAGTGGAGGGCAAAGACTCATAACTCAAAGCTTTGGAAGGCTCGTTTGAAGTTCTTGATCCTGGCTGTCTAGGATGCTCTATCAAGTTCTTCCACCCTGTTCTGCTAAGGGAATGGTGGAGACCGAGACCCCAGCTTTCCTGCTGGGGCCCCAAAAATAGAGTAAATCTTGATGGCTTGGGTGGTGGCACGATCAGGTTAGTAGGCACCATTCCAAGTATTGTCACCCAGCCAACATCAGCGAGGACCACCACCCTTATTAGAACAGGGGAGAAGCCACCAACTCCACGTTTGCAGGTTTACTGGGCAAAGCACCTGACTGGTGACCTGTGGTTGATCTAGACGGAAAAAACTCAGACTTCCAGGAGAGATCATACCAACATCACAGAGACCAGACCCTCCAAGTGGGTTATTGTCATGGAGCTTACTGTTCCGTGGTTGGATTGGATCCGAGAGGCCAACAAAACGAAGTGAGCAGGACATGTTGAGCCGGACGGGCAGTGCGGGGAGAATGGCTGGCGGGCAACGTGTGAGCAGACTGAAGTTCACTGGCCAGTCTTACCATCCTTGGCAGCTATGAGCTAAGATCTGTAAAGACAGCCACTGAATAGGAGAGGACAGTAGTGCATGGGCCATCTTAACGTACGGGCACGCTGCCTACACTAATGTAGTCCATCCATTTTGACCTCCTGGCCGGGTAAGATGTCACTCTCCATCCTGGTTGGGATGCCAGTCCATACCAAAGCAGTATGGTGGTCCAATGCTTGGAGCTGTGGTCTCCTGATCCAGAGCCTCTCACCCTGTCGATTTCTATGTGGAGCTGGCATGTTCTCCACAGGATGTGTGGACACACTGGGCACACTGCCTGGGGACCCCACGAGCCCCCATGCTAATCTATGTGATGTTGTGTCTTGCTGAGCTGAGTGGTTGTGTAGGTAGGGGTCTCAGTGCACTGCTTTGCCCTCTATAATGCTGTTAAGACGGCCCTGGCACCCAGGCCTGTGTCTAAAGCATCCATCTGTAGGGTCTGCCTTAAGTCACCAAATGCAGTGTCTGCCTTACCAGTCCATGCCACATTGTTTGGGCCCCTCTTGTTAGACAAATCAGTCCAGGGCACCGCTGTCATAGAAAATCGGGGTACAAATCAGAGGTAGTAACACACTAAGCCGAGAAACGCTTGGACTCAGGGCCATCTTAATGCACGGGCACGCTGGGCAGTTGCCCCCCACATGCTAATCTATGTATGTTGTGACTTGCTGAGTGGTTGTGTAGGTAGGGGTCCCAGTGCACAGCTTTGCCCAGAGGGGGCCTATAATGCTGTTAAGACGGCTCTGGCACCCAGGCCTGTGTCCGAAACGTTCATCTGGAGATTGAAAGGTAGAAAAAAGACTGGCGCTGACGTAAGGGTCTGCTTTCAGTCACCAAATGCAGTGTCTGCCTTACCAGTCCATGCCACATTGTTTGGGCCCCTCTTCTTAGACAAATCAGTCCAGGACGCTGCTGTCTTAGAAAATCGGGGTACAAACTGGCGGTAGTAACCCACTAAGCAGACAAAGGCTTGGACTCAGGGCCGTCTTAATGCATGGGCACACTGGGCAGTTGCCCCCCGCATATGTTGTGACTTGATGAGTGGTTGTGTAGGTAGGGGCTTCCAATACACTGCTTTGCCATGGGAGAGGGGGCACAAGTCCAGTCACCCGGGCGTGAGGGTCTGATATCAAAAGACCCGAGACTCTTGATGACCCCCCAGAACATCACTGTCCAGGTTGGCATCCCAAGATGTCCCCAAGGGGAGTTGAACATGAGGTGTAAAAGGACAGAATAATTAGAGCTAAAGTGTCGGCTTGCCACTGAAGGGGCCACCCTAATCAGGGGACAGGCCACCCACAGCAGGGCAGTAACTATTTACTGAAATCAGAGGAGGGCAAGGCCCAAAAAGCAGCACCTACTAGAAGGATGCTACTCAATGGACAAGCTTTCTAGACACAGGACACTCCAATCCCGAGGTGTCACAAAATCAGGGGACATGCTATCCATGGGGGAGGCAGGTATTTTAAATCCATGCTGTCCATACAGAAGATGTCCGTCCATTCAGGGGACAAACAAGTCCTGACCACATGGCGTGTCACTCATCAGACAGACTAATCAGACAATTGAGGGGCCATTCATCTCGGAGCGGACTGGATCAAATGTGTCATTCACTCTGGGGGGATGCGGGCAGGTGCCTGTGCCAGGACTGAAGACACATCACTTACAGTACATGACAAGATAATTAGAGTATAATGAGAGCAAAGTGAGCTATTTAGGATGAAAACATTTCACCGGGGGACAGGCAGAACGTTTTGCTCTGGTAATTATCCAGTAGTCCAGACAGAGGATACTCAGTTAGACCCTTAAGTGCACGAGCTGGATGTCACACACACACCGGTTGACATCTGCCGGCTATTTACAATGCTACCATCTATAGAGAGCTTCGGTTTGGAAGAATGGCCATCAGGCGGCAACCTAAGGGACAATGACAAATGTCACACCAGGATAGCAAATAAAGACGCGCTGTCACAGAAAGTTACAGGGCATGTCTCGGAAAGACAATGAGTGATGTGATGTCATGATGCCACCCCAAGGGCCTTTTGTCACAGACACGATGGTGATGCCATCGAGCGTCTTTAACAAGACATCACGTCAGTATTTTCTTTGCCAAAATGAAAACATTGCAGTGGACTGAGAAAGCGATCTTGACCCTGTCACTACCGTGCTGCAGATGTCATTTGAAATGGACACATTTGACATTTCTGCCCATCCTTCTATACTCGATAACCCATACTGACAAAGTGAAAACGTGTTTTCAGAAAAGTATCCAAGATTACTAAAAATCAGAAATTGAAATTCAGACCACTAATTAACAGCATCATAGACCCCCGGGCAAAGTAATGTGCTGGGACCCCTGTTTTGACAGTAAAACAGAAACGTACACAGGCATCAGAAACATTGTGGGTCCCCTGTGCTCCTGGGGACCCCCTGACCAGTGCCCAATTGTGCCCATACGATAAGATGGCCCGGCCTTTGGCAGCAATTCCAGTTCGGAGTCTTCTTGGTGAGGCTCTACAAGCTTTGCACACCTGGAATTGGGCGGTTTAGCCCATTCTTTCTGACAGATCCACTCCATTAAAGTCTGTAAACTGCCACCTTCAGGTGGCACTCACTCCATTATGAGATTTAAGTCTGGGCTGTGACTGGGCCACTCGTGGACACACAATGACTTACACCAAAGCCACTCCAGCGCATTGTCTTGTCTTTAAACTTCAGGTCATTGAACTGTCACCCCAATCTGAGGTGCTGTTATCGTTAGGGACCTCTCTGAATGGGGCTGTATTCACCCTGACCTCAATTCTGACCAGTGTCCCTTATTGTGACACCCGTGCTGCTGGCACCACCATGCTTCACCATAGGGATGGTATTAGGCATGTGAGCGGGGACAGCGCACGCTGAGGTGGGCAGAAGTCGCCAACTTTCTGCAGAGTCAATACCTACAGACCCCCAATAGCTCAAGAACAGTGCAGCGTAGAATGGAATGGGGTCTCCATGGCCGAGCAGATACATCACCAAGTGCAATGCCAAGTATCAGATGCAGTGGCATAAAGCCCACCGCCCGCCACTGGACTCTTGAGCAGTGCAGACGTGTCCTCTGGAGTGACGAATCACACAATCCGATGGACGAGTCTGGCCAGGAGAAGGGGACTCGCCTGACTGCATTGTGCCAAGTGTCAAGTTGGGGATTATGGTGTGAGGCTGGGCTTGGCCCCCTTAGTTCCAGTGAAAGGAACTCTTAATGCTTCAGCATACAAAGCCATTTTGGACAATTTCATGCTCCCAACTTTGTAAGAACAGTTTTGGGGTGGCAACATGAGTGGGCACACGCCAGTGCACAAAGCAAGGTCTATAAAGACATGGAGGAGCGAGTTTGGTGGGGCTGCACAGAGAGAGCCCTGACCTCAACCTGATAGAACACCTTTGGGATGAATTCAAGTGAGCAAGCCAGGCCATCCCGTCCAAAATCACAAATGCTCCCCTGGTCGCCAGTTCCCATCAGTCCTACACCTTGTGGAAAGAAGAGTTGAAGCTGTCAGAGCTGCAAAGGGTGGGTTGACTCCATATTAGAGCCCATGGGATGTCATTAGAGTTCATGTGTGTGTAATGGCAGGTTACCCAATACTTTTGGCACTATAGGACTGAAGCTCAGTTAGTGTGACCATTGGGTTCTTGGTCACCTCCCTGACCAATGCCATCCTTGCCCGGTTACTCAGTTTGGCTAGATAGCCAACTCTTGGAAGAGTCCTAGTGGTTACCAAACTTCTTCCATTTCACAGTTATTGAGGCCATTGTGTTCTTGGGGACACTCCAAGCTTCCTAAATGGTTTGTTCCCCTTGCCCTGATCAGTGCCTCACCACAGCGTCATCAGGGTAGTTCACAGAGACTTCCTTTTATTGAGGGATTTGGTTTTTGTCCTGACATGAAGTGTGAATTGTGGGACTTTCCATACTCAGGTACACGTGTGCCTTTCTAAACAATGTCCAGTCAATTCAGTTTGCACAGGTCGACTCCAATCAAATTCTAGAAATATCTCAAAGAGAATTAAAGGAAACAGGAGGCACAATGTGGATTTGCCAGACCAAAAGGTTTGAGCAGATTCCAGTTTTGGAAATCTCTGCTCTTCTCTGAATAGCTCTCACATTGCTATTAAGGGTTATTAAATGTCGTCGGATGTTCAAAAATGGCAGATGAGTCCAATTAAATTAAATCTACGACACAATAGAGAGTAAAGGGGTCTTAAACATTCTGAATCCACCATATTTTGAACCGACCATGCAGCCCGTGTTCATTTTGTCCGTCCCGGTGGCAGGGCCGTTCATAGGCATGGGCGAGCAGGGCAGTCGCCCGGGGCCTTGAGACAAAAGGGGTCCCATTATTCGATTTTTTTTTTTTTTTTTTTTTTTTTTTAAGATCGACGCAAGCTACGTATCTGTACTATGAAGTTTAATGCTAAGCTTACTGCTCTTTCCCGGGGCAGGGACGCTGCAACAGGGAACTGGGGCTTGAGGCGTTCACCGACAAAAGCGCGATAGACATATGCGCCCCGACAAAAGCGCGACGGACAAATGAGCGCCGACAAACCCGCTAACTGGTTTTCGACAAATGCGCGCCGACAAAATCGCCACGACAAAATCGCGAGAGAGGCCAAGAGAGTGGAACGCGTACGTGCGCATTATGTACACATTATGTGCCAGGTTATAACTGTTATAACTGCTGATGGCATGCCGGGAACAAATAACTCAGTCGAGGGCTGGCATAACGCGTCGTATACAAAGCAGTCAGGCTGCCAGCAAGTCTAAATACGCTCAACTATCAAGACGTCTTGCTGCAATTCTTCCTACATATGCAGGGCGTGATCTTAAGGACTATCTGCGTGCCGTGCTGATGGCATGCCGCGTCTCATAATATTGACTTCTAAAATAAACATTATTATATATGCTTTAAACTAGTAATTCATATTTAATGAAACTTTCGCGATTTTGTCGGGGCGATTTTGACGCCGCGTTTTAATCGGCGCTATTTTGACGGCGCTCATATGTCTATCGCGCAAATGTCCGGTCACAGTTACGACACGCCCCCACAAAAGTCAATGAATAGAGTGCTCCCATTGGAGGAGACCATTCCGTTTCAGACCACGTGTTTTTCTGTCGCGTATAACGCTTTCTTCCCTTTTTCGCCTTGTCGTAACTGCGTCTTATTCACGTTAGCAAGTTTCGCACGTACCATATTAATATGAAACGCAGTTATCCATCCGGCGCTGCTAAATGAAAGAAAAAGGCAGACGATGTAGCCTTTATTGAGACACAAAAAGGGGCTTTGCTGAAATTTGTCATGGCCGAAAAGGTGCATTCTCCTACTGATTCCTTTCAAAGCCGACCAACAGTAAGCAACGAGCAACATACCAGTTACTGTCGCTGCTGGGGAACGCAGCTTTTCTAAGCTAAAGATAATCAAGAATTACCCCAGGACAACCATGTTACAAGAACGATTGAATGCTTTAGCATTAATGTCCATCGAGCTAGACGTTGTCCAATCACTTGATTATTTGGGATTAATTAAAGATTTCGCAAGTGTTAAAGCGCGAAAAGTTAATTTCGTTTCTTGAGCTTTATTCTGGAATGTTCTTTAGCCCAAGTTTTAATTTGGTAGAAAAAAAAATGGAAAACGGTATAAAAAGCACACTTTTTAATTGTGACAAAAAAAATAAATTAAATGCTCTAAAATTTATAAAAATATGCACCACTGCACACGCTGGGCTATACCTCCACGCGGTGCCCAGTGGAAACAGGTCAAATCTGGCTGAACTGTAGCTAATACTACACGCATTAGGGCCCCCCATAGTCTAATTATGCCCAGGACCCCCCAACGTCCTAAGAACAGCCCTGCCGGTGGACAAGTGTGTCCGATCACGTGGTGGGTATATGCGGACAGCCACCATACCCAGTCATACCCTAAACCAGGGGTTCTTAACCTGAGGTCCCCTTGGGGGTCCATGGATGGGTTTCAGGGGGTCCGTGAAGGTCTGATAAAAAATATATTCACTATTGGGGGTCCATGGATTGGTTTTAGGGGGTCCGTGAAGGTCTGATAAAAAATATAATCACTATTGGGGGTCCATGGATTGGTTTTAGGGGGTCCATGAAGGTCTGATAAAAATTATATTCACTATATAGCCCTGTAGTGTTAATTTAGAGGAGATGTAGCAGTAATGGTAGTAGAAAATGTAGTAGTTGATCTGATTTAATTTGCAGAAGAAGATTGAATCTCATAATTCTAATGAGGGGCCATTTTTTTGCATAACAAAGGAGTGTTTTTTTTAGATTATTTCTTTAAAGTTTACTAATACTTTGTGTATGTCATATTTGTATGAGACAATCAAACCTCGATAAATAAAGTACATTATATTCATTGCATGCAGACTGGTGTTTATGTGAATATTTCTGGGGAAGGGCGGGGGGGCCATAGCTTTCATCAGATTCTTAAAGGGGTCAGTGACTCAAAAAAAGGTTAAGAAATCACTGCCCTAAACGGAGACCACGTTACGTGGGCTCAAATCATTCGAGTGGCAGACGTGCGCTGCCCATTTAAGAGTTAAGAAGGCACAACGCACAAGAGCAGCGCCACCTGCAGGAGAGAAGATGAGAAGAGGCGTCTCACTCTCACGCCTGGGGTGCCTTTAGGATCAGACATTCAGCGGCACTTCTGACAGGTTCATCACTTCACATTTCTCGCGTGCTCGATGCAAGACGGTGAAAGGCAGGCTGGAGGGCAGGTATACCGCCACCCAATATTCTCAGCTGTCATCTTGATGTGAAAAGAAAAAACGTCAAAAACATCCGCCGGAGGAAGAGTTTGAGTGGCTAGTGCTATTTCGCTCTCTTGGTCGCCCGTTCATTTTACCCAATCTTTCTTTCTTGTCCCATTTTTTAAACATGACTTTCCCAATTTAAAGGGCTTAGCACTACAAGACGCTGTTGAAAAGAAGCGCTTTGACGCGTCCATCCCGCAACGTAATACAAACCGCCAATTACATCAATTCTATTCAAAACGGGAAATTAGCGAACCAATCAGATATTCAGTATTTGTAGCGCGACGCCAACGAACTATTAACTGCGCACGCTTTAGCACATCCTGCCAGTCAAACGATTACAAACCACCAATCGGATAATTTCTGTTCAAAGCTGTCAGTAGCGGGCCAATCAGACATTCTGTTTTTTATGGCGCGAAGCACACGCACTATGAACTGCGCACGCGCAACATTACAGCGCGAAGTTGGGAGGCGCCCACGCGCTTAATCCTTCAATATGACTCCGCGTTTGGACTCGCTTGAGAAAGAACTTCAAATGGAATCGAAATTTCCCAAACGAGATGTATTTGGTTTCGGGAACAACTAACGAAACTGCTAAAGACGTGGAGGAGAACGTTCTATTCCCCGTAGAGAGCGCAGAAATATTAGCGTACTGAAATAAAAGAAAAGATTAGGCTTGCTAGGTAGGCCAGAGAACTTGAAGAGGAGATCATTTATGTAAGCGTTTTACTGTCCTCATGTCATTTAATAAACAACGACCTGAATGACTTTGTAATTTAATTGAGTTATGACATGTGTCAGCTAAGTCAAAATGGCTGTACACTCTTTTAAAAATCCTCATGAATCTGAAGAATCGGAGCGGTTTGAAACAACGCACCGTTAGTCACGTGGGGTGAGCAGAGTCTCCTGGAAAGAATACACGAAGATACAGACACATTCACAGGACAAGGGCACTCCCATCATCAGGTATACTGTACTTTATTACTTACTAGCTGTCCACCGTGGCACCGCCCATGTAACAGTGAAACAGGACAAACTGTAAAAATCAATAAAAAAATAAAATAAATTGAACAAAATGTAATCATTTATATTGAGAAGAATTTATATTGATAGCTTTGGTATCCGAAGGCCTCTTGATGTACAGTATTTTTGGTTTTGCTATCAGGGGTGAGGATGTATATGTGATGTAAATGTAAAAAGCTGACAAGGTATCCCTGGCCAAGCGAAAGGTGGGTACGCTACCACATCAAACGTTGGCAGTGTATCCGATAGTGTTCAGCTCTGACGGGAGAAGAGCACGTGGCCGTGACCCTCTAAAACACACGTAGCTCTGATCTCTCTCTCTCTCAAAAACGTCAAGCGTTACTCCTTAACAATCTCTAGACAATAATGTCTGCTGAACAAACAGGTATCCCTAGCTAAGCGGAGGCGAGGTGCGCTCCAACACGTGGCGTGAGGTTAGGGCGTCTCAAACAAAGGCTGGCGAGTGAATGAGGAAAGGCCCCGTCCCTTGCTCCCGGCCCACAGCCACTCTGTTGGATTTGCACAAGCGAACTCTGGTACTTAGCACAATGAGAGTAGTCGCAAAATCAACCGGAAAGTTCAAGCAAACTCTAGAAAACAACCCGATCTCAATCCGTGAAGTAGTTCTCTCGTGAAAAGCGGACAGACGTACAGACAGAACGCGCTCAGACCACGGAATTTTTAAAACCGTTTCTTAGTGAGCACCTTTGGGCCAAGGGTAACCTACATTCCAAATTTAAAGTCCTAAGTCCTCATGGTTCAGTAGATTTCGTGATGAGTGAGTTAGTGGTATTTGAGAAAAATAACAAAATATTTGCACAGACAATTTACATTAGTTGTATACAAAGCAAATGCCAGAAGATAAAAATTAAACAAAAAAAAAAAGAGCCTAAATTTCAAATAGCTATAAACTCCCATGAAAAGC
>JANRMT010028174.1:6335284-6361128 GCA_026402145.1 Polypterus bichir lapradei
CAATTTCCTCATAATAACTATTCAGGGTAGCTCTACAATCCGTACTGACCCCTACTCTCTTTTCTGTTTCTTTTTCCGGTTTCTTTGTGGTGGTGGCCTGCGCCACCTCCACCTACTCAAAGCTTCATGATGCTCCAACAATGATGGATGGACTAAAAGGCAGAATTCTACGTGACCATCATCATCAAGCCTTTCCGTGAGAACCCTAAATCCAAAGAGGACTGTTTCATTTATGTTAGGTAGAATGCCCAGAGGGGACTGGTCAGGCGGTCTCATGGTCTGGAATCCCTACAGATTTTATTTTATTTTTTTATTTATTTATTTTTTTTCTCCAGCCGTCTGGAATTTTTTTTTTGTTTTTTCTGTCCCCCCTGGCCATTGGACCTTACTCTTATTCGATGTTAATTAATGCTGATTTATTTTGTTTTCGTATTGTGTTTTTTATTTTTCTATTCTTTATTATGTAAAGCACTTTGAGCTACTGTTTGTATGAATATGTGCTATACAAATAAATGTTGTTGTTGTTGTTGTTGTTGGGGGACCTGTTACCTGTTCCTGGTGTGGCGGAAGTGCTGGGGGGAAGAATTAGGACGGCGCCTGGAGAGCTGCTGGGAGGACAGCTGGGGCGTGGCTAGAGGAGGAATGCCGGGAACACCTGGGGCTCATCCGGGTCATATATAAAAGGGGCCGTCTCCCTTCATTCGAGGCTAGAGTCGGGTGGAAGCAGGACGAGGCAAGAGAGGAGAGTGGAGGCGGCCCGAAGAAAGGCATTGTGGCCAGGACTGTGACTTTGGGGTTTTGTGCACTGAACTAGGTCTGTGTGACCAATTATATATTTGTAAATATTGTAAATAAACGTGTTTGTGGGTGACATGAACGTGTCTGCCTGTCTATGTCCGGGTCAACTTCCACTATATATATATATATATATATATATATATATATATATATATATATAGAGTTGTACTTTATAAACCCAGCCACAGGGGATGCACAAACCAGTGTGTTTTCTTCATGATGGTCTCAAGCCCGGATACATGGGGAGGGTTACGTCAAGAAGGGCATCCGGTGTAAAATTTTGCCAGATCAACATGCGGACAACAATAAAGAGTTCCATACCGGATCAGTCCATTTGAGGCCTGGATTACATTTGAGATTAGACAGGAGTCCCCGTGGACTATGGTGTTTGCTGATGACATTGTGATCTGTAGTGAGAGTAGGGAGCCGGTTGAGGAGACCCTGGAGAGGTGGAGATCTGCTCCGGAAAGGAGAGGAATGAAGGTCAGTAGGAAGAAGACAGAATACATGTGTGTGAATGAGAGGGAGGTCAGTGGAATGGTGAGGATGGAGGGAGCAGAGTTGGAAAAGGTGGATGAGTTTAAATACTTGGGATCAATAGGGAGTGCGAATGAGAGGTGAAGAAGAGAGTGCAGGAAGGGTGGAGTGGGTGGGGAAGAGTGTCAGGAGTGATTTGTGACAGACGCGTATCGGCAAGAGTGATTAAAAAAAGGAGGGATTCTGTGTGCCCTTTTTGTGCAGTTCTTGGTTTATAATGCCACGTGCACCTCTCCCCTGCCTAGGTGTGTGACTGCCAACGAGACTCGGGTAGGATCCTGGCACAGTGTGGCAGATGGTGTCCCCATTGATCCCGTTGTGAGGCCGAGTCAGTGGTGTGAATGCGCCGGCATGGGAGACAGCAGATGTTCACGGAAGGCTACCGAAGCGCGGCCAGAGAGGTAAGATGGCGGTTTCGGCCGCAAATGAACCGTTCGTTACCAAGAGCACTGCCTTGAGTGTTAATTCCATTCCTCCATCTCTGGCACCCCAGGGGTTGTCTTTACAGTATACCATATGGCAAGAGTGGCCCGATATACACATTTAACTTGTTAAATTGACACAGGTTTTCTGTGTGAGAGTATTGCAGTTCAGTAAGCACATGCAGGCCGTGTGGCGCATTAAGGTTTAAGGCTTTGGGCCTCAGCCACCCTGAGGTTGGTGGTTCAAATGCCACCACTGACACTGCACTGGGTGACCCCGAGCAAGGCACTTCATCTGCCTGCACTCCAATTGGGTAAAGAAAAAAGAAATGTAACCAATTATATCTCTTTAGATAAAGGCATCAGCCATATAAATAAATAAGTGTGAATATGCACAGCTCATCACTTCATACACATGTCCATGTAGTACGGGGCAAACACATGTGGGCACTGTGGCGGACGGCCAGCACCCTTGCCCGGCCGGGACGCCCCTTCAACACTGGATCAGGGGGAACAGCCATGGGATGCACACTACGTCCCCTGGAACACTTGGTGGCAACTCCCCTGGGTTGCATCGGGGCCATTATCTTGGAACACCGGAGCTCATCCTTGTTGGGCTCCATGGCCACCGGAAGCCTACAGCCACTGCTGAGGGCGCCAGAGTCGGGAGGAGGAGGACAAAGCTGCCTGAGAGGAGTGGAGGAAGAGTATTTTGCTTGCATTTATTTGGTGTGCTTAGTGTGGCACTGTGTAGTACCTGTGGGACACGGGGAAGAAGGGCCTCCCCGGGTGAAGAAAATATATCTTTGTGTTTTACTTTATGTGTACCTCCAGTGTCAGTCTGTGTCGGGTTGGCGCTGATATAGCACCTCTCACAACACAAAGTATGTACAGTGGGGGAAAGAAGTATTTGACCCCCCTACTGAAATTATACGTTTGCTCGCTTACCAAGAAATGATGAGTCTCGAATTTTGATGGTCGTCTCATTATAATGGACAACCAAAAATCCAGAAAAGACACATCACATTAAAGTTATACATGATTTGCATGTCATGGAGAGAAATAAGGATTTGATGCCCTACAACCCAGCCAGAATTCTGCCTCCCACAGACTGGATGTGTGCCCACGTGGCACACAGTTTACAATCAATCAAGCAGATACTCCTGATCTCAACTCGTGATGTGTATAAAGTCCCCCTGTCCACAGAGTCAATTTCTTCCATTCCAACCTCTCCACCACCGCGGGCAAACACCAAAGAGGTGTCAAAGGACGTCAGGGACAAGGCCATCAGCAAGAAGCTTGGTGACAAGGTGACAGCTATTGGTCAGTCTGTCTTAAGATTGCCAGTGAACATCCGGGCCTGTACAGTACATGTACCTTCTTGAGCGGGGGGGGGGGACCTTGCGAATGCTGCAAGATTTCAATCCATTACGGTGTAGTGTGTTACCAGTGGTATTTTCGGTGACTGTGGTGGTCCCAACTTGCCTTCAGATCATTAACAAGCTCCTCCCGTGTAAGTTTTGGTGCTGATCCCTCACCTTTCTCGTGATCATCCTCACCACCCCATGAGTGCCTTTTCTATCTATCTATCTATCTATCTATCTATCTATCTATCTATCTATCTATCTATCTATCTATCTATGTACTGTATTATATAGTGCCTTTCATATCTATCTATTTAACTTTGACAGGTGGGACCACCACAGTCACCGAGAACACCATTGGTAACACACTACGCCATAATGGATTGAAATCTTGCAGCACCCGCAAGATCCCCCCCTGCTCAAGAAGGTACACGTACTGTGCAGGCCCGGATGTTCACTGGCAATCTTAAGACGGACCGACCAACAGCTGTCACCTTGTCAGAAAGTGTCTTGCTGATGGCTTTCTCCCTGACGTCCTTTGACAGCTCTTTGGTGTTTGCCCACGGTGGTGGAGAAGTTGGAATGGAAGAAATTGATTCTGTGGACAGGTGGGCTTTATACACATCACGAGTTGAGATCAGGAGTATCTGATTGATTGATTGATTGTAATCGCACACAGCCAATCTTTGGAGGCAGATTTCTGGCTGGGTTGTAGGGCATCAAATCCTTATTTCTCTCCATGACATGCAAATCATGTATAACTTTTATGTGATGTGTCTTTTCTGGATTTTTGGTTGTCCATTAAAATGAAACGACCATAAACATTAGAGACTCTTCGTTTCTTGGTAAGCAAGAAAACATACACATTCAGCAGTGGGTCAAATACTTCTCTCCCCCCCACTGTATTGTGGTAGTTCAGGCAGACACAAAATGTCCCGAAAACACCCACGTTTGTTTACAGTTCCCGCACACAACACAGTGCCCGTGCACCAAACACCCTTCAAAAGTCCATGCCTCTCCCATTTGGACTTCCTTGAGCTGCATTTACTCCTCTCCTTCCAAGCTCCGTCTTCTTCCTCCCGACTCCGGCTCGTCTACTGGAGGGAGGCGGCCTCTTTTACTGTGCTCCGGGTGCTCTGTGACGCTCTTCCGACAGCACTTCCGTCACACCAGGAAGCACTCTGGGTGTCCCTGGAATTCCTTCCGGCAGCACCTCCGGGTGTGTTCCTCTCCTGGTCCTTCCAGGCGTACTGGCTGTGAGTCTGCCACAGTATAAACACGGGTACTTTTGCAACATGAGTCCTTTAACTTCATCCACAGACAAGTCTGAGAGTCTTGGCAAAGGGGGACGTGTGTCTATTGTGGCAGACGAATGGGGACCTTGCCCCACCGTGACACCTGGAGAAGGGAAGGACCGGGAGGGAGAGGGGCAATATCTCAATATCTTCCCTGGCGCGCAAGAGGGCAGCACCTTTGGATAGGATCAGGGCCACGGAAAAGGAGCTGGGAAGCTCAACCTTTTCCATGGCCACCAACAGCTACGGAGCCTTGGCATACAGCACTTCCGTCACACCCAGAAGTGCTGCCGGATGTTAATTAGGAAGCACCTGGAGCAGTTCCGGGTGCAGTGTAAATGGGGCCGCCTCACTCCACTCGGGGAGAAGACGGAGCTTGAGAGGAGAGGAGAGGAGTAGAGACGGCTGAAGTATTGGAAGAGTGAAGAAGAAAAGGGGCTGAGGTTGGCTGGAAGGGCATTGTGAGGTGCTGAATAAAAGAAAAACATAATAAATAGTAGGTGTGTTTGGACATTTGGTGTCATGTCTGTCTGTGTACGGGGGAGGCTTTCTTACCACACTATCTGTACAGGTAGATATGGAGGCCTGAGCAGCTGCAGAATGGTCCACGTGTAAACATCAGGAGGAGAACAAACAGTCAAAGTAAAAAGGTATGTGAACCCCTAGGAATTATCTCTATATTTATGTCTAATTCCCATATAAAACATAGTTGTATCTTCATGTCAGTCCCAATAATGAACAAACACAGTCTCCTATAACTAAAGATACGCAGATTTTCAGAGAATTTTTGACCATATTGAATAAATCATTCAAACCGTGAAACTTAAGGTTGGACAAAGTAAGTGAACCCTAAGCGAATGACTTTTTAAAAAGCTCATTGCAGTCAGAATTTAGCACACCCAGAGTCCATTTAATGAAATGAGTTCAGAGGTGTGGCCTAGAATTACTTTGATTGATTAAAAAAAAACTATAAAGTTTGAGTTATTGACAAGAAGCATATCCAGATGGGAATCATGCCTCACACAAAAGAGCTGTCTGAAGAGCTATGACGGAGAATTGTTCATCTACATAAGGCTGGAAAGGGTTACAAAGTCCTCTCAAAGATCTGAGATATTCATCAGTCTGCTGTTAGGCAAGTTGTCTATACAGTCATATGAAAAAGTTTGTGAACCCCTCTCAGCCTGCATAATAATTGACTCTCCTTTCAACAAAAAAGATAACAGTGGTATGTCTTTCATTTCCTAGGAACATCTGAGTCCTGGGGTGTTTTCTGAACAAAGATTTTTAGTGAAGCAGTATTTAGTTGTATGAAATTAAATCAAATGTGAAAAACTGGCTGTGCACAAATGTGGGTCCCCTTGTCATTGTGCTGATTTGAATGCCTGTCAATGCTCAGTGCTGATTACTGGCAACACCAAATTGGTTGGATGAGCTCGTTAAACCTTGAACTTCATAGACAGGGGTGTCCAATCATGAGAGGTAAAAGGTATTTAAGGCGGTCAATTGCAAGTTGTGCTTCCTTCCCTTTGACTCTCCTCTGAAGAGTGACAGACAGCATGGGATCCTCAAAGCAACTCTCCAAAGATCTGAAAACAAAGATTGTTGAGTCTCCTGGTTTAGGGGAAGGCTACAAAAAGCCATCTCAGAGGTTTAAACTGTCAGTTTCAACTGGAAGGAATGGAATCAGGAAATGGAAGGCCACAGGCACAGTTGCTGTTAAACCCAGTAGGTCTGGCAGGCCAAGACAAATACAGGAGTGGCATATGCACAGGATTGTGAGAATGGTTATAGACAACCCACAGATCACCTCCAAAGACCTGCAAGAACATCTTACTGGAGATGGTGTATCTGTACATCGTTCTACAATTCAGCGCATCTGTATGGCAGGGTGATGAGAAAGAAGCCCTTTCTGCACTCACGCCACAAACAGAGTCGCTTGTTGTATGCCAATGCTCATTTAGACAAGCCAGATTCATTCTGGTACAAAGTGCTTTGGACTAATGAGACAAAAATGGAGTTATTTGGTCAGAACAAAAAGCGCTTTGCATGGCGGAAGAAGAACACCGCATTCCAAGAAAAACACCTGCTACCTCCTGTCAAATTTGGTGGAGGTTCCATCATGCTTTGGGGCTGTGTGGCTAGTTCAGGGATTGGGGCCCTTGTAAAAATCGAGGGTCGGATGAATTCAACCCAATATCAACAAATTCTTCAGGATAATGTTCAAGCATCAGTCACAAAGTTGAAGTTACTTAAGCAGGGGTTGGATATTCCAACAAGACAGTGACCCAAAACACAGTTGGAAATCTACAAAGGCATTCATGCAGAGGGAGAAGTACAAAGTTCTGGAATGGCCGTCACAGTCCCCTGACTTGAATATCATTGTAAATCTATGGGATGATTTGAAGCAGGCTGTCCGTCAACTTGAACTGAACTGGAGAGATTTGGTATGAAGAATAATCAGAAATACCTCCATCCAGAATCCAGACACTCATCAAAGGCTATAGGAGGACAGCGTCTGGAGACTCAAAGGAGCAAAAGGAGGCTCAACTAAGTATTCATGTCATATCTCTGTTGGGGTGCCCACATTTATGCACCTGTCTAAATTTGTTATGATGCATATTGCATATTTTCTGTTAATCCAATAAACTTAATGTCACTGCTAAAATCCTACTGTCTCCATAAGGCATGTCAGATATTAAAAGGAAGTTGCTACTCTGAAAGCTCAGCCAATGAGAAACAAAAATCCAAAGAATTCAGAGGGGTTCCCAAACTTTTTCATATGACTGTAAATTGAGACAATCTGGTATTGTGGCGACTCTGTCTAGAAGTGGGCGCCCTGCCAAGATGACCCCAAGAGCACAACGCAAAGTCAGCAATGAGGTAAAGAAGAAGAACCCTAGAGTGACAGCAAAGGACTTGAAGAAGTCATTAGAAGTGGCTAACATCTCTGTTCATGAGTCAACTATATGCAAAACATTGAACAAGAAAGGAGTCCATGGCAGGACACCAAGAAGGAAGCCACTGCTATCAAAAAAGAACATTGCTGAATGCCAGAAGTTTGTGAAAGAGCACTTGGACACTCCACAACGTTACTGGGAAAATGTTTTGTGAAGTGAAGAAACCAAAATTGAACTGTTTGGGAGGAACAAGCAGAACTCCATTTGGCGTAAAAAGGGCACCGCATATCAACATCAAAACATCATCCCTACAGTAAAGAATGGCGGAGGGAACCTCAGGATTTGGGCCTGCTTTGCTGCATCAGGGCCTGGACAGCTTGCCATCATTGGGGGGAAAATGAATTGACAAGTTTATCAACAAATTCTCCAGGATAATGTGAGGGTGTCTGTCCGTCAACTTAAGCTCAGAAGAGGCTGGGTGATGCGACAGGACAATGTCCCCCAAAACATCGCAGCAAATCAACAGCACAATGGCTTCAGAAGAACAAACTCGGCCTTGTGGAGTGGCCCAGTCAGAGCCCAGATCTCAGTGCTATTGACTTGAAGAGAGAGAGAGCCACACACAGAAGACAACCAAAGACTGTGGAAGAGTTAAGGCAGTTCTGCAGGGAAGAATGGGCTCGGATTCCCCCCCGCACGACGTGCAGGCCTGATCTGCAGTTACAGGAAGTGCCTGGTTGAGGTCATTGCTGCCAAAGGAGGGTCAACCAGTTATGAAATCCCAAGGTTCACGTACTTTTTCCACTACCACTGTGAACGTTAAAAGCGTTTGTAAAATAAAGACATGAAAGAGTAGAATTGTTTGTGTGTCATTGGTTTAACTCATTGTGTACATCAGTACCTGTGACTTAGATGATGATCACATCACATTTTATGACCAATTCATACAGTAAACCAGATCAGTCCAAAGGGTTCACATACGTTTTACTTTGACCGCAAATAAAAACAATCAGAAGGCATTTATTTAATCAAAAGTACGCATTCCCTTTCAAGTGAGTTCACGAATCTTATTGATATGTTGCACCCCGCGATGGACTGCCAGCTCTGTCCAAGTGTTGCTCCTGCCTTGTGCCCAGTGCTTGCTGGGATTTTATTTTTTTTCTCCAGCCATCTGGAGTTTTTTTTTCTGTTTTTTCTGTCCACCCTGAGCCATCAGACCTTACTCCTTTTCTATGTTAACTAATGTTGCCATATTTTAATTTCTTATTTTGCCTTTAAATTTTCTTTTCTTCATTATGTAAAGCACTTTGAGCTACTTTTTGTATGAAAATGTGCTATATAAATAAATGTTGTTGTTGTTGTTGTTGTTGTAGGCTCCAGCTTCGCCACCACGAGACCCTGCCCCCGGATAAGCAGGATGATGAATGAATGGATTATTTTTGCCTGCTAAAAACAGGTGGGGAGACGGCCATTGGAATGAAACAACCAAACTCACGTCATGCATGAGTGCAAGATGATCGTCTGACTACACATCTAGCCCCCTGATCCGACTTGCCCCCTGGAGGACCGTCCTCGGCAAAGCCCATCAGGGATTAACACTGAAGTGCAGATACACGCAGAGATACTGCAGGAAACACACACACACACACACACGGAGCTCCAGTCACCAGTGCCGTCAAACCACTGTACTGTTCTGGGCGATACTGGTAATCTGCAGTCCCAGCTGATATCAGTAGGGGGTGCTGCTTGCTAAACTAATATCACATTGTGTGATCCTGAGGGGTGAAGGTGAGAGCATTGACTGGACTGTACTGTATTGAATTACGACAAACTACTGTGATGCCTTTAAATTTTAATCATCAGATGCATTGTAGCTAAAATTGTTAAAAAAAACAGAACAATTGGTGCATTTTCCTTTTACCAATCCCATAGATACGATTCAGTATAAGAAGAACAGCAGCAGACGTACTCTAGGGCTGAATGGTTTGCCTTTTTTGGAGCCTTAAATAGAATATTAGGGTTTGTCACCATTCCTCCTCCGTATGAGTTTGGGGGCACTGGTGTTGATTGCTTATGCCAGGAAAAGCCCTGATTTAAAGGGTGACAGCGTGGCCAGTGCAGGATCCCAAATCAGTTGTCATTATCTAACCTGCATAGTCCTGAACAGGGTCGCAGATGGGTGCTGGAGCCTATCCCAGCCAGCATAGTGCCCAAGGCAGGATTAAACCCCTGGACTGGATGCCAGTACATTGTAATGCAAACACACACATAAACACACCCTAACCACACACTAGAGCCAGTTTACCATCGCCAATCCACCCAACCGGCATGTCTTTGGATGGTTGGACACGAACCCTGGTCTCCTTACTGCGTGGCATCCCAAAATAAGAGATGATTTCTATGAAAGTAATTATGTGGTTGGGGTTAAGGGGCATGATATGAGTGTGTCCCATGGGTGGGCGCATGAGTGGCACCTGTTTTTGACCAGCAACCTATCTAGGGTTTCACGCATACTGCTGTTGTTATATACTGTGATGAAGGCAATGGAGTCTGTCTGCAGATCTTCAGCAGCAAGTGTGTGACACCATTCAGGGGCCTGTGGCTGGAGGTCTGAAGTGGAGAGTCTTGGCACAGGGTGATGTGTGTGTGTGTGTATATAGACAGATAAGGGTGCTGGGCTCTGATGCTGAAGGTGTCCAATAAGGGGGGTCTGGGAATGTCATAGTACATAACAGTATATAGCGCCTTTTGTATTGTGAACGTGACCCCAAGACACTAAGGCCATGATCTGGCTGGGATGCTTGTTTTTTTTTTTTTTTCCCTGACTATTCCTTTGGTCTTTTCAGTTTTCATCCTTTGCAAAGAGTCTTACATTTATTGTTTATTAAATGGGTTCTGTACATCTATAACGCTGTATTGTTTTCTTACAGGCTGCTCCATTTCTGTTGACGGTTGCTATGCGTTTACCAGGGAGTGTGTGAGACGTGTCGTCATCATCATCATCATCAGTGCGACTGCGTAAAGGTCAGTGTTGTACATTTCTCGTCAATCTGAAATTCCAGATCCTTCCGAAGTTAAGGCCTCTAGCGGCCGCTCCTGCTAGCATCCTGGTCTCTCCCATTGCATGACCACGATGATCGTTTGCTTACTTCTCCCCATTTTGGCTCTGAAATCCCGACTTTAATTCCCGGTTTGTGTCGTGAACTTTGTTTTATTTATCTCACGTCGTCACGGTTCTGACCTCTGTCTCGTCATTTTGACTTTGTGACTTCTCTCGATTTCCATTTCCATTTAAGACTTCTGCAGGTCCGGAGCTGACTGAGAGAGTGAATGGCGCTGGGTTAAACCAAATCCAGGGCCTCGGCCAGTCCTGTCCCGTACAGGTTCAAGGTGGCAGGCTCTTGATGATGGGTCCATCCATCCATCCATTATCCAACCCGCTATATCCTAACTACAGTGTCACGGGGGGTCTGCTGGAGCCAATCCTAGCCAACACAGGGCACAAGGCAGGAAACAAACCCTGGGCAGGGCGCCAGCCCACCGCAGGGCACACACATCTATACACCAAGCACACACTAGAGACAATTTAGAATCGCCAATGTCACATGGACTAATTGATCCCCAAGCACAAGACTTACATAACAAAATGAAGCCTTCAGCCGTTCGCTAACATGCACTCCAGTGGGAATGGTGGCAGTGCCATTGCGCCCTTGGGCATGTCCTCATCAGATCAATGAGCTTCAGTTGGTTGCACACTGAATATGACCTCAAGAGGGCAGAGGATGAACCCCCCACCCGACACTTTGTTCTGATATTCAGATGTCCCACGGTGGGCTGACAACCTCCCCCCCCCCCCCACCCCAGGGTTGATGTGGGGGAGTGAAAGGCTCACATTGTGCTTTGCAAGCTGCGCGCCTCTTTTTGACATTTTAGATTTATGTAATCGACATTAAAAGCTTATTATGTTTGTGTCTTTTTTTTTTTCCCTGACTGTGATTTCAAGTCCAACTCTGAAAACGAGACATGAGGGTTTCTGATGCCACATATATGGGCAGATGGGCAAAATGATCCCAGTTAACACTGGAATCCCTGAAGCCAAAACGAGAAAAGTTGTAATCCTGGGCCACCTTAAATTCCTCCCCATTAGCATCGTCAGGGATGCCGGGGCGACGACCCGGCCGGGATGCCATGAAGGACCGGAAGAGGGCGTGCGCCCACCTTGGATCACGTGGGGGCTGCGACCCTGGTTGCTTTGGGGGCCACGGGTTGAGGGCTTGGAAGCCCAACCCTGTAGGGGCCCGTGGTCACCGCCTGGCGGCGCCCCGATGCCTTGGGAGCCCTGGACCAACAGCACTTCTGCCACACCAGGAAGTGCCGGGGGGAAGAGAAGCAGGGACACCCGGAGTGCTTCAGGGAGGACAGCCGGCACTTCCGCCACACTGGGGCATGTCGGCGGGTGATTGCCGGGGAGCACCTGGAGCACATCCGGGTGTGGATAAAAGGGGCCGCCTCCCTTCATTCGAGGCTGGAGTCGTGTGGAGGCCGGACAAGGCAGGAGAAGAGAGAGTGTGGAGGCGGCCCAAAGAAGAAGGCATTGTGAGGCCAGGACTTTGGGGTACAGGGGTTTGTGTGCACTGACTTTGTAAATAGGTGCTTTGTAAATAAACGTGTGGTGGTGGATTACAACATGTCTGCCTGTCTGTGCCCGGGTAACGTTCACAGCGTCTAATGTTAGACACGGAACACACACATGAAATGCATGTGTTCCAAATAACGACATATTATTGACCCTCTACAACTCCGGGCACCTCACACCCAAATAAACAGACTTTTTGGGAAATGGGATAGCAGGCTGCCTGCTGCTGATCGACACATTTGCAAAACAAAAGACACCAATGGAGAGGTGCGAAGGAATTTAAGGTGGCCAGGCATTACGACTGTTTTCATAGGCTTCAGGGATTCAAGTATTAAGAAAGGGGTCACTGGTGCCAGGAAGCCAGTAAATGCCTACCCTTGTGGGCACACATACATTTATACCTTACTCAAATCCAGTTTTGAGGATGTCAGGGAGTCGGAACTGGGTGCATGCAATTGCCAACTCTGGAAAGGGCACCAGTCCCACTCACACACAATTGCTACTGCTTTTTAAATGAGAGGCAGGTGGGGTTGGCCCCCATGGCTATTCTGTGCATGAGGTTGGCCGTTTAGTGCCCCCATTTGGTTTACTGGTGTAGTCTAGGTGCAAATCCACACTAATTAACATACAACACGTTGCTACTCTAGTGAGGTTGCAGGGAGTAGAGTTGGTGAAGGTGGATGAGTTTAAATACTTGGGATCAACAGTACAGAGTAATGGGGATTGTGGAAGAGAGCTGAAGAAGAGAGTGCAGGCAGGGTGGAGTGGGTGGAGAAGAGTGTCAGGAGTGATTTGTGACAGACGGGTATCAGCAAGAGTGAAAGGGAAGGTCTACAGGACGGTAGTGAGACCAGCTATGTTATATGGGCTGGAGACGTTGGCACTGGAGACAGAGCTGGAGATGGCAGAGTTTAAGATGCTAAAGATTGGCATTGGGTGTGACGAGGATGGACAGGATTAGAAATTAGAGGGTCAGCTCAGGTGGGACGGGTGGGAGACAAAGTCAGAGAGGCGAGATTGCATTGGTTTGGTCATGTGCAGAGGAGAGATGCATGCTGGGTATACTGAGAGAAGGATACTAAGGATGGATCTGCCAGGCAAGAAGAACAGAGGAAGGCCTAAGAGAAGGTTTATGGATGTGGTGAGAGAGGACATGCAGGTGATGGGTGTGACAGAGCAAGATGACGAGGACAGGAAGAGATGGAACAAGATGATCCGCTGTGGCAAAACAGCTGAAAGAGAAAGAAGGGGATGTTGCTACTCTATATTGCCATAGTGGCATTTCTCCAATGGCAGACAATCTTGGCTAGGCCACCTTCTCCAACTCTTACTAAATGTTTAATAAATGAATGCGACTTTAAACCAGCTCTGTATTAGAGAGTGCAGGCGTGTATGCGTGGTACTCTGGTGCCCCAGTAAGGGCTGGGTCCTGTCTTGGAACAGGATGATGATGATGCCAGGGGAGGCAGGCTCCAGTGCCCTTGGTGAAACCTGAATGGGGTAACCGGGTATGGAAAAAGATTGAACGAACACCTTGTGCTGGCGCTGGGTGTGAAGAGCACAACATCAGATAAAGGTGGGCTCTTTGAGTCTTTAACTCATTTATGACAGAGCTACCCAATGCGTAGTATTCTGCACCGTGCTTACGATCCCAAAAAGGACAATGAAGTGTAAGTCCACACGTCGTCGCAGGACCTCGCTGAGTTTTATTAACACAAAGTAAAGCTTTTCTTTGGAGTCTTTCAGAGCAAAAAAGCACCGCAGATGTCGTAATGTGCTACCGATTTTCATCTTTAACTTGTTAGCCTCAGTCGGGGTGCTCTGTATTGCTGTCGATGAAGGTCACCCGTGGAATTGTCCGTTGTCGCCCCAGCTCTAGTGTGCTGTCATTGTCACTTAGTAATCTTTATTACTATCACACACGGCCATTATTAAGATCTTGATGTGCAGTAGTCTGTGATCAAGAAGTAAATTTCAGCTCCCTACACTCTAACAGGGCCTTAATAAGTTTTATTAACCCCTGATTGAGCCTTTGTGAAGGCCTCGTTGTAGATCACGAAGTGACATGCAGACGCACGCTGTATAATTAGTCCCTGTTCTTAATGCGCTACCCGTTTTAACTTGTTTATTAGATGATACGCATTTATCACACTCAATGAAGGTCACCCGTGGAATTGTCCGTTGGACTGCAGGTCGCCCCCAGCTCTAGTGTGCTGTCATTGTCACTTAGTAGTTCTTCATAATATCACACACGGCCATTACTGAGATCCTGATGCGTAGCAGTCCGTCATCCAGGTGTCAATTTAGGCAGCCTACACTCTAACATGTCATCATTTGACCTTAGTTAAGTGTTACTAACATCTAATAGAGCCTTTGCTAGGGTCTCATTGTACAGCACTAAGCGACTTACACTTCACACTACAGACGGCTGCTGATTTCAGCCTTTAATTTGCTTATTGAATGGCGGTCAGTGGCTTTAGCCAGGGTGCTCCTTATTGCTCAGTATTAAAGTGCGATTGTCCATTGGACTGCAGGTCACCCCTAGCTCTAGCGTGCTGTCATTGTAACTTACATATCAGACACGGCCTTTATTAAGATCTCGTTATGCAGCAGTCAGTGATCAAGGTGTCAATTTCAGCTGCCTACACTCTAGCAGGTCATCATGTGACCTTAGTAAGTGTCACTAACATCTAATAGAGCCTTTATTAAGGTCTTGTTGTACAGCACTAAGCGACTTACACTTCACACTACAGATGGCTACTTTTCTAACGTGCTATTGATTTTAGTCTTTAATTTGCTTTTTTAGCCAGGGTGCTCCTTATTGCTCAGTATTAAAGTGTGATTGTCTGTTGGACTGCAGGTCGCGCCAGTTCTAGTGTGCTGTCATTGTCACTTAGTAATTCTTATTAATATCACACACGGCCTTTATTAAGATCATCATATGCAGCAGTCAATGATCAAGAGGTAAATTTCAGCTCCCTACACTCTTAACAGGGCCTTGATAAGTTTCATTAACCCCTGATTGAGCCTTTGTGAAGGCCTCGTTGTAGATCACTAAGTGACATGCAGACGCACGCTGTAGTTATTCCCTGTTCTTAATGCGCTACCCGTTTTAATTTGTTTATTAGATGATGCGCATTTATCACACTCAATGAAGGTCACCAGTGGAATTGTCCATTGGACTGCAGGTCGCCCCCAGCTCTAGTGTGCTGTCATTGTCACTTAGTAGTTCTTATTACTATCACACACGGCCATTACTGAGATCCTGATGCGGAGCAGTCCGTCATCAAGGTGTCAATTTAGGCAGCCTACACTTCCAACATGTCACCCCCGAGCCTTAATAAGTGTTATTAACATCTAATAGAGCCTTTGTTAGGGTCTCGCTGTACAGCACTAAGCGACTTACACTTCACACTACAGACGGCTGCTGATTTTAGTCTTTAATTTGCTTATTGAATGGCGGTCAGTGGCTTTATACCAACGGTGCTCCTTATTGCTCAGTTTTAAAGTGTGATTGTCTGTTGTACTGCAGAAGACCCGTTTCTAGTGTGCCGTCATAGAGGCAGAACTAGACCACACATTTACCATATTAAGACCTTGAAACATAGCAGTCGGTGACTGACTGAGAGATGAACGGTAGGCAGCCCACGTTGTTCTGCGTTCTTATTCGACATTTGTAAATCAAATTAACACCAAGTAGAGCCGTTTTTTGACTCTTGTTGTATAGCAGTTAGTGACTTGCTGACACAGTGTAGATGGCCGCTGTTCTAATGTGGCACTAAATAATCAAATTAAAGGCTAAGTTAAGTCTTTAATGTGCTTATTGAATGGTGGTCATTTACTTGCTCTGTATCGCTCCGTATTATGGCAGACTTGTCAATTGGTAGCCCCGTTTCTGGTATTCTGTCATGGAGCCTTTTTAAGAAGGCATTTTGTAAGATCATAATACCTAGCCGCCCATGTCCAAGAGATGAACTGTAGGCATCCTGCATTGTTATGTGTTCACAATTTACCGTTCAGAGTTTTACTAAAAATCTAATCAGCCTCGGTTATTTGTAGACTTACAATGTCCCAAAGGCATGTTACTGTTAAACAAAACAACTTCCGGAAAACACTCCTGTAAATAAAAACGGAAAGCGCTCAGTTGAGGGTCCCGGGTTTGTTACCCCAGTGGTGGTCAGTGGGCCCCAATGAGACCAGCCATTTTTATTTTTCCTATATTTCTTGTGTAACATTTCCTTTACTAGGTTGTCATGGTGGTTTTATGCTCCATGTGTTTGAATGAAAAATGCAATGCATTTTATTAGTACACGTGACAAACGCTTTGCACTGGGAATGTCACCAGTAAATTTGTTGGATGACATTTCTGCACTTTGAGTGATCTCTCAGGGACTGGCCAGCTAGTGAGAGAAATAGATAGATAGATAGATAGATAGATAGATAGATAGATAGATATTGACTTTGTATAGTTGGTAGGATAATATATAGATAGTGAAAGGCACTATATAACAGATAGATATGAAGTGCAGTATATAATAGATAGATAGATATGAAGTGCACTATATAATAGATTGATAGAAAGATGTGAAAGGCACTATATAACAGATAGATAGAGTGAAAGGCACTATATAATAGATAGATAGATAGATAGATAGATAGAGTGAAAGGCACTATATAATAGATAGATAGATAGATAGAGTAAAAGGCACTATATAATAGATAGATAGATAGATAGAGTGAAAGGCACTATATAACAGATAGATAGATAGAGTGAAAGGCACTATATAATAGATAGATAGAGTGAAAGGCACTATATAACAGATAGATATGAAGTGCAGTATATAATAGATAGATAGAAAGATGTGAAAGGCACTATATAACAGATAGATAGAGTGAAAGGCACTATATAATAGATAGATGGATAGATAGATAGAGTGAAAGGAACTATATAATAGATAGATAGAGTGAAAGGCACTATATAACAGATAGATAGATAGATATGTAAGGCACTATATAATAGATAGATAGATAGATATGAAATGCACTATATAATAGATAGATAGATAGATAGAGTGAAAGGCACTATATAATAGATAGAGTGAAAGGCACTATATAACAGATAGATAGATAGATAGATAGATATGAAATGCACTATATAATAGATAGATAGATAGATATGGAAGGCACTATATAACAGATAGATAGATAGATATGAAATGCACTATATAATAGATAGATAGATAGATAGAGTGAAAGGCACTATATAATTGATAGATAGATAGAGTGAAAGGCACTATATAATAGATAGATATGAAATGCACTATATAACAGATAGATAGATAGATAGATAGATAGATATGAAAGGCACCATAGATAGATAGATAGACAGATGTGAAAGGCACTATATAATAGATGAATAGATAGATAGAAAGATGTGAAAGGCACTATATAACAGATATATAGATAGATAGAGTGAAAGGCACTATATAATAGATAGATATGAAATGCACTATATAACAGATAGATAGATATGAAATGCACTATATAACAGATAGATAGATAGATGTGAAAGGCACTATATAACAGATAAATAGATAGATATGTGAAAGGCGCTATATAATAGATAGAGTGAAAGGCACTAGATAGATAGATAGATAGATAGAGTGAAAGGCACTATACAAGATAGATAGATAGATAGATATAACTTTATTTGTCCCTTAGCTTTTTGCAGAAGCTCTTTAGTTAAATAAACAGGTAAATAGATGAGTGTGCAGCTGACGTATCACAGATTGGGCTGCTGGGTGAATTGTCCGCCAGTGTGATTGAGTGCACAGACCCTGTCATGGAGTTTCATCCCGTCCGGGGGTTGTGTCCAGTCCTATACACCCAGTGTTCCCTCTACATGCCCTGGCCATTCAGCACTTTGAATTGGAATAAAATTCTCTGAGAATGTTTTCATAAAGGGATTTATGTCGATAAGGATGGGATGTAAAATAAGCAATCAGTCCATTGATCGAGTGACTCTATGCGCGGCAACATTTTCTACTGTAACACGAGCGGCTCTAAAAAGCTCTTTGCGACCGCGCACCATGAAAGACGCTCTATAAATAGAGCTGGAGGTATCGATTCGCTAGTGGTATTCGTTACACGCGGCCCGCCTGACTGAGCCTCTCCTTCCAGGTCTATTTGTGAGGCTCCGTCTCTGCAGACGCTCAAATTTAGACTCCAGGCGCGCCTGTCTTGTTTGCATCTTGCATTTCGGGAGCTTCAGGCGGTCATTTGGAGAGCAGTGGCCCCCCCCCCCCCCCATCATAATGCTGGCCAATGGACTGTCCTGAAGATTTGAGTTTTCAGCTGGCCCACGGCTTGCACCCCTTTTATCTTCTCAGTAGTTTTAAATGCATCTCCTTGTAGTTGCATGGCATTCTCCTTCTGGCTTCCATCAGCATCATGTTTGTATTCTTATTTGCATTTGCTGCTTTAGCTCTGATCTCTTGAGTCAGTGAGCCTCCATTGTTTATTCTCTAATGCACCTTGTAATGATGCACACTGTTAATCTGTCAGTGGTGCCAATTCATTCATTCATCCATTAATTCCTTCACTGGCTCATTTTGTACTGCCGTGTGAAATGCTGAAGAATGGCACCCGGGCTCAAGTTCACATTCATTGTCACTGTCTACCAAACAGAGGAGCACCCTCAGCTGCACACTCGCCCAAAAGTGTTAACGCAGCATCTCTATGTACGAGGGTATGTCTGCCAGCTGCTCTTACACGCTGTAATGAATCCCCACTTAAGCCGGGGCGCGGTCGATCGGCTGCTCTCTGCATTGTGCTGCCATGTTGCTTGGATTTTATATTCTGACCTGCACTTGTGTGTTGTGTCAAAGGGACATTCCAGATCATTCATTCTTCCGCCACTTTATCAAAAGTTTGGTGACACGTGCTTACAATGCTGTCGGTCTTATTAAATAAAGATTCATTCATTCATCCGACCACTGCCTGTCAGTGCGCATTTAAAAGGTGACCACAATAATGTGCAGGACAGAAAAGAAACACTTCACTGCTTGACTTCTCCAGTCACAAACAGCCTCAGGTCACCCTGCATTGTGACAAGAGCGTCTTTGAAATTTGCTTGGTGGCACTGATTAATGCACAGGCTGTTATTTAACATAAAGGGTTATATACAGCTACTAAAACACCAACCCGTGTATTAGTGCAACAGGACAGTGAGGAGGGCCCACCCCAGCTCCCTACTGCTGACGTCACTCTTCACCCTTCTCCCCTCGGTCCGCAGCTTCTGTCTCTTGGTTTACTGTGAATATACCGCTCCTGAAAGCAAACTTTGCTTCCTAGCGCAAAATCAGCTGGAATGTTCAAGCAAATTCTAGAAAAAAAAGAACTCAATCCGTGAAATGGTTCTCTCATTCGCTAACTAAGCGGAGTTAAGGTTACGCCCCGAGGCAGACACGTGAGTGAGGAGGGCCCCGCAGCCCGATGAGTTTCTCTCTCTCGGATTTGCACTAATAAATCGGTACCGCAAGCGAACTACGATACTTAGCGCGATGAGAGAAGTCACAAAATCAACCGAAATGTTCAAGAAAATTATAGAAAATAAACCCTGATCTAAATCCGTGAAGTAGTTCTCTCGTTCACAGCTAAGCGGAGGTAAGGTACACTGGAAAACGCAGAGGTAGAGCGACTCGAATCCAGGCTAGCACGTGAGTGAGGAGGGCCCTGCGCGGCTGCCCACTCCTGACGTCACGCTTCCCCCTCCCCTCGGCCCGCAGCCTCTGTCTTGGATTAGCGTGAATATACCGCTCCTACAAGCGAACTGTGATTCTTTGCGCAAGGAGAGAAGTCATAAAATCAACTAGAATGTTCAAGCAAATTCTAGAAAAAAAAGCCCGATCGAAATCCGTTAAGTAGTTCTCTCGTTTGCTAGATAAGTGGAGGTACGGTACATGCCAAGGCTGGCGTGTGAGTGAGGAGGGCCCCGTCCCCTTCCCCTCGGATTTGCGCTAATAAATCGGTACCGCAAGCAAACTACGATACTTAGTGTGATGAGAGAAGTCGCAAAATCAACTGGAATGTCCAAGCAAATTCTAGAAAAAAAGCCCGATCGAAATCCGTTAAGTAGTTCTCTCGTGAAAAGCGGACAGAACGTGCTTGGACCACGGAATTTTTAAAGCTGTTTCTTAGCGAGCACCTTTGGGCCAAGGGTAACCTACATTCCAAACTTCAAATCCCAAGTCCTCATGGTTCGGGAGATTTCGTGATGAGTGAGTCAGTGGTATTTGTTATAGATAGATATACACTGCATGGGTATTTAGTACTAGCTCTCCCCTGAGGGCACCGCCCGTGTAGTAATGTAGTGAAACAGGACAAACTTTAGAAATCAATTAAAACAAATGCAATTTATATTGAGAAGAATGTATATTGATAGCTTTGGTATCTGAGGGTCTCTTGATATACAATATTTTTGGTTTTGCTATTGGGTCGAGACAGTAACTGTAATCTCTTTGCCAAAAATGTAAAAAGTTGGCAAGGTATCTCTGGCCAAACAAGGTAGGTACGCTCCCACGTGAAACGTTGGCATTGTATCCGATCGTGTTCAGCTCTGACGGGAGAGCGTCCCTGGCGTGGGGAGAAGAGCACGTGGCCGTGATATCTCTGACCCTCTAAAACACACGTGGAGTAGTTCTGATCTCTCTCTCTCTCTCTCAAAATTAATAATCTGTAGATGATAATGAGGGCGGCATGGTGGCGCAGTGGTAGCGCTACTGCCTCGCAGTTAGGAGACCCGGGTTTGCTTCCCGGGTCCTCCCTACGTGGAGTTTGCATGTTCTCCCCGTGTCTGCGTGGGTTTCCTCCCAGTCCAAAGACATGCAGGTTAGGTGAATTGGTAATCCTAAATTGTCCCTAGTGTGTGCTTGGTGTGTGGGTGTGTGTCCTGTGGTGGGCTGGCGTCCTGCCCAGGGTTTGTTTCCTGCCTTGTGCCCTGTGTTGGCTGGGATTGGCTCCAGCAGACCCCCCGTGACCCTGTAGTTAGGATATAGCGGGTTGGGTAATGGATGAATGGATGGATAGATGATAATGTCTCTTGAGCAAACAGAGTTTGTACACATGGTGAGAGGTTAAAGCGACTGGCGCGTGAGTGTCGAGGATCACACCCACTCCTCCCTCCCCTTGGCCTGAAGCGTCTGTCTCAGATTTGCGCGAATATATCGGTGCCGCAACCGAACTATGATACTTAGCGCGATGAGAGAAGTCGCCAAATCAACCGGAACATTCAAGAAAATTCTAGAAAAAAAGCCTGATCTAAATCCATTTGGTAGTTCTATCGTTCGCTAGGTAAGTGGAGGTATGGTACAGGCTGGCACGCGAGTGAAGATGGCCCCGACACAACCCTAGCCCCGAAGTTGGATTTTATATAAAGAGAGGTGAAAGGCACTACAATGGATGACGTTTCACTCACGGAGATGTTCGCGTCATTTTGTGCTGCAATGTGAACTTTGTAAAGAGAGATCTGTGATAGAGCTTGTTATGAAAGGTGTGTGTGTTATACTGATTAACCAATCCATTGTTAGCAATAAAAGGTGTTACATTATGGGACAGGTTAATGAATTCATTGATTACCGCAAAAAAATGTTACAGCAACATCCGTGGGGTGCACTGCATCTTCTGAACAAATCCAAACCGTATTATGGGATATCACCTACTGTTAAATATTTGTAATATTTCTATTTTACTATTATATTGTATTGAGGATTACTTTTGTTTTGTTCTGTGTATTGTATTGTATTGTACCCCCTTTGTTTTGACACCCACTGCACTCCCAGCCTTCCTGGAAAAGGGGTCTCTCTTTGAATTGCCCTACCTAAGGTTTCTTCCATTTCTTTCCCCTTACAAGAGGTTTTTTTTTTTGGGTGGGGGGGTTTTTGGTATGAGGGAAGGGGGGCTGTCAAAAGTCTTTTGGGCTATAATACAAAAATAAATTGTATTGTATTGTAATGCGCCCTGCCTGGGCCTTGTGCCCTGTATTGGCTGGGATTGGCTCCAGCAGACCCCCGTGACCCTGTGTTAGGATGTAGCGGGTTTGATGATGACTGACTGACTGACTGAGTGATTGATGAATGACTGTATTGTAATGTGAACTGCTGTGAAAAGCAGTGCTTACCATGAAAGGTGCTACAGCATATAATATATATCGATGGGCAGACTCCGTTAATGAGGGGCTTTGTGTCTTCAATGTTAATGTGAGTTGTTCTGTGCAGAGAATTTTAATAGCGCTCACTGTGAAAGGCACTATATATGATATATCAATCTGTGCATAAATCACTCATAATAAAAGTTGTTGTGTTTTGTATTGATTAAGGCGTTAGTAGCTTGCCATAAAGATGCCATCTGAATCATTAATACATGAACTAAAGACCTGTGCTGACTACCACCATGGTGGGCATTAAGCCTTCTTGAGTGGTAACGTGAATTGCTTGAGACTTTTAATAGTGCTTACTATAAAGGCACTATATGATATGTATCGACTGTTCGTGAGGTTACCATGAAACTTACTGTATGATATACTGATTAATGCTTTCATTGCTTACCATAAAGATGCTATGCAGTACATTAATGAATGAATGAATATCTGGACTGACTGTGAGCATGGGGTGCATTGAATCTTCTTGAATGGCAATGTAAATCGCTTGAGACTTTTAATAGTGCTTACTACGAAAGGCGCTATATGATTTATATCAATGGGCAGACTGTTCATGAGGTGCTTTGTTTCCTCGGTGTTAATGTGACTTGTGTTGTGCAGAGAGTTTTGACAGAGCTTACCATGAAACAAACTTCCTGATATGCTGATTGGTGCCTTCATTGCTTACCATAAGGATGCTATGTGGTACTGTGGTACATGAACGAATGAATGCATGAATAGCTGGACTGACTGCGACCATTTGGGGGGATTACTGTGTCTTCTTGAATGGTAATCTGAATTGCTTTATTAAGAGACTTTTGAAAGGGCTTACTATGAAAGGCGCTATATGACATACTGATTAATACATTCATTGCACTGACTTTTCTTCTTCAAGGGTAATGTAAGTTGTGTTGTGCAGAGAGTTTTGATAGTGCTCACTGTGAAGGCGCTATATATTGATCAGTGCATAAATCCATCCATCCATCCATTATCCAACCTGCTATATCCTAACTACAGGGCCACGGGGGTCTGCTGGAGCCAATCCCAGCCAACACAGGGCGCAAGGCAGGAAACAAACCCCAGGCAGGGCGCCAACCCACCGCAGGCCAGAGAATAAATCACGTATTATAAAAGTTGCTGTATGTTATGTTGATTGACGCATTAGTGGCTTACCATAAAGATGCCATCTGATACATTCATGAATGAATGAATGAATGAATGAATGAATGAATTCCTGGACTGGCTATGAGCATAGCATGGGGGCCACTGAGTCTTCTTGAATGGTAACGTGAATAGCTTGAGACTTTTAATAGTGCTTACTATGAAAGGCGCTATATGATATATTTGATCAGTCATTTGAGAGATGGACCGACTCTATCCCATGAGTCACCTTGTGTCTTCTTCAGTGTTAATGCGCAAGTTGTTTTGTACTGAGATTTTTTGATAGTGCTTACCATGAAAGGCGCTATATAATATTTAATTAATGCATTCAATGCTTGCCATAAAGATGCAACAGGATGTGACATTTAATAAGTGAATGCCTGGACTGACACTCATTTTAATGTAAATTGCTTTATTAAGAGACTTTTGATAGAGCTTAGGGCGGCACGGTGGCTCAGTGGTAGCGCTGCTGCCTCGCAGTTAGGAGACCCGGGTTCGCATGTTCTCCCCGTGTCTGTGTGGGTTTCCTCCGGGCGCTCCGGTTTCCTCCCGCAGTCCAAAGACATGCAGGTTAGGTGGATTGGCAATTCTAAATTGGCCCTAGTGTGTGCTTGGTGTGTGGGTGTGTTTGTGTGTGTCCTGTGGTGGGGTGGCACCCTGCCCGGGATTGGTTCCTGCCTTGTGCCCTGTGTTGGCTGGGATTGGCTCCAGCAGACCCCCGTGACCTTGTGTGCGGGTTGGATGGTGGATGAATGATAGAGCTTAGTATAAAAGGCGCTATATGACATTTGATCAGTGTCCAAGGGGTGCATTCACTCTTTTTGAACCTGAATTGTTTTATAAAGTGTTTAACTTTGAAAGGCACTATGTGACATATCGATTAATACATTGGCATAACTTGCTCTAAAAGATACTAAGCTCCTTTCCTATTAAGAGATAGCTATCACTATGAAACGTGCGTTATGACATATCGACTAGTTACTGAATCACTTACTGTAAAAAGGTGCCATGTATTATACATATAAATGAATTAGTCTTTTACCATAAAGATGCTATATGATGCATTAATTTAAGAAAGAAGGCTACAAACATTTCTTGAATGATAATGTGAATTGCTTTGTTAAGAGACTTTTGACAGTTCTTCCTATGAAAGGCGCTATATAATATATTTGATGAGTGATTGAACAGATAGGCAGACTCTGTTCATGAGGTGCTTCTTCAATGGTAACGTGAAGTGTTCTCTCTGAGAGTTTTAATAGCGCTCACTGTGAAGGGTGCTACGTGATAGATTAAGAAGTGCATGGATCACTTGTTATAAAAAGCGCTATATGCAATATTGACTGATGCATTAATTACTTACCATAAAGACGCTCTATGACACACAATGAATAAATGAATGGTAATGTGAATTATTTTGTGAAACTATATATTATTATAATGCTCTGTAAACTAAAGCTGGATTCCAATACGCACAGTTCACGTAGGGCGCTTTGTGCTGCTACAGTATGTTTGGCTGACATTGAGGGGCGTGCCGAAGACACGGCCAGCCATTCTTTTATTAACTGAGTGCATACTGTGCTTGAAGTGCTTGGTGGCGCTCTCTTCTGTCAACGGCTTGGATAACACTTTTGTCATAGGATTTGTTATATAAAGTGCTATGTAATGGACTGCCTGCCTGCATGCATGCAACGACCTTCAGGCATGCGTCGTTCTCAAGTGATTTGTGAATCGGGCCAGGAATTAAATGGTCACTAAGATCTCAGACTGGCATATTCATTCAGTCACTCTTGGAGAGAATTTCAGCTGTGGTACTGATTCTGTTATTGGGAGCTTTGTGGTCTGCTCTTTTATGTGAAAGGCAATTTAGAAAGTAAATATTGATTGACACATTTCTGTATACATGTTGTACTCGGCATCACACTGAACTGTAGTGTGAACTGCTCTGTACAGCACAGCGTTTACAATGAGGCAGCCAGCCAGACGGCCATTTCCAGAGCCTTAGAACACCCGGCCTAAAATCAAGACGCGGCCACGGATGAGCTCGCCAGGCACACGCTGTGTGAAGGACTAGAAACACACTTTGAGTGAGTGCTTACTGGGAAAGGCGCTGTGTGAAAGAAATATGAAGGACGGCATCCTCATAACTGACTCCTGAAATGAGGACATTAATAAAATGAGAGAAGGAACAAATCACTCATCAAGGACTGGGAAAGAAAAAGGAAATGTGAGGACCGCCGTGTCCTAGTACTGCAATAAAAAAGATACAGAAAGAAAGTACTGTCTGTCTGTCTATTATATAGCGCCTTTTATATCTATCACTCAAATAGTGCCTTTCACATCATCTGTCTATCTATCATATAGTGACTTTCATATCTATTAATTATATAGTATGTTTCATTGTCTATCTATCTATCTATCTATCATAGTGCATTTCATATCTATCTATCTATCTTATATAATGCCTTTCATATCTGTCTATCTATTATATAGTCCCTTTCATATCTATTAATTATATAGTGTGTTTCATTATCTATCTATC
>JANRMT010028174.1:6361138-6372345 GCA_026402145.1 Polypterus bichir lapradei
CACTATCTATCTTATATAATGCCTTTCATATCTATTAATTAGTGTATTTCATGATTTATCTATCTATTATATAGTGCCTTTCATATCTATTCATTTTATAGTGTGTTTCATTATCTATCTATCATATAGTGCCTTTCATATCTATCTATCTGTCATATAGTTCCTTACATGTCTGTCTATCTATCTCGTATATAGCGCCTTTCCTGATTTATCTATCATGAACATTTTTGACCACAGCTACTGTATGGGAGAAGGCTTGTTACGTATGTCCTTGTTAAATAAAGACTGACAAGTGTTAGAAGGCACTGCTGAAGAACCTTACAGTTTAATGTCCCTAAAGTGTTCAGAGATACTGCTTGCAGTGAAAGGCGCTATACAGAGTTAGCATTAAACAAATCATTAGAGGCGAGGATGGTACGCCTCTGTACTGTGAGTTGTCACACAAAGCTATCCGTAATGGGAGTGCAAGAGTTGGGCCATATAAAATGAACGGCATCTGTGTTCGTTAACAGAGAGCCGGTGTACCTCGTGCGGCGTGCTGCTCCATTACTTGCCCGGTGATGTCCGCCTCTCCCGCGTCCCGCGTGCTCTCCATAAGGAGGCTCCGTTATAAACACAGCGATTCAATGAAGGAGCGGACGTTCCTTACGTCAAAAGCATTGTAAAACTCTTTGCGGTAGTCTTGTATCCACGGCGGATCACTTTATAATGTATATGACTGTTTGTCTGTTTAATCTTGAGGACTCTTTAGGTGGTTATCCTTTGTGCCAAAGTCTGCAATGTAAATAACACATTCGTTCAGGAATAGGTGACACAATAGCACACTCTGAATGGACTTCAGTCTGGGGTGTTTTCTGTGTTCCTCTTCCTGCATTTGTGGCATTTTGGAAGTCTGGCTTACTGCCACACAGTCTGATATTCACACCTGGCCCAGGACAAGTGCATGGCGGGGAATTGACCACCAGTCCAGGGTTTGCTCCCGAACTCTGTCTTTTGCAGCTGGGACAGCCTCGGGCTCGTAGTGATAAGGTAAAGAAGAAGCTGTGCCCCGTGCCATGCTGTAGCCTCCTCTGACGTGAAGTACGGTGTAATGGTAAAACAGTGCCAAATGAAAGAGCTAAAAATAACTTAGCGTCATGACCTAAATAAAGATCAGATACGAGACCGGGAGACTTAAAAGAGCTCGCACACCAAAAATATTTCAGTGTATTTAGTAGCGCTGTATGTTGAACTCGTACAAACAAGTGATTTGATAAAAAAACACTAAAAATGTTCGGGCAAACCTACAGATTTGAACCAGCGCTCCGGCGCACGAAAGCACGATTCTCAAACGCCCGCTAGAGTGCACTGCAGTCGCTCTGGAGCCCCGTCTGCTCGCTTCAGTCTTAAGTAGAAACTGTAAATAAAACTAACGAGCTTGGGAAGGACACCAAATTTGTGCTGGCTCGAGATTTTTTTTTTTGTTATATATTTATTTTTTTGCAACACCTCTCCTCTCACGAATTTTGATGCGCGAGCCCATTAGCAAGGAGGAGGCAGGTGTCGAGTGGCGTGCACGGTAGTCGCGGGAGCGTGCGTGTTGAACTGCCGTGGTTTACCCCCCAAATATTCTACCACGCAAATTGGTGGAGCGGCCACATGGAAGGAAAGGAGTGTGGGGGGGTAGAGTGCATCTGTCGGTGTGCGGAGGTGATTTGTGCAAACTGTGCGTGCCAATGATTGTCACGGAAAGCAGAGGAAAAAAAGCAAAGCGAGCGTGGAAAGGAGCCAGGCAGGGGTGTGTAGGGAGGAGATACGGAAGATTTGAATAGGTAGATAAACCGATAGGAAAGGCGATGTGTACATCTGGTAGATAGATAGAGAGAGAGAGATGTGAAACGCGATATATCAGTACGATAGGTGGACATGAGTGCTTCAATAAGCTAGAAAGCAAAGGGCAATATATACAACTGAGATATAAAAAGGTGCTATATAATAGATATGAAGGGTGCTGTAAGACAGATAAAAGTAATGGCATAATACACAACTGATTGATAGATAAATGTGAAAGGCGCTATATGCAACTGACATATGAATGGCGCTATATAATACTTAAACAGATATGAACGGTGCTGTAAGACAGATAAAAGTAATGGCACTATACACAACTGATAGATGTGAAAGGCGCTATATAATACTTAAACAGATATGAACGGTTCTGTAAGACAGATAAAAGTAATGGCACTATACACAACTGATAGATAGATAGATATGAAAGGCGCTATATGCAACTGACATATGAATGGCGCTATATAATACTTAAACAGATATGAAAGGTGCTGTAAGACAGATAAAAGTAATGGCATTATACAAAACGGATAGATGTGAAAGGCGCTATATGCAACTGACATATGAAAGGCGCTATAAGAAAGAAAGGTGCTTTATACATCTGATAGATATTACAGGCAGTATAAGCTAGAACGCAATAAGTGCTATATAATGCTAACAGATATGAAAGATGCTACAAGACAGATAAACATTGACACTATATACATCTGATAAATAGATATGAAAAGCGGAATAAGCTAGAAAGCAAAAGGCACTATATACAACTGATAGCTACGTAAGGCGCTATATATTAGATATGAAAGGCGCTATAAGACAGAAAGCAGTGGCACTATATACGACTGATAGATATGGAAGGCACTGTACAATACACGAGTTTGAAAAGTGCTATTTACTATTGATAAAAAAAGATTTGAAGGTGTTATATATAAGGTACTATATATATAGATAGGAAAGGCGCTATATAATAAATAGGCTAATATACAACAATGAATAGATACGAAATGTGCCATATAATACACATAAATATGAAAGGAATTGTAAGATAAAGATAAATCAAAGGTGCTATATACTACTGTTAGATTTTACAAGCACTATATTTTAGATCGATAAATAGGAAAGGTGCTATATGATAGACTGGTAGATATGAAAGGCGCCATAAGATCTAGAAAACAAAGGTGCTATATATAATAGATTTGATAGGCGCTATATAATAGACAGATATCAAAGGCGCTATATGCAACAACTAGATTGACATATGAAAGGCGCTATATACAAATGATAGATTGAAAGACGAATATATAGATGTTATGAAGGACGCCACATACAACTGATAAGTCGACAAATACGACAGCCTAGCGCAGAAACACTGCAGCCAACTCCTGAACTTCCTCGCAGCCCCTCTCCCTAAACGACCCTCGAATCCCGAACAACAGGAACGCAACGCAAACTTGTCAAAACTCAACAAGCCCCGGCATCTGCAACGAGCTGCTGCCTAACATCAAATAACGCCTATGCAAGAGCGCATTGGGGGTCGGCCTGGGAGGGGCTCCCAGATTAAAGGGTGGGCTCTGTGCCTACAATAATAGCCGCGCAGCCGAGGATATTGAATGTAACAAGAGTTTCATGAAGTTTTCAAGGAGCGTGCGGGAGCGCGGCCTCGATGAAACGCGCCGCCTGAACCGCTCACCCTTGAATGGCCGTAATGGAAAACAGTTTTCGGAAGCGCGCGGCTTCCAAAATAAACGTGGCGGGGTGCGCGCACTGGGTCGAGTAGACTTTACAGATCTCTCTCACGACCCCGTAAGCGGGGCACTCTGTCTGTTCTGCAAAACCGCAGGGGAGGACTGGAGCCACTCCTTCGGCTCACTTTTCATCGGTGTAATGAGCGGATTGGCACCGTTTACTTGTCGAATCCAATCGTGTTGGCGGCCACAGCAACAGGTGTGCCGGAGAGTCGCGTGACGCGCCAAATGTGGCGTCACAAGCAGATGGGAATCAGAGTCCCGCCTCGAGCCCCGCGATCCCAGCCCCAGTGGTGGGCTTACCTGTCTGGTGAACAGAATGGCCGCGTCGTAGTGTTCCTCGTGGTCGTCGTCCAGTTGATTCTGCTGGTTCTGCCACTTACAGAAGCTCTTCAGAGTGGTGGCCGCGTTTTTGCTCACCTCGATGCCCTTTTCCTTGTCACTGAGCACCACTACCTTGACCACCGCCAGTCGGATCGGGTTTTCGATGCTGGCGTGCCCGTACAGTCTGGACGCGATGGACGCCAAGGTCAGCAGATAGTGTTGCAGGTCCTTACCGTACTTCTTAGACATGGACTCGTCGGCTACCAAGAGCAGCTCGACGTGTCTCGCCCTGGAGACCGATCTCCGATTTCGTCCTCCGCGGACGCTTCCCTCCTGGGATCTCCGCAAGCGTTGCCTCGCCAGCACCTGCTCCTTATGGTGCCACCCCCATCCTCCCTTCCGGGAACGCGTCCCGCAGGTGTCAAGAGCGGGGACGGCAGCCTCGAAGCGAAAGCTCTCCCGCGTGTAGTAGTGCAGACCCCGGTGCGAGTCCTGGTCCGAGCCGTACACCTCGTTCTCCGCTCCCTTAGCCCTGATGAGGGGCTTTACGGTGTAGCGGGCGTGTCTAAGGGCAAAAAAGCCGTCCAGCCCCCCGCACAAGTTGAAGAGGGCCAACGACTCCGAGTGCGAGTCCACTGTCCCCCGATAGTAGCACTCCCTGTGCGCCGGGTCTCCCTGGATCGCGTCCACGTATTTGCTGTTGAAGTGGTGGGACAAGACGGACTCGTCCCTTTCCATATCCAACAGGAACTTCTTGCCGTCGGCGTACAGCAGGTATCCCACCTTGCCATCCCCAGAGTAGATCTGGTCGATGTTCTGCACGATGCCATTTTTCCTGCGGGGTGGTCGGTGTGTCCGACGCTCGCTTTGCAGCCTGCCTCCCGCGACAGGTGGCAGGGCAGTTCGGGCAGGGAAGTTCGACTGGGATAGATCCGACTCTTCCAGGTGCGCGCCCACGGAGCAAATAAGCACGAACCTCCAAAGCAGCCTCGGAGACACCATGGTGAAGTAGGAAAAAAATTTATATATGTATTGAAAAAAAAAATAAATAAATAAAAGCAGCTTGCGGCTCCACCGGCGCCAGCGCTTTAATTGGTTTGCTGGCGCTCAGTCCCCTCTGAGAGCTCCAGCAGCAGTCGTCGCGGGGTCCCGAAAAACCGGCACATCGGTAGAAAGAGCGGCGGAGCCTTCGCAAACTTGAGCATGTGGAAACTCTGCTGCTCGCAGGTAGGAAGCCCTCCACGAAGAAGTAGGGGAATGAAAAACAAGCATAAGTGAACAAGCATTAAAGCGGACACACAAACACACACGCACAATTTAAGTAAGACATAAATAAGTCGGGCGCCCGCACTCGAGGCCGCCGGCGCTCCCCAAATCTCCAGATGTGAACGCGGAGAGCGCAGGGTGTAATGTGAAGATGAGAAGAGGCTGAACAATGAATTTATAGCGGAATGACATTGCTGCCTGGGCTATTTCAGCAATTGGTCACAGCAGGGCGAGCGAGAGCGAGCGAGAGAGAGAGCGAGCGAGAGAGAGAATCCCTCTCTCCTTCTCTTATGCACACACACACCACTCCCACACTACTTCGTGTACACACACACACACACTCCAGGCAAGAAATGATGCTTGCAAGGAGTAGGACATTCTTCAAGGCTGGGTTATATCCCCACCCTCCCATCACACGCACACACACACACACACACACACACGCGCTTGCGCACACACAGACATTTTCCGAATCCCTTTCTACAGCGCGCTCTTTTCAAGGCAGGGTAAACTCAAACCATCTCCCAACAACATCGCTGCCCCCCCCCTTCTTTCATTCCTTTGCTCTTTTACTCCATTTGGTTTTTCAATAGACGAGCTTGCGCTAGACACACTTACTGATGCGCGTTAGGTGGGGGGTGGGTGGGTTGCAGTGATCTGACTCCAGCGGCCGAAACGCGAGTGCAGGATGACTCCATCCACCAAATGTTTGATGACGATGTAAACAGGCCGGGGCGCAATTAGTTAACAGTTTGGAAATATACGCTGACTGGGACGCGCGCCAGCTCGCTAAGCGCTGACACCCGGGGGAGCGCTCTCCTCGGCTCCGCAACTTCAAGAATTTAAAGCAAAACACTCGCGTTTGCCTACATTGTCAATGGGCGCGTCCACCTGTTGACTGGGTAGTCCCCCCCCCCCATGCTGCTGATACCTCTTTACCTGAGGGCTTGGTTGTTGGTGCCAGAGCTGTTTGTGAGCTTTTTGAAATGAGAAATGTTGTCACGCGACCGCTTGTCCCCACAACAGCAGGGTGAGCCGAAGAAAGTTTATTTTGTTATTTATGCCAGTGTCAAAGCCGTAATGGAGAAACCAAATGGCATTGGCAAAGACGGATCATCCTCGGAGAGCGACACACTTTATTCTTGCTGTTATGCGATCCTATTAAAGAGTCACGCACTTGAGCGGCGTTGACGAGCCGGGAAGAGTGATGTACTTCATTATGACATGAGGACAAAGAGGAAAGGGGGTTTCATTTATTCAGAGGGCACAGGGTGGCAGCGCGGAAGAGCGATATACTTCGTAGTACTAAGAGATGGTGAGGATGAGTCATGTGCTTCAGGTTTTGATTAGGAGAGCTGGTCATGGCCACCACTGGGCTGTGTGCAGTGCATTGACTGCCATTCTCAGATTCGGAGGGAAGACAGGGGCAGCTGGGGAAAAGGATGAGCTGGATAGTGTTTTTATAATTAATATGGCCTGGCACCAGTGTATAAAAATATAGTAGGTTGGAGGAATGTAAGGTTACTGATGGAGTGCAGTGTGATTCACAAGTAATAAGGAGGGTGGCACCATTTTATAGATTGATATTAATGAGAGAAAGGTGGCAGCGCAGGAGACTGGTGTGTCTTTTTGTCGATTGGGCAGATCAGTGTCTAAGGGACATGCTGTGGCACTATTTCATGCACTGGTATCGATGGAGGGGAAGGTGGCAGTGCAGCAAACCCGTTGTACCATGGACCTCTTTGTGGCACCATTTCATAGATTGGTATTGATGAGAGGAGGGTGGCAGCGCAGGAGACTGGTGTGTCTGGGCTGATCAGCGTCCAGGGGACGTGTTGTGGCACCATTTCGTGCACTGGTATTGATGGAGTGGAAGGTGACAGTGCAGCAAACCCGTTGTACCATGGACCTCTTTGTGGCACCATTTCATAGATTGGTATTGACGGGAGCAGAGTGTTAGTTGCAGGAGACTGGTGTGCTGCCTTATTGAGCGGGCAGGGTAGTGACTCTGGGGCCCACTTTGAATGTCATTCTGGGAGTGCCGAGCGGACGGGTCATAAATGTTCAGGCAGGCTTTCCTCTTGGAGCTCGGCTGGGTGCAGACAAGCAAGCAAAGAGAGGTGTTTCCTGAGCTGGGGGCTCACACTGCGATTCACAGGATGGCCGCTTCACTTTTCCGTCTCTCGCTGTTAAACAAACACTGCGCGGGATGTGTCCGGCACTCTCTTTCCTCTTAATATCAACTCTCAATCCATCACGAGGAAGGTGAGGGTAAAATGAGGTTCGACTTTGGAAAAATAAACGTCTTCCGCAGAGGACTAGGAAGCAGGGAGATCATGCGATCAAAGGTGAGGACTGGGGAATAAGAGTGGAGAGAGGCAGGGCCCTGTAGTCAGACATCAGGATGGGGAGGGAAGCTGAGCGGCCTGGTGGTCAAATGTCACACCTGATTGGCCATCTGAGCCACAAGTCAAGGCCATTATGGGCAGTTGTTTCTGATGGTGCCCTGAAAAGGCAGCTCAATGCTTGCGTGACAGGAGAAACACCACAGAAAGTGTCACCCTGTGGTCAAGTGACAGACCGTATGCTCAGTTTGGGCCTGAGGTAGACGTGCAGAGCTTAGTGACTGTAAGACCACAGAGGTCAATGTCAAATTGTAGAGATGGCAAGAGGGTATGACGCGGGGGTCAAGTGGCAGACCCTGTGCTCAATAGGACCCTGAGGTAAAGAAGCAGACCTTAGTAAGTGTAAGACCACAAGGTCAGTGTTAAACTTTATAGGTGGTGTGACCCCGAGTTAAATGTGTAGACCTTAGTGACTGTGAGACCCCGGGGTCAAGTGGCAGACCCTGTGCTTAATGTGTCACCAAAGCTAACATGCAGACCTTAGTGACTGTATGACCCCAAGATTACTGTGAAACTTTATAGGTGGTGTGACCCCAAGTTAAATCTGTAGACCTTAGTGACTGTGGGACCCCGAGGTCAATGTCAAATTGTAGGGACAGCATGAGGAGTCAAGTGGCAGACCCTGTGTTCAATGGGAGCCCAAGGTAGACATGCAGACCTTAGTGACTGTGAGACCCTGGGGTCAAGTGGTAGGCTCTGTGTTCAGTGGGACCCCGAGGTAAATATACAGACTTCAGTGACCGTGAGACCCCAAGATCACTGTGAAACTTTATAGGCAGTGTGACCCCAAGTTAAACGAGTAGACCTTAGTGACTGTGAGACCCTGGGGTCAAGTAGCAGACTCTGTGCTCAATGTGTCACCAAAGTAAACATGCAGACCTTACTGACTGTAAGACTCCAAGGTGAATGTCAAATTGTAGAGACGGCAAAAAGGTTATGACCCCGGGGTCAAGTGGCGGACCCTGTGTTCAGTGGGACCCTGAGGTAAAGAAGCAGACTTTAGTGAGTGTGTGACCCCAAGATCACTGTGAAACTTTATAGGTGGTGTGACCCCGAGTTAAACGTGTAGCCCTTAGTGACTGTGAGACCCCGAGGTCAAGTGGCAGACTCTGTCCTCAATGTGTCACCAGTGTAAACATGGAGACCTTAGTGACTGACTATATGGGGCCGTGGTCAAGTGATCTTCAGGTCAATGTCTAACCGTGTATAGGTGGTGTGACCCTGAGGTGAATAGGCAGACCTCAGTGGCTGGATGACCCCGGGGGTCAACGTGAAGCTACAGTATAGAGCTGAGCTTAAAATCCACATGGCCATGAGGTGTTTAAAAACAGTGTGACCCCGAGGAACGAGCTGACATGTGACATGAGGTGAGACCCTGGGGTCGGGTGACGTGTGGCTTTTTGGAGATCATCCCTTGTTTTTTTTTTTGTGCTTTCTTATGGAAGGAGCCGCTCTATTTCAGTCAAGATTTTTTTTTTCTTTTTGTTTTTATTTCTCGTGTGTTATTATTATTATTTTTGTTAATAATTTTACGTTTATTTCTTGGTTAGCGTGAAGGCATTGCCTCTTTACTGTACGCTCCTTATTTATGTTCCTTGTGTTCTGCGGGTGGTGCCACCGGGTTGAGCTGCAGCTCCCTCAGAGGTTCGTGAAGATTTTTTTTGTGAGTATTGCTGTGGATTTTCCGATTATTGTGGATTTCTTGTTTCTGTTTATTGTTTTTTTTTGTTCCCTTTAGATTACAGATTTCTCTTGGGTCGCTCTTTTCGGCATACCCTCTTTTCTGCTTATTGTTTGGCTTGTCATTGCCTTTCTTTCATCATTCATTATAAGGTAAGCCTGTATTGGTGATGGTTCTTCATTGCCTGTTGTCTTTTCAAGCCAGAGGTTTACATGTAATCCTATCACTTGAAGGACAATTTTTTTTGTTGTATTTAGTGTATTGAATTTTTTGAAGCCTTTAAAGCTTGCCTTTGAAAATTTGGGGCATGGCTGAAGAGGTGAGGCATGTTTTATGATAGACCCCGTCACCTCCCGGCCCTGGATTTTGGTGTATTTTGAGGCCTGGTTTTGCCATTTTTTTTCGGCTTCAGCCACATTACTAGATATGACGGTCCAGGTCGGCTCCATGCTCCCTTAGCCTTTCCAACCCAAAACCATCGATAGTCAGGGACCGAGATGAGCCAGGCACACTCACACACACACACCATGGGGCAGGTGTAAAAGTGTCAGGGCTTTTATCAGGGCCATCTTAACAGCATTATAGGCCCCCGGGGAAAAGCAGTGCACAACCACTCAGCAAGTCACAACATACATAGATTAACAGGGGGTCCCTATGCTCATGGGGGCCCTCGGGCAACTGCCTAGTGTGCCCATGAGTTAAGATGGTCCTGGCTTTTATTACCAATAAGGTGTCTCAAAGCAAACACAGTGTGGTGCAAACTTCTTTGCATCAATCAACCAATCAATCAATCAATCAATCAATCCAGTAAATATATCCATCCATCCATCCATTATCCAACTCTCTATAACCTAACTACAGGGTCACGGGGGTCTGCTGGAGCCAATCCCAGCCAACACAGGGTGTAAGGCAGGAACAAACCCCGGGCAGGGCACACACACACCAAACACACATAATAGGGACAATTTAGGATCACCAATGCACCTCACCTGCATGTCTTTGGACTTTGGGAGGAAATCCACACAGACACGGGGAGAACATGCAAACTCCACGCAGGGAGGTCTAGGTCTCCTAACTGCGAGGCAGCAGTGCTACCCACTGCGCCACCGTGCTGCCCATCCAATAAATATATCTATAGAAAATAATGCCTGTGATGGTGGAGGTTAAAACAATCAATACATAAGAAATGAGGCTAAAACCCCAAGCCAGGAGACTGCTATCACCCCGGACACCCAGCAGGGGGCCGCGCCTCACCTCACCTCACTACTTCTGTTGCCACCGCCACTCCTCAGCCTTATGTGGGGAAAGAGCATCGGGTCCCAAGAATTGTTCATTTCGAGTGAGCCTCTTCAGCCCCCCTCGAGCGTCGGCCCTACTCTCTTTCTGGGGGCTCTCCTCTCGGCTGCCTGCCCGCCTCTTTTCCTCCGCAACCCATTCCGCCATCTGTCTCCATGATTTCTTTTCCCCTTTTAACCTCAGACTCTCTCTTCCTTTTGTTCTTTTCTTTCTCTGTTGTTCCTTGTCTCCCTGTCTGACCCCGTCAGCTGTGTGGGCTCCTGTTATATATGGTTTATTGTCACCCTCTGCCCAATCCAAGGTGTGAGTGCCACCTACCTGACTGATCTGCTCACATTTGCATGTAAGAGCGTGATCACCCACCGGAGCAGCAGCGCTGTCACTTGCTCACCTGCACCCGTTCTGAGCCTCGATCATGTATTTACCACCCTGTTCTGGGCCACGGACCACCTCTCACACGAGAACACAACCAAAGGCAAGACAGAAAGTGTTGTCAAAGGAATCGGCACAAAAAGTTAAAAAACAAGCAAAAGTCACAAATGCACATCAAAACTTTGACATGTGGTGTCCACACCAAAAGCAGTTCTGTAGTTGTCACTTTATATGTGAATCTGTTTTTAGCTACTAATATTGTAAAGCACTTTGAGCTGCTTTCATGTACAAGAA
>JANRMT010028174.1:6408179-6419600 GCA_026402145.1 Polypterus bichir lapradei
CTGGCACCTCTGATGACATCACTTCCAGTCCTGGTGCATCTGATGACGTCACTTCCAGTCTTGGCACATCTGATGATGTCACTTCCAGGTTCGGTGCATCTAATGATGTCACTTCTGGGCCCCGGAGACGTCACTTCTGATTTCTGGCATAGATGACATAATTTCCTCTGCTAGCCCTTAAAGACCGCCATGTTACCTCTTTATAAACCTTTTTAGCAGCCAGGATTCTATTATACGGGTGACAGACCCAAACCTTTGTGATTGCCTGGAGTGTTTTGTGACAATATATTGTCACACAATTGTACAGGGGAGGCAGCTAAAGGGCTCCAAAGAGGGTAATTCCATGCCGGACCAGGGAATGGCCTACTGCACTGACCCTTTCTGTCTTTCTTCTGCAGACCAGCCTGAGCCCAATGATGTCACTTCCTGCTCCAATGACATGACTTCCGGTTCCAGATCCACTGTCATCACTTCTTGTGAGTGACTTTAAAAAAAGAGATGTCATTGTGTATTCCCAGTTAGTTCTGTTTTGGACCCACCGTTATTACTTTTCATGTAACCATTTTCCAGTATACGGGGTGGCTACGCCCAAAAGCTTTTATGCGGTGATTCTGGCTTAATTTCACAATATAGTACATTGTCACAAGAATGAATCAAAGACATTATAAAGATTTGGGGCAGCCACCCGTATAATGTATCCTGGCTGCAAAAGGTTTGAGAGATGTTTACAAGACAAGAGTCCAAAACAGAACTGATGAAGTAAAGACGAAATGGCGGCTTTAAAGGCCAGTGTAGGAAGTGACGTCATCATGGGCGGGACCGCAAGTGACGTCATCTCAGCCGGGTCCGGAAGTGACATCATCAGAGGCAGGACCGGAAATGACATCATCATAGCTGTATCAAGGGGTGACCTCATCAGAGGCAGGACCGGAAGTGACGTCATCGGAGGCGGGACCGGAAACGTGACATCATCAAAGGCGCCGGAAACCCTGTGGGATTTCCCGAGAATGGTCTGTAGGGGATCAGGAGAGACAGTTAGTGCACCCCGCCGCCCCCTGGTCGGACGTGGATTTGTGATTATTCAAGCCCTTTGGTTGACTCCTACTCACACGTGTGGGACAATATATAATTAAAAGTTGTTAATTCAAAAAAGAAACACGTGCAAACGCAAAACGAGTCCTCTCAGGATGACTGACCCAAGATGGCGGCTCTTCTGGCTATAGAGAGAAGGAAGAGGCGGCTCCAGGTGGGTGGACCCTGGAGGTGACGTCAGAAGTGGGCAGCCAACAGGCAGGAAAAAAGGGACTGTTATTACACAGCGCCAACCCCTGGCTTGGCAGGGAATTACCATCACCCAAGTCTTTAAACTGTCTCCCATGTGCACATGTATGCGACTGTATATATATATATAGATAGATAGATATATACAGTATACTGTATGTATATATATATTTATATATATATTGTGAGCATGGGTCCGAACACCATCAGACTAACACCAGCACTTTGTCCAAACACACGTTTATTGTACATAAATAGTGCCCCCCAGCACCAATCACCCTCTCCACGGGTCTCTCTTCCAAATGTCCGTTGCCCGCTTTTCCTCTCCTCATAGGAGCTTCGTCCCACTCCCGCTCCCGCTCTAACTCCCTGACTGGAGTGAAGCGGCCCCTTTTATTCCCACCCGGATGTGCTCCAGGTGCCTGATGACATTTTTCCGGAAGCACTCTGGGTGTCGCTGGAAGGATCTTCCCCCACCTTCCCAGGTGTGGCGGAAGTGTCGCTCTCCCGGGCTTCACAATGCTCGGGGTGCCCCCTGGCGGTGGCCACGGGCTCCATTGGGCTTGAGCCTCCTTGCTCTTTCCCTGTGGTCCGCTCAACATCCAGGGCGGTTGCCCCCTCGTGGCCCGGAGGACGTAAATACCACCTCCCCGTCCTTCCAGGCGTCCCAGCTGGGTCTGACCCCCAGCCTCCTGTGACAATATATATATATATATATATATATATATATAGAGAGAGAGAGAGATATTAAGGAAAAGATGTCTACCATGAGCTGGTTGTAATTACTGGCCACCTGCTCATCAAGATCATGATAGACCCTCTGAGCCTCACCCGTCAGGAATGGGGCCAGCATGTGTGCCCACTTTGCATGCTCCCACTGGTGAGGTGGGTTGCATTAAGTTTCTAAGAAGTGGACGTATGCAGAAAAAGTACCTGGGCAGGCCCAAAGTCACATTCTTCCTGAAGAGCTGCTGTAGCCCTCGCCTGGCAGAGCCGTGCCTGCTTCTCCACAACCTGAGCCCACGGAGCTGTCATCTCCTCCTCCAAAAATGCAGCAACTGTCGTGGCGAGGCTGACTGGTCTGCTCATCTTTCCCAGGGTAAATCCTGCCGACTACGCCAAAGAACACACATGAAGGGTTGGGGCAGCTTCAGGCAATCCCTGTATATTATGGAGCAAAACCAATGAGCACAGTTTAACGTGTAGCATGAGAAATGTCTTCAGAGACGCAGGTCTATATACTGTATATATATATATATCGATACAAATACATGCATGCCTAGGTAGCACATCGTGTTCTGTAAATGATGGGGACGAATATAAATGTGACACACAAAGTAACTGCCTTAACCTGAAGACAAATCCAGCCAAACTGTGCCATCATTTGCGATGTAACGCCGGGTGTACCCTGGCTATTTAAATACAAGAAGGAAGGAAGTCAGCATTCATTTTGGACTCTGACTCCTTAGAGGATGGATCCATCCATCCATCCATTATCCTCCTAAGAATATGCCGTAGCAGAGCCGTTTTCTGCGCTAGGACTCATAGTGCTTCCATCATGTGTTTTTATTTCAATTTATTTGACTGGACTGCTATCTCTTGCTGTATTAAATAGGATGCCATTTTGGCACGCCAACTCTTTGATGACTATATCTGTCTCTTATTACAATATTTATGAAACATGTAAAGTGATAAAGACATCCTGCAGAAGGCTGGAGCACATCCAGAGATTCTTCCTCGTGGCCGTGATATCTCTGACCCTCTAAAACACACGTAGCTCTGATCTCTCTCTCTCAAAAATGTCAAACGTTACTCCTTAACAATCTCTAGATGATAATGTCTGCTGAACAAACAGGCATCGCTGGCTAAGCGGAGGCGAGGTGCGCTCCAACACGTGGCGCGAGGTTAATGCGAATTGAGCGGAGGCTGGCGTGTGAGTGAGTTTGTGAGTGAGGAGGGCCCCGTCCCCTTCCCTCTCGGATTCGCGCAAATAAATTGGAACCACAAGCGAACTGTGATACTTAGCGCAATGAGAGAAGTCGCAATATCAACCGGAATGTTCTAGAAAAATAAACCCGATCTGAATCCGTTAACTAGTTCTCTCATTCGCTAGCTAAGCGGTAAGGTGCTTGCCCTTTTTCACATGGATGATATTAGTGTTGATGGATTTTTTTTCCCTTTAATAAATCAAATTAGCAGAAGCCCCACATTGCAGCTGTTGCTACTTAAGGTGGCACGACCAAGTATTAAGTTTTCAGGGGGGGTAATTACTTTTTCACAGGGATGATAGGAGTGTTGGTGAGTTTTTTTTCCCCTTTAATAAATCAAATTATTTACAAAACTGCATTTTTTTTCTGTTTATTCAGGTTGTATTCTATGACAATGAAGTGTTACGGAGTAACTACTTTTTCACAGGGTCATCCCGTTTAATTCAATAAAAAGTTAATCCAAAAAAGAAAGCACTTTGTGGCGTTTGGGTGTCTTCTCCTTGGGCTTCCAAATAAATTAAAAAGAAATAAAAGCTCGGCTTTGGCCGCAGGTTCAGGGGTCTGTTTGCTTGGGTTGCTCTTCCCCAAAAAAAAAAAAACAAAAACCTTCCTTCCAGGCTGCTGGGGGACACTGGAAGGGGCGGGGCTAAGACTTCTCACTGGGCGGTTCCTCGGCGCTGCAGGGAGAGAAGAAGGAGGAGACAGTGTTAGTGTTAGTGACAGCGCCCCCTCTGGTCCCGGGGGAGTTATTACATACTGTACCTCGACTGAGCCCGTGCTTGTGTGACGATACTCACCTCAGTCGGTTCATAATGCGCCTCCGCCGAGTGCTGATCACCTTCAGCCCTGAGATCAGTCACTCTTTGTATTCACATTCCAGGGAACAGTAACAGACAGCCTTTTAGTTTTATTTAGCACCTGTAACACGCGTTGTCACACACGTGCGCTTGGGTGGCAGCCAACAAGCACCTAAGTTGAGTGATCTACCTTGAGATGAAGGGTTGATTTCAAGTACTAACACCTCTCTCTCTCTTATTGGACCCAAAGCAGACAAATAACAATTCCACGCACTCACCTTCAGTACTTCCGGATTCTCAGAATGGCCGCTCCACATCAATTCTGTTTTTTTCTAGCTCCCAGTGATGACATCACTTTCTGGTTACACCGTGATGACAATGTCATTTTTTGGTTCCAGCATCATGACGTCACTTTCGGTCCCACCGTGATGACGTCACTTCCCGGTCCAACCATGATAACGTCACTTTCCAACTCCCAATGATGACATCACTTCCCGGTCCAGCTATGATGACGTCACTTTCTGACTCCCAATGATGACGTCACTTTCTGGCGCCTAATGACGACGTCACTTTTCGGTCCCACTGTGATGATGTCACTTTTCCAGCTCCCGGTGATGATGTCACTTTCCAGCTCATAATGATAACATCACTTCCAGTCCCACCATGATGACGTCACTTTCTGGCTTCTAATGATGACATCACTTCAAAGTCCCTCTATGATGATGTCACTTTCTGGCTTCTAATGACGACATCACTTCCGGTCCCACCTTGATGACATCACTTTCTGGCTCCTAATGACGACGTCACTTCCCGGTCCCACCATGATGACATCACTTTCTGACTCCCAATGATGACGTCACTTTCCAGTCACTCTATGATGACATCACTTTCTGGCGCCTAATGACGACGTCACTTTTCGGTCCCACTGTGATGATGTCACTTTTCCAGCTCCCAGTGATGATGTCACTTTCCAGCTCCTAATGATAATGTCACTTCTGGTCCCACTATGATGACGTCACTTTCTGGCTTCTAATGACGACATCACTTCCGGTCCCACCTTGATGACATCACTTTCTTGCTCCTAATGACGATGTCACTTTCCAGTCTCTCTATGGTGATGTCACTTTCTAGCTCCTAATGACGACGTCACTTCTCGGTCCCACCATGATGATGTCACTTTCTGGCTCCTAATGACGACGTCACTTTCCAGTCCTACCGTGGTGACGTCACTTTTTTTCGGCTCCTAATGATGATGTCACTTCAAAGTCCCTCTGTGATGATGTCACTTCCGGTCTCTCTGTGATGATGTCACTTTCTGGCTCCTAATGATGACGTCACTTCCGGTCCCTCTGTGATGACGTCATTTTCTGGCTCCTAATGACGACGTCACTTCCGGTCCCTCTGTGATAATGTCACTTCTGGTCCCACCTTGATGACATCACTTTCTAGCTCCTAATGACAATGTCACTTTCCAGTCCCACCATGGTGACGTCACTTTTTTTCGGCTCCTAATGATGATGTCACTTCAAAGTCCCACCTTGATGACGTCACTTTCTGGCTCCTAATGACGACGTCACTTGCCAGTCTCACCGTGATGATGTCACTTCTCGGTCCCGCTATGATGACATCACTGTCTGGCTCCTACTTGATGACATCCTGTCCGGTCCCGCCATAATGACTGCACTTCCGGCCTACTCTTGTGATGTCACTTCCTGCCAAATCACATCCTGTCGCCATTTTGTGTATAAAAATCCTCGCTGCCATACCGCACGTTGTCAGATGCTTTGGTTTTTGATCCAACTTGATTCATCGGCCGTCATACGGGGCAATTTAGCCAACTCTTTTTGACGTCTCCTGAGCCAAACCGATCGGATTACAACGCATTGGCACCGCTGCCCGTCCGCACAGTCTTTCTTGTGCATTGAAGACAGATGAGGCGAGTTGGGGGTCACACAGGCAGAGTTGCCGCACAGGATCCTTTATTTGGACTTGTTTAAAATAAAGTGCTGTAGCATTTTAGCATCATGAGCACCACCAGCAAGGCGCTATAAAAATGCAGAACTTCAGGGAAATTGTCGGATTTTTTTGTATTGGAGGAAAGGCAGGATAAATGCCTGTCAGACTCGCCGAGGGAGCCGGTGCCTTTATATAGCGCCTTTCCCATGTGCATTTCTCTAGGTCAGCCGTTCGCTTTTGTGGTTTCACAGGTGACTGACACACCGTCACTAATTGTCACTCTGCTCATTCACCGCCCAGCTCTGTGACTCTCTAGGAGGTGGCATTGACCTATTGAGCCCAATGCGTCGACCTGCTGAAGCCGTTCATCTTCTTCATGCCTGGTGACAGAACTTTTACTCATTAAATGGTGCAGGACAGCCTGGTGGGTGGACCACCAGTCCTAAACCCCCAAAGCCCAGCTAATTATTTAATGACGTGCACAAGAGCTGTGGCCGTCACCGGCTCGGTCCTTGGGAGGTGGGAGGCGCTCGCTAAAGACGCACGGCAGTCCGGGGGGGATCTCTGAGGATTTATTAAAGCTGCTCTCCTCTTCTTTGTCACTCCCCCTGATAAGGGGGCTCGTTTTGGAGGAACGTCTTGGGAGATCAGCGAGAGCTCAGCGGACTTCAACAGGCAGGCCATTAACACTGTGGGGGGGCGGGGCATCCAAATTATGGGTTATGGTGGCATTTGACTGTCAGGGGAGGTGACGATAGGACGCCATATAAATCATGATGAGTAGAGCCAAACGCCCGCTCCGAGCTCTGTGCCGTTTTCATTTAAGTGGCATCATTTTATATGTAAAACTGGGATTAGCTGGCAGTGCCCAGAGTGGCGGGCAAAACGTGACTTCCCAAAACGAAAGAACAACCAAAGGATCAACGTGAGCTGCTGCCGCTGGTGCTGCTCCATCATTAGGACAGGAGTGTGAAGTGAAACCACAAGGGGGCGCCACCCATCCTCAAACCTCACACGCCATGTCACCCAACACAACTCCTGGTTCAAATTACAGGAAATTGAATTATTGTCAAGGGAAACCCAGCCACCAGTAATGCGATAATAACACACCGTAAATCCTCCTCCGGGTGGGGAACCGGAAAACACCCCCCCCCCCCCCCCCAGGACTGCTTCCGGTGCCACGGCATTGGTCGTACAGATCACTTCCGGGGTCGTGTGGATACAAGGCAGTCCTCCCCCTGTCTGCATGCCCTGACGATTCTGGACACCAATTTCTATGACACTGGGACGCTGCCACCTGCTGTGCGGGGACATCGAAGTGCATTCCATGATCATCCAGTCCAGCCATTATTTCTTCTCTGTCCACCAGGATGAAGACTGTAAGGCTTGCTGGTCTGGTCGAGTCTCCACTCCCACTCATCCTCCATCAACACCCGGTCCGCCTGCCCTTCCTCCATGGCACTTCATCTTCTTGTCACACGCCATAGTCATCACTTTGCCAGCCGACAGACTGACGTGTCTCGTATTTGAACTCAGAACTTTAGAAATGCCAGCACCTCGTGACCCCAAGAAACGACGACCGATGTGCCTCATTGAATACAAGACCAGGGACAACGGCAATGGTGTCTCTCATCACCGATTACCGCTTACTTAATGCAAACTCCGTTTGACCGGACGGGACGCGTCTGTCAACTGCCATCTTCAGGTCTCTCCACAGATGTTCTCGTGGAGTTCGGGTCTAAGCCCACTCGCGTGGTCAAGCGTGGTCTTCACTGTATGCTTTAGGTCGTTGAGCATGCACTCTGGTGCAGGTTATCATCGAGGACCACCTTTGTATCTGATTGCATTCATCCTCCCTTCAGATCCCACCTGTGTCCCTGTCCCCCATAGTGCGATGCCACCACCACCACCAAGCTTCTCTGTCAGTCAGGTGGTCTTCTCCACATATTGTCTTATCAGATCACAGAATCCTCTTCCTCAGGGTCCCTTAACCCTTAAACTGCCACATACTATTAATAGATAATATTAATGCACCCCCAGGAACGTCACATACTCTTTTGCTGCACTTTTGAAGTTAATGTCACAATTCACCAAGAAAAAGTGACATTTTAATGAAACGTATATTGTTTACATGCAAAGAGCATCACACGGGCCGTTTTACACACCGTAAAAACTACTGGAATAATCACTTATTATATATACGAGGTGCAACTGACGCCATTGATGGAATTTAGTAAATCACCGACTATGCCAACTGCACCTGAACTGGCTGCACACGAGCACACAGAGGGCAACGCTGATGCTGGCAGGCTCGTCCAGTGAAGCGGCTCAATCCCAGGGACAGTGACTCTGGCTCACTAGGGGGCGCCAGTGGTCATGACGAATGGACGGCACGGACCGATCAGCTCCGGCGTGCTGGCAAATTGCACTGGCAACCGACGGTAGCAGGTTTAAGGGTTAAAATGCCTTCTCCTTAATGGCGGCTTTCATCTGCCCACTTGTTGCCATGTGTATGAAGTTGATCAATATTTGTCGCGTAGACAAAGTAAATGTAATATTAGTGTTATATGATTAATAAGACTGTGGTGGGTTGGCGCCTTGCCCTGGATTGGTTCCTGCCTTGCGCCCTGTGTTGGCTGGGATTGGCTCCAGCAGACCCCCGTGACCCGGTGTTCGGATTCAACAGGTTGGAAAATGGATGGATGGATGATTAATAAGAACAGCAATGGACTGAGGGTTAAGCCAACCCTCCCACTCGTTAGGACTGAGTCTCTTTGTAATTTACGACAGGAGTCGGGGGGGGGGGGGGACGTTCCTCAAACCAGTTTGGCCAGTGACTCTCTCAATCAACCAGACCACCCATCTGGCAAGCTTTACCCTAACAAATGTTATTGAGGGGCAGGTGGTGTCGCAGCAGAATTCTATTGGTCTAAAGTACCGCGCCGCCCTATTGGCTGTTGGGTTTGGACAGACAGCCTATAGATTTGCTTGCTTTACGTCTCTCTCTCTCTCTCTCTCTCTCTCTCTCTCTCTCTCTCACACACACCACGCTGAGCAGCACAACTCGGCAGCCATATTGAGAGGGGGACACGCAGCCCACCCTGATGAGGGCTGACCACAAATGAGGACTTAACTGGAGACATTAACAAGTGTGTGTGTGTGTGTGTGTGTGTGCCGCCTGAAACTCCACATCAGCATTTATCAGGTTGTATGGTTGCTGATATTCACGTGTACTTTGCATATTGTTGTTATTTATGAATATTAATCCATTATTGAAAGTGTCACGTCACGCCTGCTTGTCTTTGACTCCGTGTAATTGCCTGAGGATATAAATGTAGAAGGGAAGGCGGGGAGAAGTTACTGAGTACAATCTGTAAAATCTGTCTGTCTGTCTGTCCGCTTTTCATGAGCAGCGATACCCGTTTGTTTATTGATTTTCAAAGTTTGTCCGGTTTCACTTCTACACGGGGGACGGCTAGCATGTAATATAAAATCCAACGTCTGTCTGTCTGTCTGTCTGTCCGCTTTTCACGAGAGAACTACTTCTCGCATTTAGATCAGGGTTTTTTTTCTAGAATTTTCTTGAACGCAACGGATGATTTGTGACTTGTCTCGTTGCGCTACGTATCATAGTTCGGTTGCGGCACCGATTTATTTACGCGAATCCGAGAGACGCAGCGGGCCGAGGGGAGGGGGAAGTGGGCGGGGCCCTCCTCACTCACTCACTCACTCACTCACGCACCAGCCTCCGCTCAAGTCGCTCTAACCTCGCGCCACGTGTTGGAGCGCACCTCGCCTCCGCTTAGCCAGCGATGCCTGTTTGTTCAGCAGACATTATCATCTAGAGATTGTTAAGGAGTAACGTTTGACATTTTTGAGAGAGAGAGATCAGAGCTACGTGTGTTTTAGAGGGTCAGAGATATCACGGCCACGAGGAAGAATCTCTGGATGTGCTCCAGCCTTCTGCAGGATGTCTTTATCACTTTACATAGTCCATAAATATTGTAATAAGAGACAGATATAGTCATCAAAGAGTTGGCGTGCCAAAATGGCATCCTATTTAATACAGCAAGAGATAGCAGTCCAGTCAAATAAATTGAAATAAAAACACATGATGGAAGCACTGTGAGTCCTCACTCCTCACTCACTCACACGTCAGCCTCTGTTTTAGTTGCTCTGCCTCACGCCATGTGTTGGAGCGCACCTCACCTCCGCTTAGCTAGTGATACCCGTTTGTTTATTGATTTTCAAAGTTTGTCCTGTTTCACTTCTACACGGGGGACGGCTAGTATGTATTATAAAATCCAACGTCTGTCTGTCTGTCTGTCCGCTTTTCACAAGAGAACTACTTCACAGATTGAGATTGCGTTTTTTTCTAGAATTTTCTTGAACATTCCGGTTAATTCTGCGACTTCTCTCATCGTGTTACATATCATAGTTCGGTTGCGGCACCGATTTGTTTGCGCAAATCCGAGAGAGAGAGAGAGAGTGGCCGAGGGATGGGGGATGGGGGATGTGGGCGGAGCCTCAGGAGTTCAGAGCTGGGCGGGGCCTTCCTCACTCACGTGCCAGTCTCAGGGCGTTACTTACCTCTGCTTAGCTAGCGAATGAGAGAACTACTTCACGGATTGAGATCGGGTTTGTTTTTCTATAATTTGCTTGAACTTTCCGGTTGATGTTGCAACTTCTCTCATCACGTTAAGTATCAGAGTTTGATTTATTTGCACGAATCCCAGAGACAGGCTGTGAGCTGCGGGGAGGGGGAAGTGGGCGGGGCCCTCCTCACTCCTCCCACGTCAGCCTCTGTTCGAGTCGCTCTGCCTCACGCCACATGTTGGAGCGCACCTCACCTCAAATTAGCTAGCGATACCTGTTAGTTTATTGATTTTTAAAGTTTGTTCTGTTTCACTACTACGCAGGTATGGCTGTGGGGGACGTCTAGTATGTAATATAAAATCCAACGTCTATCTCTCTCTCTGTCTGTCTGCTTTTCACGAGAGAACTACTTCACGGATTTAGATCGGGTTTGTTTTTCTATAAAAAATTTATTTATTTGCATGAATCCCAAAGAGAGGCTGTGAGCTGAGGGGAGGGGGAAGTGGGCGGGGCCTTCCTCACTCACTCACACGTCAGCCTCTGTTCGAGTCGCTCTGTCTCACGCCACGTGTTGGAGCACACCTCACCTCGGCTTAGCTAGCGAATGAGAGAACTACTTCACGGATTGAGATCGGGTTTGCTTTTCTATAATTTGCTTGAACTTTCCGGTTGATGTTGCAACTTCTCTCATCACGTTAAGTATCAGAGTTTGATTTATTTGCACGAATCCCAGAGAGAGGCTGCGAGCTGTGGGGAGGGGGAAGTGGGCGGGGCCTTCCTCACTCACTCACTCACTCACTCAC